>OY757020.1:22690857-23290857 GCA_963580285.1 Lucinisca nassula
GTCATTTGTCATCTCGGATGATGATGATGATTTCGTGTTTAACGACGCGTCAACCCTCTTTGTGGGTCATAAGCGTCAAACGGTTAATGGTTAAATGGCATGAACAATTATGATAATATTAAAAGTAAAAAGTCAGAATGACGATGTATAAAAATCTGAAACAGTTAAATCTTATGAAAAAGTCCAACTTCTTTTAAGAATGAAATAATATTATCAACAGGAACATCTCGAAACAGTTGTTGCAAAGTGTCAGCTTTGAAACATAAAATACGTGAGGGTGAAAAGTCAACAAAGTCAATTAAGATATGTTTCACAGTGAATGGCTGATCACAACCTACACAAGAAGGCTGATCATCACCATTAAAAATATAAGAATGAGTAACTCTAGTATGGCCGATGCGCAGTCGTGTTAATACTACGTCCTCTTTTCTGGAAAACTGGAGGAGAGCATTTTGTACTAACGACAGGTTTAATGGCATGGAGTTTGTTATTTATTGCACGGCCATTCCGACAAGATGTATCTGTTGATAAATGGTTTAAAATTATTAAAGGGAATTTTAAAAACAGATGGATCAAGATTGAGCGATTCCTTTGCTTTCTTGTCAGCATATTCACTGCCGACAATGCCAATATGGCTCGGAAGCCAACAAAACCAGATTTGGTGTGTTTTAGAAATTTCATGATGTTTTTCGATCAATTTTTGAATTTGAGGATTTTTAGATGATGAATGGTCTAAAGCCTTAAGCACGGAAAGTGAATCAGAAAATATAATTGCTTTTTGAATTATTGAAGAACTGATAAAATCTAAAGCTAGGTCTATTGCTTTGGCTTCAGCTGTAAAAATAGATGAACCATCTGGAAGGCGCATGGTTTTGTGCGTATCTTTAGAAACAAACGCACAACCAACTTTATCTCCTTCTTTGGAACCATCAGTATAGACTTGCTGGTATTCATTGTAACGTGACTGCAGTACCTGGAAGTTTTGTTTGAGAAGTATCGGATTTGATTCGGATTTTTTGCCATCATGCAAGTTGAACAGAATAGAAGGTTGTTTAATACACCAAGATGGAACTTCGGCGGTTTCATGTTTTTGAATATTTTTAAGGTCGATGCCTGAATTTTCTAGCAGTGGTAAAATTCGTAATCCAAAAGGTTTGATTGCTGTGGGTTTAGTTTCATACTTATCTATAAATTGAGGTGGAAATGAAATTTTGGATGCCGGGTTAGATGGATTAGCAGCAATTGTAATAGCATACTGAAGAGAAAGTTTCTCTCTGCGCGAAGTTAAAGATGGTTCACCTGCTTCTACATAAAGGCTTAATACGGGAGAAGTACGAAAGGCTCCAATAGCCAGACGAAGGCCTTGGTGATGGATAGTATCCAATGATTTTAAATAGGACTTTCTGGCAGAACCATAAACAACAGACCCATAATCTAATTTAGATCTTATTAAAGACCGGTAAAGATGTAATAAAGTATACCGATCTGCTCCCCAACTTGTATGGGCTAAAACTTTCAAAAGATTCAAAGCTTTTAAGCATTTCGCTTTAAGATATTTAATATGGGGAATAAAAGATAACTTTTGATCAAATATGACCCCAAGAAATTTGGCTTCTTCAACAACAGGAATTTGTGATCCGTATAAAAACAAGGAAGGATGTTCGTGTTTCTTCCGTAGTTTAAAAAAATGAATACACTGCGTTTTCGACTTGGAGAACTTGAAACCATTTTTATCAGTCCATTCTTCTATTCGTTTTAAATTTTGTTGCAACTTTCGTTCAATTGTTTTCATATTTTTTGAACGGTAACATATACAGAAATCGTCAACATACAAGGAACAATCAGTTTTGTTGTCCAAACATTGTACAATATTGTTTATTTTGATGTTAAATAGCGTAGTTGAAAGAATACTACCCTGTGGGACACCCTGTTCTTGATCATAGAAATCTGACAGGGTAGACCCCACACGCACCTGAAACATGCGCTCCCCTAAAAAGCTTTCAATAAAACTGGGAAGTTTTCCTCTTAAGCCAATGTTATGGAGATCTTTCAATATACCATAACGCCATGTTGTATCATATGCTTTCTCCAAGTCGAAAAAGACAGCTACTACGTGTTCTTTGTTAATAAAAGCATCTCGTATAAATGTTTCTAGTCTTATTAAATTGTCATTGGTACTGCGTTCCGAACGAAAACCCGATTGATATTCTGAAATGAGGTTGTTGGACTCTAAGTACCAGACTAATCTCTTGTTTATCATTCTCTCCAATGTTTTACACAAACAACTTGTCAAAGCTATCGGACGATAATTTGTAGGTTCTGCATGATCTTTCCCTGGTTTCGGAATTGGTACAACTGTAGCTACACGCCAGCTCTCAGGACATACCCCCGTTTCCCAAATATTATTAAAGATATCTAAAAGTGTTGTAAGAGAACTTTTTGGCAGATGCTTAAGCATCTGATAATGAATTTCATCGGGGCCGGTTGCCGTATCATGTGATTTTTCAATGGCTTCAACTAGTTCGGATAAGTTAAAAGGTGTGTTGTATTCTTCGTGATTAAGGGATTTGAAGTTAAGTTTTCTTTTCTCCTGGTCCTTTTTTGAAATTTCTAAAAGTGTCAGAATAATTACGCGATGATGAATTATTCAAGAATGTGCTCCCAAGAGTATCTGAAATATCTTTTTTTGTTGAAGCTATTGTGTCAAATTCAGTATTTAAATGTGTAAAACTAGAGGACTTTGTTTTTCCTGAAATTTTTCGTACCATATCCCAAACCTTTTTAATGGGGGTTTTGTAGTTCAATTTGGAGACATATTCTCTCCATGACTTTCGTTTTGAAGCTCGGATTGTTTGCCGAGCTTTAGCTCTAAAAACTTTTACGTCGTTTAGTTTTTCTGAAGTGGGACTTTTGCAGAACTTATTTAGAGCCTGTTTACGCTTTTTAATAGCTTCTTTACAGTCATTATTAAACCAAGGCTTGCTTTTCTTAGTATTTGTGGAGGTCTTTGGAATGCATTGTTCTGATATATTAATAAGTGTATCTGTGAAATCAGAAACAATGTCGGATGATTCATTTAAGTGATCAACTGTTAACTCTTCTTCACATAAATTATGGAATAATTCCCAGTCAGCTTTATTCATTTTCCACTTCTGGTTACAGTCTTCATCTGGTTCGTTTACGCTCTCAATTATAACAGGGAAGTGATCACTTCCGCACTGATCATCATGAACAGACCAGTCATAGTCCAAGAAGAGAGATGTGTGACACAAAGAGAGATCTAAAGAAGACAAATGACCTGTCGCAGGGTGAAGGTAAGTATAAGACTTATCATTCATCAAGCAAAGATCGCTCTTTGCAATAAAATCTTCGACAAGTGCTCCTCTGTTATTGATAGCTTTACAGCCCCATAGAATATTGTGACCATTGAAGTCGCCAACTAAAAGATATGGCGATGGAAGTTGACTCAGCAATGAGTCAAGATGTCCGGGCTTTAAAGAAAATGAGGGTGGGATATATAGAGAGCAAATTGTAGTTTCTTTATCCAGAGAAACCGATACTGCTACAGCTTGTAGGTCTGTTTTTAATTTGATCTCTCTTTGTGGTAAACATGATTTAACAAAAATTGAGCTGCCACCAGATGGTTTGTTACCATCAGAATAGATATAGTTGTATGTATTGAAACCCCTGACATCTATGTTGTCATCAGTTTTTAAAAAAGTTTCTTGCAAACAAAACACCGATGGGGGTAGTAGCGAAATAAGTAATAAGAGTTCATTATAATTCGATTTAAGACCTCGACAATTCCATTGTATTATTTTGTGTTTTAAATCCATTTTATGGAGAGATATTCAAAAGACTAGAAACTATTATGGAGGTTCAATTGGTGATATAGATCTGCTACCACAAACTCGTGGTGTGGCTGACCTCGATCTGTTATTGCCACTTGGTGATGATGGAGTTTCAGCGAACTCCATATCACTGTCACTCAAAGATCCGAATCTGTTCTGAAATTTTATATTGTCTCTTTCCATTTTCCGTTGTCTGTCTGTTTGTCTTTGAGACAAGTGATGTTTTTTGATCGGATCTTCCGATCCCTTATTAGTTCGACCTGAGTCGGGTTTCTCTTTTACATTCGGCGCTGGCTTCGGTACGGTCGCTGTCGACCGATCCGAAGCAACCTGGAGTGCGCCATTTGATAAAGTGATTGAACTTTGTGGTGCTGGAGTGGGTTTACTCCATGCACCAGATTTTTTCAGTTCAGCTATGTATGATTCAGCAGGCTGTGTTGCGGAGCTGGTATATTTTACACCAGCACCCTTTGTGATGCTGGCGAAACTGGTGGTTGGTGTTATGTATCGCTCTTCGACAATTTTCCGCGCTTCTGGGAATGTTATCCCCCTTTGGTATTTGACGGTGAGTATTTCTTTTTCTTTTTTCCACGCCGGACAGTCTCGGGAGAAAACAGCATGTTTGCCATCACAATTTACGCATTTGGGTTCATTTTTGCAGTTGAGATGATTATCAACATGCTTTTCTTCACCACAATTAGGACAGAGTTTTTTTCTCTGACATCTGCTTTCGTGATGGCCAAAAGCCTGACAAGAGTAACATCTAAGAGGGTTTGGGATGTATACCTCTACGTTAATGGAAAGATATGCTACTTTGATTTTCTTGGGTAGAATTGGTGTATTAAAAGTCAACACATAAGTTGCTGTTGGTTTTAGTACACCATTTCTACGGACTTTGATGTTACGAACACCAATTACTCCTTGATCCTTCAGGTTATCAATGATCTCTTCGTCTGAACAAGGACGCAGTTCTGGACTGCGAATCACTCCTTTAGATGAGTTAAGTGTATTGTGAAGAGATATTTTTACTGAAAGATCAAAGAGCTTTTTGGTGGCGAGCAGACTTACAACTTGCTGTTTTCTCTCGAGTTCCAAGAGAAGGTCACCTGATTTGAGTGATTTAATACTCTTTGGGTGCCCGGCTATGGCGACAATACTTTTCTCGATAACAAAGGGAGAAAGGCTTGACACAGTTCGTGTATCGTCAAGCGACGTGACGACCAAGAAACGCGGAACATTGTCAAAGGTTGGTTCAGCAGACTGCTGACTCGATTGTTGACTTGACTGCTGACTGGATTTTTGACTGCGTTCATCCGATTCGGATGAATCCTCGTCTTTTTTACGTTTAGGTGCGTTGCGGTTAGGTGCATGGTTGCGGTTATGTTTGTTTTTAGGAGCCATAAGAAAAAAATCCTAGTTTCGTCCCAAGTGCTCTCCGCCCTCCACGGAGCCCTACAAGGGAACACCATAATGGAGTGGTTATCCAACTCGCAGGTGTTAGAGATACACGTGAGATATACTCGTATAAACAAAATGCCTACACGATTGATCCGTTAAGCCACCGCCTTCTAGAGATAAAAAGACAGAAAAGGGTAAGGTAAATGGGCATATGGTTGGTATCAGGAAAGATACAAAAAGAGTTGAAGAGAAAGCAAAGCGGTATCTCTAGGGCTCGGCGTGACCAGCCGATTGACCGTGCCGGACCGCACGGCCACCCGTCTACACCGAAAAGCCAGGCCAAAGAGGCGTGTTGGGTACCTGAAGCACCGCCACCTCAGGTAACCCTCAACCTCCAGGATCCCTTCTTCCGGCTTACAGGACGCCACCCACGGCAAACGGGTGGTACTTCCTTTAGCTCTTCCCAGTGGGCACAAAAACCACAGCGGCAATGTGCCCAGTGGGAATTGTGCCCCCAGGGCCACGGCAAGGCAGGAAGTTTGTCATCTCGGAATGAATATTAAGAGATCATTAACTTTGCCCTACGCCGATTCAAGAATGGAAATTGGCTGCTTCTGTCAAAATAATGTGCACAAGAGTGCTTAACAGACAGCTAAGAGCCTGCCCAGTAAAAGTTTGGTGAAGTTAACAGACTGTGATAAACATGATCCTATTAGGTTGAATAGGCCGTAAAACCTCAACACGAACAACTCTTACAAAATGAACCTGTACATGAACCGTTTCATAAAGATTACCACTCTCAAGCAGGTGAAGATCCTGACCAGACACATCATTTTGTGATGTAAGGCCTTTCTGTCCCAGAACTTTAAGATGGTATTGCACACCTGTATCACCTCTAAATACACAAGTCATTTTATCAACTTTTATGTACGACCCCCGCTCATCGGGGCTTGATGAAATAGTTGGGCTGCATGATGCTTTCACGCAGTGCTGAAACAGTTGGGCTGCATGATGCTTTCACGCAGTGCTGAAACCGACCGCACATAAGTACTGGTAAACCGCTTAGAGGATCTAAGCCTGCCCAGGCAAAGCACTGCGAGTCTTACATTTAACAATGTGTTTCTTGGATGCAATGGTGTATTATGGTGATTGAAAATAAAATAAAACCATTTTAAATATAAAATATCGCTGTGTTCTTGTTTTAACTCTTTATAATTTATTTGAAATTTACTGTCTTTATCTTTTATCCTGCTGTACATGACAACCCCTGTGATCTTTACAAACAATGTAGATCCAGATCAGAGACCTCTGATCAAGATCTACACTGTTTGTCATTCAGTCTAACTTTATGGTAACACATCATTGTGATATAGTGCATTTTTTCCACACGTCAAAAAAGGGTAATTTTATTATAAAAAATTGTGATATTTTTCTTATTTATACTCCAAACATTGATTGTGGGTGTTCGTTAGAACCGCCTCAATGAGGCGGTTCTAGCGAGTACCCACAACCTATGTCTTTGAGCAGAAATTAGCAAAATAATCTTGAAATGACAGAAAAAGACAAATGAAGAAAATGGATGTGTTTGGATTTTAGGTTAAACATCCGTGTCAACACTATTTTGGATACAGGTTCACTATATATACTCAGTCAAAAAAGTTCCTATACCTAAAATTGCTTCTGTTACTATAGCTACTACAGATAAAAACTACACAAAGTTTGTTATGTTTTGATAAGAAGACTCATTTTTCCGTGCAAACGCACCATTCGTTTTTGTTTTCGTAAACACATCATTGTAGACTATTGCTTTAAACACCCAAGGGGTCACTGTGTCATTTTCGCAGAGAAAATCATTAAAACATGCTATGATTTAACATCACAAATTTTCCCTGTACCCTACATTTCTAAGATTTGATACATGTGACATTTCTTTAGATTCCATTTGCGTCTGGAACTTTAGTTGCACCAGCTACGAGAAACAGGCTATCACATATTGACCTCCAATTCTTAGAAGTTGTGTGCAAATGCTGTTTTCAGTGGGAACTCCATAGAAAATCGCAATCGATAGTGCTGCATGAAGTTTCTGTATTTTTTACCATCATGATGAAAAGCAATGGTGGACACAAAGCGTTTTTTTTTTTTTTAAATGGCATTAATTGATTGACAGGAATAAAAATTACAGCAGTTCGAAAATTGCTATACTTTTAATTGCAAGGGAGATAATTTGAAAATTTCACAAATTGAAACCTCGCTTATAATGCGAGATCATGAGATATTGTGAAAGTAAAGTGTTATCCGATGTTTAGAGAATATTGTCTTCCATCTTAGACAAAACAAGAACTTTCTGCGTATGCGCAGTGTCCATTTTCTACCAAAATCTTTCTAGGCACATATTGGAAGACAACTCTGGAGCAGAAAGGTATGGACAAATGCAAGTTTGAGCATTTTCTAGCTAAACGTCCGATTCAAATGTATACAGCCAAATTTAGCTCAATAGCTGCCAGATATCTAGTGAGTTTCACCCGAAAGTTGATATAGTTACTTTTTTGACAAAGTATATATATTACCTGCAATAATCCTGTTGCATGGGAGAGACCTTTTAGGTGTTCTCCTCAAGTCGTCTTTTTCTCTGGATGCTTCGACCGTACACATGCTTCTGTACTGTACGTACACCTGAAAATGATTTTAACAATGTAATCAGATATACTACAAGACTCAAGGAAGACTCTTCTCATAGTCCTCACAATGCTCTCAGTGAGTACTTGAAGCTGGAGAATGTGGGCTTCAAAAACTGATCATACTGGGCTTTCCTGTGGTACTCGCATTTTCGCCCATGTTTGATTGTTTGTTTGATTTGAGGTGTAACGCCCCCGTCAACACTGTATAGGTCATTTTCGAGATGTGACGTTTACCCGACATTGAGATGAATGACATCTCAAGCCCTGTCACCCAATGAAACCAATAGCGTTCAAAAGCTTGGACGGTCCAAATCACACCGCTTTGCCTGGGCAGGCATAGATCCTCTAAGCGGTGTACCAGTACTTGTGTGAGGCTGGTTTCAGCTCTGCATGGAAGCATCATGCAGCCCATCTATTTCTTCAAGCCCCAATGGGCGGGGGCACCCCGCGTTTGAT
The DNA here is from genome assembly GCA_963580285.1 of Lucinisca nassula. NCBI lineage: Eukaryota > Metazoa > Mollusca > Bivalvia > Lucinida > Lucinidae > Lucinisca > Lucinisca nassula. The sequence goes on from OY757020.1 coordinate 22,699,241, forward strand.
TAACGACTGACTCGCACATATATAAAATATAAAACTATAACAACCGATTGGCAAACCACCATGTTAACAAATGATGATGATGATGATTTCGTGTTTAACGACGCGTCAACCCTCTTTGTGGGTCATAAGCGTCACGCGGTTAATGGTTAAACGGCATGAAGAATTATGAGGATATTAAAAGTAAAAAAGTTAGTATGATATGTACAAAAATCTTAAACAGTTAAATATTATGAAAAAGTCCAATTTCTTTTAAGAGTAAAATAATATTAACAACAGGTACATCTTGAAACAATTGTGACAAAGTGTCAGCTTTGAAGTATAGGTTACGAGACTGTGACAAGTCTACACATTCAATTAAGATGTGTTTAGTGGTGAATGGCTGATCACATCCTACACACGAATCAAATAAGTTATTGGTCACTTCTGAAGGAAAATACAAGTTAATCTAGCTGGGTCACTAACTGTTTCTTTTCTGAAGGTACAATATTTTCAGACTGGGTAAGTTCACGTGAACAAGGCCGTGAAATGAAGACCCTCCTAAACCCCACTTTATATAGAGAAAACTGGGGTTTACGGGGGTATATCTTCTTATTTCTGCTCCTAGACATAGGTTGTGGGTACTCGTTAGAACCGCCTCATTGAGGCGGTTCTAACGAGCACACTCAACCTATGTTTTGAACATTTATAACAAAAATATCAGGTATTTTCATAAAAAAAAAAATGTTGCCATTTTGGAGATGTGAAAAATGCATTATCTCGCACTGGTGAGTTATCGTAATAAAGTTCACAGTAAATCTCATCCAGGCAGTCTAGACAGTTGCATTTTTGTTTCGGTCTCCGTCCATCGGGGCTTGAAGAAATAGATGGGCTGCATGATGCTTCCACGCAGAGCTGACTGAAACCTCCCCGCACACGAATACTGGTAAACAGCTTTGAGAATCTAAGCCTGCCCAGGCAAAGCGATGCAAGTCCATGTTTCTAAACCCTAATGGTTTTATTGGGCGACATGGCTTGAGATGTCATTTCATCTCATCTCAATGTCCGGTAAAAGTCCCACAAAATTGGAAGCAACGTCTCCAAAATGGCCTTTACAGCGTTGACGCGGACTTTAAACCTCAAATGAAACAAGTTATTGGTCACTTCTGAAGGAAAATACATGAAGTTAATCTAGCTTGGAAGCTAACTGTCTTTTTTTATGAAGGTACAATATTTTCAGACTGGGCAAGCTCACGTGAACAAGGCCGTGAAATGAAGACCCTCCTAAACCCCACTTTATATAGAGAAAACTGGGGTTTACGGGGGTATACATTATTTTTCTAATTTCTGCTCCAAGACATAGGTTGTGGGTACTCGTTGGAACCGCCTCAATGAGGCGGTTCTAACGAGCACCCTCAACCTATGTTTAGAACATTTAAAACAAAAATATCAAGGATTTTCATAAAAAAAAAATGTTGCCATTTTGGAGATATGAAAAATGCACTATGTCGCACGGGTGAGTTATCGTAATGAAGTTCGGCCCCGCCCATAGGGGCTTGAAGAAATATATGGGCTGCATGATGCTTCCACGCAGAGCTGAATCCGGCCCGCACACTAGTACTGGTAAACCGCTTAGAGGGCCTAAGCCTGTCCAGGAACCGAGGTGCGAGGCGGACCGCCCTTGCTAATAAACCCTATTGGTTTCATTGGGCGACAGGGCTTGAGAAGTCATTTCATCTCAATGTCGGGTAAAAGTCCCACAAAATTGGAAGCAACGTCTCCAAAATGACCTTTACAGTGTTGACGGGGACGTTAAACCTCAAATCAAAACAACAAAAATCGTAATGAAGTTCACAGTGAATCATTCAGGCAGTCCAGACAGTTGTATCTTTGTTTCGGTCCCCGTCCATCGGGGCTTGAAGAAATAGATGGGCTGCATGATGCTTCCACGCAGAGCTGAAGCCTCCCCGCACACGAGTACTGGTAAACAGCTTAGAGGATCTAAGCCTGCCCGGGCAAAGCGGTGCACGTCCGTGTTTCTTAACCCTAATGGTTTCATTGGGCGGCATGGCTTGAGATGTCATTTCATCTCAATGTCGGGTAAAAGTCCCACAAAATTGGAAGCAACGTCTCCAAAATGACCTTTACAGCGTTGACCGGGACGTTAAACCTCAAATGAAACAAGTTATTGGTCATTATGTCTCCCCCGAAAAAAATGTTTTCGGAGAGTCATATTGTTTTTCCCCCGGGCGTCTGTCTGTCCGTCTGTCACACATTCGTGTCCGCTCTGTAACTTGAAAACCGTTAGAGCTATCTTCACGAAACTTCGTATAAATATTAATCAGCATTAGTCGACGTGCAGTGCGCAAGAACCATAACTCTCGCATTTATACTTTTTGAATTATCTCCCTTGGAAGTTTGTGGTATGTATATATGTATGGGCAAATCGTGTCCGGTCAATAACTTTCTTATTTTTTGATGGATTTTAAAATTACTCGGCAGAAATATTAACAACCATAAGACGATGTGTGGTGCGCATGAGGCAGGTCGGTACCTCAAAGGTCAAGGTCATACTTAGAGGTCAAAGGTCAAAAAAGGGGCCTTTTTTCGTATTTGGTCAATAACTTTCGTATTTTGAGATGGATTTTAAAATTACTTGGCATAATTATTAACAATCATGAGACGATGTGTGGTGCACATGAGGCAGGTCGGTATCTCAAAGGTCAAGGTCATACTTAGAGGTCAAAGGTCAAAAAGTGGGCCTTTTTTTCGTATTTGGTCAATAACTTTTTTTATTTTGAGATGGATTTTGAAATCACATGGCAGAAATGTGAACCAATATAAGCCGATGTGTTGCGCGCATGACCCAGGTTGGTACCTCAAAGGTCAATGTCATACTTAGAGGTCAAAGGTAAAAAAGGGGCCTTTTTCGGGTTTTGTCAATAACTTGCCTATTTTTAAATATAATTTGAAGTTACTTGGCAAACATGTTAACTATCATGGGACGATGTGTTGCATGCATGATTCAGTTTGGTACCTAAAATGTCAAGGTCATACATAGAGGTCAAAGGTAAAAAAAGGGGCCTTTTTTGTGTTTGGTCAATAACTTTCTTATTTTTAGATGGATTTTAAAATTGCTAGGCAGAAATGTTAACCACCATGAGATATGTTGCACGCATGACCCAGTTTAATACCTGAAAGGTCAAGGTCATACATAGAGGTTAAAGTTAAAAAAGGGCCTTTTTTGTGTTCTGTCAATAACTTTCTTATTATGCCCCCAACTTTGAAAAAGTTGGAGGGGCATATTGGTTCTGGTTCGTTCGTCCGTTCTTCCGTCCATTACGCTTTTGATGCATAGCATAACTAAAGAACCAGCATTAGATGATGTGTTACACACAAGACCCAGCTCAATACCTCCAATGTCAAGGTTAAACTTAGCAGTCAAAAACGGGGGAGACATCTGTGTTTTTGTAGAAAAACAAATTCTAGTTTCTGAAGGAAAATACATGAAGTTAATCTAGCTGGGAAGCTAACTGTTTCTTTTCTGAAGGTACAATATTTTTACACTGGGTCAGCTCACGTGAACAAGGCCGTGAAATGAAGACCCTGCTAAATCCCATTTTATATAGAGAAAACTGGGGTTTACGGGGGTATACATTGTTTTTCTTATTTCTGCTCCAAGACATAGGTTGTGGGTACCCGTTAGAACCGCCTCATTGAGGCGGTTCTAACGAGCACCCTCAACCTATGTTTTGAACATTTATAACAAAAACATCAAGGATTTTCATAAACAAAAATGTTGCCATTTTGGAGATGTGAAAAATGTACTATATCGCACGGGTGATTTATTGTAATGAAGTTCACAGTGAATCTCATCCAGGCAGTCCAGACAGTTGTCTTCTTTGTTTAAATAATGAAAGCACTGACAGCACTGGTGGGCCGGTTGTCTCTGCGGGGACTTAGCAATACGATAACACATCCATGCGGCATAGTGTATTTTTTCACATCTCAAAAATTCTGATGAAAATTCGTGACATTTTTTTTTTATTTATTTTTGCAAACATACGTTGTTTGTTTGTTTGATTTGAGGTTTAACGTCCCCGTCAACACTGTAAAGGTCATTTTGGAGACTTTGCTTCCAATTTTACCCGACATTGAGATGAAATGACACCCCAAGCCCTGCCGCCCAATGAAACCAAATGGGTTTATAAGCATGGACGGTCCGACTCGCACCGCTTTACCTGGGCAAGCTTAGATCCTCTAAGCGGTTTACCAGTACTCGTGTGCGGGTCGGTTTCAGCTCTGCGTGGACGCATCATGCAGCCCATCTATTTCTTCAAGCCCCGACGGGCGGGGGCCGTCCTGACAGTTATCTTCTTTGTTTAAGTAATGACAGCACTGGTGGATCGTTTGTCTCAGCGGGGATAACACGCCTATCTTTCTATCTATCTATCTATCTATCTATCTATCTATCTTCTTATACTGAGTCGGTCACAATTTTGCCATTACCTCAGTTGGTTGGGTGGCTAAATGAAGCTGAAAAATACAAATACATTGCAATCTTTATCGCCGAAAAATGGTGATATTTTTCTTATTTCTGCTCAAAATATAGATTGTGTGTACTCGTTAGAACCGCCTCGGTGAGGCGGTTCTAATGAGCACCCACAATCCATATCTTAGATCAGAAATAAGAAAAAATCAAGGTTTACCCCTGTAAACCTCAGTTTCATAATAAAAGTGGGGTCCAAGGGGATCAAAATTATATTGGCGTGTTTTCGTGATGTGAAATATTGCAAATGCTGTAATTTTGTAAAAAAAATACCTGTTTATCTTTATAAAGGCACGTGTGCAACTTCAATATGCTTGTATAATCTCATCCAATGGAATGCTTGAAAACTGTCGGAGAATTTAAGCAGACAACTCTCCTACACTTTATAGAAGACTAATTGAAGATTAACCCAAAATTTTGCAAACGGCGAGGCAATTTTTTTTTATAGCTCACCAGAGCCTTCTCCTGGGGAGCTTATAGGATAGGCATCGGACCGTCGTGGTCGAGAGTTTGTAGATGTATATTTGTATTGATCTGTACAAATACGACTACAAGTTTGGGTAAGTACAAATGCGATAGCAGTTTTGTGCCTTTTTTGTGAAAGCTTATACTTGTTGTGGGCCAGTTTTCTTCTATTGGAAGCTTGTACTTGTTGCGTAAATATAAAGGTCAACCTGCATTGTGGGTAACTAATGGCTGTACTTCCGTGTTTAACCTTACATCTATAATGTCTTCACCCATGGGCGTAGACAGTTAAGTGTTCAGCAGTCTTCAAATTATGAATAATATAAACTACACATTACGAAAACATGCCTATACAAATACATAGCAATTTTTTTCTCCGAAAAAAAAAAAAATATGATGATATATTGTGATATTTTACTTATTCCTGCTCAAAATATAGATTGTGGGTACACGTTAGAACCGCCTCGATTCTGCTCAAAATATTTATTTTGCGTACATGTTAGAACTGCCTCATCGAGGCGGTTCTAACGAGTACCCACAATCTATATTTTATAGCTCAAAATATAGATTGTGCGTACATGTTAGAACCGCCTCATCGAGGCGGGTCTAACCAGTACCCACAATCTATATTTTAGAGCAGAAATAATAAAAAAAAATGTTAAGCCCTGTAAACCCTAGTTTTACAAAATAAATGTGGGGTTCAAGGGGGTCAAAATTATAAAGGCGTGCTTCGTGATGAACTACAAAAACTGTAGGCCTGCTGTCCTAGAGGCGATTAAAAAGATGCTAATCAGGCTACGCCGCTGAGCACGCTGATCTCAGCTGCATTACGGAAACCCGCCAATACAAATACATTGTAAACTTTACCACAAAAAAAACCCGAAAATTTTAAGATGAAAAATTGTGATATTTTTGGGTCGATCGGTTTACGATCAGTTGTCCACGTGACCACCACTGATTTGGGAAAGCAAATATTATGTTTTATTAATAGAACTTGAAACGTTGCGCTTGTTTTTTATCGATGCAACAAGAGCTATCTATAGAGACCATCACTGATTTAGGAAAACCAATATTATGTTTTATTAATAGAACTTGAAACGTTGTCTATAGAGTCTTGACAGGAATCGTGTGCTGGATAATTCCCAGATCAGACGCCGCGGAATGTGGCGTCTGATCAGCAGGTTGCACAGGAACTTCACTGTTTGCTTAAATAGTGGCATTTGAGGGTTAAACGAAATAGTATAAGAATGTCGGGTTGCTCACGTAATGAAAGAAAAACAATATCTTAAACCAGGCCACGATGTCGCATGACGTCTTTCGGAACATTCTATATATAAAACTGTTATACAAATGTATGCCAAGTCGAGTAAAAATAGACTGTTCGCACTCCTACTAAGAACTTAATTTTAGAACCCTGAAATGTTTAAATGCAAAAAACGAGTAGCCAGACTTTATAGGTGGTACCACTATTAGACATACAGCGTAGGCCAAAATCGGATATTGAGTACATTGCTTCTGATCAGGTCGGCACTGTTCGCCATATGTATGCAACAACAGTTTTGAACATGATTCAGGGCCGTACGCAGACTCTGAAAAGGGGCGGGTTGAGGATGCGAATTTCAGGTATTTTGCACAGGGTGAAAAACTATGAATCTGAAATAATTTCCAAAAGATGGGAGGGGACTGCGTTTGCACCCTCCCCACAAAATCCAAGTACTACCCTAAGACGTCAGAGTGCAGTGTAAGAAGAAAATGCTGGACTGTGCTCGTTTGTTTAATTTGAGGTTTAACGTCCCCGTCAACACTGTATAGGTCATTTGGAGACGTTACTTCCAATATTACGGGACTTTCAGCTCTGCGTGGAAGCATCATGCAGCCCATCTATTTATTCAAGCCCCGATGGGCGGGGGCGGGTGGACTGTGCTCGTACACTTGGGCATTGGCAAACAGAATCTACATAATCAAACACCACATAACGCGATGTCTGATCAGTTCTACTGTGCTTGCTAAAAGTTAAATGAACAGTTCGATTCTCAGCTCAGGACTATTTTCCCAACCTACACTCAGAGACGATCGACCCACCAGTACTCTCAGTGCTTTGATTCTTATTTCTGCTCAAAATATAGGATAGAAGCCTCCGTGGTGTAGTGGTTATGCTACTCGCCTTGTAAAACAGGGATCGCAGGATCGATCCCGGGCTTCTCCAGACTTTCGGGTGAGTCTTTAGTAACCGAGGTCCCGTCTCCATATGACCTCAGCTGTTGGGGAGACGTAAAACTCAAACACTCACTCACTCAAAATATAGATTGTGGGTACATGTACTCATCGAGGCAGTTCTAACGAGTACCCATAATCAATATTTAAGAGCAGAAATAAGAAAAATAAGGTTTATCCTCTGTAATCCCCAGTTTTACTATCTAAAAGTGGGGTTCAAAATTGTCAAAGTTATATTGGCGTGTTTTTGTGATGTGTGTTGTTCGCGAATACAAAATCTGGTTTTCTCATGAACCGGCTTACCATCACGGAAACACGCCAATACAATTTTCAACCCCACTTTAAGTCAAAACTGGAATTTACAGAGGTGCGTTATTTTCTTAATTCTGCTCTAAAATATAGAATGTGGGTACTCGTTAGACCCGCCTCGGTGAGGCGGTTCTAACGAGTACCCTAAATCTATATTTTGAACAGAAATAAGAAAAATATTACGTTTTTTCGTCCTAATATTTTTGTTTTTCAGCGGTATCATCACGTGTGAACAAGTCCGTGTAATGAATACACCCTAAACCCCACTTTTTATAGAGAAAACTTGGGTTTTCGAGGGTAAACATTATTTTTTTTATTTCTGCTCCACGACACAGGTTGTGAGTACTCGTTAGTACCGCCTCGTTAAGGCGGCTCTAACGAGCACCGACAACCTATGTTTACAGTAAAAAATAAGAAAAATAGAATGGATTTTCAGCAGGAAAGTAGTCATTTTGGAGATGTGAAAAATGCACTTTATCGCACGGGTGTGTTATCGTAATGAAATTTACAATGTATTTGTATAGGCGTGGTAATGCAAATATGGCATGGTTTTAAACATGGAACGGAATGCTGCAGTGAGGCAGAAGCACAAGACACCAAGATAAAGTAATGTTTTATGGGCCTGACTAAATTTATTGTTATGCCGTCATGTCCTGACATCCTGGGCTTGAAGGAATAAATGGGCTGCATGATACTTCCACGCAGAGCTGAAACAGACCGCACACGAGTACTGGTAAACCGCTAAGAGAATGTAAGCATGGCCAGGAAAAGCGGTGCGAGTCGGTCCGCCGTTGCTTATAAACCGTATTGGTTTCATTGGGCGACAGGGCTTGAGATGTCGTTTCATCTCAACATCACGAAAACACGCCTATATAGTTTTGACCCCTTGAATCCCACTTTTATGAAGTAAAACTGGAGTTTCCGGGGGTATACCTTATTTTTCTTATTTCTGCCCTAAAATATAGATATAGACGGTTCTAACGAGTGCCCACAATCTATATTTTGAGCAGAAATAAGAAAAATATCTCAATGTTTCATCACAGAATTGTCATATTTTCGGCGATAAAGGTGGCAATGTATTTGTATAGGCGTGTTTGCGTAATGATGTCGGGTAAAAGTCCCAGAAAATTGAAAACAACGCCTCCAAAATGACCTTTACAGTGTTGACGGGGACGACGAAAAACCTCAAATCAAACAAACAAAGACTCTCATGTCGGTTCAGCACATACATTGAGGATCTTACATGAGTGTTCATGTATTATTGAATTTATTATTAAACGAGTTGAGGAAAAGGGATAATATGCGAGGCCTTGCCGAGCATTTTATCCCTTTTCCTCAACGAGTTTAATAAATCAATAATACATGAGCATGAATGCAAGATTCTATTTATCATATGACAAGTAAAACGCATTTTATTCTCGATTTTTTACAAAAATATCAATATTCCGCCATTAGTAAGGACGTCGTTAAGGACGTCGTACATGTAACATTACGGGACGTGTCTAGCTAATTTGCATATTTAATCCACCAGTGGATTATCGAAAATATCACATGGCGTGTTTACACTCTCAGACGCGACGTCATATGATACATAGAGACTATCACACGGCAGTTTTCATATCATACCTCATATCAGCCCGAGACTCTTCGGCCTTCGGGCTGATATGGGAGTCTCGGGCTGATATGGGGTATGATATGAAAAATGCCATATCATAATCTATTTATCATACATTTCACTTTTAAAAAAAATGGGTCAGCAATCCCCTGCATCGTTCTTTCGCTAATTTTCCTCTCGTATTCGATGTGCCGTACCTTGTTTTTTTGTTTTGTTTTGTTTTTGTTTTGCCAAACAAATCGAACAGACGAAACTATTGCAAATTGCAAAGAGCGTCCTGAACAACAAATGCGAAATGCCGCAAAAGGAAGAACGCCGCGTGTTCCGAATAGGGTGACGACAGAGGTATTATAAAGGCTTAGGGATGCGATAAAGGGTTTTGATATGGATTTTTGAGGTATGAAAAAGCCCATGCGATATGGCAGCACGTGCAAGCGTGATACGTGCATTGGTGTCACGTTCGTATCGCATACGAGGACTGTTCAAATATGAATGCAAGTGGAACGTTTTCTCATGCACTGATGCGAAAATCACTTGGAAATAAATATCACAGCATAGAAAAACATTTTACCTATACATTGATACCAGACCTGTTAAAATCCGTCAACTTCAGCCATGTATATCGTTCGATAAACACTGTCTACTCTTGTATACTAATACAAAACAAGAAGAAGGTCAGAGTACGCCGTTGAAATACGGTCCTATATTAAGAATCGTATTCTTGGTATACGGTGCAAAGACATTTTTGATGAAATATGTTCGGTTTCTGGGCATAATGAAATGTCTTTTCCGACAGTTTTTCGTTGGTGTAAGAAATTCAGCTGTGGGCAAGGCTCAACAAAAGATGCACCACATGATAGTCGGCCGAAAAGAGCAACATCTGCCAAGATGGGTGTTAGAGTGAAAGAAATAGTTGCTACCAATGCACGATACACCACAAGGCAAATAGCTAGTATGGTTGGCATCTCATTAGGAGCAGCTCATACAATTTTGAAACGGGATTTGAAAATGAGAAAGATCTGTGCTAGATAGATTCCCCATCTGTTGACAGATGAGCAGAAAAAGACACGCGTTCAGTGCGCCAAGAAGTTGCTTAAAAGTTTCCAAATTACACGGCACGGTCTTTCGCTAATATCGTCACAGGTGACGAGACATGGGTTCACTTTTTTGAGCCAAAACGAAAGATTCAGAATAAAATATGGGCAACAAAGTATTGCAAAAGACCATGCATTGCAAAGCGGACCATGAGCGTCAAGAAGGTAATGTATGCCATATTCTTTTCAAATCAGGGCCCTGCTATTCAGGTTGCTGTGCCTAAAGGCAAATCTGTAAATGCGAAGTTTTACAAGAATAAAGTTCTTCGAAAATTGAAGAAATATTTCGAAGAACGAAGACCCGCAACTGGTTTGGCCAATGTCAGATTGCTACATGACAATGCGTCATCGCACAAGGCGTTCATTGTGCAAGACTATCTGAAGCAGGAAAAGGTTGTTGAACTCCCTCACCCCCCGTATTCCCCTGACCTTGCCCCGTGTGACTTTTTTTTTTGTTCCCGCGGCTGAAAAAAATACCTTTCTGGTCGAAAATTTGTACAGCGCAAATACCTCGGTTCTGCAATATTCCAGTGCCTTCATAGTATACCTCGAAAAGATTACCAAAATGCATTCAATGATTGGATCAGAAGACTGAAAGTTTGTATATCTGTTGAAGGGGAATACTTTGAGGGGACAAAATAAATTTTTCATCGAAATCTATCACGGAATCATTTTTATGTGCTTAGTTGCATTCATATTTGAAAAGTCCTTGTATTCAAAAACTAAGTTTTTTATATTAAATGTATGATAAATTGTGATATTCTTACGGATAATCACTTTCAATTTTTTAGGATAATAAAAAAAGAACAATGCACCGCTTGTACATTTACAGTCCATCGTTTCTTTCGTAAGTGTTTTTTTATAAAGAATTGTTGACGGGACTAAAGGGGACTTGTTTCGTGGACTTGTATGCGGGTTTATTAGTACCTTTATTTCTGTTTTAAACACAGATTGCAGCGCGTGGAAGATTGTTTGTTTGATTTGAAGTTTTATGTCCCTGTCAACACTGTATAGGTCATTTTGGAGACGTTGCTTCCAGTTATGTGGGACGTTTTTGCCCGACATTGAGATGAAATGACAACTGAAGACCTGTCGCCCAATGAAACCAAAAGGGTTTAAAAGCATGGACGGTCCGACTCGCACTGCTTTGCCTGGGCAGGCTTAGATTCTCTGAGCGGTTTACCAGGACTAAGGTGCGGTCGGTTTCGGCTCTGCATGGAAGCATCATGCAGCCCATATATTTCTTCAAGCCCCGATGGGCGGGGACAAAGCGCGTAGAAGAAGCATTCACTGTCAATGTTACAGACTAAAACACAGTTCACCTTATAGGCAAAGGAAAGAAGCCGTGATTTATTATGCAAGGGAAGAAGGTCGTGACGCGAAAAAAAAACGCCTTTTTATGACGTCACTTGCAGATACTATGATCTTAGACGGCGAAACGTCATTTTTAGAAGGTGATGACCTTTCAGGTCTCACCTTCTTATGGTAACACTCAGAGAATTCCCTTGATACCGCATCACTCCTTTTTTTCAAGAAAAATAGGTCCTCATAAATCAGTGAAGAGATGCGCTTGTATCATTTGATATGTGAAAATAATATGCAGATTGAAATAAAAACTGTGGATGCAAAATACACAAATAATGAACTTCAGAGTTAAGTGTCATAAAATTGATCTAGATTTGAAATTGGTCTCGTTTCGCAGCTGACCTGGCCTAGTTATTAAGAGCGAGTTCGGTTGACTTTCTAGAGTTAACTATAGTTACACCAAAACACGGGGGTTATGGCTCGTGCCGCACTACTAGAGTTAACTTGAGTTCAATCAAGCTTGCTTTGGGATTTGGGAGTTCTGTCTAGCAAGAACAAAACCACGGCGGCAGGGGGATCATCGTAGGTTAATTAAATGAATATAAACTTATTAGAAGGTGATGACCTTTCAGGTCTCACCTTCTTATGTCAATCGACACTGGAGCCCCCTCGATGACGAATAACTCCTATGCTTCAAGAAAAATAAGTCTCCATATATTTATCAATAGACGCGCATGTATCATTTGATAAGTGAAAATGATGCTGATTGTCAAACTGTGGAAGCCAATTACACAAACAACTAACTAGATTGGTTCCCTTGTCGTAAATGTCTCCGCTAGGTGGCTACAACATAACGATTGGTAGCTAGCAGAAGCCATTACGTCTATTTATAGCATTAGCACTGACGCGGTATTGGAAATACCTGAGTTCAACAAGGTTAACTGCTGAGTCAGTCATACCTGATGAAACAAAAAGATCGATACTTAGTATACTGAAATAATTTATAATAATTTATTTTACATAGACTAGTGACATTCTTATCATTATCTTGAAATATGTATCTTTTTAACACTCGCAGATACAATTTACAATGAGTAATACACAGCCAGCTGGCCCACTTCTACAGTATTTTAAATTAACAGACGCGCTCTTGTAGGCATGCGCAGTGGTAAGAGTAGGATTCTCTACCTCAAATCAATTTACTCGCTACCTATCGTTATGTGCGTACCGAAGGGGAGGTAATAACGAAGGGGAACCAATCTAACAACTAACTTCAGAGTAAAATGCCATAAAATTAACCCTATGGTTCAAATTGGTCCCGATTCGCAGCTTTGTCATGACCTAGTTTGCTTTGAGCGAGTTCAGTTGACCAACTAAAGTTAACTCAAGAAAAGTAGGGGAGACAGTAGGCTTACTCTTGTATAAAATTGTACAATGACTGTATCACCCCACGCCCCACTTTTCGATCCCACAATTAGGAGCGACAGGAAGCATCAAATTTCATTTGATGCGTCACCAGTAACGATTCAGATTCAGAACTCTACTGACGTCAAGAAAATGTCATCGTTTGCCCTCGAGTAAATCGAAAGTATAAAAGGTTTCCAGTCATTTCGTACCCTAGGGTACGAAATGACTTGGGTACGAAATGACCGGTTACCGTATGAAAATGTTTTCAAGTTGGACGTGATTTTTCCAACACGTGGCCAAAATTTCAAAAAGTTGGAAATAATCGATTTTCGGATTACATTTAACTTACAATTTTCCACCTTCCACCGTATTCGTTGTTACTAGGCAAGGCTTCCATCTCTCATACCAAGCTAACTCTCGCAGTCGCAATATTCCTACACGGCGCGTTTTGGAGCAAGTCAACTCTTGTTAACTCTAGTACGTCAACTGAACTCGCTCAAAATCTAGATCGCGGATTAATAATTCAATGAATGAGTTGACAGTATGAATGGAATACTACGACTTGCTGCGAAGTTTTGTTTGTTTGTTTGATTTGAGGTTTAACGTCCCCGTCAACACTGTAAAGGTCATTTTGGACGCGTTGCTTCCAATTTTGTGGGACTTTTACCCGACATTGAGATGGAATGACCTCTCAAGCCCTCTCGCCCAATGAAACCAATAGGGTTTGTTAGCATGGAGGGTCTGCCTCGCACCGGGGTTCCTGGACAGGCTTAAATCCTCTAAGCGGTTTACCAGTACTAGTGTGTGGGCCGGATTCAGCTCTGCTTGGAAGCATCATGCAGCCCATATATTTCTTCAAGTCTCCATGGGCGGGGGCGGATAAAGTGAAGTTACCTTCACTGTTGCATTTGTTTGATTTGAGCTTTAACGTCCCCATCAACACTGTAAAGGTCATTTTGGAGACGTTGCTTCCAATTTCGTGGGACTTTTACCCGACATTGAGATGAAATGACATCTCCGGGCCTTTCGCCCAATGAAAGCAATAGGGTTTATAAGCATGGACGGTCAGACTCGTGCATACCGCATTGCCTAAGCAGGCTTAGATCCTCTAAGCGGTTTACAAGTACTCGTGTGCGGGTCGGATTCAGCTCTGTGTGGACGCATCATGCAGCCCATATATTTCTCCAAGCCCCGATGGGAGGGGGTGGGGTGCGATTCACTGATGCATGGATATATTTGTGAACCATCGGGAAAATATAACTTTATTACTTAAACTCCTTTATCTTAACGTTTAATGTACGGGATAATACACATTTATTCCGGGCGGTGGGTGCTTTTTTTTTTTTTTTTTGAGCCGAGGTCAGAAAATACCAGATTTTGTTTCCTCTTCTTCTGTATCTGAATATTTCCCTTTTTTACTGAGGTGTATTTGATTTGTTTGATTTGACGTTTAACGTCCCCGTCAAGACTGTATAAAGGCCCCGCCCATCGGGGCTTGAGGAAACAGATTGGGCTGCATGATGCTTCCACGCAGAGCTGAAGTCGACCGAACACGAGTACTGGTAGACACCTTAAATGTTCAGATTCTAAGCCTGTCCAGGAAAAGTTGTGCGTGTTGGACCACTCATGCATATAAGCTCTATTGGTTGCATTGTGCGGCAGAGGCTGAGTTGCCATAACATCTCAATGTCGGGTAAAAGTCCGACAAAATTGGAAGCGATGTCTCCAAAAGGACCTTTAAAGTGTTGACGGGGCGTTAAACCTCAAATCAAACAAACACAACTGTATAGACATGCTTCGAATTTCGTTGGACTCTTACCTAACATTGTGATGAAATGGCATCTAAAGCCTTGCCACACTATGAGCGAGTCCAATGGACTTTCCGACTTCAAATTATAGCCCTGAGGCCAAAAATGCCCCCGCCCCGGGGCCCTTTGGTTTTATACTGACTAATACAGGGAAACCCTTTGAAAATCTTCTTGTCAGAAGCCAGGAGGCTGAGGTTTTTGGTATTTGATATGAAGCTGCGTCTAGTGGACCTCTATCAAGATTGTTAGAATTATAGCCCTGTGACCAAAAATGCCCCCGCCCTGTAGCCCACTGGTTTTACATAGACATCTCGCGGGAAAATCTTCAAAAATCTTCTTGTCTGAAACTATAAGCCTCAGATCTAAGATATTTGATATTATTTGGTATGTAACTTCGTCTTGTGAACCTTTATCAAGATTTTCAAATTATAGTCCTTGTGGCAAAATCCCCCCCACCATCCCGGGTGCCCTTTGCTCTTACATTTGGATATATAAGGAAAATCTTAAAACTTCTCTGTAAACGTAAGGCCCAGGTTTTTGATATTTGTGAAGATTTATCTAGCAGACCTCCACCAAAATTGTTCAAATTATAGCCCTTGGGTCAAAATGGCCCTGCCATGGGGCCCACTGGTTTTATATTGACTTATATATGGAAAACCTTTAAAAAGCTTCTTATCCGAAACTAGAAGGCCCAGGTCTTTGATATTTGGTATAATGCTTCATCTGGTTGTCCTCTACTATGCTGTGTAAATTATAGCCCTTGGACCAAAGGTTGCCCCGCCTCAGGCCCCACCGGTTTTGCATAGCCATATGAGGAAAACCTTTAAAATGTTCTTCTAAAAAACCCAAGGCCCAGGTCTTTGATAGTTTGCTATAAGTTTCATGCGGATTACCTCAACCAAGACTTTTCAAATCAAAGCCCTGGAGTCAAAAATGGCCCCGCCCTATGACCCACTGGTTTCACAGACTTACGTACTGAAAACCTTTAAATACTTTCTCGTCTGAAACCAGAAGGTCCAAGTTTTTGATATTTGGAATGAAACTTCCTCTAGTTGCCCTCTACCAAGATTGTCCAAATTATAACCTCATCGGGTCAAAACTGGACCTGCCTGGAGCCCACTGGTTTTATATAGGGTTAAGACTGAGCCGATTAATCTCCTTCTGCTGTACTAAGACCTGACCCTCAATGTCCACAAGGTGCCTAGACAGTGACATACAAGTCAGCTCTGCATTGTCAAAGGGAACCACTGACACATAACCATCCTCCCTTTGTCACCATGTGACAGTATTAGTAAAACTAATTCATTTCCCTCTGTTGCACTAGGACCTGACTCTCGATGCCCACAATGTCCACAATATGTCCAGATAGTGACATACAAGTTAGCTCTGTATTGTCAAAGGGAACCAATGACTGTCATTTTACGACAATTCTGCCCCCCCCCCCCCCCACCCCCCACCCCCCACCAATTGTCACAGCGAGGCATTGTAAGTCGGACCATTACGATAACTCACCCTTGTGACAGAGCATTTTTCACATCTCCAAAACAGCTAGTTTTTGATGAAAAACCTTGATATTTTTTATACTAATGTTCAAAATATAGGTTGAGGGTACTCGTTAGAACCGCCTCAGTAAGGCGTTTCTAACGAGTACCTACAACCTATGTCTTGGAGCAGAAATAAGAAAAACAATGTCTACCCTCGTAAACCCCAGTTTTTTTCCATACAAAGGGTGGGGGTCATTTTACGGACTTGTTCACGTGATGCTGAGCAAATTCATCTCCATTCACTAGGACATGACCCTCAATGTCCGGAAAATGTCCAGGTAGCAACATATAAGTCAGCTCTTTAGAAGGGAGCTTTGAAAAGACTTCATCCTCATGCAGAAAGAAAATAATTTTGGAAGGAATGTTCCATGGGTGACCCTCTGACAAAGTTGCTCATAACAGTTTTGCTCCACTGAACATAAAAGCCACCAAACGAAACAATAAGACTTCTAATTACGATAACACACCCATGCGAAATAGTGCATTTTTAACATCCCCAAAATGGCTTCTTTTCTGATGAAAATCCGTGATATTTTTCTTAACAATGATCAAAACATAGGTTGTGGGTGCTTGTTAGAACCGCCTTAATGAGGCGGTTCTAACGAGTACCCACAACCTATGTCTTTGAGCAGAATTATGAAAAATAATGTATAACCCCCCACCCCCTAACCCCAGTTTGCTCTATATGAAGTGGGGTTTAGAGGGTTCTTCATTTCACGGACTTGTTCACGTGATGTTGTACTAAATAGGTAGACTGATTTTGAAATAATTTCACAGGAATATTCCTTTGGTCACTCTCAACCAAAATGGCTCAAACCATCCACTCAACCTTATATTACCTACCACTTTATCTGTACAATAAGGATTAGGTGAGCAATCCAGGGCCATTATGCCCCTCTTGTTTAATCCAGATTTCACTGGGTCGACGGACGTCTTTCAAACACTAGACAAAACATAGCAACAAACAAACTTTTAAACTTGTGATCGAAGCCTCAGATAAAAACCAGTCTGTGTCCCGGAATATTGGTGTTAGAAAGCCATTTGCTAGAACGTATAGTGTTGAGTAAATTATTATCCCCACGTTTTTTCGAAGAAAAAGCGGGAATATTGTTATCGCCTCCGTCCGTCTGTCCGTCGGGCTATCTCATTCTCCTTAACCACTGGTCGGAATGTAATTAAATTTGGTACACAGCTTCCTTACATGATGAGGGCGTGCAACGTCACATTTATTTTTGGCCCCGCCCTCGGAGGTGGGGGGGGGGGCTTGGGGAGGGGTCAAAAGGTCATATATCAATTAAATTCAATTTCAAAGTCAATTTTATAGATTTTGAAACCAAACTTTGCATAAGTAATGATTAATGATATATGTAACACATATTGAACGAGATCATCAGTTTGGCTGCGACCCCTGGGTCATGCCCAAGGGGTCGGACTGGCGGGGGGGGGGTCAGGGGGTCAAAATTCAAATTTTACCGAATATAGTCATATGGAATATCAATTGAAGGGGGTGATTAGTAAAATTTTGACCCTGGGGTCAGATTGGGGCCCTGGGGAAGGGGTCAAAGGGTCAGAATTTAAGTTTTTTGGAACATAGTCATGTGGCATATCAAATTGAAGGGCATGATTAGTAGAATATAATACAGGTAATATTTTGACCCTGGGGTCAAATTAGGGCCCAGGGTGAGGGGTTTTTGGTACTTGGCCCTTTGTAGAAAGCGTGGGGATTTGCGATGGCGCGTCATCGACAGTATTCTAGTCTTGTTTGCTAGAGTCTATGTATGTAATTGTCTCCAGAATTATTCTCATTGACACAAGAAGGGATTCACAGCATGTAGCATTCGATCCTCAATTTTGTTTATGACATTTCATTTGTCTGCTCCTCGCGTTACTACAATCATATAAAACCATGACTGGTTTAAAAATTAAAAAAGGTAATGAAATGAAATGGCCCAGTGTAAAAACTAACAGTTTTCTACCATCACCTTCTATTAGTACTTTCAGTACTTTGATCTTGCAACGGAATCGTTACAACAGGACTGAAACACATGTTTTACAGTCAATAACTTTGCCGGGGGTTCTTCTAACAATGGCGAAAGCACCACGTGAACAAGTCCGTGAAATGAACGCCACCCCTAAACCCCACTTTATATGGAGAAAACTGGGGTTTACAGGGGTATACATTAGTTCTCTTATTTGTGCTCCAAGACATAGGTTGTGGGTACTCATTAGAACCGCCTCATTGAGTCGTTTCTCCTTAGAACCGCCTCAATGCGGCGGTTCTAAGGAACAACTATGTCTGCAGTCTACACGAATTTTCATCAGAAAAGTAGACGTTTTGAAGATGTGCAAAATGCACCATGTTGCTCGGGCGTGTTATCGTAATGGGTTGGGAGAATTTGAACGAACCAACAACATAAATGCCGATTTTCAATGAGTTAGAGTCGAAATGAAAGTAGATCAGGTCTAGTGCGTGATTGGTTCTACTTTATAACTGACCTCCAAACCGTGATTTATTACTCAGCAATATATTGCTAGAGCTGATCTGCTTCTGAAGATAATGTGTATCCTTCTACACCCCCTAGTTTCCCACCATCAATGGGGTTTAAAAGAGAATTGTAGACGGTACTAAATGGATTTGTTTCATTCAATTGTGCCAATAAATAAAATTGTCATTAATCAAGTATTTTCGTATTGGCCCAGTTACAAGTCCGAGGTCTGCTGTAATGGCCCCGGCCTTCGGCCTCGGGCCAATACAGCAGACCTCGGACCTGTAACTGGGCCAATACGAAATTACTTGATCAACAGCATTATATTAATAGTCAGCCCTCTTTATACCGACATTGGTTATAACAACAAAACTTATTATAACGACAATTTCAATAGGGCTGGCTAATCGGAGCTGAAAAGATGATCGATTATCAGTCATGGCATTGTGCTCGATAACCGATTAGTAATCACTGCCTATTTTATCATAATTTAACTAGCCTGGCTTTCTGCTGAGCATGGTTCTTGCTATATTTTACCTATGTATGAGGACATACAGGCCTGGGCAAACAGTGCAGACCCAGATGAGACGCCGCGGAATGCGGCGTCTCATCAGGGTCTGCACTGTTTGCCATTCTTCCAGCTATTTTAGGCAGTATGTTGTGTAGTTAACTGTACTTCTTGAATAATCGATTACTAACAAATCAGTAGCGATAATCATTTTTTGTAAAATTTATCGATCAATTAATCGATTATCCGGTTAAGCGTGTCAGCCTTAAATTTCAATGGAAAAAATCCTTAGCTAAAGATTGAATGCATTCATGCAGATTGTTTGTTTGTGTTGGAGTTTAACGGCCCAGTCAACTCTATTTAGATCATTTTTGAGCCGGTCAATTTACCTGTCCAAACTTTCCCTGGGCAGGCTTATACGTAAGCAGTATGGGTATTAAAAGCGAGAAACGAAAAAATCGATGATTCAGATTTTCTGGGTTAAGTGCGACATATTGCAATTTTTCACATGTCCAAAATGGCTACTTCGTTGTATTTTTTCGGCGTAGCTGTAATTTTTTCGGCGAAGCTGTATTTTTTTCGGCGTAGCTGTATAAGCTGGCTTTTGACCTACTTATTGATATTAGTCCTGATTGAATAAATTGTAATTTGCGATTGGTTGAAAATGTGTATACTGTTGCAAAAAAGTAACTACTACATAACTACTGCTGAACTGAACTGAGCGTGTTTTTAAGGTAACCGGGCGCTATATAGCTACTGCAATTTTGCACTTAACATTACAACCTAGTCAATTTAAACTCAACATGGTGTCATAAATTATATGACTTCATATGCCATGTTTCACCACTCAATGTCGGGTAAAAGTCTTACACAATTGGAAGCAACGTCTCCAAAATGACCTATACAGTCAGTTGGCGGGGACATTAAACCTCAAATCAAACAAACAAACAAAAAAGCTTGTAATTCTGTACAGTGTAAGTCAATGCCCAAAGCTTAAGTGAACAAGGGGCGTTTCAACAAGTTCAACGGGTTACTCTCAACTATTAAAGTCGATAATATACGGAATTATCATGTGCCTTTTAATGATGTGCAAAATGGAATGTAAAATCGCATGTTTTATAGAGGTCCTCTAGTTGAACTTTTCCAGTAGGCACATGGCGTAATTGTGACGTCACATCAGCGTCGGTGCGATGTCAAGGTATTTATGCAACGTCACATCTACGTCGGTGCATAGTACACAAATTGATCCTGACGTTTATTAGAATCAGCCTGCTTGTGCTTATTCTTCCATTTGTTTGTTTTATTTTTCTCTAACCCTTATCTTGCTGTTCACGACAACCCCTATCTTTGCAAACAGTGTAGATCCAGATCAGATGGCTTCTGAAGAAGCCATCTGATCAGGATCTACACTGTTTGGCATTCAGTTTATGAATTTGTAGCAAAAAATTACATCAAGTAATTTGATTGGTTGATAGACAGAAATGGGTGTGGCTTAAATGAATATTCAGCAAGATAAGGGTTAACTTGCAAACACTGGAAATTTTTGTCACGAATGTCTCAGAAACAACTGGGCCTACGAAGTTGAAATCTGGTATTCATGTGACTTATTCTTCCACAGACGTGTTCAAGTTTATTTGTTTTTACAAAAGGTTTTGCTTACGGAACCCGGGAAGGGACATGATTTTTTTTTATTTTATAAGTTGTGCGCACAAGATAATTTCTTGTCTGCACTACATAGATCTTGTGCGCACAAGATATTATCTTGTCCGAACAAGATGTTATCTTGTCCGCACAAGATAATATCTTGTCCGCACAAGATAATATCTTGTCCGCACAACTTCCCAAGATCTATGTTGTGCAAACAGGATAATATGTTGTGCGAACAAGATAATATCTTGTGCGCACAATATATTATGTTGTGCGAACAAGATCATATCTTGTCTGCACAAGATAATATCTTGTCCGCACAAGATAATATCTTGTCCGCTCAAGTTATTATCTTGTTCGCACAACATAATAAAAATAAAAAATCATGTCCCTTCCCGGGTTCCGTATTTGCTTCCTTAATCGTGTAAAAATTTTTTGCGTCAAATTCATGTAGTTTTATATGTCAGCTCAATCGTTTTATCAATCGTCAGAAACATAATTTTGTGTGGCAAATTTGAAAAAGTATTTACTGAAACGAATCCATTTGACTGAGCGTATGACTGGCGGTATTCGACTTTGGGGAAATTCGAAACGTGAAGCACTTTTTTGTATTCGACTGTAAAGTCGTGAATTCTTACCCAAGATCAATTTTGTTGTTTAGAATAATAATTGACTTATAACTAGGTAGTTTTTAGCTCACCCGGGCCGAAGGCTCCAGGGATACTTATAGTACAGTGGGTCCTCCGTTGTCCGTCCGTCGTCCGTCCGTCCACACTTTTGAGCAGCTATATCTCTGCAGCCTACAGGCTGATCTCAATCATTTCTATTATGTAGCATGCTTCTGGTGGGGCATTGATGACATAAGCTTTTTTAGCTCAACTGGGCCGAAGGCTCCAGGGGAGCTTATATAATAGTGGGTCCTCCGTCGTCCGTCCGTCCACACTTATGAGAAGCTATATCTCTGTATCCTGCAGGCTGATCTCAATCATTTCTCATCTGTAGCATGCCTCTGGTGGGGCATTGATGACAAACTTTTTTTTGAAATCGCTCTAAAACTTTGGTTCCTATGGCAACCACAAGGTCCCATAGACTTACTATGGGAAAATGCTTGTCATCACTGTAGCGCCTTCATTTTTGATCGGATCTTTCTGAAACTTGTATGTAAGGTGACTGGGGATAAAATCTCGGATGAGTTCGAAAACCGGCCAAGTCGGCCCATTTATCATAGAGTTACGTCCCTTTGATTGCTGAAAATGTCCATTTTCGACCGTGTCATCACTGTAGCACCTTCAGTTTTGATCGGATCTTTCGGAAACTTATATGTAAGGTGGCTGGGGATAAAATCTTGGATGAGTTCGAAAACCGACCAAGTCGGCCCATTTATCGTAGAATAAAGTCCCATTGAGTGCTGAAAATGCTGATTGTTGACCTTGTCATCACCGTAGCCCTTTCATTTTTGATCGAATCTTTCTGAAACTAACCTGAAACGTTGCTAGGGATAAAATCTTGGATGAGTTCGAAAACCAGCCAAGATGGTCCATTTATCACAGAGTAACGTCTCTTTGATTGCTGAAAATGCCGACTTTTGACCTTGTCATCACCGTAGCACTTTTAGTTTTGATCGGATATTTCTGAAACTTAAATGTAAGGTGGCTGGGGATAAAACCTCGGATGAGTTCGAATACCGGCCAAGGTGCCCTATTTATCATAGAGTTAGGTCCCTTTGATTGCTGAAAATGTTGTTTTTTGACCTTGTCATCACTGTAGCCCCTTCAATTTTGATCGGATCTTTCTGAAACTTATATGTAAGGTGGCTGATGATAAAACCTCTGATGAGTTCGAAAACCGGCCAAGTCGCCCCATTTACCATATAGTTATGTCCCTTTGATGGCTGAAAATGTCGATTTTTGACCTTGTCATCACCGTAGCCCCTTTAGTTTTGATCGGATCTTTCTGAAACTTATATGTAAGGTGACTGGGGATAAAACCTAGGGTGCGTTCGAATACCGGCTAAGTTGGCCCATTTATCATAGATTTACGTCCCTTTGATTGCTGAAAATGCTGATTTTTTACTTGTCATCACCATAGCCCCTTTAATTTTGACCGGATCTTTCTGAAACTTATATGAAAGGTGGCTGGGGATAAAATCTCGGACGAGTTCGAAAACAGACCAAGTCAGCCCATTTATCGTAGAGTTATGTCCCTTTGATGGCTGAAAATGTCGATTTTTGACCTTGTCATCACCGTAGCCCCTTCAGTTTAAATCGGATTTTTCTGAAACTTATATGTTAGGTGGCTGGGGATGAAACCTTTGATGAGTTCGAAAACTGGCCAAGTCGGCCCATTTATCTTAGAGAAACGTCCCTTTGATTGCTAAAAATGCCAAATTTTGACCTTGTCATCACCGTAGCCCCTTCAGTTTTGATCGGACCTTTCTGAAACTTATATGTAAGGTGGCTGGGAAATAAACCTTGGATGAGTTTGAATACTGGCCAAGTCGGCACATTTATCATAGAGTTACGTGCCTTTGATTGCTAAAAATGCCTTTTTTTGACCTGTTAGCACTGCTGCCCCTTCAGTTTTGATCGGATCTTCATGAAACTTACAAACAAGTAAGTCAGGCGGAAAAGCTCGGAGGCGTTTGAAAACTCGTGAGGTTTGCCTATTTGTCACAGAGTTGCATCCCTTTGATTGCAGCAGTTAATTGCCTATTTTTGAACTCGTCATCGCCATAGCCCCATCAGTTTATATCGGATCTTCTTAGCAAGTCAGGAATAAAAGCTTGAGTGAGTTTGAAAACTGGTGAGGTCAGCCATTTATCAAAGAGTTACATTCTACTTGATTTACAGAAATTACTTACCCTGTCATCTCCATGTCCTTCCATTTATCCTTCAGTAAATGTTGGCACTTCCTGAAACTTTGAATCTGTTAGCTCAGGTGAGCGATACAGGACCAGCTTGGTCCTCTTGTTTTTGAAATCGCATGGAAACTGTGGTTGCTATGGCAATCACAAGGTCCCATAGACTTACAATGGGAAAATGCTTCTCATCACCATAGCCCCTTCAGTTTAGATCAGATCTTTCTGAAACATATATAAGGTGGCTGGGGATAAAACCTCGGATGAGTTCGAAAACAGGCCAAGTCGGCCCATTTATCATAGAGTAACGTCCCTTTGATCGCTAAAAATGCCGATTTTTTACCTTGTCATCACCGTAGCCCCTTGAGTTTTGATCGGATCTTTCTGAAACTTACATGTAAGGTGGCTGGGGATAAAATCTCGCATGAGTTCGAAAACTGACCAAGTCGGCCCATTTATCGCAGAGTACCGTCCCTTTGATTGCTGAAAATACCTTGTCATAACCGTAGCCCTCTCAGTTTTGATCGGATCTTTCTGATACTTATATGTATGGTGACTGGGGATAAAACCTCGTTTGAGTTTGAATACCGACCAAGGTGGCCTATTTATCATACAGTTAGGTCCCTTTGATTGCTGAAAATGTTGATTTTTGACCTTGTCATCACTGTAGTCCCTTCAGTTTTGATCAGATCTTTCTGAAACTTATATGTAAGGTGGCTGGGGATAAAACCTCTGATCTCTGATGAGTTTGAAAACCGGCCAAGTCGGCCCATTTACTATATAGTTATGTCCCTTTGATGGCTGAAAATGTCGATTTTTGACCTTGTCAACACCGTAGCCCCTTCAGTTTTGATCGGATCTTTCTGAAACTTATATGTAAGGTGACTGGGGATAAAACCTAGGATGAGCATCATGCAGCCCAAACCATTTATTCAAGACCCTTTGGGCGGGGGCAGTCGACCATGTTACCAAGCACAAGATCTTTTTCAGCGCTAAGTCCACATGACTATCACTGATTAGTTGGTTTGGCAAACAGTGAAGGTCCAGATTAGAAGCCACAGAACGCGGCGTCTGATGAGGATCTATACTGTTTGCTTAGATCACAATAATACAGAATATTTACATTTCCACTGTTGTCTAATGTAAACCTGTAGAAAACAACGTAGTTCATACTTCTATGAACGCATCGAGTTACGTGATTTTCAGTGACGTCAAGTGACGTCATTCTAAACCATGATTCCCTACGGGCGTTGGTGACGTCAACGATGTTCCTCTCTTTGTAGAAACATAGCTTGTAAATGTTTTCAGCTTTAAGAGTTTGCCCTATGAGCATTTTTCACCCAGTGGTGATGGGCAAAGATTATAAATATAGAAAATATACTTAATTTTTCTGCTTTTCATGCAAGCGAATCGCTAGCAGAGTTTACATGAACCCCTTCGGGGTTCAATTACTTTGCACGCGACCCACTGCGTTCATACTTTTAATAAATAGAAAAAAAAAATCATTTCTTAAATGTTCTTTAAACTGCAAGTTACAAAGATGCATTCAAAAAACTTGTGCGACTTTACAGTGTTCTTATTTCTTTCAAAATTCCACATCTTTCAAGATACCATCCAATATAGGAAAACATGTTACCAAAAAGTGTATTATCATTATTGGTCAGTGACAATAATGAGACCAATATCAATACAGTGAGTGAGTGTTTCAGTTTTACGTCCCACCAACAGCTTAGGTCATACGGAGACGGGACCTCGGTTTTAAGACTCATCCGAAAGTCTGGAGAAGCCCGGGATCGATCCTACGATCCCTGGTTTACAAGGCGAGTAGCGTTACCACTACACCACGGAGGCTTGTAACAGGCTGGTCGTGAACGGGGACTTGGACTGATTCGTTTAAACTTAGATATTAGTAACTAATGCAAAATGCAAAAAAAAAAAAGTGTAGAACAAGATCAGCACCGTGTTCTGTGGCGTTTGATCCGAGTCTACATTGTTTGCCAGATCCAACATTTGATTCAAGTGCAGATTTGACAGATAACACTTACATGTACCCAACATTGACAAACGACGCCGCCATGTTTCTGGTTGATTGTTGGCATTCGACCCGAAGTTCTTCAGTGCGAACGTCTATGCGACTATCACTGACTTGTCAGAATAACATTTTGTCTTGTAGAAAATAGCCTCAGTGAGATCAGGGTATTCCATAAGACTGAATATGGTTATCCTGGAATCATAGGGTGAACATGGAAAATAGTGTAGACCAAGATCGGACGCTGCAGAACGCGGCTTCTTATCAAAATCTTCACTATTTGTTTGGAATTTCAGAGTTAAATGAAACAGTTTAAATCTCAGCCCAGCACTATTACCCCAGCCTACATCCCACCAACACTCTCAGTGCTTTGATTTTGAAACCAAACACATGCCCTTAAGCTAAAAAGTTTAAATCAATCAACCGTGACGTCTGGTTACCAGTCGAGCCACGTCAATCCCGTGCACCACCTTCATACTAGTACTGATAGAATCCACATGTTCAGAATCAAAGTTTTGATGTGTAATGTAAAGTCGTACCTAGGAAAGAAGAAAGTGCAATTTGTTCTCAAAAACCATTAAGTGATAGCGTATTGCAACATTTCTCATTAAAGGATCGTAAGCGTGCCCCTTGGGTGCCACATGTGTGTGATCTATAGTCTATTGTATATATACAGAAGACGCTATTGGACGTCGACGTAGCGGAAGACCGACGTCAGTACGTCAAGATCGATTCATCCGTCAGACGCATGTGCGAAACAGATTTCCGCCGGCAGCTGCTAGACTGTACCTGTAGGTAAACAAGGGGTCTGAACTATCGTCTAATAAGCACTGAGACTGTTCGTCGCCCTTATGCGATGCATTGTTGAGAGCTGGACGTCCCTGTCGTAACCAGAGTTAACACGTCGACACAGTATGGAACACTTACGCTGGTGCATGGTGCATGAAATATGTAAATTGGCGTCTAAGCGACTGACGTGATATGCGTTTCAATGACAAATCGCACTTCAACGTGAATCACGCCGATTATCTTTTCCGGTAGTTTCGACGTATAGTTGTAAGGTATACCGAGGCGACTCGTGCGTAACAGAGCATGACATATCGGGTGGAACAAGTGTAATTGTGTAGCGTGGTATTGCATGTAGTTAGCGAACGCAGCTTAGCGTCATTAAGAACATTCAAGATCATGGCTGAGACGTGAACTGAACATCGAGACGTTACATCAGCCAAGTGCTTCGGTCCCACATGGATCCATTTATTTGTTTACGCTCAGAATCCGAGATATCATATCCAGCAGGATTACGCGCGGGCTCATAGTGCTCTTCTTACTCAAAAGTTTCTTCAAGCCAATGGAATTCATGTACTGCCCTAGCCAGCCTTTCTCCTCATAGAGTATCTTTTGGGAGAGGTATCCACAACCGAACAGACAAAAACTGTTACTTTGTTAAAACTTGAATTTTAATATTTGGTTTTGAAAACGTAAATTGTGTTTCCAAAATTTTAAACATCGAATGACATTTCATAATACCACCGGTGTATAGACATCTGCAAACTTATCATATAATGGAATTTGCAGAACTACTTTTCTGAATTTTAAAATCTTTGTAGAAAGATTTTCTTTAAGTTTTCACAGTACTATGATTTTCTCCAGGAATATGTCATTTCAGTGCCTTTGGCGCTTTGATTTATTCTTGTGAGAACAAATATGAATTAAAAAGTACGAGAAACCAAGCATCAAAACCAATAAAAAAGTTGACGTTGACGGCTGCTACCAACCGGTTGTCGGTAGCGAAATCGCTGCTGACAATTAACCGGCTACGCAGGTAATTGGTTGTCAATAGCGAAACCGCTGCTGACAGCCAGTCGAGATATATGGGTGTTGGTAATGAAAATTTTATTTGTTCTGTTTATTTAATGACAGTGGCTGTTTGATCGGGACTGGTCAAATGGCGTGGGGATTATTTGACCGATCCCGGTCAAATAGGTATCAACTACTCAGAGACTATTCGACAGGAGTTCAGGACAACTCGCCAAAAGACAAGTCGGCCCAGGATAACTTGGCCCATAACAATTTGACCCAAGACAACTCGGCCCAAGTCGTCCCAAATTTTAAGACAACTCGGCCCAAATCGCCAGAACTAGTAGAAGAGACTCAGACCATGCACCTCCTTATGTATTAAAATAATTTGATGGTGGCACCTTTATTGCTCTGCGTCTGATGAATTCAGATAGCGCAAACTATTCGATCACAAGCAAAGGATAAAAAACCTGTACATGTATGGGGAGCCGTTTTACTATTAAATCCGTATTTATGGATATCAATAATTATTTATGGATATCCATAATTCGAATTATGGATATCCAAAATTCGAAATATGGATATCCTTTATTATTTATGGATATCCATAATTATTTATGATATCCATAATTCGAATTATGGCTATCTATAATTCGAATTATGGATATCCATAAATCGAACTGAATTATTGATATCCATAAATCGACTAATGGATATCCATTATTCGATTTATTGATATCCATAAATCGAATTATGGATATCCATTATTCGGCTGATTTATGGATATCCAAAAATCAAATTATGGATATCCATAAATCGAATTATGGATATCCTTAATTCGAATTATGGATATCCATTATTCGGCTGATTTTTGGATATCCATAAATCGAATTATGGATATCCATGATTCTCCTCTGCAAATAAACCTAACGAATAATGACTGCTCCCTTTGCAAAAAAAACAAGAATTCCGCCGAACGCTATGTCGCGCCTGTTGGAGCGCAAAGTCATCGAACCATGATATGTAGGTCAAGGTCAAACATAGATGCTTGCATAAAAGATTCCATTCTCAAATGCAAGCTTGTACTAAGTATCATTCATGAAGCTCTAATAATTCTTGAGAAATGAACTTAACCATTAGGGTGAACGCTAGGGTGGTCGCAATATTTTACAAAGTCAGTGACCCATGAAAAATAGGTCAAGGTCAAATATGGATGCTTGCATTTAAGTTCCCATCCCCAGATTCAAGTTTGCACCAAATATCATTAATGAAGCTCTTATAGTTCTTGAGAAATAAACTTGACCATTAGGGTGAAAGCTAGGGTGGTCGCAATATTTTCCAAAGTTAGTGAACCATGAAATATAGGTCAAGGTCAAATATAGATGCTTGCATTTAAATATGTTCTATAAAAGGGTTATCCTTTGGAAGCAAGGAATACACCACAGAACTGAAAAATATGGAGTGTACATGTTTTCTGGGCAAAACTAGCTAGTTTCGGCCAATTAGGCCTCATCATTGACCCTCAGATATTTTCAAAATTCTACGACGGAACCAATGATCCCAAAGGACAAGAAATTATAATCTACACTATGATGATCCCCAGATACAAGTTTGTACCAAGTATCATTAATAAAGCTCTTATGGTTCTAGAGAAATAAACTTGACCATTAGAGTGAACGCTAGGGTGGTCGCAATATTTCACAAAGTCAGTGAACCATGAATTGTAGGTCAAGGTCAAATATGGATGCTTGCATGTAAGTTGTCATCCCCAGATACAAGTCTGTACCAAGTAACATTAATGAAGCTCTTACAGTTCTTGAGAAATAAACTTGACCATTAGGGTGAACGCTAGGGTGGTCGCAAATGTTGACGCCTTGGCGAACGGACGGACGAACGAACGGACGGAAAACCGGGCGCCTATATCGCGCCATGCTAATAGCAGGCGCGACAAAAATCGACTATTCCCGTCAGGTTTCCGATTAAGGTGTGTAATAAAAGCCAGGATGGAGGTAATGTAGGGTAGGCTTAGTGTTAGCCTATGGTGTGAGAGAGATATTTTTTATTTGAAGTTTTACGTCCCCTTCAATACTATTTAGGGTATTTTGGAGACGTTCCTTCCAATTATGTTGGGCATAAAGCCTTCAGTGAGATGAAATGACATCTCAATACCACCGGTCGCTCAGTGGAATGCGCGCCTGACTGGTGATCAGGAGGACGCGGGGTCGATACCTGCCAGGGTCGGCAACATTCTTTCGTAAAGATTGATCATGCAATCTTTTCTACGGTCATTCTCTCCCTTCCGCTGATTCAAGAAGAGCAGTTTTGTTTCGAAATCATAAAAAAATTTAAACATCACTTTCACAAGTCCGTGAAATGAATATCCACTTACACCTAGCCTAGCAGCTAGGCGTTAAAATGGATAATATGAAATTAAAATAATCTTTTGCATTGAAATGAATAGTGTATAAACGTTTAACTAGTCTAGTCTCTCTGGCTTAATTTTGAGATTACTAAGTTTGGAGATTCTACCAAATAGACTTGCCATAATCAACAAGGTGATATAGAGGATCTTACATGAGTGTTCATGTATTATTGAATTTATTAAACGAGTTGAGGAAAAAGGATTAAAATGCGAGGCTTTGCCGAGCATTTTATCCCTTTTCCTCAACGAGTTTAATAAAGTCAATAATACATGAGCACGAATGCAAGATTCTATTTATCATATGACATTTAAAACGCATTTTATTCACGATTGTTACACAAAAATGTCAATATTCTGCCGTTAGCAAACGCGACGTCGTTAAG
Source organism: Lucinisca nassula (assembly GCA_963580285.1). Classification (NCBI taxonomy): domain Eukaryota; kingdom Metazoa; phylum Mollusca; class Bivalvia; order Lucinida; family Lucinidae; genus Lucinisca; species Lucinisca nassula. The sequence goes on from OY757020.1 coordinate 22,729,656, forward strand.
GACGTCGTACATGTAACGTTACGGGACGTATCTAGCTAATTTGCATATTTAATCCACTAGTGGATTATCGAAAATATTACATGGCGTTATTACACTCTCAGACGCGACGTCATGTGATAAATTTTTTTATTTAATAAAAATACTAAAATTGATAAGACTATTTATCAGACTAGCAGAGATTGATCATGAAATCTTTTCTACGGTCATTCTCTCCCTTGCGCTGATTCAAGAAGGACAGTTGTCAGTTTCTGGCGAAAGAATGTGCACTGTACTGGTTAACTGCTTACGTATAAGCCTGCACAGCAAAAGAGTGGACAGGTAAACTGACAGCCTCAAAAATGACCTAAATTAGTGTTGACTATTGTTGACTTATGCAGCCAAATCTATTTCTCCAAGCCCCAATGGGCGGGGGCCAGGAGATATATCTGAATCTGCCTGGTACTCCATACATTTCAAGTAGAGTATTATATGGATATATGTTAAGACTATATATAACGACCATGTGCATTTTTCTCCAGAAAGCATACACGGATTTCCCATTTGGATCATTTTAATCTTACGTCTGACTTTCAGTGTCCTTAGGTGCGCAGTCCTCATAGAGGTGATTCCAGAGGGACCGGACGCGTTGGCCGGAATTTCCAGATCTAACGGCTGGTTCCGATATTTAACTGCACACATGGCGCGCGTTCAGCGTCTGGCGTCCGTTGCTGCGGAAGCCTTACGGGCTGAAAAGGCTGCACAGCAGAGAGGTCCCTTTGACTGGCCATCATCTTCCAGCGATGATGAAGACCTTGAAGATTTTGAAGATATTTTCAATAAACAATCACGTGTCTTAGGGAGAAATCATTAAACCAAAAGCTTTGGCGTTGATTTATGGATATCCATAATTCGAATTATGGATATCCATAATTCGAATTATGGATATCCATAAATCGATCTGAAATATGGATATCGATAAATCGAATTAGGGATATCCATAATTCTAATTACGGATATCCATAAATCAGAGGAATATTGGATATCCAAAAATCGTATGGATATCCATAAATCGAGTTATGGATATCCATAAATCGATCTGAATTAATGATATCCATTAATCGAATTATGGATATCCATAATTCGATTTATTGATATCTATAAATACGGATTAAATAGTAAAACGGCACCCCATATACATGTAGTCCCGTAACCGAGGATCGAATGTGCATGTATATTGGTCCGTGACGTCTCAAATAATAAGAACCACACTAGAGCTCTTTCCGTAAAAATCTCGAAGCGTTTCGTTACATTTTGTAACCTTTTGCGCTTTTGTTTTCATTTTTTTCAATAAAAGGTTAAAAAATGTATCCAGGCCACACCAGGAGGAGGCGCTTCAAGTCATGGCCAAAAAGTTTTATGTATTTTAGCCTTTTTCTTCACAATTTGGAAAATTCAGCCACATCTTTTGACACTTTTAAAACCATATTGGAAAGTTGCCCATAATTTTACATACTCCAAACAGAACTCACACTAAAATATATGTATCCATTAGAATTGTTAATTTCTTTTTTTTACCTTCGTCACTTTTAAGAAATTATTTGAAAACTAAAAACAGACACATATATGTAGACATCACCGAAAATATTTTCCAAAGATATTACACCCCCGGTCCATATATTCCACCACACTTCTTCAGCAAATCATTCACGCTGACAGTCCCTGCTTCATAATCACTCCAGATGCGAAAAAGTTCCCCTTGTATATCTCTACTGTATTTTCTCTTCTAGCATCGCACGTTTCCTTCCGATACCATCTTGAGTTGAGTTGGAAGTAAGCTTGCTTGTAGAGGAGACTAATGAGAAGATAGAACTGTAAATTTCCTTTCTGCGCCCGTCTGTTGATTCTGTGATGCCATCCCTCGCAGTCGTTATTCGTTCGTATAGTCTGGCCGAATACACACCACGACTGGATCTTCCATACAGTACTGGACAACCATGTGTCTTCAACATATCTCATCCGTGCTGTCACTTGTTCGCCGTCCGCTTTCTCTCGCAGATTCCGGAAGGTTGGCTCGATATGTTAGCAGGTAGGAAGGGGAGAGCGAAGACCATTCTGATGAACTTGTATACGTCGTCTCGTTGCGCGTAGGCTACCTGAAACATATCAATATTTGCTATCCAATATAACACATTGAAATGTAAAATGATAGGCTATTACCCCACTGTTATTCAAACATTACCCCACCGTTATTGAAACATAACTAAGTCAAAAATTGAAGAAATTGTCAATTTACAATCAAACACCAGATATCCATGCACATCGTAAGTTAATAGAAAAACCCTTGACATTTATTCAAGTTATTGTTCATAATTGGAAATATTACAATGAAAACATTGGGTCGAGTGCAAATTATCGACCTGGTCCATTGGAAACAAAACGAGCGACCCGAACACTGTGAACGACAATAAATGAATACAATCGGTTTCAGCATGCGGTATATATGTATCAGCCATGCCACATTTAAACATAATATATGAATGACGATATACCTGAATTGCTGATTCCGCCGCCAAAGTGCTTGACTCCAATGGAATATGCAGCCACGAATATCTGGGTTGTCAAAGACACATCTGAGACCTTGCCATATCACTATTTCAAAATCTGTTACGAATCTCTCAACGGATGGCTGAACTGGAAGCATATGAAGAACCGCCTGGAAAACCTGCAACATACAAAATAATTCCACTAAACAAAAAGATACCACTGTTTATAAGGCTGCACTGGCAATGTAAAAGAAAATCCTCTGACTTTATTAAGTGACTATCCTGTATTGTTTGAAAGTCATCCATATTAACACCGAGTTCAAAAACCAATAATCCTGTTTTTAATGGTGTCAGTTAATAAAATTGTCATTAATAAAATAATTCCGTATTGTCCCAGTTACCAGTCCTAGGCCTGCTGTTTTGACCTTGGCTTTCGGCCTCGGGCCAATACAGCAGACCTCGGACCTGTAACTGGGCCAATACGAAATTACTTGATTAATAACATCATAATATTACAGTCATATGCATGTCACTTGTGAGACGCTAAGTTCTGCAACGGAAGGTCAGGTGTTTTTTCTCCGGGGACTCCACTGTTCGCCAACATCTTATTAATGATCGGCCCAATATAAGTGAAATATAAGTAAAACCAAAAGTCATGCGCAACTAGAGTTATCAAAGCACTGACATAACTGATTGTCTCAGATTGTAATCTGGGTAAATGGTCCGTTCCTATTTTCAATACGCGGTTCCCATCCATCTGTCAATGACAATCACATAAACAGCAAGGAAATCTTTGTGCATGTTTACTTTGGGTCGATTGTAAACAATTTACCACAAAACAATAAATCGTGTTTGGACGCACAATAAATGCATCAGTGCAGGCGCATACTAAGTAAATATAAGACTTGTGACAACTAGTAACGAAAGTCTTGTCTCGACGGTGATTGAATTACCTTTTTATAACCCCGTTTACTCTTCCCTAATATCAAAACAAACATAAGTGGTAACTGCTTCATATCTTCGCCAGACTTCACAAAACTATGGATGGATAGTAGCTGATAGAACGGCTTGTTCACTATCTTGAATGTCCGCTCTATGTACTAGGTTTTCGCTTTACCCAGGAGTTCCAGCTGTTTGTCGGTGGAGAACAAGAAATGTTGTCTGTCTGAATGGCGAACGTCTTGTCGAAAAACACTTTTGGTATCTTGAAACCAATGAAATCACGATCAAGCTGGAATAACAACAAACAAACGGATAGGTCATGCCCACGAAAAAGGTGTCTTTTGGACATTCGGTTATCAAAAACTCATCATCACCAGATGATACATTAGCCATTAAAGTAAAATACATTAGCCCTTAAAGTGAAACCCACATTTTTCTGCATTTCAACGGTTCTCGAAATACCCGGTCTAGCAGCATGCAGATGGTCTTTGTGCTGTACGCAGTCGTTTTCACGCTGTTGGATGGTTACGGGGCACGTCGCCGTCTTGTTTCTGACGCCACATCGCCACTCAACTGTACCTCAACTGTTCTTTCTCTTTAAAGTGAATGTAAACCCGTCAATAGACACTAACTCGTACAATTTGACTACCATGGTTGTGGTGATTTGCCAGATTTTCACAGTATAAAACTCGTACTAAGTTTAGTGAAAATCCATTGACAGTTATTCCAGTTATTGTTCGGAAATGAAGATAAAAAACGAACAAACGGACGACCTACGTGATATTTTAATACCCCGTCTTTATCGTGCAACGGGACTACAAAGCATGTTTGAACAGATGCGGAGGCTGCTTCGTTTCCGGCAAGGACAAAAGTGATCTTTTCCTGATACGCGGCTCGGTATACGAGAATTGATAAAATATAATAAAACAGTGAATCTTTTTCAACCGTTTAGTAGCAGTGTTTTTAGATAAGTCTAAATTTACACTTTCTGTCTTATGTTACATCGTCAGTTTTGTATTTATTGTCACAGACGAGGCCTTGAAGGCCAAAAGTAGCTAATTAATTACACAGTTACCTCGAAATCCATATCTTTAGGATCTTCGGGCCTTTGTATTTTGTCTAATCTGGTTACAATTACGTAGTAAGTTCTGGTAGGCTGGTCTTGAGGCCTCTGGTTCTCGCGGATCAGCGCCTTCTTTAAGTATCTGGTCTATAATGACATGTGCAGGCTCAAATACATGGACCACTGCAACCTATTTTACCTGAAAGACAAAATTTATGAACAAACTTAAGTAAACAAACAATAAGTGTATGAAGTTGGCTTGGAGTCTGGAGTATGGAGTTTGGAATTCGATTTATTCCGTAGTAGAGAAGTATAGTAAAATATTTGTGAATGTTAGACAAAATCGATATTCCAAGCCGCGAATCCCAAGCCAAGTTCACACACTCACAAACATTTTACATCCAGGTATCGGGGAAGTCACTCTCTTTCACAAACGCAAGTTAATACCCTGTGCCTAAGATCCAGTCAGTTAGTATGAATGTCACCAAGTCTGATTTTTGGGTTGCTTTTTAGGTGTATTACGGCCCAGTCAACACTTTATAGCTTATGTATGAGCTGGTCAGTTTCCTCCCACACAAATTAACAGTACAGTGCACATTTTTTCACCACCTGGATGGAGATAATTACAGTAGATAATCCGAATGAAGTCTCAGGCCTTTTTTATTTTCTACAATAACAAAACAAAAACCTTCCCAGTCAGCACTCAACAACGGACCACCGTCGGGCCGACAGCGATACGAGCCCGCCGTTGACCGGTCATTCTTTGCTGACAGGGTTATTAGACGCCGCTTTGATAAGGCAATTTGTAAGTGTATGTTAATTTTGCTGAAAAATGTGAGCAAAATAGAAGTGGAAGCAATGATCAGGAAGCTGCTCACATTTTTGTCTGCAAAAATATTAGTATATATGTCATTCGTTATAATTATATGTATTCATGTCACTGATTCGTTTAAAGCAAATTTGATTACATGTAATTAAAATAGTAAAATACATTAGCCATTAAAGTGAAACCCACATTTTTCTGCATTTCAACGGTTCCCAAAATACCCGGTCTAGCAGCATGCAGATGGTCTTTGTGCTGTACGCAGTCGTTTTCACGCTGTTGGATGGTTACGGGGCACGTCGCCGTCTTGTTTCTGACGCCACATCGCCACTCAACTGTTTCTCATCTGTTCTTTCTCTTTAAAGTGAATTAAACCCGCCACTAGACTCTAACTTCGTGTACCACTCTCGACGACTTGAAATGTTACTTCTACCTCATCAGGTTCTTCCATGTGTAGCGTGCTGTTTGTCGGTGACCTGGTATACATTACGAAAACACGCCTATACAAATATATTGTAACCTTTTATCGCCGAAAAAATGAAAAATTCAAGATTAAAAATTGTGATATTTTTCTTAACCTGCACGAAATATAGATTGTGGGTACTCGTTATAACAGCCTCATCGAGGCGGTCCTAACGAGTGCCCACAGTCTATATTTTAGAGCATAAATTAGGACTGTAAGGTTTACCCCTGCAAACCCCAGTTTTACTATATAAAAGTGGGGTTCGATGGTGTCACAATTATACAGGTGTGTTTTCCTGATGAAAAATATAATAATGTCCATCAGGAAAACATACCTATGTAATTTTAAACCCCACTTTTATACAGTAAAACTGGGGTTTACATGGGTATGCAGTGTATACTATACACTAGTTTCTTTATTTCTGCTCAAAATCATAGATTGTGGGTACCCGTTAGAACCTCCCCACCGAGGCGGTTCTAACGAATACCCGCAACCTATGTTTTTAGCAGAAAAACCCACTCGTTAGAACCGCTCCGCTGAGGATGTTCTAACGAGTATCGCATTCTATGTTTTGAACGGAATTATCAGATTTTTAATCTGAAAATTTTTTTTGGTGGTAAGTTTTTCAATAGATTTTGAAAGGCAGGTGGAGAGTTAAGCCTAAACTTCTGATTAGTCGATTATTGCATAGCGTCTAAAAATACACACAGTTTAGACCCAGATCAGATACCGCAACGATTATTTTGCTTTCAGTACGCCCATCTGGGCTTGGAGAAATAGATTGAGCTGCATGATGCTTCCACGCAGAGCTAAATCTGACCACACACGAGTACTGGTAAACCGCGTAGAAGGACTAAAAGTCCCACAAAATTGGACGCGATGCCTCCAAAATGACCTAAATAGTGTTGTGGGGACGTTAACCCCCAACAAACAAATCAGTACAGACTTCCATAAAACAAGGCATTTACGGGTTAGACGTGAAACTTTTTTTCCTGGCCATTTTCAGATTTAAAATCTATACAAAACAAGATACAAACACGGAGAAAATGTCTGACGTGGTATTCAGAGCTACGTTAACACAGAACTTGACGCCAGGGGTTCGAGCGCAGAAAAATCCCTGTTTGACAGTTGTTTTTGTTTTAATTTCACGGGAAAATCACAACAATTCGTTCAACGCATACATTATAAGTATGCTACACTTACTCGTCCGCAAGATGTCTAGGACGGGCGTATGGAATGTTCCCAATATCGAAGGAAGATGTATCCACGGCCGGTTGTACCACGAATGTTTCATTCTGTCGGGTTGTGAGTGCTGGAGCTGAAGTATCTAAGGCCTGAAATAAATTGCATTTCTAAAAGCATAGCGTCCCAGGAATAAAAGGAATCAAGATGGCACCATCAGACAAACAAACAAACAACACTGTTGCATTGCAATGGTTGTTTGTTTGTATGAGGTTTAACGTCCCCGTCAAGAATATATTGATCATTTTGGAGACGTTGCTTTCAATTTTGTGGACCTTTCATGCATGGACGGTCCGACTCACACCACCTTGCCTGGGTATGCTTAGACAATTCTAAGCGGTTTACCAGTACTCATGCGCGGTCGCTTTCAGCATGCATGGAAGCTTCATGCAGCCCAATCTATTTTTTAAAGCCCCGATGGGTTAGGCGGCGATACGGTTGTAATATGATCTTTATGAACATACAAATACAAGTACCGAGGAATGTATGTTATCATATTTAAGCTTTATTGTTATTTCTGTTGTTGTAATTCCACTCGCGCTTCGCATTCGTGAAACTATGATTTCAGAGCATGTGACGAATGTATTTACATCGAAAGGGCAAACGTTTTTTTATTCCTTTATCAATGAAATTTATTAAAAGCCGAGGAAGTAGTATTAAACTGTGCCAAGTGAATGGGGGTGGGGTGATGGAAAGAACGGTTCATTTAAGGCAGAGAAAGCTGGACTTACAACGTCCTTTCATTCCAGTACTTTCATTCAGCTCGACCTGTTTGATGGAGGATGTCTGGCGCGGAGGTAAGTTGGAAACAGGCACGGCGATGAAGCTGGAGATGTTGCCGATTGTTTCGCTTTCTACTGGTTCTATTTCTGAGTCTCGGTCCTGAAAATAATTAACATATAACTGATATTTTCCTGTTTCTGCATGGAAGCATAAGTTGTTCCGCCGAGACGCCACACTTATATGGCCGAGGCAGTTCTAACAAGTTCTCAAAATGTATGCATCATGAAAACACGCCTATATAATTTTGACCCGTTCAAACCCCACTTTTATATAGTAAAACTGGGGTTTACAGGGGGATACATTCTTATTTCTGCTCAAAACAGATTGTGGATACACATTAGAATCGCCTCGCCGGGACGCTTCAAACGAGTACCGTCAATCTATGTTTTGATCAGAAATATGAACAAGAGGACCAAGCTAGTCCTGTATCGCTCACCTGAGCTAACAGATTCAAAGTTTAAGGAAGTGCCAATCTTTACTGGAGGCTTTATGGGAGGACACGGTGATGACAGGGTAAGCATTTTTCTGAAAATCAAGTAGAATGTAACTCTATGATAAACAGGCTGACCTCACCGGTTTTCAAACTCATTCAAGTTTTTTTTATTCCTGACTTGCTAAGAAGATCCGATCTAAACTGAAGTGGCTATGGTGATGACAAGTTCAAAAACAAGAGTTTTCAAACTCCTCCAAGCTTTCTGCCTGACTTCCTTGTTTGTAATTTTCATGAAGATCTGTTCAAAACTAAAGGTGCAGCAGTGATGACAATGTCGAAAATAGGCATTTTCAGCAAACAAACGCACGTCACTCTATGATAAATGTGCTGACTTGGCCGGTATTCAACTCACCTGAGGTTTTATTCCTAAACCTTACATGTAAGTTTCAGAAAGATCCGATCAGACTTGGCCAGTATTCAAACGCATCCAAGATTTTATTCCCAGCCACCTCATATATAAGTTTAAAAAAGATACGATCAAAACTGAAGGGGCTACGGTGATGACAAGGTCAAAATTGGCATTTTTAGCAATCAAAGGGATGTAACTCTATAATAAATGAGCCGACTTGGCCAGTTTTCGAACTCATCCGAGGTTTCATCCCCAGTCACCGTACATATAAGTTTCAGAAAAATCTGATCAAAACTTTAGGGTCTACGGTAATGACAGTGTAAAAAATCAACATTTTCAGCCATCAAAGGGACATAACACTACGATAAATGGGCTGACTTGGCCTGTTTTTGAACTCATCCAAGGTTTTATCCCCAGCCACCTTACATATAAGTTTCAGAAAGATCCGATCAAAACTGAAGGGGCTATGGTGATGACAAGGTCAAGAATTGGCATTTTCAGCAATCAAAGGGACGTAAATCAATGATAAATGGGCCAACTTGGCCGGTATTCGAACTCATCCTAGGTTTTATCTCCAGTCACCTTACATATAGGTTTCAGAAAAATTTGATCAAAACGGAAGGGGCTACGGTGATGACAAGGTAAAAATTGACATTTTCAGCCATTTAAGGGACATAACTATATAGTTAATGGGGCAACTAGGCCGGTTTTCGAACTCATCCGAGGATTTATCCCCAGCCACCATGCATATAAGTTTCAGAAAGATCCGATCAAAACTGAAGGGGCTACAGTGTTGACAAGGTCAACAATCAACATTTTCAGCAATCAAAGGGACCTAACTCTATGATAAATAGGCCACCTTTGCCGGTATGCGAACTCATCCGAGGCTTTATCCCCAGCCACCTTGCATATAAGTTTCAGAAAGATCCGATCAAATCTGAAAGGGCTACGGTGATGACAAGGTCAAAAATCGGCTTTTCAGCAATCAAGGGACGTTACTCTATGATAAATGGACCAACTCGGCTGGTTTTCGAACTCATCCGAGATTTTATCCCCAGCTACTTTACATATAAGTTTCAGAAAGATTTGATCAAAACTGAAAGGGCTACAGTGACGACAAGGTCAAAAATCAGCATTTTCAGCAATCAAAGGGACGTTACTCTACAATAAAAGGGCCAACTTGGTCGGTTTTCGAACTCATCCGAGATTTTATCCACAGCCACCTTACATATAAGTTTCAGAAAGATCCGATCAAAACTGAAGGGGCTACGGTGATGACAAGGTCGAAAATGGGCATTTTCAGCAATCAAAGGGACGTAACTCTATGATAAATTGGCGGAATTGGCCGGTTTTCGAATTCATCCGAGGTTTTATCCCAGCCACATTACATATAAGTTTTAGAAAGATCCTATCAAAACTGAAGGGGCTACGGTGATGACAAGGTCAAAAATGGGCATTTTCAGCAATCAAAGGGACGTAACTCTATGATAAAAGGGCCGACTTGGCCGGTTTTCGAACTCATCCGAGGTTTTATCCCCATCCACATTACATATAAGTTTTAGAAAGATCCTATCAAAACTGAAGGGGCTACGGTGATGACAAGGTCAAAAATTGGCATTTTCAGCAATCAAAGGGACGTAACTCTATGATAAATGGGCCGACTTGGCCGGTTTTCGAACTCATCCGAGTTTTTATCCCCAGTCACCTTAAATATAAGTTTCAGAAAGATCCGATCAAAACTGAAGGCGCTACGGTGATGACAAGCATTTCCCCATAGTAAGTCTATGGGACCTTGTGGTTGCCATAGGAACCAAGGTTTTAGAGCGATTTCAAAAAAAAGTTTATGTCATCAATGCCCCACCAGAGGCATGCTACAGATGAGAAATGATTGAGATCAGCCTGCAGGATACAGAGATATAGCTGCTCAAAAGTGTGGACGGACGACGGACGGACGGACCACGGAGGACCCACTATACTATAAGCTCCCCTGGAGCCTTCGGCCCAGGTGAGCTAAAAATTGACGGAGCTAGAGTGATGACAAGCTTTTTCCTATGTTAAGTCTATGGGAGCTATATGTTGCCATGGTAACCAGAGTTCTACTCAGATCTGCATGAAAACCTTATGCAGTCTTTCCACTTGCCCAATAATGTTACACATGAAATTTGATCAAAGTCGGCCAAGTAGTCTTCAAGATATACATTTTTGAAATTCACATTAACCCTTATGCAAAAATGCACAAGGGCAGGTAACTCCTAAGTGTATGATCCGATTCTGCCAATTATCGAACTTGACCGAGATTTCATGGCTGTGCTGGTTATCTGTAAGAATGAAGCCAATCCGAACAAAATTGAAGCAGCTACAGTGATGACAACATTTTCCCCTGTAAGTCGATAGGCAATTTTTCGGGCGCTCAAGGGGACGTAACTCTTGAGTGAATTATCTGATTCGGCCCAAACTCGAACTTGACCGAGATTTTATGCCTGTACTGGTTATCTGCAAGAATGAAGTCGATCAGAAAAAAATTTACGGAGCTAGAGTGATGACAAGCTTTTTCCTATGTGAAGTCTATGGGAGCTAGATGTTGCTATGACAACCAGAGTTCCACTCAGATCTGCCTGAAAACCTAATGAAGCCTTTCCACTTGCCCAATAATGCGACACATGAAATTTGATCAAAGTTGGCCAAGTAGTCTTTAAGATATACATTTTTGAAATTCCCATTAACCCTAATGCAAAAACACACAAGGGTAGGTAACTCCTAAGTGAATGATCCGATTCTGCCAGTTATCGAACTTGACCGAGATTTCATGGCTGTGCTGGTTATCTGCAAGAATAAAGCCAATCTGAAAATAATTGAAGCAGCCACGGTGATGACAACATTCTCCCCATGTTAAGTCAATAGGCAATTTTTTCAACGCTCAAGGGCACGTAACTCCTGAGTGAATAATCCGATTCAGCCCAAAATCGAACTTGATCGAGATTTCATGCCTGTCCTCGTTATCTGCAAGAATGAAGTCGATCAGAAAAAAATTGACGGAGCTAGAGTGATGACATGCTTTTTCCTATGTTAAGCCTATGGGAGCTCTTTGTTGCTGTGGCAACCAGAGTTCTCATCCGATCTGCACGAAAACCTAATACAGCCTTTCCTCCTACCTGATGATGGTTCATATGGAATTTGATCAAGGCCGGCCCACTGGTTCCAGAGATATACTTCGTTGAAAGTGTGGACGACGGACGCCGGCTCGTGGTATACTAATACCTCACATGAGCCTTCGGCTCAGTTGAGCTAAAAATATAAGAATTTTTACCCTTGAAAAATTTATTTTTTAGTGGTAATAGTTTACCAATATATTTGAATAGGTTTGTTTTCGTAATGTTTTGAGATGATATGAAAAATATCAGATTTTATGTCTGAAACATTTGTTTTCTTTCCTAATTTCCAATTCATTTGTATAGGCGTGTTTTCGTTTAGGAAGGTCTAAGTCTGCCAAGGCAAAGTGGTGCGAGTCGGACCGTCCACGCATATAAACCCTATATGTCGGGTTAAAGACTGTCCCACAAAAAGACCTAAACAGAGTTGAAGGGGACGTTAAACCTCAATCAAACAAATAAACATTATCCTTCTGCCTACTCCGAGACACTTGCATGCCAATTTGTTAACTTACCGAACATTTCAAAAAAGGTGCCCACAAAATGACCTAAACAGTTTTGACAGGGACGTTAAACCTCAATCGCGGATGCTCTCGTCGCTGTTGTGGGGATATGCTGTTTGGACATTGGTTTCCGCCACATACTCCCTGCTCCATGCTGTGATGGCCATCGTGCGGTACATGTCGTATACGTGCGGCGAAGAGGGGACCCTATAAATCTGCTATTTATCTTTGAAGCCTTTCGCTTTCGCCAAAGATATGTTCCTAGGTCTAAAGCAGTATAAAAATACTTTGGGCTGTACATGGCATGCATCGCGGATGCTCTCGTCGCTGTTGTGGGGCGTATGCTGTTTGGACATTGGTTTCCGCCACATACTCCCTGCTCCATGCTGTGGCGGGCGTCTTGCGGTGCATGGCGTATACGAACGATGAAGAGGGACCCTATAAATCAGCTATTTATACTTTCTTTTATATCTTGAATATCATAATGAGCCTTTTACCATCACTGTCATAGTTTTTTTTTTTTTTTTTTTTTTTGCTTCATATTTTAAGCATTTATTTCAGACACATTTTATCGTATGCATTATAACAGTTCTTATCAACATAGAACAACATTTGTGTTTTAAGTTTTATGTAAGAACACATATTTCAACTTTTATGTACTAGCACAAACCAGAGCTTTATTCCTAGACTTCACTAAATGTTTTATAAATGCTGTATATATTGTAGATAATTGAAATAGTTTTATATATGTATTTTGCTTATTAGCTAAGAGGACCATATGTTAGAAAAGTATCTACATGCTTAATATGTTATCCTCTATAAATAAAGACATTATTATATTATTATTATTATTATTATTATAATCAAAAAAAAAAAAAAAAAAAAAAAAAAAAAAAACATTATCCTTCTTCCAACACAGAGACACTAGCGTCGGGAAATTCCTAGACAATTTGTGCCAATTTGTTAACTTACCGAACATTCCAAAAAACGTGCCCACAAAATGACCTAAAGAGTGTTGAAGGGGACGTTAAACCGCAATCAAACAAATAAACATTATCCTTCTGCCTACTCCGAGCACTTGCGTCGGAAAATTCCTAGACAATTTGTGCCATTTTGTTAACTTGCCAGACAAGAGGGCCATGATGGCCCTGGATCGCTCACCTGATCCATATGATAGAGTAACAAGTGGGCCTCGGGGAGGGCATTATTGACCCCAGGGCTACAATGTGCATAATGTTGAGGGAGGTCTAAAAAGGTGACGCTTCATTCCAAATATCAACAAAGGCTATAATTTGAACAATCTTGGCAAAGGTCCACTAGATTAAGCTACACACCAAATATCAAAGACCTGGGCCTTGGGGTTTAAGAGAAGAAGATTTTTTAAAGATATTCCCTGCATTAGCCTATGTAAAACCAAATGGCCCGGAGCGGGGGCATTTTTGGCCTCAGCGCCATAATTTAAACAATCTTGATAAAGGTCCACTAGATGAAGCTTCACACCAAATATCAAAGACCCGGGCCTTGCTGTTTCAGAGAAGAAGATTTTCAAAGATTATCTCTATATATAAGTCTATGTAAAACCAAAGGGCCCCGAGGCGGGGGCTATAGTTTGAACAATCTTGGTAGATGTCCACTAGATGAAGCTCCATACAAATATCAAAGGCATGGGCCTAGTGGTTTCAGAGAAGAAGTTTTTTTAAAGATTTCCCTATATAAATCTGTGTAAAACCAAAGGGTCTCGGGGCGGGGGCATTTTCGGCCCCAGGGCTAATAGCCTATAATTTGAAAAATCTTGATAGAGGTCCACTAGATAAAATTTCACGCCAAATATCAAAGACCTAGGCCTTGTGGTTTCACAGAAGAAGATTTTTAAAGATTTTCCCTATATAAGTTTATGTAGAACCAAAGGGCCCCCGAGACAGGGGCATTTTTGGTCTCAGGGCTATAATTTGAACAATCTTGGTAGAGGTCCACTAGATGAAGCTTCATACCAAATATCAAAGACTTAGGCCTTCTGGTTTCAGAGAAGAAGATTTTTTCAAGATTTTCCCTATATAAGTCTATGGAATACCAAAGGGCCCCGGATCGGGGGCATTTTTGGCCAAAGGGCTATAATTTGAACAATCTTGGTAGAGGTCCACAAGATGAAGCTTCATACCAAATATCAAAGACCTAGGCCTTGTGGTTTCAGAGAAGAAGATTTTTAAAGATTTTCCCTATATAAGTCTATGTAAAACCAAAGGGCCCCGAGGCGGGGGCATTTTTGGTCCCAGGGATATAATTGAACAATTTTGGTAGAGGTCCACTAGATGAAGCTTCATACCAAATATCAAAGACCTAGGCCTTGTGGTTTCCGAGAAGAAGATTTTTCAAGATTATCCATATATAAGTCTATGTAAAACCAAAGGGCCCCGGAGCGGGAGCATTTTTGGCCCTATAATTTGAACAATCTTGGTAGGGGTCCACTAGGTGGGCCTTGTGGGGTGAAGCTTCATACCAAATATCAAAAACATGGGACATACGGTTTCAGAGAAGAAAATTTGTAAAGATTTTCCCTATATAAGTCTATGTAAAACCAAAGGGCCCCGGAGCGGGAGCATTTTGGGCCCCAGGGCAATAATTTGAACAATCTTGGTAGGGGTCCACTAGGTGAAGCTTCATACCAAATATCAAAGACCTGGGCCCTGTGGTTTCAGAGAAGAAGATTTTAAAGAGTTTCCCTATATAAGCCATGTAAAAGCAAAGGGCCCCAGAGCGGGGGCATTTTTGCCCCAGCACTTTAATTTAAACAATCTTGGTTGGGGTCCACTAGGTGAAGCTTCATACCAAATATAAAAGACCTGGACTAGCGCTTTCAGAGAAGAAGATTTTTAAAGATTTTTCCCTATATAAGCCCATGTAAAACCAAAAGGCCCCGTGGCGGGGGCATTTTTGGCCCCAGCACTATAATTTGAACAATATTGGAAGGGGTCCACCAGATAAAGCTTCATACCAAATATCAAAGACCTGGGCCTTGCGGTTTCAGAGACGAAGATTTTTAAATATTTTCCCTATATAAGCCCATGTAAAACCAAAGGGCCCCGGGGCGGGGGCATTTTTGGCCCCAGCACTATAATTTGAACAATCTTGGTAGGGGTCCACTAGATGAAGCTCCATACCAAACATCAAATACCTGGGCCTAGCGGTTTCAGAGTGGAAGATTTTTAAAGATTTTCCCTATATAAGCCCATGTAAAACCAAAAGGCCCCGGGGCAGGGGGCATTTTTGGCCCTAGGGCTATAATTTGAACAATCTTGGTAGGGGTCCACTAGGTAAAGCTTCATACCAAATATCAAAGACCTGGGCTCTGCGGTTTCAGAGAAGAAGATTTTTAAAGATTTTCCCTATATAAGCCCATGTAAAACCAAAAGGCCCCGGGGCAGGGGAGGGGGGGGGGCGGGGTGGGTCTTGTGGGGTGAAGCTTCATACCAAATATCAAAGACAAGGGCCTTAGGGTTTCAGAGAAGAAGATTTTTAAAGATTTTCCCTATATAAGCCCATGTAAAACCAAAGGGCCCCAGAGTGGGGGCATTTTTTGCCCCAGCACTATAATTTGAATAATCTTGTTAGGGTCCACTAGGTGAAGCTTCATACCAAATATCAAAGACCTTGGCCTAGCGGTTTCAGAGAAGAAGATTTTTAAAGATTTTTCCTATATAAACCCATGAAAAACCAATGGGCCCGGGGGCGGGGGCATTTTTGGCCCCAGCACTATAATTTGAACAATCTTGGTAGGGGTCCACTAGATGTAGCTTCATACAAAATATCAAAGACCTGGGCCTTACAGTTTCAGAGAAGATTTTTAAAGATCTTCCCTATATAAGCCCATGTAAAACCAAAGGGCCCCGGAGCGGGAGCATTTTTTGGCCCCAGCACTATAATTTGAACATTCTTGGTAGGGGTCCACTAGATGAAGCTTCATACCAAATGTCAAAGACCTGGGCCTTGCGGTTTCAGAGAAGAAGATTTTTAAAGATTTTCCCTATATAAGCCCATGTAAAAGCAAAGGGACCCGGGGCGGGGGCATTTTTGGCCCCAGTACTATAATTTGAACAATCTTGGTAGGGGTCCACTAGATGAAGCTCCATACCAAACATCAAATACCTGGGCCTAGCGGTTTCAGAGTGGAAGATTTTTAAAGATTTTCCCTATATAAGCCCATGTAAAACCAAAAGGCCCCGGGGCAGGGGGCATTTTTGGCCCTAGGGCTATAATTTGAACAATCTTGGTAGGGGTCCACTAGGTAAAGCTTCATACCAAATATCAAAGACCTGGGCTCTGCGGTTTCAGAGAAGAAGATTTTTAAAGATTTTCCCTATATAAGCCCATGTAAAACCAAAAGGCCCCGGGGCAGGGGAGGCGGGGGGGGGGGCGGGGTGGGTCTTGTGGGGTGAAGCTTCATACCAAATATCAAAGACAAGGGCCTTAGGGTTTCAGAGAAGAAGATTTTTAAAGATTTTCCCTATATAAGCCCATGTAAAACCAAAGGGCCCCAGAGTGGGGGCATTTTTTGCCCCAGCACTATAATTTGAATAATCTTGTTAGGGTCCACTAGGTGAAGCTTCATACCAAATATCAAAGACCTTGGCCTAGCGGTTTCAGAGAAGAAGATTTTTAAAGATTTTTCCTATATAAACCCATGAAAAACCAATGGGCCCGGGGGCGGGGGCATTTTTGGCCCAAGCACTATAATTTGAACAATCTTGGTAGGGGTCCACTAGATGTAGCTTCATACAAAATATCAAAGACCTGGGCCTTACAGTTTCAGAGAAGAAGATTTTTAAAGATCTTCCCTATATAAGCCCATGTAAAACCAAAGGGCCCCGGAGCGGGAGCATTTTTTGGCCCCAGCACTATAATTTGAACATTCTTGGTAGGGGTCCACTAGATGAAGCTTCATACCAAATGTCAAAGACCTGGGCCTTGCGGTTTCAGAGAAGAAGATTTTTAAAGATTTTCCCTATATAAGCCCATGTAAAAGCAAAGGGACCCGGGGCGGGGGCATTTTTGGCCCCAGTACTATAATTTGAACAATCTTGGTAGCGGTCCACAAGGTGAAGCTTCATACCAAATATCAAAGACCTGGGCCTTACGGTTTCAGAGAAGAAGATTTTTAAAGATTTTCCCTATATAAGCCCATGTAAAACCAAAGGGCCCCGGAGCGGGGGCATTTTGGCCCCAGCACTATAATTTGAACAATCTTGGTAGGGGTCCACTAGATGAAGCTTCATACCATATATCAAAGACCTGGGCCTTGTGGTTTCAGAGAAGATTTTTTAAATTTTTGGGTGAAAAAAAATCTATTTTTGGCTCCTTTGACCTAGATGTGCAACGGACCGGAAACATTTGAACAACTTTGAAAGGGGACCACCTAAGGATCATTCCTGTGAAGTTTGGTCAAAATCCGATCAGTGGATTAGGAGGAGATGTCGTTTAAAGAAATTGTTTACGGACGCACTGACGAACGACGGACGAAAAGTGATCCCATAAGCTCACCTCGTCACTACGTGACGGTGAGCTAAAAAAGGTGGCCTTGCCTCACCGTTAGTCTTATCTCTCTCCTCGGCTGGGGTAGTGAGTTCCAGTATAGAAGGCTCAATATCATTCTCATCTCTCTCCTCGGCTGGGGTAGTGAGTTCCAGTACAGGAGGCTCAACATCAGTCTCATCTCTCTCCTCGGCTGGGGTAGTGAGTTCCAGTATAGGAGGCTCAACATCAGTCTCATCTCTCTCATCGGCTGGGGTAGTGAGTAGCGCTAGGAATATTAGCAATGCGCTAGGAAAAACAAAAACAACAGTTTATCAAAATTCCACCTCGAAAAAAGACCTACATAATCCCCTCCCCACTCGAAACCACACTTTTATATGACAAAAATTGGGGTATGCAGGGCTTTACATTAATTTTCTTAGTTCTGCCTAAAAACAGTATGTGGGGACTCGAAGAACCGACTCGCCGAAGCGGCTCTAACGAGTACCCACAATCTATGTTTTGCGCTGCAATATGAAAATTATCCGTTTTTTTTTTTTCTGATAGTTTTCCTTTTTCGGTGGTACAATTTCAGGTTTTTCGTAATGATCGTACTTTCCTAACCCTTTTTGTACCAAATGCAATCTTTCTCCTTATATATGACAGGAGTCCATTTCAAAATTAAGGGCCGTCCACTGGGGCTTTAAGAAATAGTTGGGCTGCATGATGCTTCCACGCAGAGTTGAAACCGACCTCACACGAGTACTGGTAAACCGCTAAGAGGATTTAAGCCTGCCCAGGCAAACCAGTGCGAGTCGGCCCGTCCGTGTTGGCCGTTTAACCTCAAATCAAACAAACATCAAACTTTAGGGGTGTCAGGTTGTGTTTTCTTCAAAATTTATCTGGAAATTGGCTCAACATTTTTGCAAACAGTATAGCCCCTGATCAGACGCCGTGTTCTGCGTTCTGCGGCGTCTGATCTGGGCCTGCGCTGTTTGCCACTTACCCCTTTGAGGGTTTTCGGTACCAAATGGGTTAAAACAACAGCAGCCTCGAACGGGTATCGAAGAATAAGATCAGTATGCGAGAATGCTCAGGTTGAACGAAGTTTTTATAGTCGCAAGTTATACTGCTCTCTGCGTGACACGCCTCAAAGTGAAATTCTAGAAATAAAAAGCGTCGCTTTCAGCGAACTCGAGGAACGGACGGGCGGCTCATGTAGGAGCAGTCCGATAATGATCTACAATGTTTGCCTATGCATTTTGTCGGAGACTGGTATGTGGACATTTGCCAGCGTATATGAGAACTGATATAAACGGACAGTCCACAAACACTGACTTTTTCCTTAGTTTAATAAAGGTTTCAAGCCAAGATGTAAAATGCCAATTACACTTACTAAAACCCATCAAAACCTGTTTGTTAGATTTGAGGTTTAACGTCCCCCTCAACACTGTATAGGTCATTTGGGAGACGTTGCTTCTAATTTTTGGGACTTTTACCCGACATTGAGATCAAATGACATCCCAAGCCTTGTCGCCCAATGAAACCAATAGTGTTTATAAGCATGGACGGTCCGACTCGTACTGCTTTGCCGGGGCAAGCTTAGATCCTCTAAGCGGTTTACCAGTACTCATGTGCGGTCGATTTCAGCTATGTGTAGAAGCATTTTGCAGGCAAAATATTTCTTCAAGCCCCGAAGGGCGGGGGCGTCATCAAAATCTGCGGGACCTGATGAAATTTCCCTTAAATTATTGAAATTGATATTTAACTGTATTCATTATCCACTTGCCTTACTTTTCAATAGATCTCTTGAGTTTGGTCTAGTTCCCCACTTTTTTCCATGAGACAGAGTTTATAGAAAAGTGAACTGGAAGTCCTGAAAGTTGTTTCCCATTGAAAAATTGTGTCCGCTAGGTGTTCCAATTCCCCTTAAGCCAGTACTGAAGAATGTACAGTACCATTTTTTAGCAATAACAGGTCACCATTTGTTTAAGAAATAGACCAGCTCTAACTGTGATTTGTTGTGTAATAAATCACAGTTTGGAGGTCAGTTGTAAAGTAGACAAATCACGAGCGCGTAGCGCGCGTGATTTGTCTACTTACAACTGACCGACAAACTGTGATTTATTACCAAACAAATCACTGGCTAGAGCTGATCTATTTCGATTCTAACACGCTGAAAATCGGCAATAATAATGTTGTTTCCTTCAAAATCTCACAACTTTTCCCCATTGTTAGAAGAAATCCCGCTAAAATTATCGACTGAAACACATGCATTTATATCCTTTTCTAACGTTTTCGATGCGAGAAAATGACGTTACACCGTCTAACGTCAAGTTAATCGACTAGTGACGTCATAAATTTGCAGTTTTTAATGACGTCACACGTCACGCTCTTCCGAGCTGTGATTTGTTGCAGAATAAAACAAAGTAATTTTGCATTGCCTATATAGGCGCGTTGTGTTAGAATTTTATACATTCAGTAGTTTGAAGGAGCCAATAGTAATAATAATAATCATCATCTTTATTTATAGAGGGTAAAACATTTAGTCAAGTAGTACTAATCTCCATGTGGCCATCCTGGTAAAAAAAACAGTACCAAAAAAGCAATTATGGATAAGGAAACAACATTTGGCGCTTGCGGAGATAGAACCGGTTACCTTTCGATCTGAAACTTGATGCTAGCGCTCCCATTGCTTGACAAGGTATTGTATCTGTCAAATAAAGTCACTCCGACTTGAGTGTTGAAATGGCCAGCCTTGTTTTCCCACTGGCACTTGCGGTAGGTTACCTGTAAAACCTGGGCTGGGCTTGGGTTCGAGTTTTTAGGCTGGAATGTGGAAACAGGTGAAAGACATTATAAGTTCAGTTTTAACTCTCTAGTGTAGGTAATACCAGGTTAGTCTACACACAGAACATTAACCTATGAGGTGACGGTTATTACATCCTGGCCAGATGTCCCTTAGATGCTGTGTCAGAGTCATTTGGCAATTTAATTGCACTGCCGTGCAGCAAAATTCTACAAAATGTGGGGTTAGGGTGAGTTAAAAAGGTAAAAAGCAGAATATCAGTTTGTGTTTCTTCACCTTCTGACCATTTACTAACTGCTCTTTGGATGGTTTATGGTCTGTGCATCTGTCACGGAGATAGATGCAACAGTGTTTGTTTGATTTAGGGTTTATTAAAGTCCCTGTCAACACTGTATTGGCCATTTTGGAGACGTTGCTTCCAATTTAGTGAGACTTTTACCCAACATCGAGATGAAATGACATCTCAAATCCTCACGCCCAATCAAACCAATATGCTTTATATGCATGGACGGTCATCATGTCTTGGGCAGGTTTACAACCCCTAAGCGGTTTACCAGTACTAATTATTTCTTCAAGCCCCTATGGGCGGAGGTAGGAGGTAGCGGTGTATTGACTATATGAAACAAGTGGCACCCTTACATGATTTTGGCAAATCTTTGAGATACTATTATAAAGACATTCAAGATCTATGTGACCAGCAAATCACAACTATAGACTGGTATCAATCCATTAAATTTTTGACTATTGTTTGTTTGTCCCAGTCAATCGAACTATTCAACTCGTATACAGTGAAATTCTGCTTAATATTAATATTAAGACCAGCTAATATAAAGACTAAATACTCCAGGGTAAAATTCACTAAAAGTTAGTTTATACTAATTTATTTTAGTTCGATTGCGATGAAAGCTTCAAGCTTATTGAATCGCTCTCGAACACTCATTCCGGGTGTTTTCACGCGCGCGCGAGAGAGAGGCAATGGCTTTTACACCACAGCTACCCATTTACACCTGGGTGGAGTGGGGCAGTGTCATTACGTGTCTAGCCCAAGGACACACCTCGATACCGGTGGCGGATTCGAACGCACAACCTTTCGATCATAAGTCGAACGCGCTAACCACTGCGCTATCGAGGCTGACACTAAAAGTTGCTCACACTGAGCACCTCAATATATCAAATATTTGACAGCTCTTGTAGAATTTATCAACATGTGGTTGTAGTCTCATTGTAATTAATCCTGATTTATGGCCAAGCATGCTAGACAAACATAAAAACTTTACAAGTATAGCTTTTTCAAAAAAGCTAGGTCTACGCTTAGCACATATTAAATGTGAATCCCAGAAATGTGTTTTATACAATTAACTGTTCTTGGCAATCAATATTCTAATTGTCATCCTGCCGACTGATGTAAAATGTCTAAAAATGCTGTAATATTGTGAAAAAGGACATTTCATCTTTAAAAAGGCACATGTATGCTAATTGAATGCGTGAAAACTGTTGGAGAAGTTAGACTGTATAGACGACTAATTGAAGATTAAACCTAAAAGTTTGCTAACGGCGAGGTAAGTTTTTTTTTAGCTCACCTAAGCCGAAGGCTGCTGAGTAGCTTATAGGATAAGCAGTGGTCCGTCGTGATCGAGAGTTTGTAGATGTATATTTTTGTATTAGCCTGTACAATATGACAGCAAATATAGGCTTGTACAAATGTAATAGCAATTCTGCGCCAGAGTTCTGCCCGCCGGCCTCTTTTTGTGTGAAAGCTTACACGTGTTATGGGCTGCTTTTTTCTTCTTGTGAAAGCTTATACTTGTTGTGTTGAACATAAGAATGGAAAGGTCAACCTGCATTGTGGGTAACTAATGGCTGTACTTCCGTGTTAAACTCAATCTCTATAATGTCTACGCCCATGGGCGTAGACAATAAGAGTAATTTAGACCCTATCCTGCCATGCCTTTACAAAGAGTGTGGATCCAGATCAGATGACGGTGGAAGAATCCATCTGATCGGGATCTACACTGTTTGTCTTTCAGCTTGTGAATTTGAAAGAAAACATTTTATCATGCCAGCTGATTGGCTGATATTCAGAATTGGTGTGGCTAATTAAAATATTCAGGAGGATAAGGACTTTATAAAGTTTTTGCTGACTTCATTTATGTTTGCTTTTAATTAATTCTGATTTATTCAGAGAATTTTACAGCCAAGCATGCTAGATGATTTAAATCAGATAGTGCAGTACCAGACTGAAATGTTTCTGCTAGTAAAGGTATACACATCTCTTCATTTTGTATCAGAAACCCTAAAACGGGCAATTGGCAAACAGTGCAGGCCCAGATCAGATGCCACAGAACGGGGAGTCTGATCAGGGCCTACACTGCTTGCAAAAAGTTAAGTCATTTTCTAAATAAAAATTGAAGAAAACACAACCTGTCACCCCTAAACTTTGAAGTGGACTCCAGCTATATATAAGGAAGAAAATTTATGTTACGACCCTCCCCCCCCCCCACCCCCGACCCCGTATACCCGACATCTTATGCAGAAAATTGGAGTTTAGAGGGGAATACTTTATTTGCTTTAATGTCGCTAAAATATCGCAGGTATTGGTTTGAACTGCCTCATAGATGCAACCGGGCACCAAATACAGTAAACCTTCAATAAATATTAACACCTCTGGGCCCATGAAAAGTGGTTCCAGATAGGGATAGTTCGAATTACTGAGGTTTACTCATAGTGTCAGGTCATAAGGGATGGTTGGATCACTTACGGGTATCTTTGCGATCTTCTCTAGAATAAAAGTATGTTGTGTACACTCGTTAGAATCGCCACATTGAGGGGATTCTAATGAGTATACACAGCACACCTTTTAAAGATAAATGAGCAAAAATCATATATTATCCTAACTGGTTATCTGGAGCTTTGGGAGATATTCTAAAGGGGCTCAAGGATTAGTTCAAATTAGCTATGGTCAGTGAACTTTCTGTGTTTGAGTTATCGAAGACGGGCCTCTGTGGCCTAGTGGTTAAGAGCGCTGACTCTTGATCATTAGGTCTCTCACCCCTGTGGTTCGAGCCTCGCTCGGGTTACATGTGAGACGCCAAGTTCTGCAACGGAAGGTCAGGTGGTTTTTCTCCGGGTACTCCGGTTTTTCGCCCACCTCTGTTTAACTATCGGCTCGATATGAGTGAAACAATCTTGAAAGGGCCGTAAAACCAACCCCCCCACCCCCCCCCCCAAAAAAAAAAAAAAAATACTGTATCTATGTTTGGAGAGGAAACAAGGATATGTTAGTACATGGACGAGTTTTCATAGTTAGTACAATTTGTCAATCAAATTTTCCATGCATGTTGAACTTTTTCCTTCATTCGCCGGAAATTACCGAGTTGAATATCGATTTCCGTAGGAAATCGGCATTTAAGTTACCTGTATATTTTGAAGGTTTTTTATATTAAAATTATGAAGGAAAATAATCTTAACTCCTCGTATCTACTTTATCCTTAACACTAGAAAAAAAAGTCACTGTTATCCTCATGTAAGAAAATTATTCAGTTTTTATTTGGTGCAATTCAAAATGATGAATAATTAATTCTTATTGCTTCCATCTGCAATTTAATATCATGCCTATATGCTCCATAGACGGCAATGCATTTTTTAAACACACGTTCAGATTTCCATGTTCGGTTGCCAATATTAAATAGAAACGATTTGTTTGGAATTAAGTCACTGTTATATACTGTTGGACTGTTGTTCAAAGTTTACGATGATATAAAGTTTATTTCTACTGAAAAATGATAAATTGCTTCCCCCGAGAGCTTAAAAATCGTTTATAAGCTGTTTTTCAGTGCTGCAGTTATTGATGCGAAAATCGCTAAGTCCACATTATATGTACCAGAAATCGTATCAAACCTGTAAAGCTTTTTTTGTATTTATTTTGTAATTACTAGTAATAAACAACATGCGGATAATATACTTGATACAGTGGTTATATTTCTCGGATTTCTTTATTTTATTTTGTCTCAGTTTTGTTACATTTATGTTTTCATTCATCATGAATGAGCGGCAAATATGTCAAAAGGACAAAAATTGTCGAAATCATTAACTGTGAAATGGCGATTAAAACCACCATGAAGGTTAATTGGCAGTCTGAAGCCAGTGATTGATTTTGTTTATTTGTTTTGGAGTTTAACGGTCCAGTCAACACTATTTAGGTCAGTTTTGAGCCGGTCAGTTTACCTGTCCACACTGTTCCTGAGCAAGCTTATACGTAAGCGGTTAACCAGTACAGTGCACATTCGCATCATCGAGGGGGTTCAAACGAGCACCAACAATCTATGTGTTGTGCAGAACAAAACACTGTTTGCTATTCTGTTAATTTCTGTTAATGAGTTTCAACTCTGCCTGTCCGCACAGTTACTTTGCAAACAGTGTAGAGCATGGTGCGACTGCTCAGGATGAGCCGTCTTTTCTCCAGATCTACACTGTTTGCAATTCTGTTGATGACTTTGACTAAACCACCGTCAATAAAAATGGAATTGTCTAAATTAGGAACTCGGTGAGGCAGTTCTAACGAGTATCCACAATCTTTGTTTTGATCAAAAATAAGAAAAAATAATGTATACTACTGTAAACCCCAGTTTTACTGTATAAAACTTATTTACACTGCAGCTGGTGCTGTGCCGTGTGGCGGCCGTAAAAAGTCTCCCCGTACATCCATCATAGTGCAGATTATATTTTCTGGTCCTTTGGGATCATTGGGTTCATTTAGAATCATTTTGAAATTAGAGTTCTGCTTAAGCCGGTTCCAGAGGGCGTGGCCGGTGTTGCACATTTCAGTACTGGTCATGAACAGACTCAATAAAACCGAGTCTGCTATTTTCGTTTGTTTGGTGTATTCTTTGCTTCCAAAGGATCTAACTATTCAGAACTTATTTATCTTCACTGCAGCTGGTGCTGTGCCGTGTGGCGGCCGTAAATAGTCTCCCCATACATCCATCATAGTGCAGATTATATTTTCTGGTCCTTTGGAATCATTGGGTTCATTTAGAATCATTTTGAAAATAGAGTTCTGCTAAATCCGGTGCTAGAGGGCGTGGCCGGTGTTGCACATTTCAGTACTGGTCAGTACTGGTCATGAACAGACTCAATAAAACCGAGTCTGCTATTTTCGTTTTTTTTGGTGTATTTTTTGCTTCCAAAGGATCTAACTATTCAGAACTTATTTAAGGAGTCACAATAATATAGGTGTGTTTTTGTGATGAGAGCTGGATCAATCAATCAATCAATCAATCAATCAATCAAATATTTTATTCTCTCAATCCATCATACATAATGACAATATAAGGCGATACAAACAATTGTTATAATAATTCAGAGATGAAAGAATCTACTTTAGTAGAAACCGTCCTCTGTCCGAATTTTCCACTATTTTCCGCATATCAGGGTATGTCTTTTGTTTAAAGGTTACTAAAGGCATTTCTTTTGCTTGTTTGATTTGAGGTTTTAGAGTAACAGTCCAATAAATAATGTATACCGCTATAAGCCCCAGTTGTACTATATAAAAGTGGGGTACACGTGGGTCAGAATTATATAGGTGTGTTATCGTGATGACGAAGTTAACAAACGTGCTTTAATTTAACAATGAGTTGGCGCGTGCCCGTCGTCCCCCACTATATGTTAATCTGTAAAGTGTCAATCACGTGTAACCCTTAAAGTGCCAATCATAATATTGAAGATAGCAATTTGATTAATTAAATTAAATTAAATAAATAAATAAATAAATAAATAAATAAAGTAACAGTCTCATCATTGTTCACTTTTTGTGATTGATTCGATAGACAATTTTTGTGGTGTCTTGATTTATGTACAGTTTTATTAACTCTTAAAGTGTAAATCATAACTAGTGCAGATGACATTTTCCGGGTCTTGAGTTGATTAATTTCGAAAACACGTCTATTAAAAATATTGAACATTTTACTACCAAAATATGAAAGTATTCAGATAAAATAAAAATTGCTACTTTTCGTATTTCTTCTCGAAACATAAATTGATGGAATCGTTAGTTCCACCTCAGCGAGGCGGTTCTTTCGACAAACAACAAAACATGTTTCAGCAGAAATAAGAAAAATAATGATCCATATTTTATTACATAAAAGTGGGTAATATGGGGTGTTTTTGTGATTTGATCATAAAACTATTGCAGCCCATTCACATATTAATTGCATGCCTCATTTTAATAAATAAATAAATAAATAAATAAATAAATAAATATGCCGTATCTGGTATCACCTCCTGTGACCGACTTTTAAGGCACTTTTTATATCTTTCTTGAATTCTTAAAGTGTCGACCATAGCTCGACAAACAACATGTTTCGAAATTGTGTTAAAATTGTTTAGGACAAAACAATACAGCCGATTCAAATATGAGTGAAATGGCCTTGTATTAATAAATACATTTTTTTTTTGGGGGGGGGGGGGTTTACGGCCCTTTCAAGATTATTTTACTCATATCGAGCCGATCGTTAATCAGAGGTGGGCGAAAACCGGAATACCCGGAGAAAAACCACCTGACCTTCCGTTGCAAAACTTGGCGTCTCACATGTGACCCGAGCGAGGCTCAAACCACAGCGGTGAGAGACCTAATGATCAAGTATTGTATTGTATTGTATTGTAAAGTTTAAGCATTTTACGTCCGATACGGTCAGGCGCGTTAGCATTGCCCCACAACAGGACGTAAAGTTTGAGTGCTTCTGGGCTGCAAAACGCGGCAGATTGAGTGAAATGTGAGTCATGCTGAACTGCCAGTGCCTTCCCCTAAGTAAAGTAGAAGCACTGTAATTTAGAATTTTGAACGCCAGATCGAAAATGGGCATAAAACTGCAGAGGAATCAATGCCAATTTCGGCTGCGAATTGAGATTTCTCCGTCTCACCCGAGAGCATACTAGTTCATGTTGCTCTCTCTTGGGGCCGTGTGTAAGGCTTTGGACTGGTTAGAAATGAAGAAAAACCCAAGTTATACAGGGTTGTCAGATGTGCGGCCCTAAGTTTGCGGTATAATATGTATAAAATACATATATAAATAATACAGAAGTATACATAAACATATGAAATAAGTAAGAAAGGAAGAGAGAGAAAAAAATGGAATATATCCAATAAAAAAAAAAAGAAAAAAAAAGGAAATAAAAACATTTAGTTCTTGTCTGTTTTGTAAACAATAATAGTTTAAATGTATAAAAGAACAGAACTTCATAGGCTGTTTGCAAGTTATCATATAAAAGTGCTTAATTTTCGTAATGATCAAGAGTCAGCGCTCTAGGCCACGGAGGCCTGTATAAATAAATAAATAAACCTCCTATACACGGGTGGTAATCAGGGGAACTAGCTCGAAAATGAGTCAATGAAAATTTGTTCCCTCGACACATCCGGGAACTCTCGAGCTAGCTCCATCAGCAAGAAACTCGTAAACAAAGGTAGGTCTCGAAGAGTTTGATAAAAAGTTTGCTTTCATTCATACTCCAGCGCTGCAAATTTCCATGGCAAATTCTAGCGGAGTACAAAGTTAAATCATTTCTATGTGGAACTGCATTGCCGGTTTTTTTTATAAATAGCTTACAAAGAAAAAAATGGTGATAAAACTCTTCGCGACCTACCTTTGTTTACGAGTTTCTTGGTGATGGAGCTAGCTCGAAAGTTCCCGGATTTGTCGAGGGAACAAATTTCCATTGACTCATTTTCGAGCTAGTTCCCCTGATTACCACCCGTGCTATAGGCTTATCTGTGTTTACACATTATGTAACTTTTATGGCGTCCTTTCAATTAATCAGGGAATATCTTATACAATATACTGTATATCGGTATAGTGTTAACTCTTAAGGTGTCAATCATGACTTGGGAAGACAACATTTTTCAAAACGTGTTTACCTATAAGTTACTTTATGGCGTCCTTTTAATTATTCAGGAAATATCTTATAAAATAAACTGTATATCGGTGTAATGTTACCTCTTAAGGTGTCAATTATGACTGCGGCAGACCATCACGACAATTTGACCCCCTATAACCCCACTTTCTAATAGTAAAACTTGGGTTTGCTGGGGTATACATTATTTTTCTTATTTCTTCTTAAAAACATAGATTGTGGATACTCGTTAGAACCGACTTGAGCACCAGCCCCGATAGCTCAGTTGGTAGAGTGTCCGCTCCGGGGAACAGGAGGTCACGGGTTCGATCCCGGGCCGCGACATACCAAAGTCGTTAAAAATGGTACTAGCTGCTCCTCGCTTGGCACTCAGATTTACGGGGTAGAGCCAGGACTGGTCGACCCAGTGTCAGGATAATGTGACTGGGTGTGGTATCATGTAATGTGTCTGGGACATAATACTTCAGTGAGGCAGCACTATAAAAGTGAGCATTGAGCTCCCTGTCGCAACCAGACACCGTCGTGATATGACTGAAAAATTGTTGAAAGCGACGTTAAACCCGCATTCACACACACACACACACACACACACACCACACCACACACACCGACTTGAGCAGAAATAAGAAAAATATCATTTTTTTTTTATCTGAAAATTTTCATTTTTTGGTGGTAAAATTTACAAAGTATATGTATAGGCGTGTTTTCGTCATGCAACAAAAATGGTTTTAATGTAAGAACTTTCTCATCTGAGTTCATCTCGGCTCCCCCCCATAGGGGCTTGAAGAAATATGGGCTGCATGATGCTTCCACGCACACTTGAATCCGGCCCGCACAACAGTACTGGTAAACCGCTTAGAGGATCTAAGCCTGCATGTCCAGGAACCGCGGTGCGAGGCGGATGCTAATAAACCCTATTGGTTTCATTTGGCGACAGGGCTTGAGATGCCATTTCATCTCAATGTCGGGTAAAACTCCCACAAATTGTAAGCAACGTCTCCAAAATGACCTTTACTGTGTTGACGGGGACGTTAAACCTCAAATCAAACAAACAAACAAAATCTGAGTTCATCTTGATCGAGTCTTATAGGCGTGTGTTCGTGATTGGCTAACAATATTTTTCATGGCGTTATTTATTTAAATAAATAGATAAAATAAATGCATAAAAAGATCGGAGTCAAGAGATTCACCTATCATATTTGACCTCAATCCTTATTTAAAATCACTGGACAAGAGACTGACAAGAGATATAGACCCAATAACCTACTTGTCAAAAATAAATAAATAAATAAATAAATAAATAATAATAGAAAAATACTACTACTACTACTACTGATAATAATATTGATAATTATAATCATTATTATTATTATTATTATTATTATTAAGCAATTCTATATAATGTAGCTCTTCAATATGTTAAATATGTTCGTTCATACTAGATGGCTCGAAATGAAAAGGCATGGTTGTTACTTCAAGAAGTTCTTTTTCACATTTAGATAGCCTTAATTTGAGCACTACTTAAGCCTACAGGTAGATCAAAGTGTCATATCTGCAGATATATGATTAATGATTCCCTGAGGTCAGCGACTAGAGAAAAAATATTGGCTATTCTGTACCTTGATCCCAGTGGTGTACAGGGAGATAACTCGAATATCTCGCCCAGATAGGTTTCAACGGAAATTCACGACTTATTCCGATCGCCGCCTATGAAGGAAAAAGTTCGGTATGCTTATAAACCCTATTGGTTTCATTGGACGGCAAGGCTTGAGATGTCATTCCATCTCAATGTCCGGTAAAAGTCCCACAAAATTGGAAGCAACGTCTCCAAAATGACCTACACAGTGTTGATGGGGACGTTAAATCTCAAATCAACAACAACAACAACAACAAAAAAAAACGCTGATCCCTGGTTGTTTTCATTGAATGTGCCGTTTCTTAAAGATCAACAATATAACACCAGGCGGACCCATGGTCAGTGTCATGGTCAGTGTCACTGGGTGCTTCTTATGCTAATAAAGGGGGTGGGGTACTTCATTTGGAAGACATACGTGTTACTTATGGTCTTTTGATTGTCAATCGAGCCAAAGCTACTAAGCACAGTAGTTTTACGTTGTTGAACTGAACGTGACTTCCACTGATTAACTGCTTTATAAAAGGTAATGGTAATTGATATATAGCCGAGCTATTTTTATCAGTGTGAGATCAGCGTCTTGGTAGGGTTGCTTGTAGATTCCATCTGGACTCAACTCATCTGTTGGGTTTGGTAAGAACTGAAGACCCAGATCGGATTCCACAGAAAGCGGCATGGCATCTAATCTGCTCCATCCTTTGCTCAAAGTACTTGAATTTAAGGGCTAAATGAAACCGTCAGGACCATGATTTAGCCTACACTTGGAATCAATCAACCCACAAGTGCTATCAGTGCTTTGATTCGCATACTGACGACCAGACATAGTGAATATAGTTTATGCACATTTTGAAACCAGATGCATAGCCGACTGCACACTGTATGCGCCCATAAAGGTGCAGTTTACATTACAAAGCGGTTGGTCTGTCAAAAAATGCGCCGTAGGTGAATAAAAGCATCGCTAATACTGCATGACACCCCCACTGAGGCCACACTCCGAAACTCAGCACTTTACCGTCCGCTTTAGTTTCTGGTCGCGCAATTTTGATTATTATGCCCCCGCCATTCAAACAATGGTGGAAGGGCACAATGTATTGACACTGTTTGGGCATCTGTTTGAGAGAGAGAGAGCGAGAGACAAGCCTATATAATTCTGACCCCCTCAAAGTCCACTTTTATATAGTAAAACATGGATATGCACGGATATACATTATTTTTCTTATTTCCACCCAACAGGCGGGCCTCTGTTGCCTAGTGGATAAGAGGGCTGACTCTTATACATTAGGTCTCTCACCGCTGTGGGTTCCAGCCTCGCTCGGGTCACATGTGCTACGCCAAGTTCTGCAACGGAAGGTCAGGTGGTTTTTCTCCGGGTACTCCGGTTTTTGCCCACCTCTGATTAACGATCGGCTCGATACGAGTGAAATAATCTTGAAATGGCCATAAAACCAAGACTAAAAATAAAAATGAAAAATGTGCCCAAAAAGATAGATTGTGGGTACTCGTTAGAACCGCCTCTAGCGAGTGTCCACAATCTATGTTTGGAGCATAAATAAGAAAATATCACATTTTTTCATCTGAAAATTTTCTCTTTTTTTTACAATGATTTTATAGGCATGTTTTCGTTAGACAAGAGAGAGAGAGAGAGAGAGAGAGAGACAGAGAGAGAGAGAGAGAGAGAGAGAGAGAGAGAGAGAGAGAGAGAGAGAGAGAGAGAGAGAGAGAGAGAGAGAGAGAGAGAGAGAGAGAGAGAGAGAGAGAGAGAGAGAGAGAGAGAGAGAGAGAGAGAGAGAGAGAATGTACTTAATATTTTTTCACTAAGAAGTCTTCTCAACTTGAAGGTTTTTCTTCTGTCTGTGTTGAAAATCAAACTCTGCAGGCCCCATCATGAAGATATTCCTTCATTCATTCATTCATTTTGTCTCATGAAATTGCCAGGAAATTCAAACCCTGCAGGCCCCATCAGACCCCTATTACATGCAGTTAAACATGCATTATGTCTATGGTGAAGTGTCTTAAAATTATTGTCAAGAAATTTAACAATAAAATTAATATATTATAATAGCCCACTGTTGCTGTCTTTAAACTGAAATTTTCATGAATGGATTTTTTGCATCCCAGTTAAGAAAAAGCCATATGTTTAGACAATTAGTGTGGGTTATCAGTGTGAGATTTATTGAAATTTATACTGACAAGTTAAAATAAACATAGCTGTTCTTCTAGACAGGCTGAAACCTCCATACCCACACTTTCCACAGCACAACTTCCATGACCTGGAAGGTCAACATTCTGTGTTTATATGATGAAACCACAAGAGATTAGTTCTGATTGTTTATGTTTAGGAAAGAAGTGTATCATGTTCCATTTTCTTGCAGCAAACCATAAATCAGAAAAACCAGGTGGGAGCAATTTAATTTCAACAGTACAGGTTCCAGCATATTTTTTTTTTTTTTGATTTGAGGTTTAACTTCCCCGTCAACACTATAAAGGTCATTCTAGAGACATTGCTTCCAATTTTGTGAGACTTTTACCCGAGATTGAGATGAAATGACATCTCAAGCCTTGTCGCCCAATGAAACCAATAGGGTTTATTAGCATTGACGCTCCGCTCCAGCATATTTTGTAGTTCACAGCAAAATCTAAGATCAGTCTGTGCAGCCGTGCAGTGTGAAAACACAGTTTTAGCACAAAGCAATTACTGTGATCAGAGTGGATGCGCTGGCTGATCTGAGTCTTTACATAGCGGAACATATAAAATATATGAATTGCTGTGTCTAGCTGAATTATATAATTATTCTAATCCTTTAGAAAAATCAAAGTACTGAGAGTACTGGTGGGTGGATCGTCTCGGAGTATATGTTGAACTGAGAATCGAACTGTTCGTTTAACTTTAAGCAAGCACAGTAGATTTGATCAGACATCGCGTTATTTAGCATCTGTAGATTCTGTTTGCAATGCCCAAGTGGATGAATTTTGGTTTAATGTCCCTGCCAGCACTATTTAGGTCATTTTGGAGACGTTGCTTCCAGTTTGGTGGATTGAGATGAAATGACATCTATATAGCCCTGACGCCTAATGGAACCAAAAGGCTTATATGCATTTGACGGTCTGACTCACATCACTTTGCCTGGACAATCTTAGTCCTTCTTAGCGGTTTACCAGTACTCATGTGAGGTCAGTTTCAGCTGTGCGTGGAAGCTACATGCAGTCCAATCTATTTCTCCAAGCCCCAATGGGCGGGGGCAAGACAGTGGAGATGAATCGAAGGATTACCACCCTGACGGATTCAACATGTGGGTGATAAAGATCAATCGTTTACATATCAATCGTAACACCAGTAACAGGGTTGTTTGAATATTGAAATTCACCGTCCCCGCGACCCCCACCCATAGAGGCTTGAAGAAATAGATGGGCTGCATGATGCTTCCAGGCAGAGCTGAAACCAACACACACGAGTACTGGTAAACCATTTCCAGGATCAACGCCAGCCCAGGCAAAACGGTGCGAATCGGACCGTCCATGCTTATAAACCGTATTGGGTTCATTGGGCGACAGGGCTTGAGATGTCATTTCATCTCAATATCGGGTAAAAGTCCCCCGGAATTGGTAGCAACGTCTCCAAAACGACTTATACAGTGTTGAAAGAGACGTTAAATATCAAAACAAACAAACAAATCACCGTCCCCGTTAACACTATTTGGGCCATTTTTGAGACGTTGCTTCCTAAACCCACATTGAGATTAAATAACATCTCAAGCCCTGCCGCCAAATAAAAAAAAAGATGTGATTTATAGTGGTTTACCAGTTCTCATGTGCGACCAGTTTTAGCTCTGCGAACCCATACAAACACTCTACCGACCGATATACCGAGCCACACCTTCAACCTTTTACATCCCCCCCCCCCCCTAATGAGATTTGTCCCGAATCTCTGAGTGCTATCCAGTCTGGCTATGGTACTTTCATGTTCAGGTTTTTCAAAGTTCGGCCAGAAATGTTTTTGCTTAACTGCTCATGTTTTTAGCTCACCAGAAACGAAGGCTCCATGGGAGCTTATAGGATAGGCAGTTGTCCGTCGTCGTCGTCGTCGTCGTCTGTCCTATGACGTCAACATTTTCAAAGGACATCTCCTCTGAAGGCACTTGCCGATTGGGCCCAAATTTTATCTGTGGCATCCTTGGGCTGGGGGATTGAAAGTTTGTGTTTTTTATGAAAATCGGCTTATTACTTTGGTTGCTATGGCAACTTGTAGTTTCCATAGACTTATAATGGGGAAAATAGAAAAAAATGGCATTTACTGCCAAGCCTCTGCAGATATTTTGACAAAACTTGCATAGAAATGTTCCATAGGTAATCTACTATCTGCCGTATGACTTTAGGCCTTCTGTTCATTTTTATTGGTTGCCATGGAAACCAAAATGCAAAAAATAGAAAAAAAAATACTTAAAAAATCATCTCCTCAGAAACCATATGCTCTAGGAGGCTGAGACTTTATGAAAATATTCACCATATTTGTCTTTACAGGTTTTGTGTTTTTTATGAAATTTGGCCTTTTAGTTTTGTTGCTATGGCAATTTAGAGTTTCCATTGACTTATAATGGGGAAAACTGAAAAATGGCATTTACTGCCAAGTCGTTGCAGATATTTTGACTAAACTTACATAGACATGTTCCTTGAGTAAACTTCTCTCAGCCATATGCTTTTATGTCAACCTGGGGGTCCCCTAGGTTGTGCCGAGGCAATGCCCCGCCCCCTCCACTTCATAAAATGCCTTATATCTCAGAAACCTTACAGATCCCAACCCCATAACCATATACATTCTTGTTCCTTATGATAAGATGCATTAAGTGACACCAACCTGGGGGTCCCCCGGGATGTGCCCGGGACATGCCCTGCCCCCTCTACTTCATAAAATGCCATTTATCTCAGAAACCACCCAGATCCCCACCCCTAAACTATATATATTCTTGTTCCTTATGCTAAGATGCATTAAGTGACACAAACCTGGGGGTCCTGGGACATGCCCCACCCCCTCCACTTCATAAAATGCCATTTATCTCAGAAACCATTGAGATCCCCCACCCCTAAACCATATATACTTTTGTTCCTTATGATAAGATGGACTCAGTGACACCAACCTGGGGGTCCCCCGGGATGTGCCGGGGCCATGCCCCACCCCCTCCACTTCATAAAAGGCCCAATATCCCAGTAACCTTACAGATTCCCACCCCTAAACCATATATATTCTCTTTCCTTATGATAAGTCGCATTCAGTGACGCCAACTTGGGGGTCCCCCAGGATGTGCGGGGGCCATGCCCAACTCCCTCCACTTCATAAAAGGCTAAATATTCCAGAAACCTTACAGATCCCCACCCCAAAACCATATATATTCTTGTTCCTTATGATAAGACACATTCAGTGACACCAACCTAGGGGTCACCCAGGCCACATTCCACCCCTCGACTTCACAAAAGACCATATATCTGAGAAACTGTTCAGAGCCCACCCCTAAACCATATATATTCTTGTTCCTTTCTGATTCTGATTCCTTATGATAAGATGCAGACAGTGACACCAGCATGGGGGTCCCCGGCCCGGGGTGCCACGGGCCATGCCCCACCCCTTTACTTCATTAAAATCCATATATCTCAGAAACCGTTCAGATCCCCACCCCTAAACCATATATATTCTTGTTGCACGACCCGCAGAAAAAGCAACCGACTGAAGTCGGTTTTTTCTAAGAGTGCCCTAAAATCACCGTGTCATTCTGTCATTCTGTCAGTCTGTCAGTCTGTCATTCTGTCTGTCCGTCGGTAACCCGTTTGTGAAAATTGGTGATAGTGACTTAACCGCTTGGAATATTTAAACAATTTTTGGCATACTGATAGATATCAATGAGATCTAACCAATGAACTTACGAAATATTACATTCCATTTAGTATAGCCTCGCCGAGGCGAAAAATGTGAAAATTTTCGAACATTTTTGAACTGCTTCTCCTCGGAAACCGATGGGCCGATTGAAGTCAAATTTCATATGGAGCCTCTATTGGATTGGGGAAACCAAAATTTGCTCATGGGGTCAAGGTCACATGACCAAAATGGCCGCCAAGCCATATATGGTTTGTCTGTCTGTCCGTCCGTAACCCGTAAGTGAAAATTGGTGATAGTGACTTAACCGCTTGGAATATTTAAACAATTTTTGGCATACTGATAGATATCAATGAGATCTAATCAATGAACTTGCGAAATATTACATTCCATTTAGTATAGCCTCGCCGAGGCGAAAAATGTGAAAATTTTCGAACTGCTTCTCCTCGGAAACCGTTGGGCCGATTGAAGTCAAATTTCATATGGAGCCTCTATGGGATGGGGGAAACCAAAATTTGCTCATGGGGTCCAGGTCACATGACCAAAATGGCCGCCAAGCCATATATGGTAAAAACCCTTCAAAAATAGTCTTCTCCAGAACCACTGGGCAAATTTCCACGAAACTTGATAAATAGCATCTGGGATGTAGGCCTATCATAAATAGCTAAAATGGTGACACTGGGTTGACCTTGACCTTCTTTGGGTCCGTCCGTAACCCGTTTGTGAAAATTGGTGATAGTGACTTAACCGCTTGGAATATTTAAACAATTTTTGGCATACTGATAGATATCAATGAGATCTAACCAATGAACTTACGAAATATTACATTCCATTTAGTTTAGCCTCGCCGAGGCGAAAAATGTGAAATTGAACTGCTTCTCCTCGGAAACCGTTGGGCCGATTGAAGTCAAATTTCATATGGAGCCTCTATGGGATGGGGAAAACCAAAATTTGCTCATGGGGTCAAGGTCACATGACCAAAATGGCCGCCAAGCCATATATGGTTTGTCTGTCTGTCCGTCCGTAACCTGTTTGTGAAAATTGGTGATAGTGACTTAACCGCTTGGAATATTTAAACAATTTTTGGCATACTGATAAATATCAATGAGATCTTATCAATGAACTTGCGAAATATTACATTCCATTTAGTACAGCCTCGCCGAGGCGAAAAATGTGAAAATTTTCGAACTGCTTCTCCTCGGAAATCGTTTAGCCGATTGAAGTCAAATTTCATATGGAGCCTCTACGGGATGGGGGAAACCAAAATTTCCTCATTGGGTCCAGGTCACATGACCAAAATGGCCGCCAAGCAGTATTTGGTAAAAACCCTTCAAAAATAGTCTTCTCCAGAACCACTGTGCAGATTTCCACGAAACTTGATAAATAGCATCTGGAACGTAGGCCCATCATAAATTGCTAAAATGGTGACCCTGGGTTGACCTTGACCTTCTTTGTGCCTAGGTCAAACTTTGACACATATGCTTTTGTGTTGGATTTTATCCTGCAAACGATTCAGAATACAGTACTAAAGTATAAGATATATTTTTGCTCCTTACGATAAGGCGCATTTATTGGGGGAACCGTTTATGTCCAGGTCACATGACCAAAATGGCCGCCATACCCATATATGGTAACATTCCTGATAAGACTCCACTTTATAATAGGCCACATATCTCAGAAACCATTCAAATCCCCATCCTATAATCACATATATTCTTGTTCATTGTTATTAGACACATTAAGTCAACCCTCTCTTGGGAGGTCAGCAGGGGCCATTTCTCTCCCTTCAACTTCATAAAAGGGCCTCATATCTCAGAAACAGTTCAGATCCCCACCATTTAACCATATATATTCTTGATCTTTATGATAAGACATATTCAGTGACAACAATCTTTGGCTTTTCTGGGATCTGCCATGCCCGAATCCCTCCATTGCTTAAAAGGCCTTACGTCTCAGGAACCATACATATCCCCACCGCTAAACCATATATGTCTCGGTTCCTTTTTATAAGACACATTTATTGACACCAATCAGGGCTCCATTGGGCATTGCCCACCTGGGGCCCGTTTCACTAAACTTCGTAACTTTACGAAATTCGTAGACTTAAGAACACGACTTACGAAATTCTTAAGAAAATCGTAAGTGCGTTTCACTAACGTCTTCGTAAGTTTTGAACTTACGAATTTCGCAGCTAAGAATTCGTAACTACTCTCTATTGCTGGAGATAAATATTTCATGCACGGAAGATGAGATTACGGAATTTATTGTAATAAAACCACGTGTTAGACATGACACGTGGACCGATTGCGATATGCAGAAAACGATCAATTTTGACTGTGAAATCGAATGGTCTATTTTTTTTCCTGTTCGATCAAAGCTGCGACATCAAACTAATCGGCTGTGTCACCTCATGCTATAAATGCTGTCAAACCGGAGTACTGTGAAGAAGAGGGAAGGGAATGCCTTAGCCGACACATCTCTATCATACCTGCACTCTGTGTTGACATTGTCGATGTTAACGTATATCAATGACGTCAACAATCTAAATACGCAGGGGAGCTTACTTCATTCCTAAGGTCGGGTAAAAGCTGGGCATAACCTGTATCGTTTGACCCCCCTACTTAGAGTACATAGTTCTTTAATATGAAATAAATAGGTGATACCTATAAAAGTGCGTTTCAAGATCTGCATCCTTCTCCAGAAACACAGATTGTGGGTACTCGATAGAATCTTGAGGCGGTTCTATCGAGTCCCCGCAATGTATTTGTTGAGCAGACATAAGAAAACTATTATTTTTCATACGAAAAAAAAAATATCGATTTTGGTCGATTTTTTTTTTCAAACATTGTATAGGCGTGTTTTCGTAATGTTGTTCAACGTGAACACGCAGAGTTGGAGTCGCAGTAAATAAAATGGGCGATCTTAACGTTAATTGTTACATGTCATGAACTATAATGTGCTACGTGTATTTGTTTTCAAACTTTGCTATGTCGACTACAACTCATTAGATCTACATTGGACATTGGAGGGTCGGCTTTCATGCCATGGCCCCTGACCCCTAGTTTGATATCCCGGGAATTGGGCTAGACATCAAAATACAATTTGCTGTTTTGATATATGAGCACAATACTGCACGATTGTGAACGAGTCTGATACAGCATTTGGCCTGAAAATAATTACAGGTCACTGCGGCATATATTTCATGGTCAGATTAATCAACGTGAAAATTGTTTGATTTGTTGTTTTAAGCCCCCATAAACACGATATAGGTCATTTTGGGTACGTTGGTTCCAATTGTGTTGGACATTACACGACATTGAAACGAAATGACATATTAAACATCGTATGTATAAGCATCGCGATTTAAGGGGCTCTTACACTGTCACGATTTTTGCCACGACTCACCACGATTTTTTTAAATCGTGGTAAATCGTGAACAACGTCGTAGAGAAGTCGGCAGAGATATTGAGGAATCGTGGTTGATCGTGATAGTTCGGGAGTGACCACGACTGTTTTGGACGTGTTCAAAACATTCGTGACGAGTCGGCATCATTTTTCAAATCGTTGAGCGGTCGTAGAGAAATCGTAGCTCAGTCATGGGCCGTCGTCGTGGTAATCGTGGCCAATCGTGAATAATCGCGACTGAATTCTACCACGATTGAGCTACGACGAGACAAGATCATCAACGACGCCTCTACGACTCCGTTGCGACTGCCGTACGATCTACTACGATATCACGACAACTGCTCACGACAATGCAAGATTCACCAGGAATGCACAGCGATTGATGACGATGCTAGCACGATTGATCCCGACGATTTGGCACGATGATCAAAGACTCGGTACGATCATGGAGGATTCGATACGATTTACTCACGATTAACCAAGACTTCTCCCGATTCGTCAGGATTTATAACGATCTGGGTATATTCTACTGAGTCTTTGATCATCGTGCCAATTCGGCCTTGGTCGTAGAGCAGTCTTGCAGGGATCGTGAGAAATCGTGTATGACCGTCTGATAGCTTGAAGCAATCGTGGTGCAGTCGTAGAAGAATCCTAGAGGATCGTAAGACATCGTGGTCGATCGTGGAGGATCGTTGTAAATCGGCTCCATTTTCGTACAGCAATCGTGATTGTTCGTAGAAGTGTCGTAGCAATGTCGTAGCAATGTCGTGAGTATTCGTAGGCTAGTGAAATCGGAACCGTGTATGCCCCGATTTGCCACGATTTTCATGGTCCCCATTGGTCGTGGACAGTCGTGGACAATCGTGGTCAAAGTCGTGACAGTGTAAGAGCCAGTAAATGGACATTTGATATGTTAAAAATGTCATGCAACTGTTGTCATGTGTCAGGGAAAGAAAGTCATGAAATCTACATACAATGTCGTTTAAGAAATTTACAGCAAGTGGTGTTCATTTGAAATAGATTTTTACAGCCTTAAATATGGTTTGAGCCCGCGCATTACAAAACTGAAAAAATCCCTGTGCGACCAGCAGTGACTCAGATTAGCTTGCGCGCCCAGTCTGATCAGTCTTTGCTGTTCGCGTGAGCTTTCTGGGGCCTCTGGGTTATCCAGAGAGCAACAAACAAAGACTGACCAGACTGGCGGTTTGCACAGGTTGATCTGAGTCTTCGCTGGTTGCACTTATCTTTTTGTAGGCTTTGTCATGTGCAGTCTCATATATGTTTTAAACGACACCCTGTCACTGGGCTGAAGAGCATTGCGTAAACATGTCTGTGAAATGTGTTTTCCACTTTATATAGAGAAGAGAACTGGGCTGTTACAGAAGAAGGTCACAAATATTTTTATGTCGATTGATACAGGCAAAAACTGTCCAAATGCGTTGCAAATGTCTTCAACCATGTCAACAGGTGCTTTATGCTTCTGTCGCATCCCGAGACCTCGAAATTGCGTGTTTATCCGATAACAATGGAATCTGAGACACTAAAAATGTCCGTGTTGCTAAGGATTAATGGCAACAGGTGAGTTTTTCTTTATTTCACGCTTCACAAGGCTTAAAAATCATGATTTTATGTTTGAAGTGGGCGCAAATCGAAATCGCCGCCATGACACTTACGAAATTCGTAAAAGTTACGACAGGGTCCCCCCTGTCGTAAAGTTACGCAAAAACTTACGAATTTCTTAAGAATTTCTTAAGAAAAGAACGTTAGTGAAACGCAAATTTTGAGTTACGAATTCGTAAGATCAAACTTACGAAAATCTTAGACTTACGAAGTTTAGTGAAACGGCCACCTGAGCTCTGGTTTATGAAATTTGGTTCTTTGGTTTGTTTGCTATGGCAAGTTAAGAGTTTCCATTGACTTATAATGGGGAAAATTGAAAAATGACATTAATACCTCTCAAGATATTTTGTCAAACTTTCATAGAAATGTTCCTTAAATAATGTTCTTTTTGGCCTATTGCCACAGATGGGAAATTGTCAATTGTCATCTGTTGTCTTCAAGCGACATCAGACCTCTGAAGCCACTAGTCGGATTGGGTCGAAATTTTATCTGTAGCAGCCTTGGGAGCAGGACGTCCATGGTTAATTAAAATACATTGCTGCCAGTGAGCAGTGGCCCCCTGAGCTCTGGTGAGCATAGTGGCCCATGGGCCTCTTGTTTCTTGCAAGTCAAGTTCGGTCAAAGATTTATTCAGGTCCCCCTAACTCAGGGTATGAGAATTAAACAAGCATTCTTTTAAAACATACAACAAACAACAAATGGCATGTATATGTATAATGGAACAGTAAAATAACCTATAAAATCGGAGAATTCGGACATGGTATATGTAAGTACTGATGTGATTCAAAAGAGTGTAAACTGCAGTTTTTGTTTCTTTGATTTGAGGTTTAACATCCCCGTCAACATTGTAAAGGTCATTTTGGAGACGTTGTTTCCAATTTTCTGGGACGTTTACCCGACATTGAGATGAAATGACGTCTCGAGCCATGCCGCCCAATGAAAGCAATAGGGTTTATAAAAATGGACGGTCCGACTCGCACCGCTTTGCCTGGGCAGGCTTAGATCCTTGAAGCGGTTTACCAGTACTCATGTGCGGGTCGGTTACAGCTCATCTATTTCTTCAAGCCCCGATGGGCGGGGACCGCTGAACTGCAGTATAAAAAAGTCTATGAATGTTGAGGATGAAATGACAAACACTATGGTTAAAAATATTATTTTTCCTAAATTTACTGTACACACACGGGCTCGATTGATTACTGACTGCGCATGGGCAGCGTAACCAACGAAGTAAATCAACCTAAACTCATCTATAGCATTATAACGTAGGCTATGGGTACCTGTTAAAACGCTTCATTATAAGAAAAGTACTTAGTCAAATTTTTGTCTAAAAAAAATATGGTAGCATTTTCCGTCAAAATATTTTCATGTACTTCCCTTCTGTATACGCGTATATCGATTCATCTTTCTGAATTTAGAGTATTTCATTGATATTGCTTAACTTCATATGCGACACAATCTGTGCTGAAAAAAATATTACATGTTCCAGCTGCAAACAGTGTAGATCCATCGATGGCTTCTGATCAGCATCTACAATGTTTGTCATAGTGTCTCCTCTCTTTTTTCTCCTCGCTCAGTCCCACCACTGCACCCCAGCCCCCTGTAACAGAGCCCCTTCAGCGATATGTTTAAACAAGAAAGTCCATTTTACCTGTTGATGCAGGCCCGCACAAAGTTGGGAGGGTGCAAACGCAGCCTCCTCTCCCCTTTTGGAAATTATCTCAGATTCATGCAGTTTTTCACCCCCCCCCCCCCCCTGCAAAATACCTGAAATTTGCCCCCCCCCCACCCGCCACACACACACTATGGGCCTGAATCATGTTCAAAACTGTTGCTACATACATATGGCAAACATTGCCGACCCTGATCAGAAGCAATGTACTGTCTATCTGAAATGGGTCTGCTGTATGTCTAATAATGGTACCACCTATAAAGTCTGGGCTACTCATTTTTGCTCATTGCGAAAATGCTATTTTACTTGACTTGCATTTTGAATGTTATGAAAGACGTGACACCGTGTATTGTTTTTCTTTCATTACGTGAGCAACCTGGCATTCTTATACTATTTCATTAAACCCTTAAGCAAACAGTGTAGTCCCTGTGCAACCTGCTGAGCAGATGCCACATTCCGCGGCGTCTGAGCTGGGTATTCGATATTCGCCAAATCCAGCACATGATTCCTGTCAAGACTCTATATAAAGATAGGTCTGACCCATATGTTGCATCGATAAAAATACCGCAACGTTTCAAGTTGGTTTTCCCAAATCAGTGATGGTCACTTGGACAACTGAATGAATTCCGTTTTGCCAGTCCATCGTAAACAATAGACCAAATCACCCATAAAGCAACAATCACAACAGGCAGACGATAATGATTTTTTTTTCTTTCTCTCTTAATTTTTGTTGAAAATAAGCCCGGGCTTTTCATCTGTGCAAGCCCTACATATAATTGACGTGAAAAGTCAAGCCGCATTTTTTTTCTGAGCCAAGAATTGTTGTCGTTTAAGGAATTTCAGTGGTTTTGTTTGTTTGATTTGAGGTTTAACGTCCCCGTCAACACTTAAAGGTCATTTTGGAGACGTTGCTTCCAATTTTGTGGGACTTTTACCCAACATTGAGATGAAATGACATCTCAAGCCCTGCCGACCAATGAAACCAATAGGGTTTTTAAGCATGGGCGGACCGACTCGCACCTCATTGCCTGGGCAGGCTAATATCCTCTAAGTGCTTTACCAGTACTCATGTGCGGGTCGGTTTCAGCTCTGCGTGGAAGCATCATGCAGCCCATCTATTTCTTCAAGCCCCGATGGGCGGGGGCTAGAATTTCAGTGGTAGTTTAAAGGTTAAAGCCCCCTCTTACTCAATATATATAGTAAAATTGGGATGGGCAGTGGTGTGCATATTTTTTAGTTCACCTGAGCCCCAGTGGGGTGGGGCTGCGGCTTAGTCTGTCATCGTGTAGTCATCATTTTAATTCAGCAACTTCTCTAAAACTGCATTTTATGTAGAGCCTCCATGAAGAGGAGTAACAATCAAAAAATTGTTCTTGAGAACTGGGTCACTAGACCAAGAGTGCTGTCATTCCCATATAATTATGTTGAAAAACTTTTTCTCAGGAATCAAACAGCCAATGACCTTGAAATTTCATATGCGGCATTGGGGACTCGGGGGGGGGGGGGGGCCTACCAATTGTGTTCAAATGATGACATTTGGTCAAATTTGGTCACTTAGACCATGATTTATACCTTTGACACCTCCCTCATCAGAAAGGAAAAGCCCTACTTGTGATGCTTATTTTTGCCCAAATTATGGCAGGATTTTGGAATCTCCCTCCTGTGAACTGATAATTTCCCTATTTGTTAATGGCAAATCTCCCTCAAACAGTTAAAACTAGAGAATCGCTCTGCAGGAGGATGCTTCCCGAAGATGCGCAGTAGTAGGAGGGTTATGTTATTGAAAGGGCCTTTATACTTTAAAGTGTGCATGGTATGAAATCTGGGGTTCAGCTGTCCTATGGCTGATTTTGTTTTAAGTTTTGACCTCACATATCCCCAGAAGAGTTTGCTATTTGTTGTCGCGCCTGCT
Source organism: Lucinisca nassula (assembly GCA_963580285.1). Lineage (NCBI taxonomy): Eukaryota > Metazoa > Mollusca > Bivalvia > Lucinida > Lucinidae > Lucinisca > Lucinisca nassula. The sequence continues at coordinate 22,774,309 of OY757020.1, forward strand.
ATTAGCATGGCGCGATATTGGAACCCGGTTTTCCGTCCGTTCGTTCGACCGTTCGTTCATCCGTTCGTTCGTCCGTTCGTCAAGGCGTCAACATTTGCGACCACCCTAGCGTTCACCCTAATGGTCAAGTTTATTTCTCAAGAACTATAAGAGCTTCATTAATGATACTTGGTACAAACTTGTATCTGGGGATGACAACTTACATGCAAGCATCCATATTTGACCTTGACCTACATTTCATGGTTCACTGACTTTGTAAAATATTGCGACCACCCTAGCGTTCACCCTAATGGTCAAGTTTATTTCTCAAGAACTATAAGAGCTTCATTAATGATATGTGGTACAAACTTGTATCTGTGGATGGCAACTTAAATGCAAGCATCCATATTTGACCTTGACCTAAATTTCATGGTTCACTGACTTTGTTAAATATTGTGACCACCCTAGCGTTCACACTGATGGTTAAGTTCATTTCTCAAGAATTATAAGAGCTTCATGAATGATACTAAGTACAAGCTTGCATTTGAGAAATGAATCTTTTGCGCAAGCATCTATGTTTGACCTTGACCTACATACCATGGTTCGATGACTTTGCGCCTCCACAGGCGCGACATAGCCTTCGGCGGAATTCTTGTTTTAATCTTTGTAGCAAGGTCTTTTTCATGGTAATATTAAGTCTTCCTAAGTTCCAAAATGACTAAGTTCCTAGCTGTCTACTTTCAAATGGTAGGAATTTTTGTGATAGTTTTTGGCATTGAAATCTATATTGACAAGGTGTAATGAGTAATGTCGTTTAATGACAAATTTCTTTTTAAATAGCCTCGCTGAGGCAAACTTTCAGCGATTATGGACGTATAACAATACAACTGATCAGATCTTGTCAATATACATCTGCATGCCAAAAACTATCTAATAATTCCTAATGTTTGAAAATGATACATCCGTAATCATGAGTTGGTGAAAATTTTGCCTCGGCGAGGCTATTAATATGAAGAAAGCAGGCATTAGACAAGTTGGTTACGTCTTATCAATACAATCTACATGCCAAAAATTACTGACATATGTATACCTTGCTTGCCGCCGCCCATAGGGGCTTGAAGAAATATATGGGCTGCATGATGCTTCCACGCAGAGTTGAATCCGGCCCGCACACTAGTACTGGTAAACCGCTTAGAGGATCTAAGCCTGTCCAGGAACCCCGGTGCGAGGCGGACTGTCCATGCTAATAAACCCTGTTAGTTTCATTGGGCGACAGGGCTTGAGAAGTCATTTCATCTCAATGTTGGGTAAAAGTCCCACAAAATTGGAAGCAACGTCTCCAAAATGACCTTTACAGTGTTGACGGGGACGTTAAACCTCAAATCAACCAAATGTATACCTTGCAGTTTAATATGTCTATAACTTTTATAAAATTATTGTATTAGAAAATATTGGATTTTCTTTTCAAACTAATCTGGACTCTGTAATGCTGAGAATGATGATAAACATCTGGAGCTGATAAGAGACGAAAATTGTTAAAGTTAAAGTTGTCGAGAGAAGCAGGGAATTTATTGCCATAGTAATCTGATATGAACTCTGAGGGCTGATGCTAATGTTTACATTGTGGAAAGTGAAGGACTGGGTATGGGCATTTTAGCCTCTCCAGAAGAACAGCTCTGTTTATTTTCACTTGTCAAAATGAACTTCAATAAATCTCAGTTTCACACTGATAAGCTCCACCAATTGTTTAAGCATATGGTGAACATTCATTCATGAAAATTTCACTTTAGAGACAGCACGTTGTTTGTTTGTTTGGATTTTATGCCTCCCCATAAACACTGTTTAGGTCATGCTTCCAATTTTGTGGGGCTTTTACCCGACACTGAGATGAAATGACATCTCAAGCCCTGTCACCAAATGAAACCAAAAAGGTTTATAAGCATGGACGATCCGACTTGCACCGCTTTGCCTGGGCAGGCTTAGATCCTCTAAGCGATTTACCAGTACTCGTGTGAAGTCGGGTTCAGCTCTGCGTGGAAGCATCATGCAGCCATCTATTTCTTCAAACCCCGATGGGTGAGGCGGGGCCATCTTAAACAATTAAGAATATGCAGGTTTCCACATACAGTTCCCCACCCTATTCATCAACATAAGATGCTTTCAGTGACACCCATGTACAGGGGTTTTCCAGGGGGATATTGTTGGTCCTTAGGATAGGACACATTCAGTGATAACAACCAGGGATCACGGATATGCCCAAGTCTGTCATGTTCATGTAGGGCTTTTGTTATGTTTTTGTTCAGGTTTTTTGCCCCAGTAAACATGATTGAGACATTGTTTCTGCTTTTGTTGGTCTTTTACCAAACACTGAGATTAAATTAAATGAAATCTCAAGCCCTACCACGCAAAAGAATCACGATGGTTAAACGGAAGTTCATACACTAATCCCTTTATCTGGACAGGCTAGGTCTCTCTGAGCGGTTAACTAGCACTCACATTGGACTATGGACCCCAGCTCTGAGCCATGTATTTTATCGTTCCTTTTTACAAGATGCACATCTTTCAGTAGAAATGATACTTGATATATTTATGTCCCGCATGTGATCCCAGTCAGGTTCGTGAAATTTAAGAGTCAGAGCTCTTACCCATTATGCCACAGAGGCCCGCTTGTGGGGGCTGCTTAGAAATGCATTAATGAGGCTGTTCAAACAAATACCACTGTACTTTACCAAAATTAAATCAGCCTGGAAACCCCACATCTCTGTGTAAGGTGTGGGATACACAAGGGTGTACATTTCACAGACTGGCTGAGGTGATGTATATTTAGCTTTCCCTGGAGGAACATTCCAGTCTGGTACTGAACTGCCTAATTTGAAAAAAAAAAAAAAAAAAAAAAACATGAAAGAAATTCAGATGTCCAAATATTTTTTATTTGCACAACGTTTCAGCCTGCATTTGGTCTTCATCAGGTGTAATAAACAAGTAGACAGGAAATGACATCAAGGTCACACAACGTCAGCGATGACGACGTCAAGATGAAACACGTTAGTTGGCGTAATATTTATCAATATTTATACCTATTACTGACAGAGCAAACATAAATGAAGTCAGCAAAAACCTTATCCTTCTGAATATTTTAATTAGCCACATCCATTTCTGAATATCAGCCAATCAGCTGACATGATAAAATGTTTTCTTTCAAATTCACAAGCTGAAAGACAAAACAGTGTAGATCCTGATCAGATGGATTCTTCCACAGTCATCTGATCCGGATCCACACTGTTTGCAAAGGCATGGCAGGATAGGGTCTAAATTACTCTTATAAAGTTTTTATGTTTGTTTAGCATGTTTGGCCATAAATCAGAATTAATTACAATACGTGTACAACCACATGTTGATAAATTATACAAGAGCTGTCGAATATTTGATAAATTGAGGTGCTCAGTCTGAGCAACTTTTAATGAGTTTTACGCTGGAGTATACTTGGGGTCTGGTAGCTCAGGCTACTGTAGAATAATGTATATACTCACACATTATGCATAGTTTCTGCCCCAGATATACATGTATATTGTGGATGCTTGTGGACCACCTCATCAAGTTAACAAGTTAATGAGTGCGATTCTAACCAGCACACATAATATTTATGATAGGTTTCTAATTGATCATTTGCACAGAAAATTGCAGTGCGAGTCGGCCCGTACATGCTTATAAACCGTATTGGTTTCATTGGGCGACAGAGCTTGAGATATCATTTCATCCCTATGTCAGGTAAAAGACCCACAAAATTGGAAGCAACTTCTCCAAAAATGACCTTTACAGTGTTGACAGGGACGTTAAACCTTAAATCAAACAAAACAAAAGCCACAGAAAACTTCAAGCATTTCTATACAAGTATGTTCATAGGGTCTTATCAAGCTTCCACTTCTATTTTGTTCAGAGTTGCTATATTTACCGGGCCTGCGGGCTGCAGGCTGCAGGCCACAGGTTGCGGGTCAGGATTTTGTCATTTCATAATAAACTGTATATGCCAAATATCTTACAGCTGAATAATAAATAAATAAATTTGTTTCTGCACATTGCTGCATTTATTAAGTAAAGGAATATTGGTATTGAGTGTTTGGAACAGTTACAGTATTGAGTGATGCACTGAGCAGGGGCTGCATAGCTCTGCCTTGAGTGATGCACTGAGTTGGGGCTGCATAGCTCTGCCATTGGAGAAATGATGATGATGATGAGGAGGATGATGATGATGATCTTATCCTATAGCTAGGTTTTATATTACACACCTTTCAAATAAAAACCAGGGTAGCACATTTAGCAATATGGCTTATCTTCAAAGTCATTTTATTTTACTATTTCAATATGATAACATACCCGTGTCGCATAGTGAATTCTTTCCTATCTCAAATATGGCTACTTTTATGATGAAAAATTGTGATATTTTTCTTAATTATACTTCTAACATAGGCTGTGGGTACTCGTGAGAATCGCCTAAATGTGGCGGTTCTAACCAGTACCTATAACCTTTGTCTTGGAGCAGATATGAACAAAATAATGTTTACCATCCCCCCCCCCCCCCGTAAACCCCAGTTTTCTCCATATAAAGTGGGATTTAGAAGGGTGTTCAATACACAGGCTTGTTTTCGTAATGAAGTACTATCAATCAGTTATCTTACTTATAATATGAGATTTGTTTGATTTGAGGTTTAACGTCCCCGTCAACACTGTAAAGGTCATTTTGGAGACGTTGCTTCCAATTTTGTGGGACTTTTACCCGAAATTGAGATGAAATGACATCTCAAGCCCTGTCGCCCAATGAAACCAAAAGGGTTTATTAGCATGGACGGTCCGCCTTTCACCGCGGTTCCTGGACAGGCTTAGATCCTCTAAGCGGTTTACCAGTACTAGTGTGCGGGCCGGATTCAGCTCTGCGTGGAAGCATCATGCAGCCCATATATTTCTTCAAGCCCCTATGGGCGGGGGCCGTTATAATATGAGATATCTTATGTTAGATTACCCGATATATTTGATATATTATAAACATGATATCTTACATGCTATGTAAGATATCTTAATTGACATATTAGATGTCTTATATAGCAAATAAGATACCTTAATTGGCATATAAAATATCTAATATATCAGATAATCTTATATCTTAAATAATATATCTGAATTAATTAATATCTGATTAATTTAGATATATAAGATATCTTATATAGATATCTTAAAAAATATCTATTAAGGTATATGGCAAGCCATTTTACTATTTATTCTATCAATCAAAAATCTTACTGAATAAATCAGATATCTTATATAAGATTATCTGATATATTAGATATCTTACATAATTTAGATATATGACATTTGAGGTATCTTATATATCATATCTTATATGCTATATGAGATATCGTAATTGGCATATTAGATTTCTCCTATAGCAAGTAAGATATCTTAATTGACATATAATTTATCTAATATATCATATTGATAAATATCTGATTAATTTAAATATGTAAGATATCTAATATAGTATATCAGACATCTTAGATACTCAATAAGATATATATCAGATATCTAATGTTTTATATTAGATATCTGATATATTTGACAAAATCAGATATCTTATTAATTTAGATATCTTACATGTTGATATAACACATCTTATTTCCATATGCATGTATAAGATATCTTATTCCCTAAATCAGATATATTATTGAACATATTAGATATCTAATATCATATATAAGATATATAATATTTTAATTTCAATACAAGATATACGTATATTATCAAAGATATTCATATTCAATGAATTGAATTACATGTCTCTTATTTATATTTTATAACTGATTCACCATTTAAGATATATGATTTTAATCTAAAGAAAACTTTAATTACAACAATATGCAGATAATATTTTCAAATACATATATATTTTTAATGGCTTGACAATACACGTGAATTGTCTGCTAGTGTAATGTAAAGCTGCATTTTCTTTGAAAATAATATAGAGATTGATTTTTTTGATTTTGGTTTTACGGCCCTTTCAAGACTATTTCACTCATATCGAGCCGATCGTTAATCAGAGGTGGGCGAAAACCGGAGTACCCGGAGAAAAACCACCTGACCTTCCGTTGCAGAACTTGGCGTCTCACATGTGACCCGAGCGAGGCTCGAACCACAGAGGTGAGAGATAGAGATTGAATAAATGAGTGTTTGAGTTTTACGCCTCACCAACAGGTCATACGGAGACGGGACCTAGGGTTAAAGACTCATCCGATAGTTCGGAGAAGCCCGGGATCGATCCTGGGAGCCCTGGTTGACAAGGCGAGTAGCATGTTACCACTAAAACATGGAGGCTTCTATTAATATAAAACTTGAAATAACATAGACCTTGAAATTGTGTCTTTTATAAAATGTCCATGAGTCTGGTATCTAGCATCTTTAATAGGGAAACTTATGCCCGATAATGCAGGTCAGAATCTGCTGTAATTTATTGAATGCAATCCTGACACAACCAGAAACAGTGATGACAGCAGCAAAAAAGGATGCTTTATGATCTGGAAAAAAATTATTGCATACCTCACCTTAAAAGATCCGTTGTGGAGGAGAAATGCTCTAGAGGCCATACATAACAAAACATTTGGATTACTTTGCCCATATTTTCCTTGCATTAATCTAAGCACAGATTTTAGGAAATCATTAGAACTGTCTACGCAGATCTAACTCATCAGGAATGGATAACATACTTGTGTCACATTGACACTTCTTTTATGGCTGCAAAAATGACATTTATCTGATGACATTTTTTTTCAGATTTCTGCATCAAATATAGATTGTGGGTGCTCGTTAAAATAACCTTCAGGCGGTTCTCACCGGTGCTTACAATATAATGTTTTTGTAATATGCCTAATATGGTACCCCTGTAAACCCAAATTTTCTCTACAGAAAGTTGTGTTTACAGGGGTATTAATTTCACGAAGTTGTTAACTTGCTATAATCCATGTTTTTAAGTATTAAGCAGTAAAAATAAAGTATATTTTCGCCCCAGCAAACTCCCCATTTCACATAAAAATGGAATTAAGAAGGGCATGGACATCTTTATGTGATAACTACTGCAAGAGGTTTTCACAATTTCTGCCGTTAATCAAAACTGATTATCGGCCTCGGTAGCTCAGTACTGAGTCAGTAGGATGGGCGTCTGACTGGTGATCACTGATCAGGAGGGCGCGGTTTCGATACCTGCCAGGGTCGGCAACATTCTTTTGTGGAGATTGATCATGGAATGTTTTCTAAGGTCATTCTCTCCCTTCCGATGATTCAAGAAGGACAGTTGTCAGTTTCTGGCGAAACAATGTGTACCCTGACAAACAGTGCAGGCCCAGATTAGAGGCCGTATCACGCGGCATCTGATCAGGGCCTACACTATTTGCAAAAAGTTCAGCCATTTTCCAAATCAATTTAGAAGAAAACACAACCTGACACCCCTAAATTTTGAAATGGACTCCTGCTATATATAAGGAGGAAGATTCCATTTGGTACGAAAAGGGTTAATGCACTTGTTTTGTTTGTTTGATTTGAGGTTTAACGTCCCCGTCAACACTGTAAAGGTCATTTTGGAGACGTTGCTTCCAATTTTGTGGGACATTTACCCGACATTGGGATGAAATAACATCTCAAGCCCTGTCGCCCAATGAAACCAATAGGGTTTATTAGCATGGACGGTCCGCCTCGCACTTCGGTTCCTGGACAGGCTTAGATCCACTAAGCGGTTTACCAGTACTAGTGTGCGGGCCAGATTCAGCTCTGCGAGAAGCATCGTGCAGCCCATATATTTCTTCAAGCCCCTATGAGCGGGGGCCGAAATGCACTTGTTATTCCAGCATAAATGCATATGGGACTTTTGGGGGGAGGAGGGAGGGGTGGTGGTGGTGGTGGTGTGTGTGTGTGTGTGTGTGTGTGTGTGGGGGGGGTGATGGTGGTTGGTTTCACAACCCTTTCAAGTTTCTTGTATGTGGCCCAAACAAGTTTCGAGCCACAGCAGAGAAAGCCTTAATTATCCATATGGAATAATGGGCAATTATGTATAGTAATATTTTTTGTAGATAAATGGTATTGATATTGAACTTCATAATGGAATGCAGGGTGTTGTAGCTTATTCTCAAGTTAAGTTTCATAGTTGCTTTATTTTGAATGAAGTGACAGTAAAACTAGTTGGGAGCTACGGTGTTCAGCTTAGAACAGATTCTGTATGTACATAGGAAAGATTTCATCATTAAATGTTAATATGCATTGAATTCATGATAAGCTTTTTAGTTCACCAGTGTAGGCCACCGCCCATTGGGGCTTGAAGAAATAAATGGGCTGCATGATGCTTCCATGCAGAGCTGAATTCGACCGCACACGAGTACTGGTAAACCGCTTAGAGGATCTAAGCCTGCCCAGGCAAAGCGATGCGAGTCTATAAACCCTATCGGTTTCATTGGGCGACAGGGCTTTAGATGTTATTTCATCTCAATGTCGGGTAAAAGCCCCTCACAATTGGAAGCGACGTCTCCAAAATGACATTTATTGTGTTGACGGGGACGTTTAACATCAAATCAAACAAAGTTAACCAGTGCCGAAGTATAGTATGTAGTATAAGCAGTGGTCTGCCGTTTGTTGGCGTCGGCGTCAACATTTTATTACAACGCCCATGGCAATTAAATCAAAATTCTATGTACAGCCTCCACTGAATGGAGGAGACATAGTTAGTTCGATCTTGGTCACATAACCAAGATGGTTGCCATGCCCATATATGGTAAAAATCTTCTCAGGAACCAAATGGCAAATGATCTTCAGACTTGGTATACAGCATTGGGGACTCAGGCCCTACTGTGTTTGCTCAAATGATGATCTTTGGTTAACCTTAACCTATTTTAGGTCAAGTTTGGTCACTTAGAAAACTGGAAAAAAGGTAAAACGGCGTTTTTTTCTGATTCTATTGTAGAATTAATTTTTGCAATCAGCTGAATGGAAATTTATTAATTCCAATGATCAAGGTAATTTACTAACATTTGTCCTGGAAGAATCAGTTTCAGTACTTTTAGCTTCTTCTCCGGCAGATTCAAAGCGAATAACATGCAAAGTTTCTACTGGATGACCGATGATGATGATGATGATTTCGTGTTTAACGACGCGTCAACCCTCTTTGTGGGTCATAAGCGTCAAGCGGTTAATGGTTAACGGCATTGAGAATTATGAGGATATTAAAAGTAAAAAAGTTAGTTTGATATGTATAAAAATTTTAAACAGTTAAATCTTATGAAAAAGTCCAATTTCTTTTAAGAATAAAATAATATTTTCAAAAGGTACATCTTGAAACAATTGTTGCAAAGTGTCAGCTTTGAAGTATAAGTTACGGGACTGTGAAAAGTCTACACATTCAATTAAAATATGTTTGACAGTGAACGGCTGATCACAGCCTACACAGGAAGGCTGCTCATCACCATTTAAAGTATAAGAATGAGTAACTCTAGTATGCGCAGTCGTGTTAATACTACATCCTCTTTCCTGGAAAACTGTGGAGGAGAGCATTTTGTTCCAACGACAGGTTTAATGGCATGGAGTTTGTTATTTATTGCTCGGTCCCATTCGCCTTGCCATTCCGACAAGATGTATCTGTTGATTAATGGTTTAAAATTATTAAAAGGAATTTTAAAAACAGACGGATCAAGATTGAGCGATTCCTTTGCTTTCTTGTCAGCAAACTCATTGCCGACAATGCCAATATGGCTGGATGACCGAGGCAATATAAAGTATTTATGAAATTGATGGCCAAGATTGTACATACACACATGTGCATGCAAACACATACATGCATGTACACATGCACACACATGCATGCATAAGTGAAAAAATATTGAAAGGGCCGTAAAACCAAAACCAAAAATACACACACTAATGCATAAATGCACACACACACATGCATCCATGCACATGCACTCATGTATGCATGCAAACACACACTATCACATGTGAGACGCCAAGTTCTGCAACAGAAGGTCAGGTGGCTTTTCTCCAGTTACTACGGTTTTCGCCCACCTCTGATTAACGATCGGCTCGATATGAGTGAAATAATCTTGAAAGGACGGTAAAACCGAAACCAAAAATACACACTAATGCATAAATGCACACACACATGCATGCATTCATGCATGCAAGCACACATACACACACTCATGCAGGCATGACACATGCATGCATTTACTCATACATGCATACACACACAAGTATGTACACATGCATATATGCACTCATGCATGCATGCACACATACATGTGCATGCAGCTATGCATGCATGTTCACACACATACATAAATACAATCACTCACACATGTATGCATGCAAGCACACATGCATGCAGACATACACTACTGCATGATGCATGCAACTCAAATACATACATGCACATGCATGCACTACTCATGCATGCATGCAAACACTTATACATAAATGCACTCATGCATGCATACATGCAAGTTCACATGCATGCACACATACACTCATGCAGCATGCACACATATGTATGTATGCACACATACATCAATGCACACATACATCAATGCACACATGCATACTCATGCACTCACACATTTATGCATAGACAGTGACTGGTTATTAGACACACACATGCATTCGGTTATGGCCCTGGGAAAATTGGGCATTTAGGGGCCAGCATATGGTTGGGGCATTGTGTTTTACAAACACCATTTCTAGTTATCTTCTCTACTTAACCCGTTGAGCTGATGATGATGATTTCGTGTTTAACGACGCGTCAACCCTCTTTGTGGGTCATAAGCGTAAAGCGGTTAATGACTAAACGGCATGAAGAATTATGAGGATACTTAAAGTAAAAATGTCAGTATGATATGTATAAAAATCTGAAACAGTTAAATTTTATGAAAAAAGTCCAATTTCTTTTAAGAATAAAATAATATTATCAACAGGTATATCTTGAAACAATTGTCGCAAAGTGTCAACTTTGAAGTATATGTTACGGGAGGGTGAAAAGTCAACACAGTCAATTAAGATATGTTTTACAGTGAAAGGCTGATCACAGCTTACACAAGTAGGTTGACCATTACCATTTAAAATATAAGAGTGAGTAACTCTAGTATGGCCAATGCGTAATCGTGTTAATACTACATCCTCTTTCCTGGAAAACTGTGGAGGACAGCATTTTTTTCCGACGCCAGGTTTAATGGCATGAAGTTTTTTTTTATCTATTTCACGATCCCATTCGCCTTGCCATTCCGACAAGATGTATCTGTTGATAAATCGTTTAAAATTATTAAAAGGAATTTTTAGAATAGACGGATCAAGATTGAGCGATTCCTTTGCTTTCGTGTCAGCATACTCATTGCCGACAATGCCAATATGGCTCGGAAGCCAACTAAACAAAATTTGAGGAGTTTTAGAAAATTTCGTGATGTTTTTCGATCAATTTTTGTATTTGAGGATTTTTGGATGATGGAGGGTCTAAAGCCTTAAGCACAGAAAGTGAATCAGAAAATATAATTGCTTTTTGAATTGTTGAAGAACTGATAAAATCTAAAGCTAGGTCTATTGCTTTGATTTCAGCTGTAAAAATAGATGAAACATCTGGAAGGCGCAAGGTTTAGTGCGTATCTTTATAAACATACGCACAACCAACTTTATCTCCTTCTTTGGAACCATCAGTATGCTTATAATCATTGTTACGTGACTGCAGTACCTGGAAGTTTTGTTTGAGCAGTATTGGATTTGATTCGGATTTTTACCATCATGTAAGTTAAACAGAATATTAGGTTTTTTAATACACCAAAATGGAACTTCCGCGGTTTCATGTTTTTTTAATATTTTTTGGGTCGATACCTGAATTTTCTAGCAGTGGTAAAATACGTAATCCAAAAGGTTTGATTGCTGTGGGTTTAGTTTCATACTTATCTACAAATTCAGGTGGAAATGAAATTTTTAATGCCGGGTTAGATGGATTAGCAGAAAGGCTGATAGCATACTGAAGAGAAAGTTTCTCTCTGCGCGAAGTTAAAGATGGTTCACCTGCTTCCACATAAAGGCTTAATACTGGAGAAGTACGGAAGATGCCCATAGCCAGACGAAGGCCTTGGTGATGGATAGTATCCAAAGATTTTAAATAAGACTTTCTGGCAGAACCATAAACAACAGACCCATAATCTAATTTAGATCTTATCAGAGACCGGTAAAGATGTAATAAAGTGTACCGATCTGCTCCCAAACTTGTATGAGCTAAAACTTTCAAAAGATTCAAAGCTTTTAAGCATTTTGCTTTAAGATATTTAATATGGGGAATAAAAGATAACTTTTGATCAAATATGACCCCAAGAAATTTGGCTTCTTCAACGCCAGGAATTTGTGATCCGTATAAAAACAGGGAATGATGGTCGTGTTTCTTCCGTAGCTTACAAAAATGAACACACTGCGTTTTCGACTTGGAGAATTTGAAACCATTTTTATCAGTCCATTCTTCTATTCGTTTTAAATTTTGTTGTAACTTTCAAATGTTTTTATATTTTTGAACGGTAACATATACAAAAATCATCAACATATAATGAACAGTCTGTTTTGTCGTCCAAACATTGTACAATATTATTTATTTTGATGTTAAATAGCGTAGCTGAGAGAATACTACCTTGTGGGACACCCTGCTCTTGTTCATAGAGATCTGACAGCGTAGATCCAACGCACACTTGAAATACACGCTCGCCTAAAAAAACTTTGAATAAAACTGGGGAGTTTTCCCCATAAGCCGAAGTTATGGAGATCTCTCAATATTCCATAACGCCATGTGGTATCATATGCTTTCTCCAAGTCGAAAAAGACAGCTACTACGTGTTCTTTGTTAATAAAAGCATTTCGTATAAATGTTTCTAGTCTTATTAAATTGTCGTTGATACTACGTTCCGAACGAAAACCTGACTGATATTCTGAAATGAGGTTGTTGGACTCTTAAGTACCAGACTAATCTCTTGTTTATCATTCTCTCCAATGTTTTACACAAACAACTTGTCAAAGCTATCGGTCGATAATTTGTAGGTTCTGCATGATCTTTCCCTGGCTTTGGAATTGGTTCAACAGTAGCAAAACGCCAGCTCTTAGGACAGATCCCCGTTTCCCAAATATTATTATAGATATCTAAAAGTGTTGAAAGAGAACTTTTTGGCAGATGCTTAAGCATCTGATAATGAATTTCATCGGGGCCGGTTGCCGTAACATGTGATTCGTCAATGGCTTCAACTAGTTCGGATAAGTTAAAAGGTTTGTTGTATTCTTCGTGATTGAGGGATTTGAAGATTAGATTTCTTATCTCTTTGTCCTTTTTGAAATTTCTAAAAGTGTCAGAAAAATTTCGCGGTGATGAATTACTCAAGAATGTGCTACCAAGAGTATCTGATATATCTTTTTTAGTTGAACCTTTTGTGTCAAAACCAGTATTTAAATGTGTAAAACTAGGGGACTTTGTTTTCCCTGAATTTTTTCGTACCATATCCCAAACCTTTTTAATGGGGGTTTTGTAGTTCAATTTGGAGACATATTCTCTCCTTGACTTTCGTTTGGAAGCTCGGATTGTTCGCCGAGCTTTAGCTCTCAAAACTTTTACGTCGTTTAGCTTTTCCGAAGTGGGACTTTTGCAGAACCTATTTAGAGCCTGCTTGCGCTTTTGAATACTTCATTACAGTCATTATTAAACCAAGGCTTGCTTTTCTTAGTATTTGTGGAGGTCTTTGGAATGCATTGTTCTGATACATCAATAAGTGTATCTGTGAAATCAGAAACAATGTCAGATGATTCATTAAAGTGATCAACTGATAACTCTTCTTCACATAATCTATGGAATAATTCCCAGTCGGTTTTGTTTATTTTCATTTCTGGTTACAGTCCTCATCTGGTTCGTTTACGCTCTCAATTATAACAGGGAAGTGATCACTTCCGCACTGATCATCAACCCGTTGAGCTGAATGAAGCAAAAAATATGTGGTGCCTCTATTGGATGAGGCAATAAAGATTTTATTTGTGTGACTGAAAACATATAATTACCAAGATGACCAATGATGAACCTCGGTTGACCTTGACCTATCTCTGAAAACTCCATTCAGTGACCCTCTGGAAACCAAAGGGGGGGGGGGGGGGGGAGTTATTAATTCATACAAGTTAGTGGCCAACAATTATCCATGCAATTTTCCAGGCAAGCCATTTTGTTCAATGATAGGTCTTGTCTTCACATGCAGGCGTTTGAGGTCAAAACAAGAAGACAACATATCAAAGTACAAGAGGTGTTTGATGCCTGATGTTTCTGGCTAAGTAGAAGACAAGATGTTTACATGAATGAAACAATAAAAAATTGCAAATGTCACACATAAAATAAACACTTTAAAAATGTGTTGATATTAAAGGGCCCAACATAAAGCAGCTATTGCAGAGAACAATGTATAAAATGTCCAGCAAAATCCCATTTTTCATTCTATACATTTCTGGTATTGTAGTGCATTACAAGGATTGTGTTATGTTTTATAGATTCACTATGTTACTTTCACCTTTAATACATGTGGTAATAAACGTAATAAACTGCAAACTTTGACACTTAATAGTTCCAACAGGTTTATTTCGCATGTTTCTCTTTCAAGTGATTTTTACTCAGACAACTGTAAGAAGATTGGGTTTTTCAAAAGAATGTCAGAAGATAACGATTTCAGGTAAGCCATAGCATTTATATATCCAACTGAAACAAGCCAATAAATGAGAAAATGCACTAAGGATTCTGCGGAACCCGGGAAGGGACATGTTTTTTTTAATATGTTGTACGAACAAGATATTATCTTGTGCTGACAAGATAATATGTTGTGCGCACAAGATATTATCTTGTGCGGACAACATAACTTATCTTGTGCGGACAACATATTATCTTGTGCGCACAAGATAATACATTGTTCGCACGACATATAATCTTGGGAAGTTGTGTGCACAAGATATTATCTTGTCCACACAACATATTATCTTGTTCGCACAACATATTATCTTGTGGGCACAAGATATTATCTTGTGTGGACAAGATAAAATCTTGTGCGCACAAGATAATAAGTTGTGCGAACAAGAAAATATCTTGTCCGCACAAGATCTATGTTGTGCAGACAAGATAATATCTTGTGTGTGTGTGTGAATTCGGGTTTAACGTCGCTTTCAACAACTTTTCAGTCATATCACGACGGTGTCTGGTTGCGACAGGGAGCTCAATGCTCACGTTTATAGTGCTGCCTCACTGAAGTATCATGTCCCAGACACATTACATGATACCACATCCAGTCACATTATCCTGACACTGGATCGACCAGTCCTAGCTCTACCCCGTAAATCTGAGTGCCAAGCGAGGAGCAGCTAGTACCATTTTTAACGACTTTGGTATGTCGCGGCCCGGGATCGAACCCAAGACCTCCCGTTCCCCGGAGCGGACACTCTACCAACTGAGGTATCGGGGCCGGTAGATATTATCTTGTGCGGACAAGATAATATCTTGTTCGCACAACTTAATATCTTGTGCGGACAAGATAATA
The DNA here is from genome assembly GCA_963580285.1 of Lucinisca nassula. Taxonomy (NCBI): domain Eukaryota; kingdom Metazoa; phylum Mollusca; class Bivalvia; order Lucinida; family Lucinidae; genus Lucinisca; species Lucinisca nassula. Next base: position 22,789,899 of record OY757020.1, read on the forward strand.
TCTTGTCTGTACAAGATATGTTGTCTGCACAAGATATATCTTGTGCGCACAAGATAATATGTTGTGCGGACAAGATAATTTCTTTTCCACACAAGATAATACATGTAATATGATGTCCAAACAAGATATTATCTTGTGCGCACAACTTGTAAAATAAAAAAAATTCATGCCCCTTCCCGGGTTCCGTAGGATTCTTATTTATGTCCTTCATTCTTTTATATGTAGCTATGGGTCCAGGTACATGTATGTTTGTAGCAAAGACTGAGCCTTTGCTGATCACCCAAGCAATTAATTAATAATAACACATTTCTCTTGTGCTGGCTCAAATCTTGATATTAACTGGATACCTAAAAATAATTAAATATTGATGTTTATCGGCTGTGAATCCTCCTATCATTGTACTGCATTTACATGCTACACTGAAGCGTTGTTATAACAATGTCGTCTGGATCGACGTCCACCGCCTTAAGCGGTCCCATTAGCCGGCCCTCGGTAGCTCAGTCGGATGGGCATTTGACTGGTGATCAGGAGCACATGGTTCGATACCTGCCGGGGTTGGCAACATTCTCTCGTGGAGATTGAACACGAAATCTTTTCTAGGGTTATTTCCCGCTACTGCTGATCCAAGAAGGGCAGTTGTCAGCTTCTGGCGAAATAATGTGTACTATACCCACAGTCAATAGCCAAACTCCAAGTGAGGTTTTCGCCATCCATGGTGGAGATAAACTAATAGAGTTTAGAATCGCCTCGTTGAGACGGTTCTAACGAGTACCTACAACCTATATATTGGTATAAGTTGTGTGCGCTCATTAGAACCGCCTCGTTGAGGCAGTTCTAACGAGTACCCACAACCTATGTATTTTATCTCTGGCGAAAATCCGTTGAAGTTTTCTTATTATAACTGCAAAAAACAAAATCGTGGGCACTCGTTAGAATCACCTCGTTGAGACGGTTCTAACCGAGTACCCACAACCTATGTCTTGGTATAAGCTGTGTGCACTCATTAGAACCGCCTCGTTTTTTGTTGTTGAAGTTTTTATATATCGTTGTAACTCCATAACACATCAGTGTGCTAAAAAGGCCCATATTAACTTTTTTCGCCAAAATAATGAAAACCCCAGTAAACCCCGTTTTTCTCTGCATCAAGTGTGGTTTAGAGGAATGTTCATTACACGGACTTATTAACCCGATGTGATAAGATTCCTATGTAATATATGAAAAAATTTTGTATTCCTAACATAGATTGTAAATGCGTACTCGTATCATCGAGGCGGCTCAAACTGTACCACAACGTATCATTGGAATATAACCATGAAAATAATGCATAGGGGACCTATTTAAACCCCACATCTTATCAGGTTTAACAACTTAGCGATTAATATTTTAGTTTTGGCTTATTATCAAGATCTATACTTTCAATGTAAGGGAAAGAACACAAAATATTGTTCAAAGAATACAATCATAAGTTATGTCATATTCATTCCAAAATGACGATAAGTCCAATTTATCTTTCAGTTCATTTTATTTTTATTTTTTTTTTCCTTCTTTCTATATTAAATGATTTTCGCACCTTCTTTAATTGGGCGCGCGATTAAAGGTGCTCGTGCTGATTTATATTAACATGCTTTTCACACCTGAAGGGAGACGGGCAGGTATCAATTGTTTAACAGAATGCCATTATGGATTAACGGCATATCAATTAAAGCAGACAAGACATCATACACTATTACCATTAAAGACACATGCCGAATTATAAAGTCATTAAAATTCACACGTTGAAGTCCGTTCATTTGTATTTATTTGGTTTGATTAATTTGGTTTGATTAAACTAAGAAGATCATATTGGAACAGATCAGCCTAAACAAACAGTGCAGACCCAGATCAGAATGCTCCTGAATGGGGAAGCCTGAACAGGGTCTACACTGTTTGCCATTCTCTGTACCTTTTGGGTTCCTTGCTGGATTGTAAAAGATTTCTTTTAAATTTTGGATAATTACAGGAATTTCTCAGTGTCAGAGTTTGAGGATTTTTACGGTATCCCTATTGGCAAACAGTGCAGACCCAGAACACTGTCTGATCCGGGCCTCCACTGTTTGCTGGTATCCTTTAACCCCAAAACCTATTGGCAAACAGTGCAGGCCCAGTACACTGTCTGATCAGGGCCTCCACTGTTCACTGGTATCCTTTAACCCCAAAACCTATTGGCAAACAGTGCAGGCCCAGAACACTGTCTGATCAGGGCCTCCACTGTTTGCTGGTATCCTTTAACCCCAAAACCTGTTGGCAAACAGTGCAGGCCCAGTACACTGTCTGATCAGGGCCCCCACTGTTCTCTGGTATCCTTTAACCCAAAAACTTATTGGCAAACAGTGCAGGCCCAGAACACTGTCTGATCAGGGCCTCCACTGTTTGCTGGTATCCTTTAACCCCAAAACCTTTTGGCAAACGGTGCAGGCCCAGAACACTGTCTGATCAGGGCCTCCACTGTTTGCTTAAAAGCCTTTTTCCAAATAAGTTTTGAGAAAACAACCCGTCACCCCTAAATTTTGAAATGAGCTCCTGCTTATGTAAGGAGGAAGATTCCATTTGGTACAAAAAGGGTTAAACCCCAGTTTTCTGCATATGAAGTGGGGTTTGCAGGGGTTTTCATTACATGGACTTGTAAATATGACATTTGAGACGAACATGTACAAGCAGTGATTTCTCCAGTCACCTCGTTGACATCTCCAAACTGGCTACTTTTCTGATGAAGGTCTGTTTTCTTTTTCATCCTGCAAAGATAGGTTGTGTGCGCTCGTTAGAACCACCTCGGTGAGGTGGTTCTGACGAGTACCCACAACCTATGTCTTGGAAAGGGGTTTAAAGGGGTGATCAAATCACGGAGTTGTTTACGTGAATTTCTTTCAATATTTCTTTCTTTCTTTCTTTGTCTCTTTCTTTCAATCTCACTAAGATAATGTACCCGTGCGATATATCGATTTCTTTTTTACATCTCCCAACTCTACTTTTCTGCTGAAAATATTGTTTGTCTTGAGGCAAAAACATAATAATGTATACCTCCAGCCCCATAAACCCGAGTTTTCTCTCTGATGAAAATCGGCCCCCGCCCATCGGGGCTTGAAGAAATAGATTTGCTGCATAATGCTTCCATGCAGAGCTGAAACTGACCGCACACGAGTACTGGTAAACCGCTAAGATGATCTAAGCCTGCCCAGGCAAAGCGAGAGGCTAAGAAATGGTCTGCTTCAGTTACAGCAACAAGACCTAGTCAGACCTCCAAGCGACACAAGAGCGACGTCAGTCAAAATGAAGACTAAACTATTCATACTGGAGATAATCCTTATGCATTTATCATGAACAAAACAAATACGTTCGCTCTTCTTTTAGACATTTTGGAGTAACAAGTCTGTAACAAAGATAGGTGGTCATTTTCAGGCATAAATTGTTCATCTTTACGCTATATTACGCTACATTACGCATCATTACGCTACATTACGCTACATTACGCATCATTACGCTACATTACGCATCATTACTGTTTTAAGGCAGACCCCTGGTTAACGGCTTACGTATAGGCCTGTCCAGGAAACATGTGGATAAGTAAACTAATCGCCTAAAAATGACTTAAATAGTGTTTACTGGGTCGTTACGCCCCAAAACAAACACACTTATACGCGATCCCCGTTATACAGATCTCGACAACCCCACCCATATTTTTACATGCATGGTTACTGAATTTTACATATTGCATGTACATATTTTATGAGTTAAATATACTAGTAGCTTTTCACTGAAAGGAAGGGCTTACTCCCATGTGCTCGGCTACCTAACTGTAAAATTTTATCAGTCAGTCTGGTCCTGTTTATGCATCGTCGGGATGTGTAACTGTTTGAAACAATGTGGCGGCCTGTTAGCATTACGTTCAATGTTGGCATATCATTTACCTGTCAACAGTAGACTGAACAATTAAATTTTGATTTGTTTGTTTGATTTGAGGTTTAACGTCCCCATCAACACTGTATAGGTCATTTTGGAGACGTTGCTTCCAGTTTTGTGGGACTTTTACCGACATTGAGATGAAATGACGTCTCAAGCCCTGTTGCACAATGAAACCAATAGGGTTTATGAGCATGGACAGTCCGGCTCGCACTGCCTTAAATACTCTAAGCGGTTTACCAGTAATCGTGTGTGGTTGGTTTCAGCTCTGCGTGGAAGCATCATGCAGCCCATCTATTTCTTCCAGCCCCGATGGGCGGAGGCGAGATTAAATTTTGAGAAATCTGCACAGGAACACATCCATAATTCGCAGAGCAACAGCTGTATTGTGTGTCATAACAGCATGTTGGGTAACATAAACAAGCATGGCTAGAGTTGCCACTTGCCTCGTCACAGCATCGGCCATTGTCAAACTAGAAATGTGTATCGGACAAGGGGAATGTCGTCTCTTATACCGTTGTGTTGACCCCGCCTTTTGCGAATGAGTCATATTCCCATTTTAATTGCTAGGACAAGCAAATATTGTAAGACAATCTTAATATTTGTAAGCCATTCTGAAGCATTTGCAAGTACAAGCCAATCGCATACATTCACAATTTATTCTCATAAAACTACAAAAACCCTCTTAGTCCATCCGCTTTATTTGCAACGGATTTGGTTTAAACATATTTATTTCATTAGTACAAATACAGTAAACTCAATATACAATTTTGTGAACAATAGCAAGGATAAGAACGAAAGCATATGCTTATAGAGTTCCGCTCCTTGGATTTGCAAGTATTCATAACAGTTCGTTAACATTTTGCAAGGTAGTCGTAAGAGAAAAGCTCTGCGAATTCTTGCAAATGTCTTACGACCAATGCAAATGCCTTGCCATCAATAAGAATGGCTTCTGATTGCTTATGAATATTTTTGCGAAAACAATGAGAATACGTTTTTCTTGTGAATATTAGGAGCATGTTTCTTATATTCGTAACACCCCAAAAATGTTGGCGAATGCCTACACACTCTTACCATTACTTGTTTGTTTGTTTGTTTGATTTGAAGTTTTAAGTCCCCGTCAACACTGTAAAGGTCATTTTGGAGACGTTGCTTCCAATTTTGTGGGACTTTTACCCGACATTGAGATGAAATTACATCTCAAGACCTGTCGTCCAGTGAAACCAATAGGGTTTATTAGCATGGACGGTCCGCCTCGCACAGCGGTTCCAGGACAGGCTTAGATCCTCTAAGCGGTTTACCAGTACTAGTGTGCGGGCCGGATTCAGCTCTGCGTGGAAGCATCATGCAGCCCATATATTTCTTCAAGCCCCTATGGGCGGGGGCGAATTACCATTACTTGGCGCTTACCTGACGATCATTACTAATTGGTGCAGAATGGCATTCGTAGGCTCCTTTGCAAGTGCATTCACCATAGTGTAAGAGCACTATAATGGGGAAAATTGAAAAATGGCATTAACTGCCTAACCTTTGCAGATATTTTGACACAACTGTCATATAAATGTTCCTTAGGCAATCTACCATCTGCCCTATTGCTTATGTTTAGCTCATCAGAGCCGAAGGCCCCAGGGCATATTGTCCGTCGAAAACTTTCAAACGACCTCTCCTCTGAAGCCACTGGGCCAATTGGGCCCAAATTTTATCTGTAGCATCCTTGGGTTTGGGGATTGAAAGTTTATGTTTTTATGAAATTCGACTCATTAGTATGGTTGCTATGGCAACTTAGAGTTTCCATAGACTTATAAAAGGGAAAATGTCATTTACTGCAAAGCCTTTACAGTTATTTTGACAAAACTTTTATAGAAATGTTTCTTGAGTAAACTTCTCTCAGCCATATGCTTTTATGCCAACCTGAGGATCCCGAGGTTGTGCTGGGGCCTCGCCCCACCCCCTCCCCTTCATAAAAGGCCATATTTCTCAGAAACCATTCAGATCCCCAACCTAAACCATATATATTTTTGTTCCGTTTGATAAGACGCATTCAGTGACAACAAAATGGGGGCCATCTGGATACACCGGGGCCTTGCCCCACACCCTCCATTTCATTAAAGGCCCAATATCTCGGAAACCTTAGTGATCCCAACCCCTAAACCATATATATTCCTGTTCCTATTGATAAGACACATTCAGTCACACCACCCTTGGTCCCCCTGGGATGTGCTGGGGCCCTGCCCAACCCCTTCCACTTCATAAAAGGCCATATATCTCAGAAACCATTGAGGTCCCCATCCCTTAACTACATGTATATATATTCTTGTTCCTTATGATAAAACCTATTCAGTGACACCAACCTGGGGGCCTCTGGGATGGGCCGATATCTCGGAAACCTTACAGATCCTCACCCCTAAACCATATATAAAAATATGTTCTTGTTCCTTATGATAAGACTCCTTCAGTGACAGCAACCTGGGGTCCCCCGGGATGCGCAGCGGCCTTATTTTTGACGGGATCCTCCACTTGTAGGTAATGAGGACAGCCATAAAATCTAGTCCGAGTTCGAATTTTGGGCAGATCAGGTTATTCATATGAGAGCCTGTTGCCCTTTCGTCTTCCATAGATATATACTTAGTCAAAAAAGTAACTATACCAACTTTCGGGTGAAACTCACTAGATAGCTGGCAGCTAATGAGCTAAATTTGGCTGTAAACATGTAAATCGGACGTTTAGCTAGAGAATGCTCAAACTTGCATTTGCCCATACCTTTCTGCTCCAGAGTTGTCTTGCAATATGTGCCTAGAAAGATTTTGGTAGAAAATGGACATTGCGCATGCGCAGAAAGCTCTTTTTGTCTAAGAAGGAAGACAATATTCTCTGAACATCGGATAACACTTTACTTTAACAATATCTCATGCTCTCGCATTATAAGCGAGGTTTTAATTTGTGAAATTCTCAAATTATCTCCCTTGCAATTAAAAATATAGCAATTTTCGAACTTCTGTAATTTTTGTTCTTGTCAATCAATTTTTGCTATTTTTTCAAAAAACGCTTTGTGTCCACCATTGCTGTTCATCATGATGGTAAAAAATACAGAAAATTAATGTAGCATGTAGCACTATCGATTGCGATTTTCTATGGAGTACCCATTGAAAGCAGCATTTGCACACAACTTCTAAGAATTGGAGGTCAATATGTGATAGCCTGTTTCTCGTAGCTGATGCAACTAAAGTTCAAAATCTTTCGTGAATATACGCAAATGGTATCTAAAGAAATGTCACATGTATCAAATTTTAGAAATGTAGGGTACTGGGAAATTTTGTGATGTTAAATCATAGCATGTTTTTAATTATTTTCTCTGCGAAAGTGACACAGTGACCCCTTGGGTGTTTAAAGCAATAGTCTACGATGATGTGTTTACGAAAACAAAAACGAATGGTACTTTTGCACGGAAAAATGAGTCTTCTTATCAAAACATAACAAACTTTGTGTAGTTTTTATCTGTAGTAGCTATAGTAACAGAAGCAATTTTAGGTATAGGAACTTTTTTGACTGAGTATATAATGAGGGAAATGCTGTCCGGGCGATAGAGACTTAAATTTTTGATCTGATCCTAATTAAACTTGTAGGTGATCCTAATTAAACTTGTAGGGAATAAGGACAGTCATAAAATCTTTGACGAGTTCGAATTTGGGGCAGATCGGATTATTCACATAAGAGTTACTTGCCCTTTCGTCTCCTATAGACATATAATGGGTAAAGTGTTGTCCAGGCGTTAGTGACTTTAAATTTGACCTGATTCTCATTTAATTTGTAGGTAATGAGGACAGCTATAAAATCTTGGATGAGTTCAAACTTTATGTTTGATCTGATCCTCATTTTAAACTTGCAATTAATGAGGACAGCCATATAGTCTTAGATTAGTTTATCTTTAGGGCAGATCGGACTATTCATATGAGAGTTACCTGCCCAGGCTGCCCTTTTGTCTCACAGTAGACATAAACTGGGGAAAATGTTGTCCTGGCGATAGTGACTTTATTTTATTTGGCATCTCATACAAGTTGTAGGTAATGAGCACAGCCATAGAATCATGGACAAGTTTGAATTTGGCAGATTGGATTACTGACATAAGAGTTACTTGCACTTTAGTCTTACATAGATGTATAATGGGGATATTGTTGTCTGCTCGACAGTGGATTCATTTATGATAGGTAAGCATGGTCCTTAAACGGGATGTAGATTGTTTTGTTTAACTCTTAAATGTCTGAATATTAAGCAAACAGCTTAGCCATGTAAACCATGATAAGAGGCTGCTTTCTGTCGCATCTGAGCCGATTCTTCACTGTTTGGCAAACTGAACGCATGAGTCCAGTCCAGATTGATTCTACATGTAACCCTCTTTACGCAACACTGTGACATCACAATGATAAGAATCGTGCGGCTCTAAATATTCGTTACCTGGATGTCGTACACATCAGTCATATTCACATGGACTTTAGATATGTAAAGCTTCTGCACTTAGTAACGTTGGGTTGATTGACAAACAATCGACCCTGTAACAGCTACCCCTCCTAAATCAAAGTTGGCCCTTGAATGTAAAAAGATAAGCAGATAGAGGCCCAAAGCACAGGGGCCTTAAGCTCAGGGGAGCTAAGGTGTCTCTCTATTCAGTTTATTTATCGAAGTAATCTCTTGATTATGGGTAAAATTCCTTTAATCCATTGCGGGGGGGGGGGGGGGTATACGGGGAGGGGGACTAAAATGATACCTTAGCAGAATGCAGCATCTGATCAGGGCCTGCACTGCTTGCTAACAGAATTTTCTGTCAAAAATAGAATAACAAGAGGGCCCAATGGCCCTATATCGCTCACCTGTGTACCAGAAAATCATTAGTGTATGAGACCACATGACATTGCTACATACTAAATATCTAAGCTCAGGCAAAGCGGTGTCCATGCATATAAACCCCATTGGTTTCATTGGGCGATAGGGCTTGAGAAGTAATTTCATCTCAATGTCGGGTAAAAGTCCCACAAAATTGGAAGAGACATCTCCAAAATGACCTATACAGTGTTGACAGGGATGTAAAACCTCAAATCAAACAAAATCTGTGCCCTAAGGGTTTTGGAAAAGATCTTTTTTAAGATTTTTACAGTATAAGTCTATAGAAGCTAATGAGCCCTGGGACTTGGCCAATTTTGACCCAAAGGGCATGGTTGGCAGGATTTATGTAGGTGACCATTTTGTGTTGCTATATACTAAATATCTAAGGTCTGTATTTCATGGTTTCAAAGAAGATGTTTGAAGCTTTTTTTCCATTATAAGTTTGTTGGAGTTAAGGGGCCACAGGATTTGGCCAATTTGGAACCCAGGGGCATGATTGGCAGGATTCATGAAGGCGACCGCTCGACATTGCTACATGCTAAATACCTAAGCTCTGGGACTTATGGTTTCAGAGAAGATTTTTGAAGATTTTTTTTCCAATTGTAAGTCTATGGAAGCTAAAGAGCCCTGGGATGTGGCCAATTTGGATCCAAGGGGCATAACTGGCAGGATTTATGTAGGTGGCCACTTGACATTGCTACATACTAAAAATCTAAGCTCTTGGCCTAATTGTTTCATAGAAGATTTTTTAAGTTTTTTTTTCATTATAAGTCTATTGTAGCTGATAAGCTCGGGCGTGACCAATTTTGACCCCAGGGGCAGGGTTAGCAGGATTTATGTAGCTGGCTATTATATGTTGCTAGATACTAAATATCTAAGTTCTGTGCTTCACAGTTTCTGAGAAGAAGATTTTTGAAGCTTGTTTCAATTATGAGTCTATGGGAGCTAAGGGGCCCCGGGGCGTGGCCCATTTGGACCCCAGGGGCATGATTAGCAGGAAATATGTAGGTGATCACTTGACATTGCTACATGCTAAATATCTAAGCTCTGGGCCCTGTGGTTTCAGAGAAGAAGATTTTTGAAGCTTTTTTCCATTATGAGTCTATGGGAGATAAGGGGGTTCCAGGGTGTGGCCCATTTGGACCCCAGGGTCATGATTGGCAGGATTTATGTAGGCGACCATTTGTCATTGCCACATGCTAAATATCTCAGCGCTGGGCCCTGTGGTTTCAGAGAAGAAGATTTTTGAAGCTTTTTTCCATTATGAGTCTATGGGAGCTCAGGGGCCCCGGGGTGTGGCCCATTTGGACCCCAGGGGCATGATTTGCAGGATTTATGTAGGTGACCACTTTCTATTGCTACATGCTGAATATCTAAGCTCTGGGCCCTGTGGATTTAGAGAAGAAGATTTTTGAAGCTTTTTTTTCCATTATGAGTCTATGGGAGCTAAGGGGCCCCGGGGAGTGGCCCATTTGGACCCCAGGGGCATGATTGGCAGGATTTATGTAGGTGACCACTTGCTATTGCTACATGCTAAATATCTAAGCTCTGGGCCCTGTGGTTTCAGAGAAGAAGATTTTTGAAGCTTTTTTCCATCATGAGTCTATTGGAGCTAAGGGGCCCCGGGGCGTGGCCCGTTTGAACCCCAGGGGCATGATTGGCAGGAACTATGTAGGTGACCACTTGCCGTTGCGACGTGCTAAATATCTAAGCTCTTGGCCCTGTGGTTTCAGAGAAGAATATTTTTTGAAGCTTTTTTCCATTATGAGTCTATGGGAGCAAAGGGGCCCCGGGGTGTGGCCAATTTGGACCCCAGGGACATGATTTGCAGGATTTATGTAGGTGACCACTTGACATTGTTACAAGCTAAATATCTAAGCTCTGGGCCCAGTGGTTTCAGAGAAGAAGATATTTTAAGTTTTTCCCATTGTAAGTCTATGAGAGCTATATGTTGCCATGGCAACCAGAATTCCAATTTGATCAGCCCAAAAACCTTATGCAGCCTTTCCCCCTACCTGATGATGCATCTCATGAAATTTGATCAAGATTGACCATGGGGTATTAGAGATATACTTGTTTGAAATTGTTTACGGACCCACGCACGGACGGACGCACGCACGACGGACAAAAAGTGATCACAAAAGAAATAGGCCTACCAGCCCTTATATGACAAATGGATTTGTCCAACATAATGATTATAGTAATGGATGAGTCTCCAGTATACAATGGGTTAATGAATATTGCTTCACCTGCTGATAAGCAGATGTTATCAGTGTCCAGAGGCTAATAAAACCTCATCATTTATCAAATTCTATTGCCTTACTCTTGGAAGTATCAGAGAGGATGAAATTACCTTGATTTAAAGAGGCCCTTTTCTGGAGTTAGTCATATATATATATATATATATATATATATATATATATATATATATATATATATATATATATATATATATATATATATATAAAGAGGATAATTATTCTGAGATACTAAATTGCATAGTAGCATATCATTACAGGTAACTCCTGGGATATTGCTGATAAGCCATTGATTTGTGTATAAAAATATTTAATCTTGTGGTTTTAATAGTTTAATTTTGATTTTCAAGATATTATTATTAGTATGACCTAATAGAACAAGCTGTGGCTGCAGAAAATCTTATTTTTAATACTTAAAGTTCATTTCATTGTGCCCTGTCTTTAAAATACTATACAGTGTGGATTTTTCTTTTGCACTAAATCGCTTTCATTTTTTAATATTTTTTTTTTTATTTTTATAATCATTTCCTTGAAATTAATATTTATTAAGAACATATTGATTAATTATAATATGCCTTAAGGTATTTTTATGCTTTCTTTCATAGTTGTAAATTGAATTTTTTCTGGGAAAAAATTGTCATATTTTTTATTGCTGGTTTAAACGCAGATTGTGGGTGCTCTTTAGAACAGGCATGTTTTGAGAAAGATGAAGGAGAATAATGTATACCTCTGTTAATCCATTCTTCTCTACTATCAGTGGGGTTTGCAGGGGTGTTCATTTCACGGACGTGTTAACGTGATGTACACGTTTTGTTAACAATTAACAGCTACACGAAAGTGTTTCATGTGTCATTTTATTTTGATCTGACATGTAGATTTCACAATAAAGGTCAGGTCAAACATGAATCATATCAATGCTTTTCAAAAATCTGTGAAAAGTCCCAGATAATGTAGTTTGTAGATACTAGGGAATTGATGATCAGAATCATTCTAAAAGAAATAGTTAAATTGTGTATAATTTATTCATCTACTAAATGCTGAAGTGGTTTGATTTCAATTGATGCAATCAAAAATTACAGTCAAACTGTAATAATTCGTTCTAGACAGAAGTTCCAACCATTGAGGGTTTATCATGGGGTCAGGTGGCATAACGGGGAATGGTCAAAAGAATTGCCTATTTCAGTTGCCTTATCGAGGCGATTCTTATGTCTACTTACAACTTAAATTTTCATGATAAAATAAGAAAAAATCTCCCTAAATAAGTTCTTTATTGTTTTCCTGAGCTATCGGAAGAATTCCTACGAGAAAGTTTGAAACAGTCATGGTAAATGAGGCACCGGGGAACGTGCCATTGAAGTTCTACTGTTTAAAAAGAATGCACACCAGGTACAGCATGTCATGTGCAAGAACCGCAACTCTGTTTGCCATGGTATTTTTCTTTATTTCTCCGGACAGTATAGACAATATTCTGTGCTTCTATAATGTAATTGTAAACAAAGCACTGATAAGCCAATGGAGTGTAAATAAACAGCAGCTTTTTCTGTCAAAATTAATGCGTTACTTTAAGAATAAACTTCATTTTTTTTATAAAATGAAATTCAAACATTGTTGATGGTGTAGGTTTTTGTTTAAATTCAATAGTTACTAGAAGATATTATTGAAATATAATATTATGTTTTGGTTCTCATGACATAATGACAAAACAGATAATTCTGTCAGATTATGCATGAGGACCTAGCTATCTGACAGAGTTCCTTAACCCATTGCATGTAAGAAAAATGTACCCTAGCCAAGAGCGCAGACCCAGATCATATGCCACAGAACAGGGCGTCTGACCAGGGCCTGCACTATTTGCTAACAGAATTTTCGGTAAAAAATAGAATAAAAACGAAAAAACTAGGCCTTACACCCCTTAAATGACAAATGAAGTTGTCCAACACAAAGCAATGGAAGAGTGTACAATGGGTTAAGTGTAGGAAATGGTGAACATTAAATATTTAAATAGAACACAATGTCTGAGCAATCAGCAACTTTTACCAGACATTAGCTGTCCTGACATATAACTATTTTGCTAATGGTAGAAATTTCCACACATTCAAATATTATAAGGGGCTCCCGCTTATCTGGACTTAGAGAAATAGATTGGGCTGCATGGTGCTTTCACGCACAGCTGAAACCGAACGCACAAAAGTACTGGTAAACCGTGTACCCAGGCCAAGTGATGCGAGTTGGACCGTCTCCACGTATACTTTTTCTATGAAAAGGTTATCCTTTGGAAGCAAGGAATGCACACCACAGAACCGAAAAGTATACAACATACAAGAATTTCTGGGCCATACTAGCTAGTTTCGATCAGTTAGGCCTCATCAGTGATCCTCAATATTTTCAAAATTCAACAATGGAATCATTGATTCCAAAGGGCAAGAAAATATGCACCACACTATGATGAAGGACAGGGAGACTTTACGGCCGCTGCATAAACCTTATTGGTTTGCTCGGGTAGAGGAACTTGAGATTTCATTCCATTTCAATTGGAATTAATTAAGTCTCAAAAATGAGCTTAATACTGTTGACGGGTAATGTAAAACCTCAAAACAAACAAAATCTTATAAGTCTTTGGATTTGTTTGTATTGGAGTTCAACGGCCCAGTCAATACTATTTAGGTCATTTTTGAGCAGGTCAGCTTACCTATCCACACATTTCCTGTGCAGGCTTATACGTAAGCGGTTAGCCAGTACAGTGCACATCCTTTCGCTAGAAACTGACAACTGTCCTTGAATCAGCGGGAGGGAGAGATTGACCGTAGAAAAGATTTCATGATCAATCTCCACGAAAGAATGTTGCCGACCCCGGCAGGTATCGACCCCGCATCCTCCTGATCACCAGTCGGATGTGTGTCTGACTGGTATTGGCTTATACTTAAGTGGTTAGCCAGTACAGTGCACATTCTTTTGCTAGAAACTGACAACTGTCCTTCTTGTATCAGCGGGAGGGAGAGAATGACCGTAGAAAAAAATTCATGATCAATCCACAAAAGAATGTTGCCGACCCCGGCAGGTATCGAACCAAAGTCCTCCTGATGACTAGTCAGACGCACATCCGACTGAGCTACCGGGCCGGCCTGTAAGTCTTTGGAAGTCTATGAGTATTTCATAGACCAACATGTACATGACCCGCGATAAGGGGAGGACTATGTTTAATTGCTGATGGTTTGCCCAGTCGGAGACAGTGTGGAAAGAACATAGTTTTGTACCACACATATCTCATCGTTCACAAAACTGGAAAAAAAAACATATATTTGAGCTTTAAAATTGCCTTTATGCTAATTTATTCATAAGTGCTGTATCAAGCTTGATACTGACCCAGCTTTGTCATGCCTGAAATGCCTGAAATTGCAGACTTTCTGGTCCTTTGGGGTCATTGATTCAATTGTGGAATTTTGAAAATATTTGAGGGTCACTGATGAGGCCTAAATGGCCGAAACTAGCTAGTCTGTCCCAAAAAAACACGTACACTCCATATTTTCCAGTTCTGTGGTGTATTTCTTGTTTCCAAAGTATAACCCTTTCTAGAGCATATTTAACCCTTAACCTCCTCAACACAAAAACATTTCCTTTGCAAACAGTGTTGATCCAGATCAGATGGCTTCTGAATCTACACTGTTTGTGATGCAGATGGCTTTTTAAGAATCCATCTGATCAGGATCTGCAATGTAATGCAGTTTGTGAACTGATTGACTGCATAATATCAAGTAATTGTTTGGCTGATAGTCAGAAATGGACATGGTTTAATAAATTAATTCAGCAGGATAAGTCAAAGGAGGAAAAACCAAACTCTAAAATCTTGAAATCAAGAAAAAAAATCAACCTCTAAAAGCCTGAAACCCTGTAGATGCCTGAAAACTATGAGGCCTATAAATACGCTTCCTTCCTTTCACATGCAATAGTAAAGAAACTTTGCATTGACATTGATGAATGATACCAAGCAGGCACACGCAGTGAGAAGGCAACATCGTATGAACATCGATGCAATGCCCTTACGTTGCATTGACGGTGTGACAATGTTGTTAAAGCGTCATGTGTGGAAGAAGATTACAGCAAAACCATTTGGACAGAAAGCCTAATGTGGAAGAGCGTGCATTTTCTGTGAAATCATGCAAGCTCTAAATATCTTTCATCTGTTAGGATATTTTGGAGATCTAAGCAGAGATATTCCTTTTTCGTTGTTTTGATGCTATGCCCTGTTATATATTGTCATATATATTTAATATATGTAATTGTTCTCTCATTACTAATTTTTTGTTCTTATAAATCTAACTGTTTCCTGTCTATCCTTTACCTTTCACTCCCACATGCTACATAATAGATTTTATCTTGATCTCTCACCCTATCCCTTGAACTATCATCCTGCTAACAAGGTGTATAGGTTGGTTCCTTGTGACAGGAAATACTTATTCTGTATATGGAAGGGAGCATGCCTGCCTTTCTGTTTCATCATCTTTTCAGGAAATGTAGTAGCCTTATTTGTATTAATTATGTGAATGAGTGGGACATGAGAGGAACTGACTTGACCATATTTGTTGTGAGGGTTGTGAATAAAAAGGGTATGTTTTGTGAGAGAGGGGTTGTCTGTTGAATATAGTTTGGCGAGAGTAGAGTAAGATCAGTATAGAGACTAACATCTGAAAATTGGAAATATTAAAGAATTATTGTTACCAAGAAATACGTTTTGTTCAAATCATTTAGGGCTAACATTTTATAATCTGAAGAGTTATACTTTTGAAACAAATAAAATTAGAAACATCAACTTTAGTTATATGTTCCATGAGTTAATTCCCCTGACAGTGCAAATTAAGACAATAATAAATTAAAGGAACATATCATGGTGGAGAATCTAAATTTCTTTTTGGAAAATGAACAGTTCATTTGAAAATTCTCTTCTTGACTCAAGTGTTGATTTTACCAACTGTGAAAATCCCAGTGAGGCGTGTGGTTTAACATATCCTTTAGGAAACCCGTGTTTGAACTTGATTCCTAGTGACAGTAGGGAGAGTATAGGGAGAGTTAGCTCAGAAAAATTCAGTGGCTATCCCGCTGCTGATGCTGAGAGGTTTCTTTCTCATTTCTCTGCCTACTGCATATTCTCAAGGATCAATCCACAGGATCCCAGAACAGTGGCAGCCTTCCAGCTGCATTTACAGGGCCCAGCTCTTACTTGGTTTACCTGTTTAGAGGACAGTGATAAGAACAGCTGGGAAAATGTGAAAGAATTGTATGTGACAAATACATGGACAAGGGGACATACCTGTGTTATTAGTTGAAACTGAACAATTTCTGAATTTTCGCCTCTTACCTCATCAGCAGATGGAGGACTATTATTCCAAAATAATGGAAAAAGGGAGGAAAATTAACAAAACTGACCAAGAAATTGTTTTACAGTTCATAGAAGGGTTACCGTCACAACAAGCATTCTTTGTACGGGCCGGCAACCCCGAGGACATACACGCTGCTCTCACTGCAGCAAAGCTTGGTGAAGCCTATGGCTACAGGGCTTCTTCACCAAACCCTGCTGGCTGTGATATTCCCCCCCCCCCCCCCCCCCCCTGCAGCCTCCAGCGTGACTGCAGTGCAATCCAGTGACAGGTTAACAGCGTTGGAACAGAAACTAGATAAACTATGTACAGAATTCAACAGGGTGTGTGTAAGTAAAAATACAGAAGCATTCCACAATAAACAATTTAAGTGTCATGCCTGCCAGGGAGCAGGCCACATTAGACGTAATTGTAACTGGGCACGAGGAAAGAGTGAGCCAAATATTCAGTGTCAGCTTTGTGAACAATTTGGGCATCGAACAGTTAACTGTTTTATGAATTCAGGAAACGGGAGGAGCCCAAGGGACACCGGGTGCGTTCCCTTGGGAGGTCGCCAATGAACCAGAGCCCAAGAAAAAACTTATACTTCCAGCTGTGATACAGATGAGCAAAGTGACTGTGTAAGTTATAACAATTTTCTATATGTGCATGCTCAGTTTGTTTCCCAATTGTAATGTCTCAGCCATGTTAGATTCAGGAAGTTCAGTTAATCTGATGTCAAAACGTTTATATGATTTTTTTACCTGATAATGCCAAATCCAAGCTAACCCCTGTGACTGCTGATGCAATTGTTCTAGCAAATAATCAAGAAATCCATATATCAGGCTGTGCGACAATTAAACCTTTTATTCAGGGTCAGCAACAGTGTATAGATGTTGTTGTTTTTTTGGTTTTGGTTTTACGGCCCTTTTAAGATTATTTCACTCATATCGAGCCGATCGTTAATCAGAGGTGGGCGAAAACCGGAGTACCCGGAGAAAAACCACCTGACCTTCCGTTGCAGAACTTGGCGTCTCACATGTGACCCGAGCGAGGCTCGAACCACAGCGGTGAGAGACCTAATGATCAAGAGTCAGCGCTCTTAACCACTAGGCCACGGAGGCCCGTGTATAGATGTTTATGTGATACAGGAAACATCCCATCCCTTACTTTTGGGTACCCAGTAGATGTATTCTCATGGCATTAAACTTGATTTTTCCAATCAGTCTGTAGAGTTTTCTAATTGCAAAGTTCGGACTAAGAAGAGGATTACTCTGCAGCCTAATCCGTAAACAATCTTATGGGGCAAAGTACCCAAACATGCGACTCATGGGTACCAGGGTGTGTGTTCAGGCAGTGCATACATGCAGAAAAAGAAGTTACTTGTTGCCAGGTCATTAGCTGCTGTTTCCATTAATTATAAAGTACCCATGAAAATACTAAATCCAACACCACAATGCATCACAATTTGTAAAGGTAAACTATTAGGATCATTTGATTTACTGAATGAAAGTTTCAGAGTAAATTCCTGTGAAAGGTCAGGTCATGGGAGTTCATTCCAAAATAATAAACCGACTAGACTAGCTGCAAGACGTACATGTTTTCATTCAAATTGATGAATACTAATGTTGACCGAGATAAATTTTTATCATATTTTCAAACGGACAGTTCTGACTGCCATCTGTCTTGACGACTGTCTCTTGCAAAACTATGACTTGTTCGTAACCGATGAAAATCCTTCACTAGGGCTCACCTCTTATACTGAACATCAGATACACCTAAAACCTGATGCTATCCCCAAGCATCAACGACCCTACAAGCTGACGCCCGCAAAACGTGAGGTTTTACGACACCAGTTGGATGAATTGTTACGCCAGGGTATCATAATTCCTGTCAGTGAAAAAGAAGATATCCCCATTTCTAGCCCCATTGTACTTGTCTCAAAGCGAAATAAGCCCAAACCAGGAGTCGAACCGGGATCTCGAGAGGCCAGTCTGTCTATGTATAGATTCTGTGTTGATTTCCGTTATCTAAACTCCCAGACACAGGATTTTTGTTATGCTATACCAAGTGTAGAATCAAGTTTTCTTGAAGATGAGGTAAAGAAAGTAGAATTATTTATTCTTGTGGATCCGTACAATGTGGCCATTTCCAGAATTATTTCTGATATGTTTGCCAATGGAAAGCCATAGGAAGACTTCAAAAATCTCGGACATACCCTTCCCGGCATTTACACCTTCTCTTCGTTCGGGTCGATGGGTATAGTGGGCGAAGCTTGCTTACCAAGTAATGCTTAATATCCGCGGACGCCTGAATACACTCTTCTGGAGTCCATGTCTGTTGATCCGAACATTGATATTTGCCCTTTTGTCTATGGATTAACGATTTTGGATTAACGCTTTTGTACTACGACCTTAACTACTTACCAAGTTTGATTTTAGTCCTGTAAAGACCAAGGAGTTACAGATACATGATTCTCAGTTACATGGGTTGATCGATAGTTGGAAAATGGCATCTTGCCAAAAAGTCAGAAAAAGGCAAGACGAATTCTGTTAGAATCTAGTGACTATGCTGTGATTGACGGACTTCTTTGGCACTCAAGAGCTGCAAAATCAAAACGTACGAAACATCTTGAGCATTATCAACTTGTTTTACCTGACACTATGATCAAGCCTGTCATACAATTGTATCATAACTGCCCAATGAGTGGACATGGGGGAATTACAGACACACTGGACCGAGTAAAAGAACATTACTTTTTCCAACGCATGGGTCCCATTATCTTATCACTGATTATGTCAGATCATGTCAACAGTGTCAAAAACGCAAGCTCACAAAACACCATACCAAGTCTGGTATTATAGCATACCCTCAGCCCAAGCAGCCTTTTGGAGTTTGGTAAATTGAGCTGTTTGGCCCCCTACCACCCTCTTCTTCCCAAGGCTTTACTTATGTTCTCACCTGCACAGACATGTTTAGCAGGTATTTGGTCACAATCCCACTAGCTAACAAAGATACATTGTCGGTTGCATCAGGTTTGACCCAGCTCTTTACCAAATATGGCGTTTGCAATACCCTGATATCGGATATGGGTACAGAAAATACAAGCAGATGCATGAAGGAAATTTGCCGTCAACTTCGTATTAAACAAGAATTTACACCATCATTTGTGCATTCTTGTTTGGGAATGTGTGAGCGGTCACACAAAACATTAGCAGAAAAGTTAACGCCCTACGTTAACAATAAATGCAACAATTGGATAGAAGTTCTATCAAGTGTTACATTGTCCTTTAATCAGTCAGCCAATGCTTCAACTGGTTTCTCCCCACATGAAATTGTTTTCGGCCACCGTCCACATTTCCGACTTACAGCAGCCAAACCAACAGACTTTGACACATTACCTGTTGACACGAGGGCATATGTGCGCAAACATGCTGAGAAATTGAATGTCATTCGGACTGAAGTAAGGAATAATGTCATCCGATCACAAGAAAATATGCTGGCTAGAGCGAATGAAAATACAAACCCATTACAGGCAATGCCTGGGGACTATGTTTTTCTTCTGTCAGAAACAGTAGGAGTATGGCAGAAATCGAAAAAACAATTATGTGGGTCCTTTTGTGATAGACAAATTTCATAGTCCGCATTTGGTAGTACTGTGCAATCCTGATACTGGCGTATGTCTGAAAACACCATTGCATCTTGACCGCCTGAAAATGGCCTATGTCCATGAACCTCAGCCTACACCATATTTCATGAGATGAGTCGCGTTGCCACTTGTGAAAATGGTCAGCAGACAGATGCATTGAACAATACACAAAGTGTATCAAATACGGAAAATAAGCCAGAGCCAGTTCAAAACGCTGACATCATGACAGATGAACAGACAGTTGACTATATTGTCCCTGACATTAGACGCTCAACCCGCAAATGTAATGCACCAGACCGCTTTGGGGTCAATGTAGACCCTAATGCAGTATTATCCTCTGATGAACCCCTGGGTTCATAGATGGGCATGGGTATTATAAGGTTAAACGGTTTTTTTGGGTCAAAGACCACACAAAGATTCTACTGAGAACCTAGTGCAGTTACGGGGTGAACCTGCAGAATCCTCAGTTTGGGTGCCCTTTTCTAGCCTAAATAAAAAGGCTAGGTATGCAGTACAACGGAAACCCCCACCTGTGATTATTGACTTAGAATAAGTGAGAAATGGTAACGCTTTGCCCCTACAATCTTTGCTAACCCTGTAAAAATCCCCCAGAAATTTGCTTATTTTTATTTATGAAAGGTGTTGAGCTTCCACTGGGTTCAAGATTAATTTTACTATTTCTCTTAGTAATATGAGTAAGCAGCTTCCTGAAAATAGGCTGAGATATTATTTTTGGTAACAAAGTGTTTACACATGTAGAATTTGTTATCGCTTAGAAATGAAGCAAAGAAAATGTGACAGTTTTATAGTTAGATGAAACTGATAAGACTTGAGATTGTTGGTGGTTTAGGAATTTGAATACATGAACAGCTTAAAAGTATCATTAATTTGATTTGTGCTGACGATTTTCCAGATTAGTTACTAATTTGAGAGAGACTAGTATTCAAAGATGCTGAATTCTGTTTAGTTCAATATGAATGTATTCTGTAATTAATATACCGGTATTGATCATGTATGTTTTATGTCATTTGCGTTTCAGTGTTTTATTGTTTGGTTGCAGATTTAGTATGTCTATGTTTATTCATGTTTATTACAATTGTTATTATTATTATTGCCGTTATTATCATTGTTTTATTATTATTATTATTTTTATTATTATTATTATCTGAAATAAAAAATATGATGTTTAAAAATTGTTTGTGTGAAGGTTTTAAGGTCTGTCCAATATTTTTCTTTTTCTGTGGGGGATGTTATATATTGTCATATATATTTAATATATGTTATTGTTCTCTCATTACTAATTTTTGGTTCTTATAAATCTTACTGTTTCCTGTCTATCCTTTACCTTTCACTCCCACGTGCTACATAATAAATTTTATCTTGATTTCAATCTTGATCTCTCACCCTATCCCTTGAACTATCATCCTGCTAACAAGGTGTGTAGGTTGGTTCCTTGTGACAGGAAATACTTATTCTGTATATGGAAGGGAGCATGCCTGCCTTTCTGTTTCGTCATCTTTTCAGGAAATGTAGTAGCCTTATTTGTATTAATTATGTGCATGAGTGGGACATGAGAGGAACTGACTTGACCATATTTGTTGTGAGGGTTGTGAATAAAAAGGGTATGTTTTGTGAGAGTGGGGTTGTCTGTTGTATATAATTTGGCGAGAGTAGAGTAAGATCAGTATAGAGACTAGACTAACATCTGAAAATTGGAAATATTAAAGAATTATTGTTACCAAGAAATACGTTTTGTTCAAATCATTTAGAGCTAACATTTTATAATCTGAAGAGTTAATACTTTTGAAACAAATAAAATTAGAAACATCAACTTTAGTTATACGTTCCATGAGTTAATTCCCCTGACAGTGCAAATTAAGACAATAATAAATTTAAGGAACATATCAGCCCATCCCACCATGCAATAGCGACTGGCTGTTGTTGTTTAACTCAGCTGCTGTGATTCTACTCTAATTATTTATCTGTAGTAGACCGGGGTTTACCCCCGTGTAATTATTCATGAGAAACAGCTGTATTTACTTCTTCAGTAGAATGTTGTCTATAGCATCGTTTGCCAGGTTGACAACATTCTTTCCCGGAGTATGATCATGAAATCGCTCTCCGTTTTACCGATTCAAGAAGGAAAGCTGTCAGTTTTTGGCTGAAGGATTGTGCACTGTTTAGATGCACTCACTGTCATCATTCCATTGCAATGAGACCGACGCCGCACTCAGTGACTCAGTCAAGTTAGGCTAGATATGATTTAAATAATGTTGACTTGGCCATTAAATTCCAGACAAATAAAAAGGCTAACATTTTCGTCTCCATAGCTTCAACACATGTTGAGATATATGGATACAGCTGGACTTGAGGCAAATATGGGTCATAAATCGCTCACCTGGATGAGGCTGATCATGATACACCTAAGCCATTTTGTCTAGTAAAGCTATCAAAACCATTTTAATTCAAAAAGAAATGGCTGGAATAAAAGAAAGCAATACCTCAAAGGCAAAGATTTTTTTGCTTGAATTGAAGTTTAACATCCCCGTCGACAGCATTTGTCTGTTTATTTATTTATGTCTGTTGCTTTCATTTTTTTTACTTTAACCCGACATTGAGCTGAAATGACATGTCAATCCCTGCCGCCCCATGAAACCATAGAGTGTTTATACATGGACGGTTTAACAGTACTCATGTGCAGTCAGTTTCAGCTCTGTGTGGAAGCATCGTACAGCTCAATCTATTCCTCTAGGTCCCTGTTGGCGGGAGCGAATGGCAAAGTTATACTAGCTTCAAGGCATTAATGTAAATTTTTACATAACAAGAGGCTCATGGGCCACTATGCTCCCCAGAGATCAGGTGGGTCCTGCCCACTGACAGCAATGTATTTCCACCATCCTAGGTGGCTTCAAAAAGAGGCCCATCCAAGAATCCTTCCTGCCAAACTAGGCTTCAAACTGACTGCGGACTGAACAATTTATTTGTCTAAATCGCGACGGAAGTAAGGGCGAGGATTGTGGCCACGTAAAATCGATTTAAGCCCCCCAGTGGAAATCTTCCACTGACCGTTCCAAGGCGGCTCTTCTGTGGCGATTTATTTATGTTGTTGTTTGTTACTTACTGTGTGTATCACTTGTGTCTTTTATTTTGGATGGCCATGTGGCCATGTTGTGGGAAAGTAACTGTCCTTATGGCCTTCCTTTGTTTAGGTTTCCATTATGGTCTGGTCGCTTAATGTTTGTATTTCTTTCCCTTTGGTGTCTTTTATGGGTGGAGTAAGTTAATTGTATCAATTCCTGATCTTTGTTTTACTTCTACTTTTCAAGCATTTTTGTTCCTGTGAAATGTTTGGCAAACAAGAGGCCTATGGGCCACTACGCTCACCAGAGGTCATGTGGTTTATACCATATACAGGCATGATCCCCATCTTGGTTATGTCACAACAAAAGGCCACCATGCAATCAGTAAAATCCACTGTCTTGTCTTTTTTCCATACAATTGTCTATACGACCAAATTTGACCGTGACGTAAAAACAGGTCAAGGTCAGCCAAAGGTCATCATTTGAACAAAATTGGTAGGGTCCAAGCCCCCGATGCTGCATACCAAGTTTCAATGTCATTGGCCATTTGGTTCCTGAGATTTTTTGTAAGGTTTTTACTATATATGGACATGGCAGCCATATTGGTCACGTGACCCAGTCCTTCCGAACAAACTTTCATTCCCCCTTCCCATAGAAGCTCCACATGTAATTTGGTTTCAATCAACCTAGCAGTTTGAGTAGAAAAGAAGATTAAAATACTGAATCTGAGCCATCCAGGACAAAGGTCAGCAAATGGCCTTGACCTTTGGAGTTGAAAAACTTCCATTTGCAAATATCATTTTTGATGCCACAGGTTACCATGCAATCAGAAAAATCCACTGTTTTGCCCTTTTTCCATACATATGTCTAAGTGACCATATCTGACCTTGACGTAAATGTCTAGGTCAATCAAAGGTCTTCATTTGAACAAATTTGGTAGGGCCCTAGTCCCCGATGCTGCATACCAAGTTTCAAGAACATTGGCCATTCGGTTCTTGAGAAGAAGATTTTTAAAGGTTCTTACCATATATGGGCATGGTGGCCATATTGGTCATGTGACACAGTACCTCACGAACAAACTTTCGTTCCCCCTTCCCACTGAGGCTCCACATGTAATTTTGTTTCAATTGGCCAAGTAGTTTCAGGAGATGTTGTTTGAAAATGTTGACGATGACAACGACCACGGATGACGGACCAATGCCTATACTATAAGCTCCCCAGGAGCCTTAGGCTCTGGGGAGCTAAAAATATGCTGTTTTGACTTTTTCCCACACAAAAGTCTATGTGAGCAATTTTGACCTTGGCGTAAAATTGGTCAAGGACATCCTAGAGTCATCATTTTAACAAACTATAATAGGCCCGAGTCCCCAATGCTACATATCAAGTTTCATCACAAGCAGACCACTGGTTCAGGAGAAGAAGATTTTTGAAGGGTTTCTACTTTATATGGGCACGGAGGCCAGCTTGGTCATGTGACCTGGGCCCTGAGAGCAAACTTTTGTACCCCCATCCCATGAATGCTGCACATGAAATTTTACTTCAATCGGCCCAGCAGTTTTTTGAGGAGAAGCGATTTGCAAATGTTGACGCCGACACGGACGTCGGATCACTGCCTATACAATACGCTCCCCCGGAGCCTTCCGCTCTGGTGAACTAAAAATAAATATGCTTTTTTGCCTTTTTCCCATATAAACGTCTCTATGACGAAATTTGACCTTGCCGTAAATTGGGTCAAGGTCGTCCGAGGGTCATCATTTTAGCAAATTATGATGGGCCCCGAGTCCCCAATGCCACATACCAAGTTTCATCACAATCGGCCCACTGGTTCAAGAGAATAAGATTTTTTAAGGGTTTTTACCTTAAATGGGCATAGCGGCCATCTTGGTCATGTGACCAAACTCAAATTAATTTAAATTTCATTTCCTTGTTCTAAAAAGTTTTCACCTTTTGACCTTGAAAACTAGTGTACTTTCACTAGCACATTTTGCCCACTGCATTTACTAATTTTCAGGTCAAAGGCTGCAATAGTTTAAAAAAAAAAAGATGCTGTTTTGACTATTTCCCATACAAAAGTCTATGTAACCAAATTTGACCTTGGCGTAAAATGGGTCAAGGTCATCCGAGGATCATCATTTTAGCAAATTATGATGGGCCCCGAGTCCCCAATGCCACATACCAAGTTTCATCACAATCGGCCCTCTGGTTCAGGAATAGAAGATTTTTTAAGTTTTTTTACCTTATATGGGCATGGCGGCAATCTTGCTCACATGATCAAACTCAAATTAATTAAATTTCATTTCCTTGTTCTAAAAAGTTTTCAGACAAAATTTGGTTGCAAATGGCCTAGTGGTTTCAGTGAAAAACAATTTTTTAATTTTCATATCTGAATAACCTTGGGCCAAGGTCAGGGAATAACCTTGACCTTGAAAACTAGTGTAGTTTCACTAGCACATTTTGCCCACTGCATTTACTAATTTTCAGGTTCCAGGCTGCAATAGTTTAAAAAAATTATGCTGTTTTGACTATTTCCCATACAAACGTCTATGTAACCAAATTTGACCTTGGCGTAAAATGGGTCAAGGTGATCCGAGGGTCATCATTTTAGCAAACTATGATGGGCCCGAGTCCCCAATGCCACATATCAGGTTTCATCATAATCGGCCCACTGGTTCAGGAGGAGAAGATTTTTTAAGGGTTTTTACCTTATATGGGCATAGCGGCCATCTTGGTCATGTGACCTTGACCCTGCGAGCAAAATTTTGTTCCCCCATCCCATGGATGCTCCACATGAAATTTGACTTCAATCAGGCCAGCAGTTTTGGAGAAGTGATTTGAAAATGTTGACGCCGACGCGGACGACAGACGACGGATCACTGCCTATACTATAAGCTCCCCCGGAGCCTTCGGCTCTGGAGAGCTAAAAATATAAAAAATTGGCATATTTGGAGACAAAGAAGAATGAAATAACTAAAGAACATATAAGCTGAGAAAGTCCATTATTTCTTACACAATAAGTCATCAGCATTACAATTTATACTTTCTCAGGTATCTCAGGCATGAAAAATGGGCCCCGTCAAGCGATTTTGGTACTTATCGCCTATGTCTCGCCAGAACCTTCGCTGCTCGCTCATACAAGCAGTGAATCAAGAGGAACCTTCAGACAGAAAACCATATCCCTGGCCCCTCTAAATGGCTGGGCATGCGCAGTTAAAATTTGTCATGACGGAATGCTCGAAGACACAAATTCGCTTGGCGGGGCTCAAATAACAATGGCATGTTTGGAGAGCAAGACGAATGTAAAATGATCAAATAAACTGAGAAAGCCCAACCTCTCTTTTTAATGTAAGACATCACCATTGCATTGTGTACAAAAACTGGAGGTTTTTAGCTTGTATTGTGCCTTAGAAATCCTTGAAGAAATATGCTGACGTAACTGATTATCAAACAAACCAAGTAAGCTCAATGTCTGTTTTATTTGTGCGATTGGAGCACAGCTTATGCTGTGGACTCGTCATTTTATATTTGATTGGATCAGCACCAAACTTGTAGGTAATGAGGACAGCCATAAAATCTTGTACAAGTTCGAGTACAAGACTTGTTCGTGTCAGAGTTACTTGGCCTTTCATCCCCAATAGACTTATTATGTAGTCCGAGCGATAAATGCTTCTTTTTTTTCTTGGTCCTCAACAAACTGTAAAGTGTTGACGGGGACGTCAAACCTCAATTCAAACAAACAATCAACAAACTTGTCGATAATGAGGATGAAAGATTTCCAATTTGGGGCAGATCAGACTGTCCATCTGAGAGTTACCTGCCCTTTCGTCCCCAAAGACTTATTTAGGTGAAATGTTGTCTGGGCGATCGACGCTTACTTTTTATTTAATCCCCAACAAACGGAATGAGGACAGCCATACAATCTTGGACGAGTTAAAATATGGTGATTGTTTGTTTGAAAGTTACCTGCCCGTTTGTCCCCCATAGACTTATAATGGGGAAAATGTTATCAGGGCTATATAAACTGTTTTTGATCAGATCATCAATATACTTGAAGATAATGAGGACAGCTATAAAATCTTGATTGGACAGATTGCATTGTGCAAGAGAGTTTCTTGCCCTTCTTTCCCCATAGATTTATTATGGAAAGCCATAAGAAGACTTCCAAAATCTAGGACATACCCTTCTCGGCATTTACTCCTTTTCTTCGTTCAGGTCGATAGGTATGATGGGCGAAGCTTGCTAACCAAGTAATGCTTACTATCCCGGATACCTGATTACACTCTTCTGGAGTCAATGTCTGTTAATCTGAACATTGATATTTGCCATGGGTCTATGGATTAATGATTTTGGATTAATGCTTTGGTACTACGGCTGAAATCGGCCCCCGCCCATAGGGGCTTGAAGAAATATATGGGCTGCATGATGCTTCCACGCAGAGCTGAATCCGGCCCGCACACTAGTACTGGTAAACCGTTTAAAGGATCTAAGCCTGTCCAGGAACCGCGGTGCGAGGCGGACCGTCCATGCTAATAAACTCTTTGGTTTCATTGGGCGACAGGGCTTGAGAAGTCGTTTCATCTCAATGTCAGGTAAAAGTCCCACAAAATTGGAAGCAACGTCTCCGAAATGACCGTTACAGTGTTGACGGGGACTTTAAACCTCAAATCAAACAAACAAACTACGACAGAAACTACTTGTTCCCCTGTCCCATGGATGTTTCATGTGAAATTTGACTTCAATCGGCTTATTGATTTCAGAGATGTATAAAAATATTGACCCCGACGACGGACCACTGCCTATCCTATAAGCCCTCTGAGCCTTAAGCTCTGCTGAGCTAAATAAAGTGTGCTTTAGGAGCCACAGTTTTGATTCATTCTTCTTTAAACTTCAACTAAGCATTTGCCTTGATGTTATAGTTGTCATATTTTAATATGGGTCATGTGGAATAAAAAACTAGGTCACTGGATTGACATTCTTTAAAACCTAATGTTAACTCTTATTCTGCTGTTCACAACAACCCATTCATTTGCAAACAGTGTAGATCCAGATCAGATGGCTTCTGAAGAAGCCATCTGATCAGGATCTACACTGTATGACATTCAATTTATGAATTTGTAGTAATAAATTACATCAAGTTATCTGACTGGTTCAAAGTGAGAAATGGATGTGGCTAAACTGAATTTTAAGCAAGAGAACGGTTAACTCTAGTCACCACAGTTTTGCTTTATTGGTCAGTCTTCTTGTTATTGCATCAGAATGGTGGCTTGATCAGTCATCTGTATGTGTAAACTAAAGCCTTTAAAGAATCTGTGTACTCCACATGACTCAGTTTTGACAAAATCCTCAAGAAACATCAACAGAATGCTTGTTTTGATAATATCTCAGCCAAGATTGTATATGGCCATATGGGGTCAAAAGATTAGCGGCTACAAAATGACCCAGGTGAGTGATTAAGGTCCATCCAGACACTCTTGCTTCTAAAGGATGAGTCTTCAAATGATGGTTTGATGAAATGGTATATAAATGGGCCTGCAGCAAACTGTAATACACTACTTTATTTGTTGGATGCATAACATTCATTTGTCTTTTTCTTCTTCTTGCAGAGATCATGTAATCTTGGTGAAAATATCTGAAGAAGGCGAACTGCTGGATGCTTCATACTTCCAGAGAGCAACAAGATGCTGCAGCTTGTTTGAGTTAGTTCATCGACAGAGATAATGTTTTTCTTGAAAATCAAAATGTGTCTATTTCATGGGAATCTTCATTTAAACCACTGGGACGATTTTTCAGAAAGGACGAAGAGGAAGTTGAATTAAATGTCATTCCATTTAGTGAGCTAGATATGCAAAAGGAAACCAATGAATCTTCGGCAGAAGACATCATTATTATCTCAGATTCATCAGAAAAAACTGTCAGCCAAAGACTTTGAATGTGTTTTCTGAATTGTCTTCCAAGAAAGAAATAAAAATCTCTTCTTCATCAGGCTCAAGCTCGGATGACGAATTGCCATCAATAATATTTCAATCAAAAAGATGGAAAAGTGAATCAAAGTCATCCCATAATTCTTCCCTGGTCACATCACCAAAGTCTATGAAGAGGAAAAGAGTATCATCATCGGGCTCTTCAGATGATGTTTTGTTCCTGCAGGAAAACAACATAGCAGAGACAGAGAACCTACCATGGGACACAGATGGTGACTGTTCTTATAGAATCCAGTATGATAAGACATTCGGAGAAAGAATGAAAAGTTCCAAGGATGGGAGAAATTGGCAGAGATACAACAAATGTTATACAAAAGAGTTTTCAGCAAACAAAGGCCTTCGCTTAAGTCCAATTGCAAAGGTGCTTACCATTGCACAAATGATGTTTGTCCCTTTATGATGTTTTATAGCCGGTCAAACACTTCACATATTTTAAAGGCAGGGAATGACTACATATGTGAAGAATGCCATAAAACCATGAAATTCATTTTATGTCCTGCTACAAAAATTTGGGAGTTTGAAAATAAATCTGACTGTGTCATAGTCCATCACAAAGGAGAACATACAGAGTTACTAAAAAGAACAAAAGCAAGTGATTCAGGATAACCAAAGCTTAAAACCATGTGAAATAAGCAGCAAGATTTTAATGAAAACTGTTGCAAAATCTTCAACAAGAGAAGAAGTTGAAAACATAGCATTCAGTTTATCTGATGAAAGACAGGTCAGGAACATTAAACAAAAGTTGTCGTCTAATGAGCCAGTGGCTGGGAATAAAAATCAAAAATGAGTTCCTTTAAGAGCAATGAAAACATTCATAAGAAAGAAGATGGGTCATACTACGTAGTTTCGGCTAATAAAGCCTCATCAGTGACCCTGTAATGATCCGGCAAAGAAAGCCAGAGGAAACATACTGCAATTTTGCGAATTTCAAATAGGCAGTCGATTCAGAGACTGATATAAATCAAAATGGAGTCCAAATAATTAAAAATCTGTCTAGAATATGAATCTAAACCAATAATATATTTCTGATTTCTCAGGATATTCACGCTGATCTCAAAGGACCAAAAGTAAAATATAAACTGCACTATGGTTGATGTACGGGGAGACGTTTTACGTTACGTTTTACGGGAAGTTAGCCGACCTTCAGGACAGGTGTATGAATCAGTATGATGACCCTTATTTACTGTATGAGTATCAAGTCAAAGAAGAAAAAGATGGTATTTGGGTTATAACTCATTCCACAATCAGCCAGCGGACAATCGTCAAAACGGTGAAAAAGACTGAAGAATAAGACAAGTATCCCACTTATGTTGTAAAATCATCAAAAGAAAAAACTTAACACAATGCAAAAAATGATGGACAGAGATCATTTCCTGTCTGATGAGTTTGCTTTTATGAACTTTAAGGTAAACAGAGTAAATGTCAAAGGAAATAAACTATAAACATTTGACATCAGTATATATCACACTATACATAAAAAGGTACCATGGCTTGTTAGGCTAGACTGTAAAAAAGAAGACAGAAAAACAGTGGCTATGACACTTAACATAGTTGACAGCATGATGCAGTGGGCTACTGATAGCAGAATAAAATTGTTTAAACCAACAGCTGGATGGATGCTATATGAAGGTGGCGGGTTACATGCAGCACTGTTATCTAAATTAGGTCAGGCATATTGCGAACAAAAAATGGTAACCTGTCGCCTACATCTAGCACAGTGCAGTACACGACATGCGCAAATGGCATTTGCTGGGCAAGTCGACAAAGGAAACAAAATGAATGAGTTTAATGTTCATGTCAAAAAGCTGGACCATTCACCCACAGTAAATATGTACAATGATGAATATGAGAAGCTAGACAAATTCATTACATCAGTAAATAAACCACACCTGAGAAAATGGCTAAACTGGTGGGATAGTCGTAGAACACATGTGATGGAGGCATACAGACCGAGCCTTGCTCCGAACACAAATCTGGCAGAGGCCTCCCATGCTTCAATGGAAATTTGTGGTGGGTCAAACTTAAACATTGTCCAAGCTGCAATATTTGATATATATGATGTATTCAAATATGAAAAGATGCTAAAGGTTATTGCTTGGGAGATGTGAGATCTGGAGTTGGTCCATTCAAGGCAATGAGGGATAAGAAAAAGTCAAAACTTGTAGAAAGCACAACAGATTGTCTACTCAATGAATTGGACGATCAGTTTAATGGCGGTGCTGCGCTTAGTAAGCCATCAACTTCAAGTTTTGAAGCATGTGAACAATCTAGCCATAGACTCGATACGGGGGTAATCAAAGACAAAAGACCAGGAGGGCGACAGCGTGCAAATGCTAGTGCAGACTTCAAAATCTCCCTTCTAAACGCAAAGGACATGAATGACTATAAAAGCATAGATATTGAGCAGCATTCCCCAACTCAGTGTACCGTAGTTCTGAAAAAAGGATTCAGATACATTTTACTCAATAAAATTTGACAAAAATACCACTTGCACATGTTAGTATGCAGTTGTACAAGCTGCAGTTAAGCATGGTAAAGTACCATGTAAGCACAGACTTTTTGTATTACTATCTGCTGGATTACATGAACGTGATGTAACCATGCTACAAGTCAGTTACACTTTACAAGAAACAAGAAAAATAGTAGCAGCCATACGAGGTTACAAACAAAATATTCCAAATGATTGTGATAGGATTGCGAAAGGTAAATCTGCAATCAATTTGAAAAAGAGCTCATCTGTTCATACGGTGTCAGATGACTTTGAAATAACTTTCCTTCATGGATTAATTTCCAAGTGTTATGGTTGTGAAAATAAATTTTCACATGAAAGATAAGCCCCATATGATCTTATAATAAGGCACCTAGAAGTGAGACCTGCTTATGAACGAAAAACAAAAGAATGGTATCTTCCATCTGGAAATTAAAAAGCAAATGCCTATTATCATATGGACATCAGATGCGTGCAAAAAAATAATTCAAATTTTGACAGAAGCCAAGTAGGGATTCCATTTGAGGTTCAGGCCCTGTTGTATGAAGGTCATAAAGAAGCGCTAAAAAGGCAGGATTTTATAATTAAGTATCATATGACATCGTTGAAAAGCAGTGGATAACGTTGTGTAATAAAAATCGTATGCCCACATGTGAAATAACACTTTGGCGGGATTAAGCAGGTAACGTCATGACGATGTCCATGTCAACAATGATTTTTGTGGACAAATTGTCAAATTCATAGGCGATAAAATCCGATTTAAAGTGGTCATATGATAAACAAAATCTTACAATCTTTTATTTCAAGTTGAGATTTGTTTGTTTGATTAGAGGTTTAACGTTCCTCTCAACACTCTACAGGTCATCTTGGAGATGTTGCTTCCAATTTTGTGGGACTTTTACCCGACATAGAGATGAAATGACATCTCAAGCCATGCCGCCAAATGAAACCAATAGGGTTTATAAGCATGTACGGACCGACTCGCACTGCAATTTCCTGTGCAAATGATCAATTAGAAACCTATCTTAAAGATTATGGGTGCTGGTTAGAATCACACTCATTGACTTGTTAACTTGATGAGGTGGTCCACAAGCATCCACAATATACATGTATATCTGGGGCAGAATCTATGCATAATGTGTGAGTATATACATTGTTCTACAGTAGCCTGAGCTAGCAGACCCCAAGTAAATGATCAGTAATCAATATTTCTGGCGGTAGCTGTAAAACCTGGGCTGGGCTCATGGGCTGGGTTTGGGCTCGAATTTTTGGGCTCAAATGAAAATGGGTTTGACTCAGGATATAGGTGAAACATGGTCAACTTTGATGTCTGGTTGGAGGAACTGTTAAGAGAATTGCTCCCATAGGCCCCTGCCAAGATTATATATAATAGTAAATTCTCTAGTAGCATACCCACGTGACCTAGGAACAAGCTTTCTGCGCTGCAGAGATAAAATCTCTGTATTTGTATAGAAATCACTCAGTTTGCATGGAATCAGTTTTGTGCTTTTCGCAGGTTTTTCATGTTATATTAAAATGCCAACAAAAATGTTCTTGGGGACAGTGTAATAGTGACAGCAGATATGCAGACAAACCACACATGGAAAAAGTTGACTTCGTGCCATTTCCAAAGCTCACGAAAAGTCTGGGAAAGTACCTACGATGGATAAAGCTTTGTGGAAGGCCCCATGAACAACTTAATGTCAATAGAATCACTGCCTACAAATATGTATGTGCATAAATTTTCTTCATTTATAGGGTACAGAAGGGCTGTGTCACTGCTTTGTGTATCGGCCCCCGCCCATAGGAGCTTGAAGAAATATATGGGCTGCATGATGCTTCCACGCAGAGCTGAATCCGGCCCGCACACCAGTACTGGTAAACCGCTTAGAGGATCTAAGCCTGTCCAGGAACCGAGGTGCGAGGCGGACCGTCCATGCTAATAAACCCTATTGGTTTCATTGGGCGACAGGGCTTGAGATGTCATTTCATCTCAATGTCGGGTAAAAGTCCCACAAAATTGGAAGCAACGTCTCCAAAATGACCTTTACAGTGTTGACGGGGACGTAAACCCTCAAATCAAACAAACTGCTTTGTGTATTTGATGTCTGGAGAACTGAGTCCTCTTTCTCCTTTAGTTTAAACGTATTTTATTTCCATATTATACATGTACAAAATACAATATTACATGAAAAAATTTAGATTAGAACGACTTCTTTCTCCTTTAGCCGACGTATTCACTGGCAGTCCCCTTTTCTTGGCATCATCAAAAATCAAAGAGCTCAGAATCAAAGCTACCATCGATACTTACAAATATTGAAAAAAAATCATAAAATGGGGCTACAACATTACGGTGACACATCCGTGTGCATAGCATGTCCGTTAGAAATCATGGCGTCCAACGTGGTGTCAGAAAAAGATAAATGTTAGGTAAAAATGATAACATCTTTATTATTTCTGCTTTCAACATAGATTGTGGGTGCTCGATAGAACCGCCTCAATGGGCGATTCTAACCCTTCGCCCCCGCCCATAGGGGCTTGAAGAAATATATGCACGATGCTTACACGCAGAGCTGAATCTGGCCCGCACGTGCTTATAAATCCTATTGGTTTCATTGGGCGACAGGGCTTGAGATATCATTTCATCTCAATGTCGGGTAAAAGTCCCACAAACTTGGAAGCAACGTCTCCAAAATGACCTTTACAGTGTTGACGGGGATGTTAAACCTCAAATCAAACAAACATAGCGAGTACCCACAATCTATGTTTTGAGCAAAAATAAGGCAGATAATGTATACCCCCATAAACCCCACTTTCCTCTATATAAAGTAGGGTTCAGGGGGTCTTCGTTTCAAGGACTTGTTATCGTGATTGATAGATTCTTGGTGCTCATTAAAACTGTCTCAATGAGGTGTTTTTAACGAGTAGCCACAACCCATGTCTTGGAGCAGAAATAAGGAAAATAATGTATACCACTGTAAAACATCGTTTTCCCTATATAAAGTGGGGTTTAACTTCAGAACTTATTTATTGGGGTGTTCATAACACAATTTTTTTAACATGATGATTTAATGTTTAATTATAATTTTGCACTCATATTTAACTAACAATTCAACTGGAAACACAAATATTTGTTTTCAGACTACTGCTTGCTAATTTTAATCATTATCATTGATTTTTTTTTCAACAGCTTTGTTGCTGTTTTCTGTTCCCCATTCATAGCTCAAGATAAGGTTTGTTTTGTGGTTGTTTTTTTTTTTCGATGAGAAAGTTACTGATATTTTTCTTATATCTACAAGAAATATATATATATATATATACACAAAAGAGAAATGACATCACACGGAGAACACAGTAAATAATATTATTCCCAACCGGTTTCGTTTATAACTCATCAGGGGAATAGTACAATAACAAAATGGCGTTACGTCGCAACGTTACTTAGTAACGAGTAAGACGTATACACAGCACACAAAATGAAACGTCATGCGGCAAAATGGTGCCGTTAGTGTAGGTTTGAAAACCTTAATGAAATACTTTTCTTTGGATAACCTTGCTGAAACATTATTATTGTGAAACTTGTAAAACGGAAAAATGGAAAACTTTGGATTGTTTAGAGAACATTGGTCTAAATGAAAACTGACGGGCAGTTGCCGCGTTGATGGGTCTCTTATTTGTTGGTCATGAACTGTCCGTCGGTTTCGAAGTTTGTCACCTGTCTGTCCAATGTAGAATTCTTTGCAGCCATTACAAACTAAAACATACAATACATTTTTGACAGTGCAGTTCATATTTTCTTTAACGTGAAATATTTTGTTATTTAACTGTAAGGAAGATCCTTCAATAATGAAATTACAAAGTCCGCATCGTGGCTCATTACATTTAGTAACCGATGGGGTAGTATTTGTTTCACTGAATTGAGATTTTATTAACATACGTTTTAAATTTGGGAGTTGTCGCTTGCATTTTATGACCTTGGTGTTGTTTATTATTCTATCCATTGTTTTATCAGAGTTTAAAATTCTCATGTTATTTTTCAAAATGCCAAACATTTCTTTATGTTTTGGATTGTGTGTTGAAATAAAAGGAGTTATATTTTCCTCCACTTTTTCCTTTACATTCAGCAATTTTGTTCGTGGTATTTCTAAGGCTTTATTTATTCCAGATTTTATTATTGGCAGTGGATAGTGCCGTTTGGTTAAAGTGGTGGCAAGTTCTTTTAAACGGTAACTAAGTATATTTTTATCAGAAACAATGGTACAGATTCTTCGAGCTAAGGAAAATGGTATAATGGTTTTTGTGTGTTTCGGGTGACAAGATTTGAAATTTAGGTATTGTTTAGAATCAGTGACCTTAAAGTATATGTCTGTTGAAATGGAAGTTCCAGTTTTAATGACTAATATGTCCAGGAAGGGTAGTTGTACGGGGTTAACCTCAATTTTAAATTTGATATCTTTATGAAGAGAGTTAAGTATATTTTCCATTAAATTTAAATCTTTCTGTGACCTTTGCCAAAGTATGAAACAATCGTCTAAATATCTTTTCCATTGATTTTCTACATACTGTCCAAACTGTTCACCCATTTCTTGCTTGATTTTTTCATATAAAGTTTCTTCTAAAAAGCCTAAAACTAATGTTGCATATGTTGGTGCTACTTTGGTGCCCATGGCTGTGCCTTTTGATTGGTTAAAATATAAACCATTAAAAGAAAAATTGTTGTTTTCTAAAATTAGTTTTAAACCTTCAAGAATAAAATCTTTTGAAAATCTTTCTGAAATTAATTCTGGGTGTTTTTCCAACCAATATGATACAGCTTCTAGGCCTAATTCATGTGGTATATTTGAATATAAGCTGACAATATCAAAAGAAACCAATAATGTGTTTTCTGGGATATTTTTAGGTAAAAAATTAAGAAAATCTATATCATCCCGCAAATAACTTTTTACATGTTTCAAAAATGGTTTTAGTAAAATATCCAGAAGGGAACTTAAGCGGCTCGTTTCACATCT
This sequence comes from Lucinisca nassula, assembly GCA_963580285.1. Classification (NCBI taxonomy): domain Eukaryota; kingdom Metazoa; phylum Mollusca; class Bivalvia; order Lucinida; family Lucinidae; genus Lucinisca; species Lucinisca nassula. The sequence continues at coordinate 22,826,526 of OY757020.1, forward strand.
TGGGCCTGCAACAATTGGTCGAAATTGTAAATCTTCAGGATCTAGTACTTCAATATATTCGGAATTCAATATGTTGCATGCGTTCTGTATAAATTTGCTTTTGTGTATTTTCGGTAAACCATAAAAAGTACTTGTTTTGTAATCAAATTAAGTAAAAAGTCTGCCTCCTGGATTGTTATATCTTTATTCAGATTTATCAGTTCTTTTAATTTAGCAAGTACTTCTTTTTCATTGCTGTCTGGAATAGATGTATAGTATGATTCATCCATTAACATTTCTAGAATTTTTCTCTTGTAAAATTGAACATTCATTATCACAATACCACCACCTTTATCTGCTTCCTTGATTACTATGGATTTGTCTTCTGACAGAGATTTTATTGCTTTTCTTTGCTCTAAAGTAACATTATGTTGTATGTTTTTATTTTCTTTAGGAATATTATCATATATCGTTTTGGTTGTTGTTATGTAAGTTTCAAGGTTTAAATTACGCCCACTGGGAGGGGTAAAACTTGATTTATTTCTCACTAATGAAATATCTGTTTGTTCTTTGCCATCAAAATACTCTTGCAATCTTATTTTTCGGAATAATTCATTTAAATCATCATCAAGTTCAGAACTATTACTTTTTTCAGGTGTGGGAGTAAATTTGAGACCCATCAACAAGACACTTTTTTCTATATCATTAAGTTTACGGTTAGAAAGATTATATATTTTAGTAAATGTTTTGTCTGATGTTTCAGCAAGGTTACCTCCAATTATATCCGGCTGTTCCAGTTGTGGTCCGCCTGTAGAAAAGAATCTACGGGTTCTTCTATTTGTCCATCGTTTTCTTTCATAGAATTGTTGGACCTGTTTTCCCATGGTCTTTTATAGCTGTGATTATTGTTCATCCTCCCTCTTCTCTGCTGTTGGTGATACCGTCCGCTGTTTCTTTGTTGTCTCTGCTGTCCTTGTTGATATTCGTTGCTATCAAGTTTTGAAATCAGTTGTGTAAGAAGAGTATGGATACTCTCATCTGTTCTTCTTTGGTTTTCTGGAGCCTCCCTCACTACATCGGCATATGATTTTTGTTGAATTTGTGGGTGTGTTTGTTTGAAGTTGCCATTTCCAGCTTTGAAAAAGGGACTAGTATTTGCATACTGTATGGTGAACTCTAATTCATACTTTTTGAGCCAGTTCTCATTGCTTTGCCATCTTTTATGCGAAATTTCTTCATTTCTTTTGACATGTTTCTTCCACATGTCGAGAACGAATTCGGATACTTGTCCCGTACATTTGTTTTTTATAATGTCTTCCATTTCTTGATCTAATTGCCGTACTCTTTCGTTGCAGGATTCCACCCTTAGTTTTTCCAATTCTATTTCCATCCTGAAGTCTTGAATCACGGCTCTCTCTCTTAATTGCCTTTGGTTTTCATTTTCATATTTAATTTCAAATTTTTGAAGTTTACGTGGAATAACTACTGGATTGCCTTCTATCCATTTCTGATGAAACAGAAGATTTCCGCTGTTGCGTACATAAGCCCAATACGCATCTTTTCTTTGACCTAGTTTTCTATCCCATATCTGGCCAATGCGCGATTTTATTTTCATTGCTTCTGCTTCCAGAAAATTTACATTGTTGCTTTCCTGCATTTCTATATCATGTGTATGGATTTCGCTATTAAATCTACTTTTCACATTTTCGTCCACACTTTTCATTAAATTTGAAATTTCTGAAGCCATAACCTCGTTAATAGCAGAAAATCCATGCATATTACTTTCTTTTATCGCGGCGGTAAGTTCATGAATGGCAGAGATAATAATAGATAATTTTGTACTTATCTCACTTAACTGTCTATTTTCGGATTCCTCTGGCACTGAATCTGTTGACGCAGATGGTGAATTTTCCGAGCTGCTCTCATCCGTTTTGACGCGTTTTGGACCCATTGTGAGTATCCATAACATTTGTTTTTGTGCAAAAATAAGAAAAGTAACATGTGGATATCCCCTCTTATCTGGGGCTATGTTCTTTGGCTTTTGAAATTTAGGTAGAGTTTGGGATCTGATTCTATCTGTTCCTGACAGATCTTTATTTTAGCTCACCTGAGCACAAGGTGAGCTTTTAGGATCGGTCTTTGTCCGTCGTCAACTTTTGCTTTAAACAACTTCTCCGATGGGTATGAATTGCGCACCTCTTGTGCCTGATCTGTTATTGTATTGTTATGAAAGAGATCAGCGTGAATATTCTGAGAAATCAGAAATAAACTATTGGTTAAGACTCATATTCTAGACAGGTTTTTAATAATTTGGACCCCATTTTGATTTATATCGGTCTTTGAATCGACTGCCTATTCGAAATTCGCAAAATTGCAGTATGTTTCCTCTGGCTTTCTTTGCCGGATCATTACAGGGTCACTGATGAGGATAACCCTTCCAAAGGATAACCCTTTTATAGAACATATTTAACGTCACTACAGCTGATGTCTGGGAATGTGTGGCGGCGGTAAAACGTCTCCCTGCCCTACATCATAGTGTAGTTTATATTTTCTTGTCCTTTGGGATCATTGATTCCATTGTGGAATTTTGAAAATACTTGAGGGTCACTGATGAGGCCTAATTGGCCGAAACTAGCTAGTCTGGCCCAGAAAACATGCACACTTCATATTTTCCAGTTCTGTGGTGTATTCCTTGCTTCCAAAGGATAACCCTTTTATAGAACATATTTAACGTCACTACAGCTGATGTCTGGGAATGTGTGGCGGCGGTAAAACGTCTCCCTGCCCTACATCATAGTGTAGTTTATATTTTCTTGTCCTTTGGGATCATTGATTCCATTGTGGAATTTTGAAAATACTTGAGGGTCACTGATGAGGCCTAATTGGCCGAAACTAGCTAGTCTGGCCCAGAAAACATGCACACTTCATATTTTCCAGTTCTGTGGTGTATTCCTTGCTTCCAAAGGATAACCCTTTTATAGAACATATTTAACGTCACTACAGCTGATGTCTGGGAATGTGTGGCGGCGGTAAAACGTCTCCCTGCCCTACATCATAGTGTAGTTTATATTTTCTTGTCCTTTGGGATCATTGATTCCATTGTGGAATTTTGAAAATACTTGAGGGTCACTGATGAGGCCTAATTGGCCGAAACTAGCTAGTCTGGCCCAGAAAACATGCACACTTCATATTTTCCAGTTCTGTGGTGTATTCCTTGCTTCCAAAGGATAACCCTTTTATAGAACATATTTAACGTCACTACAGCTGATGTCTGGGAATGTGTGGCGGCGGTAAAACGTCTCCCTGCCCTACATCATAGTGTAGTTTATATTTTCTTGTCCTTTGGGATCATTGATTCCATTGTGGAATTTTGAAAATACTTGAGGGTCACTGATGAGGCCTAATTGGCCGAAACTAGCTAGTCTGGCCCAGAAAACATGCACACTTCATATTTTCCAGTTCTGTGGTGTATTCCTTGCTTCCAAAGGATAACCCTTTTATAGAACATATTTATTAGCCGAAACTACGTAGTATGACCCACCTTCTTTCTTATGAATGTTTTCATTGCTCTTAAAGGAACTCATTTTTGATTTTTATTCATGTTGTCGCTTTCCATTGATGACCAATCTGAAATTATTGAAGCTTTTAGCTCTACTTCTAGATATTTAGATGATTTATTAAATCTTGACAATACTTACTTTGATGGTTTGATCAGTCAGATTTATCCCCTAGACCTTCAGTTAAACAAGGCAAATTCCTCTGATACCGAGGCCCCCTTTTCGGATTTACATTTATCTATTGTAGATGGATTTGTTTCTTGCAAAATTTATGACAAACGTGATGATTATAATTTCGAGATTGTAAATTTTCCTTTTTTGGAAGGTGATGATCCTTGTGCGACATCGTACGGGGTTTATATTTCGCAGTTTATTCGATTCGCTACTGTCTAGTCATGTATCAGACTTCAACACTCGTAATAAATTATTAACCGCTAAACTTCTTAATCAAGGTTATCGGTATCATAAACTACGTAAAGCCTTTTCTAAGTTTTAAAGACGTCATTCTGGTTTCAAAATTCAATGTTGGACTTAAAACACTTCTGCAACAAGGCCTATCGGAACCCGAATTCTATGGTAACTTAGTATATAAATTTAGAAAAATACATGCTTGTAATTACTTAAGTACCCTAATTTCGTAAAATCGTTCGTCGATATATAAAGATGGGGTACAACATAAATGTTATAAAACAGACTGCATGCATGGTGGTTAACTCAATCACGGTTGGCAACCTCAAAGTCTAACTGTTGGTTTTTACGGCCCAGTCAACACTATTTAGGTCATTTTTGAGCCGGTCAGTTTACCTATCAACACTTTCCTGGGCAGGCTTATACGTAAGGGGTTAACCAGTACAGTGCACATTCTTTCGCCAGAAACTGACAACTACAAACAAACTAACTGTAGGTTTTAAATTTGCTCCAGCAATTCTGTTGTTGTATGCTGTCGAGTCCTCAACCTTGTTTCATCTCTGTAGTTTTTTGATTTGTATGTTCTCGGAGATGTAGCACTTATGAGTAAGGAAGCCTTCATGCGGACTAAACAAAATTAGTGTATAACACGACAGAGGTAAGGGCGAGGATTATGGCCATGTAAAATCGATTTAAGCCCCCCATGTGGAATTCTTTCCACTGACCGTTCCAAAGCGGTTCTTCTGTGGCGGTTTATTTATGTTGTTGCTTGTTATTTACTGTGTGTATCACTTGTGTGTTTTTGTTTTGGATGGCCATCTGGCCATTTTGTGGGAAAGTAACTGTCCTTTTAGTCTTCCTTTGTTTAGGTTTAGGTTTCCATTGTGGTCTGGTCGCTTCATGATTGGGTTTGTTCCCTTTGGTGTCTTTGATGGGTGGAGTAAGTTAATTGTATCGATTCCTGATCTTTGTTTTACTTCTACTTTGCTTCCCTCTTTGATTGCACACCGGTGGGTCGGGCCTAAGATTATATGACGGTTCCAGCGTAAATATATAAATGAAATTTTATTTAATCTTAGTATTCTTTATGTTGGTCGGCGCCTGATGCTCCGTCTTTGGTCGGGACCCTCGGAGTCTAACTGTTGTTTTTTTTTGCTCCAGCAATTCTGTTGTTGTATGCTGTTGAGTCCTCAACCTTGTTTCATCTCTGTATTTTTTTTATTTGTATGTTCTCGGACCCGCAAATATACCACGCAATGCAGACGGCACAAAGTTATGGTTACCACTGACGTTAAAACCACAAGCGTGAAAGAAAGGGAAAAAGAGGAGTAAAATACATTCTGTTTTCGTTTAATTTTTAAGTAAATCCAGACAATGGAGCTTGAGAGATGGGTGACACAGAGAGATCTAAAGAAGACAAATGACCTGTCGCAGGGTGAAAGTAAGTATAAGATTTATCATTCATCAACCAGAGATCGTTTTTTGCAATAAAATCTTCAATAAGTGCTCCTCTGTTGTTGTTATCCTTACAACCCCATAGAATGTTGTGACCATTGAAGTCACCGACTAAAAGATAAGGCGATGGAAGCTGACCCAGCAATGGTTCAAGATGTTCGGGCTTTAAATGATGATGATGATGATTTCGTGTTTAACGACGCGTCAACCCTCTTTGTGGGTCATAAGCGTCAAACGGTTGATGGTTAAACGGCACGAACAATTATGATGATATTAAAAGTAAAAAGTCAGAATGATAATGTATAAAAATCTGAAACAGTTAAATCTTATGAAAAAGTCCAATTTCTTTTAAGAATGAAATAATATTATCAACAGGTACATCTCGAAACAGTTGTTGCAAAGTGTCAGCTTTGAAATATAAAATACGTGAGGGTGAAAAGTCAACACAGTCAATTAAGATATGTTTCACAGTGAATGGCTGATCACAACCTACACAAGAAGGCTGATCATCACCATTAAAAATATAAGAATGAGTAACTCTAGTATGGCCGATGCGCAGTCGTGTTAATACTACGTCCTCTTTTCTGGAAAACTGTGGAGGAGAGCATTTTGTACTAACGACAGGTTTAATGGCATGGAGTTTGTTATTTATTGCACGGTCCCATTCGCCTTGCCATTCCGACAAGATGTATCTGTTGATAAATGGTTTAAAATTGTTAAAAGGAATTTTAAAAACAGATGGATCAAGATTGAGCGATTCCTTTGCTTTCTTGTCAGCATATTCATTGCCGACAATGCCAATATGGCTCGGAAGCCAACAAAACAAGATTTGGTGTGTTTTAGAAATTTCATGATGTTTTTCGATCAATTTTTGAATTTGAGGATTTTTAGATGATGAATGGTCTAAAGCCTTAAGCACAGAAAGTGAATCCGAAAATATAATTGCTTTTTGAATTGTTGAAGAACTGATAAAATCTAAAGCTAGGTCTATTGCTTTGGCTTCAGCTGTAAAAATAGATGAACCATCTGGAAGGCGCATGGTTTTGTGCGTATCTTTAGAAACATACGCACAGCCAACTTTATCTCCTTCTTTGGAACCATCAGTATAGACTTGCTGGTAATCATTGTAACGTGACTGCAGTACCTGAAAGTTTTGTTTGAGAAGTATTGGATTTGATTCGGATTTTTTTCCATCATGTAAGTCGAACAGAATAGAAGGTTGTTAATACACCAAGATGGAACTTCGGCGGTTTCATGTTTTTGAATATTTTTAAGGTCGATACCTGAATTTTCCAGCAGTGGTAAAATACGTAATCCAAAAGGTTTGATTGCTGTGGGTTTTGTTTCATACTTATCTACAAATTGAGGTCGAAATGAAATTTTGGATGCCGGGTTAGATGGATTTGCAGCAAGTCTGATAGCATACTGAAGAGAAAGTTTCTCTCTGCGCGAGGTTAAAGATGGTTCACCTGCTTCTACATAAAGGCTTAATACGGGAGAAGTACGGAAGGCTCCCATGGCCAGACGAAGGCCTTGGTGATGGATAGTATCCAAGGATTTTAAATAGGACTTTCTGGCAGAACCATAAACAACAGACCCATAATCTAATTTAGATCTTATTAAAGACCGGTAAAGATGTAATAAAGTATACCGATCTGCTCCCCAACTTGTATGAGCTAAAACTTTCAAAAGATTCAAAGCTTTTAAGCATTTCGCTTTAAGATATTTAATATGTGGAATAAAAGATAACTTTTGATCAAATATGACCCCAAGAAATTTGGCTTCTTCAACAACAGGAATTTGTGATCCGTATAAAAACAGGGAAGGATGTTCGTGTTTCTTCCGTAGTTTACAAAAATGAACACACTGCGTTTTCGACTTGGAGAACTTGAAACCATTTTTATCAGTCCATTCTTCTATTCTTTTTAAATTTTGTTGTAACTTTCGTTCAATTGTTTTCATATTTTTTTAACGGTAACATATACAAAAATCATCAACATACAATGAACAATCAGTTTTGTCGTCCAAACATTGTACAATATTGTTTATTTTGATGTTAAATAGCGTAGTTGAAAGAATACTACCCTGTGGGACACCCTGTTCTTGATCATAGAAATCTGACACGGTAGACCCCACACGCACCTGAAACATGCGCTCCCCTAAAAAGCTTTCAATAAAACTGGGAAGTTTTCCTCTTAAGCCAATGTTATGTAGATCTTTCAATATTCCATAACGCCATGTTGTATCATATGCTTTCTCCAAGTCGAAAAAGACAGCCACTACGTGTTCTTTGTTAATAAAAGCATCTCGTATAAATGTTTCTAGTCTTATTAAATTGTCATTGGTACTACGTTCCGAACGAAAGCCCGATTGATATTCTGAAATGAGGTTGTTGGACTCTAAGTACCAGACTAATCTCTTGTTTATCATTCTCTCCAATGTTTTACACAAACAACTTGTCAAAGCTATCGGACGATAATTTGTAGGTTCTGCATGATCTTTCCCTGGTTTCGGAATTGGTACAACTGTAGCTACACGCCAACTCTCAGGACAGACCCCCGTTTCCCAAATATTATTAAAGATATCTAAAAGTGTTGTAAGAGAACTTTTTGGCAGATGCTTAAGCATCTGATAATGAATTTCATCGGGGCCGGTTGCCGTATCATGTGATTTTTCAATGGCTTCAACGAGTTCGGATAAGTTAAATGGTGTGTTGTATTCTTCGTGATTAAGGGATTTGAAGTTAAGTTTTCTTTTCTCCTGGTCCTTTTTGAAATTTCTAAAAGTGTCAGAATAATTACGCGATGATGAATTTCTCAAAAATGTGTGACCAAGAGTATCTGAAATATCTTTTTTTGTTGAAGCTATTGTGTCAAATTCAGTATTTAAATGTGTAAAACTAGAAGACTTTGTTTTTCCTGAAATTTTTCGTACCATATCCCAAACCTTTTTAATGGGGGTTTTATAGTTCAATTTGGAGACATATTCTCTCCATGACTTTCGTTTGGAAGCTCGGATTGTTCGCCGAGCTTTAGCTCTAAAAACTTTTACGTCGTTGAGCTTTTCTGAAGTGGGATTTTTGCAGAACTTATTTAGAGCCTGTTTACGCTTTTTAATAGCTTCTTTACAGTCATTATTAAACCAAGGCTTGCTTTTCTTAGTATTTGTGGAGGTCTTTGGAATGCATTGTTCTGATATGTTAATAAGTGTATCTGTGAAATCAGAAACAATGTCAGATGATTCATTTAAGTGATCAATTGATAACTCTTCTTCACATAAATTATGGAATAATTCCCAGTCGGCTTTATTCATTTTCCATTTCTGGTTACAGTCTTCATCTGGTTCGTTTACGCTCTCTATTATAACAGGAAAGTGATCACTTCCGCACTGATCATCATGAACAGACCAGTCATAGTCCAAGAAGAGAGATGGGTGACACAAAGAGAGATCTAAAGAAGACAAATGACCTGTCGCAGGGTGAAGGTAGGTATAAGATTTATCATTCATCAAGCAAAGATCGTTCTTTGCAATAAAATCTTCGACAAGTGCTCCTCTGTTATTGACATCTTTACAGACCCATAGAATATTGTGACCATTGAAGTCGCCAACTAAAAGATATGGCGATGGAAGTTGACTCAGCAATGAGTCAAGATGTTCGGGCTTTAAAGAAAATGAGGGTGGATATATAGAGAGCAAACTGTAGTTTCTTTATCCAGAGAAACCGATACTGCTACAGCTTGAAGGTCGGTTTTTAATTTGATCTCTCTTTGTGGTAAACATGATTTAACAAAAATTGAGCTGCCACCAGATGGTTTGTTACCATCAGAATAGATATAGTTGTATGTATTGAAACCCCTGACATCTATGTTGTCATCAGTTTTTAAAAAAGTTTCTTGCAAACAAAACACCGATGGGGTTAGTAGCGAAATAAGTAATAAGAGTTCATTATAATTTGATTTAAGACCTCGACAATTCCATTGTATTATTTTGTGTTTTAAATCCATTTTAAGGAGAGATATTTAAAGACTAGAAACTATTATGGAGGTGCAATTGGTGATATAGATCTGCTACCACCAGCTCGTGGTGTGGCAGACCTCGATCTGTTATTGCCACTTGGTGATGATGGAGTTTCAGTCAACTCCATATCACTGTCACTCAAAGATCCGAATCTGTTCTGAAATTTTATATTGTCTCTTTCCATTTTACGTTGTCTGTCTGTTTGTCTTTGAGACAATTGATGTTTTTTTATCGGATCTTGCGACCCCTTATTAGTTCGACCTGGGTCGGGTTTCTCTTTTACATTCGGCGCTGGCTTCGGTACGGTCGCTGTCGACCGATCCGAAGCAACCTGGATTGCGCCTTTTGATAAATTGGTTGAACTTTGTGGTGCTGGAGTGGATTTACTCCATGCACCAGACTTTTTCAGTTCAGCAATGTATGATTCAGCAGTCTGTGTTGCGGAGCTGGTACATTTTACACCAGCACCCTTTGTGATGCTGGCGAAACTGGTGGTTGGTGTTATGTATCGCTCTTCGACAATCTTCCGCGCTTCTGGGAATGTTATCCCCCTTTGGTATTTGACGGTAAGTATTTCTTTTTCATTTTTCCACGCCGGACAGTCTCGGGAGAAAACAGCATGTTTGCCATCACAATTTACGCATTTGGGTTCATTTTTGCAGTTGAGGTGATTATCAACATGCTTTTCTTCACCACAATTAGGACAGAGTTTTTTTCTCTGACATCTGCTTTCGTGATGGCCAAAAGCCTGACAAGAGTAACATCTAAGAGGGTTTGGGATGTATACCTCTACGTTAATGGAAAGATATGCTACTTTGATTTTCTTGGGTAGAATTGGTGTATTAAAAGTCAACACATAAGTTGCTGTTGGTTTTAGTACACCATTTCTACGAACTTGAATGTTACGAACACCAACAACTCCCTGATCCTTAAGGTTATCGACTATCTCTTCATCTGAGCAAGGACGCAGTTCTGGACTGCGAATCACTCCCTTAGATGAATTGAGCGTGTTATGTAAAGCGACTTTAACTTTTAGATCAAAGAGTTTGTTGGTGTTTAGCAGGCTTACCACTTGCTGTTTTTTCTCGACTTCCAAGAGAAGATCACCCGATTTGAGTTGTTTTATACTCTTAGGGTGTCCGGCAATGGAGAGAATACTTTTCTCGATGACGAAGGGGGAAAGGCTAGATACAGTTCGTGTATCGTCAAGTGACGTAACGACCAAGAAACGCGGAACATTGTCAAAATTTGGTTCAGCAGACTGCTGACTAGATTGTTGACTTGACTGCTGACTGGATTGTTGACTGTGTTCATCCGATTCGGATGAATCTTCTTGTTTTTTTCGTTTAGGTGCGTTGTGGTTAGGTGATTTGCGGTTAGGTGATTTGCGGTTATGTTTTTTTCCAGGAGCCATAAGAAAAAAATTCTAGTTTCGTCCCAAGTGCTCTCCGCCCTCCGTGGAGCCCTACAAGGGAACACCATACTGGAGTGGTTATCCAACTCGCAGATGTTAGAGATACACGTGAGATATACTCGTATAAACAAAATGCCTACACGATTGATCCGTTAAGCCACCGCCTTCTAGAGATGATGATGATGATGATTTCGTGTTTAACGACGCGTCAACCCTCTTTGTGGGTCATAAGCGTCAAACGGTTAATGGTTAAACGGCATGAATAATTATGATGATATTAAAAGTAAAAAGTCAGAATGATAATGTATAAAAATCTGAAACAGTTAAATCTTATGAAAAAGTCCAATTTCTTTTAAGAATAAAATAATATTATCAACAGGTACATCTCGAAACAGTTGTTGCAAAGTGTCAGCTTTGAAATATAAAATACGTGAGGTTGAAAAGTCAACACAGTCAATTAAGATATGTTTCACAGTGAATGGCTGATCACAACCTACACAAGAAGGCTGATCATCACCATTAAAAATAAAAGAATGAGTAACTCTAGTATGGCCAATGCCTTCTAGAGATAAAAAGACAGAAAAGGGTAAGGTAAATGGGCATATGGTTGGTATCAGGAAAGATACAAAAAGAGTTGAAGAGAAAGCAAAGCGGTATCTCTAGGGCTTGGCGTGACCAGCCGATTGACCGTGCCGGACCGCACGGCCACCCGTCTACACCGAAAAGCCAGGCCAAAGAGGCGTGTTGGGCACCTGAAGCACCGCCACCTCAGGTAACCCTCAACCTCCAGGATCCCTTCTTCCGGTTTACAGGACGCCACCCACGGCAAACGGGTGGTACTTCCTTTAGCTCTTCCCAGTGGGCACATTGACCACAGCAGCAACGTGCCCAGTGGGAATTGAGCCCCCAGGGCCACGGCAAGGCAGGAAGTCTAATACCTGGGGGTCGGGCTTTAAAGTAAATGAGGGTGGAATATATAGAGAGCAAATTGTAGTTTCCTTATCCAGAGAAACCGACACTGCCTGAGCCTGTAGTTCTGTTTTCAGTTTAAACTATCTTTGTGGTCAACAAGATTTAACAAAATTGAAGTGTCACCAGATGGTCTGTTTCCATCAGAGTATATATAGTTGTATGAATTGAAACCCCTAATATCGATGTTGTCTTCAGTTTTAAAAAAAGATTCCTGCAAACAAAAAACCGATGGGTTTAATAAAGTAAGAAGCAATAAGAGTTCGTTATAATTTGACTTAAGACCTCGACAATTCCATTGTATTATTTTGTGTTTTAGATCCATTTTATGGAGAGATATTTATATGACTAATGCGTCGTTATCGACGAAATAACCTACCTTATGTAAGGTTTCCTTGTAATCTTGCTACCCTTGCGAGGATTGGTTGGAGAATCATCATCATCCATTAGTTCATCATCGTCCTCGTCAGACGGTAGCGCTGTTTGCGTGTAATCTTATTGGATCGGTTCTCCCGATCCCTTATTGGTCCAACCGGAGTCGGGTTTCTCTTGTACATGTGGCGCTGGCTTCGGTTCGGCTGATCCGGAGCAACCTGACAAATTGGTTGAATTTTGTGGTGCTGGAGCAGTACTCCATGCACCAGATGTTTTCAGTTCAGCAATGCAAGATTAAACAGTCTGCGTGCCAATGTTCGTGACTGTAACACCAACACCCTTTGTGATGCTGGCGTAACTGGTGCTTTGTGTTTTGTAACGTTCTTCAACAATTTTCCTCGCTTCTGGAAATGTTATCGACCTTTGGTATGAGAGGGTTTGGTATATAAACCTCTACGTTAATAGAAAGATATGCTACTTTCATTTTCTTGGGTAGAACTGGTGTATTAAATGTCAACACGTAAGAACCTGTGGGCTTTAATACACCACCTCTACGGACTTGGATGTTACGTACATCAATAACGCCTTGATCTCTCAAGTTGTCAGTTATCTCTGCATCACTGCAAGGTCGTAGCTCTGGGCTGCGGATGACACCTTTACACGAATTAAGTGTTTTGTGCAGAGACACTTTGACTTGGAAATCAAATAGCTATGTGTTTCCAAGCAGGCTTTTCACCTGCTGTTCTCTCTCGACTTCCAAGAGGAGATCACCTGACTTAAGCTTCTTGATGCTTTTTGGATGTCCGGCAATGGACACTATGCTCTTTTTCGATTTCAAAGGGCGATAAACTTGACACAGTGCGTGTATCTGCCACTGATGTCATAACCTAGAAGCGCAAAAAATCAATAGCTTTGGTGTTGCAGACTGCTGACGAGACTGTGGACTAGGCTGCTCAATAGGTTCATCCGATTCGGATGAATCTTCGTCTTTTTTACGTTTGGTTGCGTTGCGGTTATTTTTTCCATTCCCCATGAGGAATATATCAGAGTTTAGTCCCAAGTGCTCTCCGCCCTCCTTGGAGCCCTACAATGGAACACCATAATGGAGTGGTTATCCGACTCGCAGGTGTTAGAGATACACGTGAGATATACTCGCATAAACAAAATGCCTACACGATTGGTCCGTTTGGCCACCGCCTTCTAGAGATAAAAAGACAGAAAAGTTTAAGGTAAATGGGCATATAGTTGGTATCAGGAAAGATACTAAAAGAATGGAAAAGAAAGCAAAGAGGTATCTCTAGGGCTTGGCGCGACCAGCCGATTGATAGTGCCGGACCGCATGGCAACCCGTCTACACCGAAAAGCCAGGCCAAAGAGGCGTGTTGGGTACCTGAAGCCGCCACCCCGGGTAAACCTCAACCTCCAGGATCCCTTCTTCCGGATTACAGGACGCCACCCACGGCAAACGGGTGGTACTTCCCTTAGCTCTTCCCAGTGGGCACAGAGATCACAGCCGCAATGTGTCCAGTGGGAATTGAGCCCCCAGGGCCACGACAAAGCAGGAAGTCTAATACCTGGCGGACTTCACATAATAAAAAAGATCTCTAGAAAGGAAATCAGTATCCTATTTTGGAAATACCAATGTAAATAAAATGTTACAAGCACTAATTGCTGTTAGTTCTGATGATGAATTGAATTTCAGCCCAAGAAAGAAAAAACAAGTGAAGCGCAAGTTCTTTGGTTCCACAACATCTGGTAAAGACACAACACCCTGTCAATCGGAAAGGAAGAGGAATATGATGATGATTATGAAAATGACCCACTCTTGCCCATATAAAATCCATTGTCTGCAGGCATTAAAAGAAAAGATGCTGTAAAATTTCGTTTCAGGAAGCTGAAGCCACATCTGCTGACAAAAACTAGACCACTGGATACCAGTCGTATTGTTTCATTCGTATATAGCTTTAGAATATAGGGCATTGGAAAAATGCTCTATGCGATGGAATGTGTTGGGACAGACGCTGGCTTCTTACAATGAAGCAACTGCTACTTCAGAAGAAAAAGCAACTAGTGATTGTTTAAAGGTAACTAGGAGGAAGTACATTAATGCTTCCTATAGCAGGCTTCTCTAATGGGAGCTGTGGGTTAATTGTATCGATTCCTGATCATTGCCTCCACTTCAATTTTTCATCGTATTGAGATTCGCTTAGAAAGCCATACCCCAAATGATGTGCTGGACCAGATGTTTGTTCAGTATTACTTCATAGGTGAGGAAACCTCTGTTGTAATTGAGCCACATGGCAATAGCAAGAAAGCATGACAGTGTCAAAGAACGAGAGAAAGTAGGACCTAAGCCTGCCCAGGAACCGCGGTGCGAGGCGGACCGTCCATGCTTATAAACCCTATTGGTTTCATTGGGCGACAGGGCTTGAGATGTCATTTCATCTCAATGTCGGGTAAAAGTCCCACTAAATTGGAAACGTCTCCAAAATGACCTTTACAGTGTTGACGGGGACGTTAAACCTCAAATCAAACAAAAACAAATTGTAGCACAAACAGTTGGCCAAAGTATATATTTCATACTTTAATTGAAGATCAAGTAGGATTATACAATGTCAGAACATTACGAAAACACGCCTATACAAATACATTGCCACCTTTATCGCCGAAAAAATGAAGATTTTAAGATGAAAAATTACCATCTTTTTCTTATTTCTGCTCAAAATATAGACTGTATATTTTAGAACAGAAATAAGAAAAAAATTTACCCCTGCAAACCCCAGTTTTACTATATAAAAGTTTGGTTCGAGGGGGTCAAAATTAGATAGGCTTTTTTTCGCGATGAGTGGGGCCCGTATTGCTAGAGATAGACAAGAAATAAGAAACTTTAAACTGAAAGAAACTTCAATATAACTACACAAAATATACAGTGGGATACCGATATACTAGGACCACTTCCTGAAACAGAGCATTCCGCAAAATACATTCTTTTTGTGTGTGTTCAGGATTCCTTCACCAAATTTGTAGAGTGTTATGCTATACCGGATCAGCGCAGTCGCACATTAGCTGACAGGATAGTGTATGGATTCTTGTCCCGGTTGTTGCCTTGATATGCATTCAGACTGAGCTTCAAATTGCCAATCGGAAGAGTGCCGATTACTGGAAATAAAGAAAACATCGGGGCAACGGCCAAATCGAGAAGTTCAACTCGGTGCTGTTAAACATGATTTCAACGTATGTTGATAAAAATTTAAAAGAACCGCGCTCTTCATTTACCATTGTTGACTATGACATATCGATCAACAGCTCACCCAAGCACTGGATATACTCCAAATAAGCTATTGTTTGGCCGTGAGTGTATTTTACTTATTCAGTTACAAATAGGGCGTTTTTCTGAAAGTGAGCACACTTGCAAAACATTAATAATTATGTTCAAAATCTTTGAACCACATTGCAACAGATTTGTCAGTTCGTATGAGAGCAGCTTAAGACAAATGCCTTCGGAATGAAACGTGTCTATGATACCAGGATAAGGTAGCACAATTAGGAGATTGGTGACATTGTTTACTGTCTTGATCTGACCAAAAATGGTCATTGTAAACATATTGACCCCAGCATTTGGCAGGGCCATTTCATTCTTGTGAAAAAGTTCAGTGATTTCTTTTTTTTTTTTGAATTCAGGGTGAATCTGGAACAAAATATAAATTGGTTCACTATGACAGGCTAAAGAAATACTATTCTGAAACACTTCCAGATTTGATTACTATCAAGTCCAACTTATACCCTAATGTCTTTGGAAAAAATACTGATGCACCTCTTGGGTCTGCCCCTGCACCAGCCCAATGGAAATCAACACCCGTGAAGCACAGGAACAGAAAGAAATCACTGTGCATGAATGGTGACAATTAATGTATCAGTTCTAAAAGAAAAGAAATGCCTAAGAAGTTAAAGTGACATTTTCCCTTGAGACGGGGATCAAGGCAACGTAAGCAAACTGTGTTTTCGAACATAAAACAAAACACAATGTGGTCACAGCAATTAAGAAAATTGGCTTGGGTTAGAAACTTTGATCTTAGCATGAAAACTGGAATCAGAGCAGGTGTCCCATTACTTGAACTTCATTAATTTAAAACCAGAGCATTATGATGACAGTGTTCATGCTTTTCCTGGGTTTTGTTCATGGGAAGATTGTAATTAAATTTTTGCTGGAGTGGTCTTTCTCTGAGACAAGGGGAGTTGAGGTCATATATAAGAGCTGGGCCTGGATCCTCTGGACATTCACTGCTAAAACATAAAATGGAAAGATCAGGAACTCCACTAATGAATGAACAGGCAATAGTTGGTAATAACTCCCCTGTGTCTGGTCCCTGGGGAGATATTGCTCTGCAGGAGTCATCCACAGATCAATTGCTGAGAAGGCTGAATGCCTTGGAGACCTTAGTTATGGACCAGCATTTGATAACATTGGAGCACGTGTCGAAGTGCCTAAAAGATACGATAGCCATTGATAGAGGCATGCTCAACAAAGTATACCAGAATCTTCAGACTATCGCTTCAGCTGTTGAGGAGATTAAGAAGCGGCACCAGGCAGACCCAGCATTGATGTCATGGATATTGGGCCTGGTTAATTCATCTCTACTGTATCTTCAAACCACAGCTCCAGAACCGGCACCTGCTGTGGCTTCAGTGGAACAGCATCAGAATGGAAATTAGGTGAATTTCTTAGTTGGAGATTTTGGATATTTTGGAAGGAATCTTGATGTAAATATTTAGTGCCTTACTTTGTTCTCTGTGTGCAGTGTGTGTGTTCTTTTGTGTTTGTGTACTTGTATTTTGGCGTATATGTGAACCTTTAATTTGGATAACATACGTAGTGTATATTCGGCTAGATTAATGGTGAAATTTGGTAGTTTTCGTTTTGAAGGTAATTACCAATTTATAGTATGAAATAGTAAGTTGGCGGTTGGAAATTGCCAAAAATACAATGGAAAAGAATGGTTATGATTGTCAAAGATCAGGTTATGATTGTCAAAAAACCAATAGCAACTTATGTGTTGACTTTTAATACACCAATTCTACCCAAGAAAATCAAAGTAGAAGTAAAACAAAGATCAGGAATTGATACAATTAACTTACTCCACCCATAAAAGACACCAAAGGGAAAGAAATACAAACATTAAGCGACCAGACCATAATGGAAACCTAAACAAAGGAAGGCCATAAGGACAGTTACTTTCCCACAAAATGGCCATATGGCCATCCAGAAATAAAAAGACACAAGTGATACACACAGTAAGTAACAAACAACAACATAAATAAATCGCCACAGAAGAGCCGCCTTGGAACGGTCAGTGGAAGATTTCCACTGGGGGGCTTAAATCGATTTTACGTGGCCACAATCCTTGCCCTTACTTCCGTCGCGATTTAGACAAATAATTTGTTCAGTCCGCATGAAGGCCTCCTAACTCATCAGTGCAACATCTCCGTGAACACAAAAATCAAAGAACCACAGAGGTGAGACAACGGTGAGGACTCGACAGCAAGAAACCACTGAAATGCTGGAGCAAAAGAAAACCAACAGTTAGACTCCGATGAGCCCGACCAGAGACAGAGCATCAGGCACCAACCGACATTATCTCTCTAATTCTCAATAAGCCTTTACGTTGGAGCCATCATAGAATCTGAGGCCTGACCCACCGGCGTGCAATTAAAGAGGGAAGCAAAGTTGCCAACCGTGATAGGGTTAACTACCATGCATGCAGTCTGTCGTATAATATCCATGTTGTACCCAATCTTTTTATATCGCAGAATGATTTTACGAAATTGGGTGCTGAAGTCATTACGGTTATATATTTTTCTGAATTTATATACTAAGTCACCATAAAATTCGGGTTCCGATAGACCTTGTTGCAGAAGAGATTTAAGTCCAATATTGAATTTTGAAATTAAATCAGAATGGCGTCTATAAAATTTTGAAAAGGCTTTGCGTAGTTTATGGTACCGATAACCCTGATTAAGGAGTTTAGCCGTTAATAGTTTATTACGAGTGTTGAAGTCATATCTTTCCATTAACGTAGAGGTATATATCCCAAACCCTCTTAGATGTTACTCTTGTCAGGCCTTTGGCCATCACGAAAGCAGATGTCAGAGAAAAAAACTCTGTCCTAATTGTGGTGAAGAAAAGCATGTTGATAATCATCTCAACTGCAAAAATGAACCCAAATGCGTAAATTGTGATGGCAAACATGCTGTTTTCTCCCCGAGACTGTCCGGCGTGGAAAAAAGAAAAATAAATACTCACCGTCAAATACCAAAGGGGGATAACATTCCCAGAAGCGCGAAACATTGTCGAAGAGTGATACATAACACCAACCACCAGTTTCGCCAGCATCACAAAGGGTGCTGGTGTAAAATGTACCAGCTCTGCAACACAGACTGCTGAATCATACATAGCTGAACTGAAAAAATTTGGTGCATGGAGTAAACCACTCCAGCACCACAAAGTTCAATCAATTTATCAAAAGGCGCAATCCAGGTTGCTTCGGATCGGTCGACTGCGACCGTATCGAAGCCAGCGCCGAATGTAAAAGAGAAACCCGACTCAGGTCGAACTAATAAGGGATCGGAAGATCCGATCAAAAAACATCAATTGTCTCAAAGACAAACAGACAGACAACGTAAAATGGAAAGAGACAATACAAATTTCAGAACAGATTCGGATCTTTGAGTGACAGTGATATGGAGTTCGCTGAAACTCCATCATCACCAAAGTAGAAGTAAAACAGAGATCAGGAATTGATACAATTAACTTACTCCACCCATAAAAGATACCAAAGGGAAAGAAATACAAACATTAAGCGACCAGACCATAATGGAAACCTAAACAAAGGAAGGCCATAAGGACAGTTACTTTCCCACAAAATGGCCATATGGCCATCCAAAACCAAAAGACACAAGTGATCTCAAAACAATGTATAAATAAATAAATAAGGATACACACAGTAAGTAACAAACAACAACAAAAATAAATCGCCACAGAAGAGCCGCCTTGGAACGGTCAGTGGAAGATTTCCACTGGGGGGCTTAAATCGATTTTACGTGGCCACAGTCCTCGCCCTTACTTCCGTCGCGATTTAGACAAATAATTTGTTCAGTCCGCATGAAGGCCTCCTAACTCATCAGTGCAACATCTCCGTGAACACAAAAATCAAAGAACCACAGAGGTGAGACAACGGTGAGGACTCGACAGCAAGAAACCACTGAAATGCTGGAGCAAAAGAAAACCAACAGTTAGACTCCGATGAGCCCGACCAGAGACAGAGCATCAGGCACCAACCAACATTATCTCTCTAATTTTCAATAAGCCTTTACGTTGGAGCCGTCATAGAATCTGAGGCCTGGCCCACCGGCGTGCAATTAAAGAGGGAAGCAAAGTTGCCAACCGTGATTGGGTTAACTACCATGCATGCAGTCTGTCGTATAATATCCATGTTGTACCCAATCGTTTTATATCGAAGAATGATTTTACGAAATTGGGTGCTGAAGTCATTGCGGTTATATATTTTTCTGAATTTATATACTAAGTCACCATAAAATTCGGGTTCCGATAGACCTTGTTGCAGAAGAGATTTAAGTCCAATATTGAATTTTGAAATTAAATCAGAATGGCGTCTATAAAATTTTGAAACGGCTTTGCGTAGTTTATGGTACCGATAACCCTGATTAAGGAGATTAGCCGTTAATAATTTATTACGAGTGTTGAAGTCAGTTACATGACTACCCACTCTAGCAAATCGAATTAATTGCGAAATATAAACGCCATAGGATGGCGCACGAGGAACATCACCATCCAAAAAAGGAAAATTTACAATCTCAAAATCAAAGTCATCGCGTTTATCATATATTTTGCACGAAACAAATCCATCTACAATAGAGAGATGTAAATCCAAAAACGGGGCCTCGGTATCAGAAGAATTTGCTTTATTTAACTGAAGTTCTAGGGGGTAAATCTGACTGATCAAACCATCAAAATAGGTATTATCAATATTTAATAAATCATCTAAATATCTAGAAGTAGAGCTAAAAGCTTCAATAATTTCAGATTGGTTATCAATGGAAAGCGACAAAATGAAGTCTCTTTCATAACAATACAAGAACAGATCAGCCACAAGAGGTGCGCAATTAGTACCCATCGGAATACCCACAATTTGTCTAAATAACTTAGTACCGAATCTAATATAAATATTGTCAAGTAGAAAGGTGAGGGCATCACACACTTTCTGACGTAACCAAAGTGTATAATTCTTATGCTCTTTAGAAGTGAAAAATGCATTTCTGACATTACATGCAAGATAGAGAGAATCTTCTCTGTGAAAAGCCCATTCAATTAAATCATTAAGCTTTTCTGTTATAAGATTATGAGGAAGTGTAGTGTAAAGAGTGGAAAAATCGTAGGTAGACAGACTAGAAGCACGAAAATGTCTAGATTTCAATTTATTTAAAACCTCATTCGAATTTTTTATAGACCAGATTTCTTCCTGATCTTTCAAAGACTTTATCACAATATTTAATTATATGCGTTTTAATAGCAGTAAGACAGGAAGTTAATAATTTAGAAAGTTCAGTGGTAGTGCAAGAGCTAGAATTTGCAACAAACCGTGCTTTGTAAGGTTTTTTATGAAGTTTTGGTAACCAGTATAGCGTAGGAAGCTTGCCTTGGCCTTCGTTAACACACACAGCAAACTTGGTGGCTGAAAGACAAACATCTATAGCTCTCTCTTCACAACAGATCGAGGTCAGCCACACCACGAGCTGGTGGTAGCAGATCTATATCACCAATTGCACCTCCATAATAGTTTCTAGTCTTTTAAATATCTCTCCTTAAAATGGATTTAAAACACAAAATAATACAATGGAATTGTCGAGGTCTTAAATCGAATTATAATGAACTCTTATTACTTATTTCGCTACTAACCCCATCGGTGTTTTGTTTGCAAGAAACTTTTTTTAAAAACTGATGACAACATAGATGTCAGGGGTTTCAGTACATACAACTATATCTATTCTGATGGTAACAAACCATCTGGTGGCAGTTCAATTTTTGTTAAATCATGTTTACCACAAAGAGAGATCAAATTTAAAACAGACCTACAAGCTGTAGCAGTATCGGTTTCTCTGGATAAAGAAACTACAATTTGCTATCTATATATCCCACCCTCATTTTCTTTAAAGCCCGAACATCTTGACTCATTGCTGAGTCAACTTCCATCGCCATATCATTTAGTTGGCGACTTCAATGGTCACAATATTCTATGGGGCTGTAAAGATATCAATAACAGAGGAGCACTTGTCGAAGATTTTTTTGCAAAGAGCGATCTTTGCTTGATGAATGATAAATCTTATACTTACCTTCACCCTGCGACAGGTCATTTGTCTTCTTTAGATCTCTCTTTGTGTCACCCATCTCTCTTCTTGGACTATGACTGGTCTGTTCATGATGATCAGTGCGGAAGTGATCACTTCCCTGTTATAATTGAGAGCGTAAACGAGCCAGATGAAGACTAACCAAAAATGGAAAATGAATAAAGCCGACTGGGAATTATTCAAGAATTTATGTGAAGAAGAGTTATCAGTTGATCAATTAAATGAATCATCTGACATTGTTTCTGATTTCACAGATACACTTATTAATATATCAGAACATTGCATTCCAAAGACCTCCACAAATACTAAGAAAAGCAAGCATTGGTTTAATAATGACTGTAAGAAGCTATTAAAAAGCGTAAACAGGCTCTAAATAAGTTCTGCAAAAGTCCCACTTCAGAAAAGCTAAACGACGTAAAAGTTTTTAGAGGTAAAGCTTCAAAACGAAAGTCATGGAGAGAATATGTCTCCAAATTGAACTACAAAACCCCCATTAAAAAGGTTTGGGATATGGTACGAAAAATTTCAGGAAAAACAAAGTCCTCTAGTTTTACACATTTAAATACTGAATTTGACACAATAGCTTCAACAAAAAAAGATATTTCAGATACTCTCGGGAGCACATTCTTGAGAAATTCATCATCGCGTAATTATTCTGACACTTTTAGAAATTTCAAAAAGGACCAACGGCCCCCGCCCATAGGGGCTTGAAGAAATATATGGGCTGCATGATGCTTCCACGCAGAGCTGAATCCGGCCCGCACACTAGTACTGGTAAACCGCTTAGAGGATCTAAGCCTGTCCAGGAACCGCGGTGCAAGGCAGACCGTCCATGCTAATAAACCCTATTGGTTTCATTGGGCGACAGGGCTTGAGATGTCATTTCATCTCAATGTCGGGTAAAAGTCCCACAAAATTGGAAGCAACGTCTCCAAAATGACCTTTACAATGTTGACGGGGACGTTAAACATCAAATCAAACAAAATCAAAAAGGACCAAGAGAAAAGAAATCTAAACTTTAAATCCCTTAATCACGAAGAATACAACAAACCTTTTAACTTATCCGAACTTGTTGAAGCCATTGAAAAATCACATGATACGGCAACCGGCCCCGATGAAATTCATTATCAGATGCTTGAGCATCTGCCAAAAAGTTCTCTTTCAACACTTTTAGATATCTTTAATAATATTTGGGAAACGGGGGTCTGTCCTGAGAGCTGGCGTGTAGCTACAGTTGTACCAATTCCGAAACCAGGGAAAGATCATGCAGAACCTACAAATTATCGTCCGATAGCTTTGACAAGTTGTTTGTGTAAAACATTGGAGAGAAGGATAAACAAGAGATTAGTCTGGTACTTAGAGTCCAACAACCTCATTTAAGAATATCAATCGGGTTTTCGTTCGGAACGTAGTACCAATGACAATTTAATAAGACTAGAAACATTTATACGAGATGCTTTTATTAACAAAGAATACGTAGTAGCTGTCTTTTTCGACTTGGAGAAAGCATATGATACAACATGGCGTTATGGAATATTGAAATATCTACATAACATTGGCTTAAAGGCATTTATTCTGTAACCCTAGAACACACTGTGTGTCCATAATTGTTTTATTGCCCCCTGTGATATACTGACTATAGCAGATCAAAGGCGGCCCTTAATAGGGTGACTAGTAGCTCTTGTTGAATCCCCTGACTGAGACACTTAAAGGGAAAATAAATAATGTACACCAGTCAACAATAAGTAATTTATTGATTTTCCCCAAGGCGGCCCCTTACCTGTTGACGACAGAGGACAGAACTTCAGTGAGCACTGAGGGCTACATAATATTATGTAATGAAATGATTGTCCTCAATAATCAAGAATAAATGCCTTTAAGAGGAAAACTTCCCAGTTTTATTGAAAGCTTTTTAGGAGAGCGCATGTTTCAGGTGCGTGTGGGGTCTACCGTGTCAGATTTCTATGATCAAGAACAGGGTGTCCCACAGGGTAGTATTCTTTCAACTACGCTATTTAACATCAAAATAAACAATATTGTACAATGTTTGGACGACAAAACTGATTGTTCATTGAATGTGGATGATTTTTTGTGTATGTTACCGTTCAGAAAATATGAAAACAATTGAACGAAAGGTACAACAAAATTTAAAAAGAATTGAAGAATGGACTGATAAAAATGGTTTCAAGTTCTCCAAGTCGAAAACGCAGTGTGTTCATTTTTGTAAACTACGGAAGAAACACGAACGTCCTTCCCTGTTTTTATACGGATCACAAATTCCTGTTGTTGAAGAAGCCAAATTTCTTGGGGTCATATTTGATCAAAAGTTATCTTTTATTCCCCATATTAAATATCTTAAAGCGAAATGCTTAAAAGCTTTGAATCTTTTGAAAGTTTTAGCTCATACAAGTTGGGGAGCAGATCGGTATACTTTATTACATCTTTACCGGTCTTTAATAAGATCTAAATTAGATTATGGGTCTGTTGTTTATGGTTCTGCCAGAAAGTCTTATTTAAAATCATTGGATACTATCCATCACCAAGGCCTTCGTCTGGCTATGGGAGCCTTCCGTACTTCTCCCGTATTAAGCCTTTATGTAGAAGCAGGTGAACCATCTTTAACTTCGCGCAGAGAGAAACTTTCTCTTCAGTATGCTATTAGACTTGCTGCAAATCCATCTAACCCGGCATCCAAAATTTCATTTCCATCTCAATTTGCAGATAAGTATGAAACTAAACCCACAGCAATCAAAACTTTTGGATTACGTATTTTACCACTTCTAGAAAATTCAGGTATCGAACTTAAAAATATTCAAAAACATGAAACCGCCGAAGTTCCATCTTGGTGTATTAAAAAACCTTCTATTCTGTTTGACTTACATGATGGCAAAAATCCGAATCAAATCCAATGCTACTCAAACAAAACTTTCAGGTACTGCAGTCACGTTGCAATGATTACCAGCAAGTCTATACTGATGGTTCCAAAGAAGGAGATAAAGTTGGTTGTGCGTATGTTTCTAAAGATACGCATCAAACCTTGCGCCTTCCAGATGGTTCATCTGTTTTTACATCTGAAGCCAAAGCAATAGACCTAGCTTTAGATTATATCAGTTCTTCATCATTTCAAAAAGCAATTATATTTTCTGATTCACTTTCTGTGCTTAAGGCTTTATCGGCAATGAGTTTGCTGACAAGAAAGCAAAGGAATCGCTCAATCTTGATCCGTCTGTTTTTAAAATTCCTTTTAATAATTTTAAACCATTTATCAACAGATACATCTTGTCCACGAAAGAGGATGTAGTATTAACAAGACTGCGCATTGGCCATACTAGAGTTACTCATTCTTATATTTTAAATGGTGTTGAGCAGCCTTCCTGCGTAGGCTGTGATCAGCCATTCACTGTGAAAAATATTTTAATTGAATGTGTAGACTTTTCACAGTCCCGCAACTTATACTTCAAAGCTGACACTTTGCAACAATTGTTTCAAGATGTACCTTTTGAAAATATTATTTTATTCTTAAAAGAAATTGGACTTTTTCATAAGATTTAACTGTTTAAGATTTTTATACATATCCAACTATCTTTTTTTACTTTTAATCTCCTCATAATTCTCAATGCCGTTAACCATTAACCGTTTGACGCTTATGACCCACAAAGAGGGTTGACGCGTCGTTAAACACGAAATCATCATCATCATCATCTTTAGAAGCATAATAGCTGTCGCTTTTGGTATATGCCTCAGAATTATTGAAATCCTCCGCTCAAAATGTTGTCCTTGTCTTATTGAAGATTGTAGGTCATGAAACCATTGATAACTAGTATATTCTGTTATCAACACAGCTGGGTTATGTCTGCTGAAAGAGAAAGTACAAATCCTCTGTATTCTTTATTAGTATGAATGACCCGATAATCTGATTAAATGTGACAGCTCATAATTGCTTTATAAACATGTAATCCAGCAGCTTGTTGTTTAAAAGATCTCAATTTTTAAGACCCATAAGGTCAACTAGCCTATGCAATTAACATCACGTGAACAAGTCCTTGAAATGAACACCCCGTTAACCCCACTTTATATGGAGGAAACTGGGGTTCACGGGGTATACATTATTTTTCTTATTTCTGCTCCAATACACAGGTTGTGGGCACACGTTAGAACTGCCTCAATGGGACGGTTCTTACGAGCGTTAGTACCGCCCCAATGAGGTGGTGCTAACGAGCACCCAAAACCTGTTTGGGGTATAAATCAGAAAAATATCACGGATTTTCATCAGAAAAGTAGCCATTTTGGAGATCTGACAAAATGCAATACTTCGCACGGGTGTGTTATCGTAATGACACCCCCATATACCCACCTTTTTTCAGAGAAAAAAGGGTGTGCAGGGCATACTTTATTATTCTTATTTCTCTTCTAAAACAAAGATTGTGGGTACTCGTTAGAACCTCTCCAATGACGTATTTCTAATGAGCACCTACAATCGGTGTTTGAAGCAGATATAAAGCATCACCAGGAAAACCTCAGTGTTTGAGCTGTAAAAGAATGATGATGATGATTTCGACACATCAACCCTCTTTGTGGGTCATAAGCGTCAAACGGTTAATGGTTAAACGGCATGAAGAAATATGAGGATATTAAAAGTAACAAGAGGGCCATGATGGCCCTGGATCGCTCACCTGATCCATAGAATAACAAGTGGGCCCTGGGGAGGGCCATTATTAATCCCAGGGCTATAATGTGCATAATGTTGAGAGAGGTCTAAAAAGGTGAAGCTTCATACCAAATATCAACAAAGCTATAATTTGAACAATCTTGGCAAAGGTCCACTAGATGAAGCTACACAACAAATATCAAAGACCCGGGCCTTGCGGTTTTTGAGATGATTTTTTTAAAGATATTCCTTACATAAGCCTATGTAAAACCAAATGGCCCCGGGGCAGGGGCATTTCTGGCCTCAGGGCTATAATTTAAACAATCTTGATAGAGGTCCACTAGATGAAGCTTCACACCAAATATGAAAGACCTGGGCCTTGTTGTTTCAGAGGAGAAGATTTTCAAAGATTATCTCTATTATAAGTCTATGTAAAACCAAAGGGCCCTGGGGCGGGGACATTTGTGGCCCCAGGGCTATAATTTGAACAATCTTGGAAGAGGACCACTAGCTGAAGCTTCATTCCAAATGTCAAAGACCTAGGCCTTGTGGTTTCAGAGTAGAATATTTTTCAAGATTTTCCCTATTTAAGTCTATGAAAAACCAAAGGGCCCAGGAGCGGGGGCATTTTTGGCCCCAGGGCTATAATTTGAACAATCTTGATAAATGTCCAGAAGATGAAGCTTCATACCAAATATCAAAGACCTGGGCCTTGCAGTTTCAGAGAAGAAGATTTTTAAAGATTTTCCCTATATACGCCTATGTAAAACCAAAGGGCCCCGGGGCGGGGGCATTTTTGGCCCCAGCACTATAACTTGAACAATCTTGGTAGGGGTCCACTAGATGAAGCTTCATACCAAATAGCAAAGACCTGGGAACTGCAGTTTCAGAGAAGAAGATTTTTTAAAGATTTCCCAATATAAGCCCATGTAAAACCAAAGGGCCCCGGGGCAGGGGCATTTTTGGTCCCAGCACCATAATTTGAACAATCTTGGTAGGGGTCCACTAGATGAAGCTTCATACCAAATATCAAAGACCTGGGCCTTGCGGTTTCAGAGAAGAAGATTTTTAAAGGTTTTCCCTATATAAGCCTATGTAAAACCAAAGGGCCCGGGGCGGGGGCATTTTTGGCCCCAGCACTATAATTTGAACAATCTTGGTAGGGGTCCATAAGATGAAGATTCATACCAAATATCAAAGACCTGGGCCTTGCAGTTTCAGAGAAGAAGATTTTTAAAGATTTTCCCTATATAAGCCCATGTAAAACCAAAGGGCCCGGGGCGGGGGCATTATTGGCCCCAGCACTATAATTTGAACAATCTTGGTAGGGGTCCACTAGATGAAGCTTCATACAAAAGATCAAAGACCTGGGCCTTGCGGTTTCAGAGAAGAAGATTTTTAAAGATTTTCCCTATATAAGCCTATGTAAAACCAAAGGGTCCCGGGGCGGGGGCATCTTTGGCCCCAGCACTATAATTTGAACAATCTTGGTAGGGGTCCACCAGATGAAGATTCATACCAAATGTCAAAGACCTGGGCCTTGCAGTTTCAGAGAAGAAATTTTTTAAAGGTTTTCCCTATATAAGCCCATTTTAAACCAAAGGGCCCCGGGGCAGGGGCATTTTTCGCCTTTCGCCCCAGCACTATAATTTGAACAATCTTGGTAGGGGTCCATTAGATGAAGCTTCATACCAAATATCAAAGACCTGGGCCTTGCAGTTTCAGAGAAGAAGATTTTTTAAGTTTTCGGTGAAAAAAAATGTATTTTTGGCTCCTGTGACCTATATGTGCAACGGACCGGAACCATTTGAACAACTTTGAAAGGGGACCACCTAAGGATCATTCCTGTGAAGTTAGGTCAAAATCCGCCCAGTGGTTTAGGAGGAGATGTCGTTTGAAGAAATTGTTTACGCACGCACGCACGGACGCACGACGGACAAAAAGTGATCCCAAAAGCTCACCTCGTCACTACGTGACGGTGAGCTAAAAAGTAAGTATGATATTTATAACAAGAGGACCAAGCTGGTCCTATATCGCTCACCTGAGCTAACAGATGCAAAGTTTCAGGAAGTGCTAACCTTTACTGAAGGATTTATGCGACTGAAGGATTTATGCGAGGACAAGGTGATGACAAGTTAAGCATTTTCTGCAGTCAAGTAGACGGTAACTCTATGATAAATAGGCTGACCATACCGGTTTTCAAACTCATTCAAGCTTTTATCCCTAACTTGTTTATATGTAACTTTCAAGAAGATTCAATATAAATTGACGGGGCTATGGTGATGACAAGGTCAAAAATGAGCAATTATTTGCTGCAATCAAAGGGATGTTACTCTATGAGAAATAGGCCTTAAACACCAGTTTTCAAACTCCTCCGAGCTTTTGTGCCTGACTTACTTGTTTGTAAGTTTCATGAAGATCCGATCAAAACTGAAGGGGCGGCAGTGATGTAAAGGTCGAAATTAAGCATTTTCAGCCAAGCAATGGACATAACTCCATGATTAATTGACTGGCATTGCTAGTTTTCAAACTTGTCTGAGCTTTTATCCGTAACTTACAAACATATAAATTTCAAGAAGATCCATGAAAACTGAAGGAGGAAGGAGTTACAGCCAAAAAGAGGCATTTTCTGCAATCCAAGGGGTGTAACTCTATGATAAATAGGTTGACCTCATCAGTTCACCAACTCATTCATTTTATCCCTAACTTACTAACATGTAAATTTCAAGAAGATCCAATAAGGAGCTATAGTGATGACAAGGTAAAATAGCAGGCATTTTCTGTAATCGAGGGGACATACCTCCCTGAAATACAGGCTGACCTCACCAGTTTTTTTTATCTCAGCCGAGGTTTTATCCGTTACTTACTCACATGTAAGATTCATGATGATCCAATGAAAACTGAAGGGGGCTTTGGTGATGACAAGTTCAAAAATATGCATTTTAAGCAGTAAAAGGGACATAATTCTACATTAAATAAGCCAACCTCGCCAGTTTTCGAACTCATCCGAGCTTTTATTCCTGACTTACTTGTTTGTAAGTTTCAAGAAGATCCAATCAAAACTGAAGGGGCTTAGGTGATAACAAATCAAACCTAAGCATATTCAGCAAAGTAGGGGACATAACTCCATGAGTAATCGACCTACACCCCTAATTTTCAAATTTAATCAAAAGCTTTTAACCCCAAATTCTTTGTATGTAAGTTTCAGGAAGATCTGAACTGAAGGGGTTATGGTGATGACAATGTCAAAAATAGGCATTTTCTATAATCAAGGGGGACATAACGCTCCGAAATATAGGCCGACCTCAATTTTTTAACTCGGCCAAGGTTTTATCCCTTTTTACTAACAGGTAAGTTACAAAAAGTTCCGATGAAAACTGAAGGGGCTATGGTGATGACGTCAAAAATATGCATTTCCAGCCGTAAAGGGGATGTAACTCTACAATAGATGACCCAACCTCATCAGTTTTTTAAATCATCCAAGCTTTTATCCCTTACTTACTTGTTTGTAAGTTTCAAGAAGATCCGATCAAAACTGAAGGGGCTACGGTCATGACAAGGTCAAAAATAAGCATTTTCAGCAAAAGAGGCGACATTACTCTGTCAGTAATCGCTAGTTTGCAAACTCATCCAAGCTTTTAACCTGGACTACTTGTACTTAAGTTTCAGGAAGTTCCAATCAAAACGGAAGGGGCTACGTAGAAGACAAGGTTGAAAATCGGCATTTTAAGCAATCAAAGGGATGTAATTCTATGATAAATGGGCCAACTTGGCCGGTTTTCGAACTCATCCAAGTTTTTATTCCCAGCCACCTAACATATAAGTTTCAGAAGGATCCAATCAAAACTGAAGGGGCTGACTAGGTCAAAATTCGGCACTTTGAGCATTCAAAGGGATGTGACTATAATAAATGGGCCGACTTGGCCAGTTTTTAAACTCATCCAAGCTTTTATCCCCAGCCACCTGACATATAGATAAGAAAGATCGGATCAAAACTAAAGGGGCTACGGTGCGGACCAGGTCAAAAAGCGGCATTTTCAGCAATCAAAGGGACGTAACTCTATGATAAATGGGTCGACTTGGCCCTTACCCAAGCTCATCCGAGGTTTTATCCCAAGCCACCTTACATATAAGTTTCAGAAAGATCCGATCAAAACTAAAGGGCCTACAGTGATGACAAGGTCAAAAATCGGCATTTTCATTTTCAGCAATCAAAGGAATGTAAAATGATACATGTCTATGATAGATAGGCCGACTTGGCCGGTTTTTGAACACATCCAAGTTTTTATCCTCAGCCACCTTACATATAAGTTTCAGAAAAATCCGATCAAAACTGAAGGGGCAACGGGGATTACAAGGTAAAAAATCAGCATTTTGAGTAATCAAAGGGATGTAACTCTATGACAAATGGGCCGACTTGGGCGGTTTTCGAGCTAATCCCTAGTTTTATCCCGAGCCACCTTACATATAAGTTTCAGAAAGATCCAATCAAAACTGAAGGGGCTACGGTGTTGACAAGGTCAAAAATCGGCATTTTCTGCAATCAAAGGGAGGAAACTATGATAAATGGGCCAACTTTTTTCATCCGAGTTTTTATGCCCAGCTACCTTACATATACGTTTCATAAAGATCCGATCAAGACTGAAGGGGCTACGGTGATGACAAGGTCAAAAATCAGTATTTTTAACAATCAAAGGGAAGTAACTCTACAATAAATGGGCCGACTTGGTCGGTTTTCAATCTCATCCGAGTTTTATTCCCAGCCACCTCACATATAAGTTTAAGAAAGATCTGATCAAAACTGAAGGGGCTACGGTGATGTCAAAAATCGACATTTTCAGCAATCAAAGGGACGTTACGCTTTGATAAATGGGTCGACTTGTAAGGAGATATTGTGATGAAAAGGTCAAAAATCGGCATTTTTAGCAATTAAAGGGACATAACTCTATGATCAATAGGCCGACTTGGCCGGTTTTCGTACTCATCCGAGCTTTTATCCTCAGCCACCTTACATATAAGTTTCAGAAAGATCCGATCAAAACCGAAGGTGCTACGGTGATGAAAAGGTCAAAAATCGGCATTTTTAGCAATTAAAGGGACGTAACTCTATGATCAATAGGCCGACTTGGCCGGTTTTCGTACTCATCCGAGCTTTTATCCTCAGCCATCTTACATATAAGTTTCAGAAAGATCCGATCAAAACTGAAGGTGCTACGGTGATGACACATTTTCCATTGTAAGTTTATGGGCAATTGGGGTTGACATAGCAAGCAAAGTTTTCATTCAATTTTGATAAAAAGCTAAATTCTTCGTTGCTTCACCCAAGGCATGCTACAGATAAGAAATGCTTGAGATCAGCCTGCAGAGATATAACTGGTCATGGGTGGTGACGGACAGACGACGGACGACCAGTTATATACTATAAGCTCCCCTGGAGCCTTCGGCCCAGGTGAGCTAAAAATCTGAAACAGTTAAATCTCGTGAAAAATTCCAATTTCTTATAACAATAAAAAAAATATTATCAACAGGTACATCTTGAAACAATTGTTGCAACGTGTCAGCTTTGAAGTTTAAGTTACGGGACTGTGAAAAGTCTACACGTTCAATTAAGATATGTTTAACAGTGAATGGCTGATCACATCACTGCCTACACAAGAAGGCTGATCATCACCATTCTTCTATTCTTTTTAAATTTTGTTGTAACTTTCGTTCAACTGTTTTCACATTTTTGAACGGTAACATATACAAAAATCATCAACATATAATGAACAGTCTGTTTTGTCGTCCAAACATTGTACAATATTGAATACTACCTTGTGGGACACCCGGCTCTTGTTCATAGAGATCTGACAGGGAAGTTCCAACGCGCACTTGAAATACACGCTCAATTAAAATGTTTGAACAAAAGGGCCATGTTGGCCCTGAATCGCTCACCTGAATCCAAGATGTTGCAAAGCTTATGCAAATGAAGGATTCACTGTTTAAGGAGATGTGGACCAAAGACTTTTAACTTTGGAGGCTATTTTTCATTGTAGCAGACTTTGAAGGTTTTTCTATTTTTTAGCTCTGGTGTCCATTTTGTTTAAAAAAGCGGAACAGTTTAGACAATTTTGAAAGAGGGTCACTCAAGGAACATTCCTGGGAAATTATTTGCAAATAGGGCCATTTGCCTCGGAGGAAATGTCATTTAAAGTTTCTTTTATTTTTAATTTTTAGCTCTGGTGGCCATTTTGTTTAACGGAGTGGAACGATTTAGGCAATTTTGAAAGAGGGTCATTCAAGAATCATTCCTGTGAAATTGTTTTCAGATAGGGCAATTTGCCAAGGAGGAGATGTCATTTAAAGGTTTTTCTATTTTTATCTATGGTGGCCATTTTGTTTAACTAAGCGGAACCATTTAGGCAATTTTGAAAGAGGGTCACTCAAGATACATTCCTGTGAAATTATTTTCAAATCAGGCCATTTGCCTAGGAGGAGATGTCATGTAAAGGTTTTTTCTATTTTTAGCTCTGGTGGCCAATTTGTTTAACTAAGCGGAGCCATTTAGGCAATTTTGAAAAAGGGTCACTCAAGGAACATTCCTGTAAAATTATTTTCAAATCAGACCATTTGCCTAGGAGGAGATGTTATTTAAAAGTTTTACTATTTTTAGCTCTGGCGGCCATTTTATTTAACGGAGCAGAACGATTTTGGCAATTTTGAAAGAGGGTCACTCAGGAAACATTCCTGTGAATATTATTTTCAAATCGGGCCATTTGCCTAGGAGGAGATGTCATTTAAAGTGTTTTCTATTTTTAGCTTTTGCGGCCATTTTATTTAACGGAGCGTAACGATTTATGCAATTTTGAAAGAGGGTCACTCAAGGAACATTCCTGTGAAATTATTTTCAAATTGGGTTATTGCCTAGGAGATGTCTTTGAAAGGTTTTTCTCTTTTTAGCTCTGGTGGCCATTTTGTTTAACGGAGCAGAACGATTAAGGCAATTTTGAAAAAGGGTCACTATAGGAACATTCCTGTGAAATTCTTTTCAAATCGGGCCACTTGCCTAGGAGGAGAGATGTCATTTAAAGGTTTTTTTCTATTTTTAGCTCTGGTAGCCATTTTGTTTAATGGAGCTGAACGATTTAGGCAATCTTAAAAGAGGGTCACTCAAGGAACATTCCTGTGAATATTATTTTCAAATCGGGCCATTTGCCTTGGAGATGTCATTTAAAGGTTTTTCTATTTTTAGCTCTGGCGGCCATTTTATTTAAAAGAGCGGAACGATTTAAACAATTTTGAAAGAGGGTCACTCAAAGAACATTCCTATGAAATTATTTTCAAATAGGGCAATTTGCCTAGTGGGAGATGTCATTTAAAGGTTTTTTTCTATTTTTAGCTCTGGTGGCCATTTTATTTAATGGAGCGGAACCATTTAGGCAATTTTGAAAGAGGGTCACTCAAGGAACATACCTGTGAAATTATTTTCAAATCGGGCCAGTTGCCGAGATGTCATTGAAAGGTTTTTTTCTATTTTTAGCTCTGGTGGCCAATTTGTTTAACTAAGCGGAACCATTTAGGCAATTTTGAAAAAGGATCACTCAAGGAACATTCCTGTGAAATTATTTTCAAATCAGGCCATTTGCCTAGGAGATGTTATTTAAAGGTTTTTCTATTTTTAGCTCTGTCGGCCATTTTGTTTAACGGAGCAGAACGATTTAGGCAATTTTGAAAGAGGGTCACCCAAGGAATATTCCTGTGAAATTATTTTCAAATCGGGCCATTTGCCTAAGAGGAGATGTCATTTAAAGGTTTTTCTATTTTTAGCTCTGGCGGCCATTTTGTTTAACGGATGATGATGATGATTTCGTGTTTAACAACGCGTCAACCCTCTGGGTCATAAGCGTCAAGCGGTTAATGGTTAAATGGCATGTAGAATTAGAAGGATACTAAAAGTAAAAAAGTAAGTATGATATGTATAAAAATCTGAAACAGTTAAATCTTATGGAAATGTCCAATATCTTTTAAGAATAAAATAATATTATCAACAGGCACATCTGGAAACAATTGTTGCAAAGTGTCAGCTTTGAAGTATAAGTCACGGGACTGTGAAAAGTCTACACATTCAATTAAGATATGTTTAACAGTGAATGGCTTATACGGTAGTTAGTCAACCGGTGCCAGGCATTCCTATGTACAGGGTTAGGAAGGAGAACAGCAACTCTCCAGCCAAGCTGCTTCACAGGAATATGCTGTTGCCGTTTATGGGCTTACCATCACCTAACGACAAAGCAGAATCTACATCAAAGATGACACGGAAGTAGCCGCAGATGATGTTTCTGAAGCTCGCTTATCACCATCGAGTTCCGATGAGTCCATTGAGGCTGAATATGATAGAGAACCAGATGTGGATTTAAATAAAAATCAAAAATGGGTTCCTTTAAGAGCAATGAAAACATTCATAAGAAAGAAGGTGGGTCATACTACGCAGTTTCGGCTAATAAAGCCTCATCAGTGACCCTGTAATGATCCGGCAAAGAGAGCCAGAGGAAACATACTGCAATTTTGCGAATTTCGAGTTGGCAGTCGATTCAAAGACTGATATAAATCAAAATGGGGTCCAAATAATTAAAAACCTGTCTAGAATATGAGTCTAAAACAATAATTTATTTCCGATTTCTCAGAATATTCACGCTGATCTCAAAGGACCAAAAGTAAAATATAAACTGCACTATGGTTGATGTACGGGGAGACGTTTTACGGCCGCCACACGGCACAACACCAGCTGCAGTGAAGGCAAATAAAAATCAAAAATGGGTTCCTTTAAGAGCAATGAAAACATTCATAAGAAAGAAGGTGGGTCATACTACGCAGTTTCGGCTAATAAAGCCTCATCAGTGACCCTGTAATGATCCGGCAAAGAGAGCCAGAGGAAACATACTGCAATTTTGCGAATTTCGAGTTGGCAGTCGATTCAAAGACTGATATAAATCAAAATGGGGTCCAAATAATTAAAAACCTGTCTAGAATATGAGTCTAAAACAATAATTTATTTCCGATTTCTCAGAATATTCACGCTGATCTCAAAGGACCAAAAGTAAAATATAAACTGCACTATGGTTGATGTACGGGGAGACCGCCAAGATACAAACCGCCAAGATACAAACTCCCAGTCAGACACACACGGAATAGAGGAGGCATATCTAGGAGTCCTAACATAGACGATAGACGACAATAGCCAGGACAGAGACAGGGAAAAAGAGAGCGTCGACCTCCACAGTGGATGCAGACCAGAGATTGGGATTTAGGATCCAGAGAGTATGTGATTACGGTAGATGGTATATTGTTAAAGGTAACCTGTTAACAGTCAGTAAGTATGTTTTACTTACTAGAAAACCAACAGAAGACTGTCTTAAAGTTATTTAAAAATGCCCCCTTCTGTTATTTATTTTATTGCACTACATTTCCTTCGCTGGCATTGATCTTCATCCAATTGACTCAATATTCCAATAGCCATGATGCTGTCATTGTATCATTCATTGTATGGATCATAGAATGTATGTTTCTTATTGAAAGTGTGTGAGTGAACTGCTAATACCACGTGATTAGTGGAAGATCTATTTGCGACATCTAATGCGTCTGAACCGCTTATGAAAGAATTAATGTCACATGTCTTGTTTTTTTTTGTTTTGTTTTTTTTTTTTTGGGGGGGGGGGGGCGTTGGTGGGGTATACGTTGTTAGCTGGGGTATGAGGTGGGGTTTAAATGAGGATGACTATAAGGAATTCTTAAATATTTCTCTCGGGCTATGGGATTTTCGAATAAACATTAGAGAAAATGGCATTATGACACACATACAAATCACAAATACTCATTCAAGGTAAACGCAAAATGTAGACAGAGCAAAATGAACACAAAACAGGAATTAAAAACAACCATTCGCACACAACCACTAACAAACCTGTGGTTTTACCTTGCGATTATAAGTCAGAAGAAAAAAAAATCCTAAAAAAAAGGAAAAAAAGAAAAAAAATATCACGTGGCGGGCGCGAACCACTGCTCACGGGAAAGCATTATTCACCATAAATTGGCCAATCGCAGGCTGTTATTTTCACCATTATTCACCATAAATTGACCAATTGATTGGCTGGGAATTTACGGAGATTGCCGATGCTGCTGAAGCTGCATGCAGCTGGACGCCATATTGGAATTTGCTCAAGCAAAAGTTTCCAGTCATAAATGTAATGTTTTGTGTAGATTCTGATCAGTCAGAAAACCCTTCATGTTTACAGTAGGAATTATATTGTGAAGAACATTACTATCTAGCCGTCGTCTGCTACTATTAGACATTCAGACGCTGGGATTTTGTGTTAGAAATACCGTGACCCAGATTTTGCTGTTTTAAAAGGTGAGTTTGAAATTGATGCTTGGTGTTTAATGTCTGCATTATTTTGAGAACGAAACTCTTTGTTTGCAAAAAGACGATACTCTACGACTCATGGGAGCCGGCTTGGTGTGGAAAGATGACAGTGAAGAACCTGAACTTGGCTGAAGATTTTATGTGAGTAGTATAGTAATTTCCTCTATTGGGGAAAACCTACCATATCTTCTTCTGTAGATTCAAGTCTTAGATTTATTCTTCTTGTATAGTTTGGTAGAGAGATCTCTCAAGCCACGTCTACATTCCCTGCAAGTCTGGGATAGAAGAGAAAGCGCGGGCGCGTTCGTCCCCGAGGCTCAACCAATCAGAATCCCTCAGATGGTACCCGTTCTCCTGGAACCTGCACACTACAAACACCGGTCCACAATGACCAGTAACTGACCGCATTGTCCTGGCGGTCCTACTACTTGCCGATCACTACACTAGCCATAGAAAGAATGAAATGGGCCATTGTGGGGTGAAGATTGTTGTCGACTGCAGCATCTTCTCGCAAACTTCTCAAATATTTATTTAACATTTGTAACAGGTCGACTGTGTGGCTCGGTAGCTCAGTCGGTAGTGTTTACACGGTATGCAAGAGGCCTTGGGTTCGAGTCCCCGTCGATGCCATGTTCTTTTTCCACCCCTGTGTCATTTGGTAGCCAGGGCAGCACCACATCTGAGAGCATGAAAGAGTATGCAAAATAAGTTGCGCAGCCGGTCTGGATAGGACTTAGAGATTCGGGATGAATCTCATTAGGCAGGGTGAAAATGTACCAGGTCGACTGTGTGGCTTGATAGCTCAGTCGGTAGTATTCGCACGGTATGCGATAGGCCTTTGGTTTGAGTCCCAGTCGAGCCATGTTCTTTTTCCACCCCTGTCACATATGTGCAAACAGTGTAGACCCTGATCAGACTGCTGCTTTGTGAGCGAGGCCACCTTGCAACAAAATTTATAGTAACCAACAAGGCAACAGACAATTTACATGTAATGGTCATGATTAGCAATAGCATCTTTTGGATTAAATAATTCCGCAATTACAAGCTCACGAGTAATATCCATAGCCCCGCTCATCTTGGTGTTGGGTGAAAATCCCACAAGACTGGCAGCAATGTCTCGAAAATGACCGAAAAAGTGTTGACAGGTATGTAGAACTACACCCATGTGATAAACATCATTCTTTCATTTATCCAGATAAAATGTGTGATATTTTTCTTATCTCGAAACATAGGTAGTGGGTGCTTGTTAAAACAGAAAAAAATATTAGAAAAATAATATACCGCTGTAAGCCCCCATTATTCCTGCATATTAAATAGACAACACATGTAAGTGGCGCACAGAGGGTGTTCATTACATGGACTTGTTAAGATGATGATCAGCACAAGCCCATTATAATGGGGTTTACATTATTTTGCTTTTTCTTGATAAGAATATTTGAATCCACAACCAAAAGTTGAATCAGGCCAAAAAAAAAAAAAAAAAAAGAAAAATGTTACAAGGTAAGTTTTTTGTTGGGCAGTAAGTTTTGTTGAGGATTGTTGTTGACATTTTCTTAAAAAAAAATGAAATAAAAAAATAAAACAAACAAAAATAAAAAATTTGTTTTGATAAAAGTACAATTTCTATGGTGGCGAATTTTTCGGCCATGGCTCAAAAGTAATGCAAGAGTTGTATTTCTCATATTTTGTCTTCGAGAGGCTTGTATTGATTTTGTATCTGTTAAAGCGAGCGCCTCCATTAACTAGAAGACAGAAAAAATATCCGGATATTGCCAGAAAACAATGTTGCTACATGTGGTGATACAAAGTACAGAAAATTATGCCAACATTTTAGTATTTTTCTTATTTGTGCTCCAATGCATATAGATGCATGTATATTCGCCCCAACCATTGGGGCTTGAAGAAATAGGCTGCATGTTGCTTTCACGCAGGGATGAAATCTACCACACATGAGTAATGGGCAGGCTTAGGGGGTCTAGGCCTGCCCAGTTAAAATAGTGAGAGTCAGACCGTCCCTACATATCAACCCTTTTGGTTTGTTTGGGTGGAAGATTGTTGGTTGATTTGAGGTTTAACGCACCTATCAACACTATACCCGGTAGGTCATTTTGGAGACGCTGCTTTCAATTTTGTGGGACGTTTACCCGACATTGAGATAAAATGACATCTCAAGCCCTGTCGCCCAATGAAACCAATAGGATTTATAAGCATGGATGGTCCGACTCACTCCGCTTTGCTTGGGCAGGCTTAGATCTTTTAAGTGGTTTACCATTTCTTGTGTGCGGTCGGATTCCGCTCCGCGTGAGGCATCATGCAACCCATCTATTGTTCAAGCCCAGCTGGGTGTGGGCCGATGGGCTGGAAGGAAATGAGATGACATTTTATCTCAATGTGAGGTTAAAGCCCCACAAAATAGGAAGCAATGTCTCCAAAATGACCTAAATGGTGCTGACAGGGAAGTAACCCTCCCCGGTCCATTGTGGCTTGGGGAAATAGATTGGTGTGCATTGTGCCTCCACGCAGAGCTGAAATTGACCACACAAGAGAACTGGTAAACCGCTTAGAAGGACTAAGGCTGCCCAGGCAGAGTGATGTGAGTTGGACAGTCCAATACATATAAAGCCTTTGGGTTTCATTGGGTGGCCGGGCTTGAGATGTCATTTCATCCCAATGTTGGATAAAAGACCCACAAGATTGGAAGCAGCTTCTCCAATATGATCTATAGTCTGTCCCCAGCAACACTCTATGGGACGTTAAACCTCCATTCCAACAAACATGCAGGTTGTGCTAAGTGCTAACACCCATTCTTTCTTCCAGTGCATCTAAACCCTGAGAGGGGACATAACTCATTAGAACCGTCTGGTCGTTACGATTGTAACAAGCACGCACAACTTACGTCTTGCTTACAAATTTGGAAAAGCATCATAAAAATTAAAAGTAGAACAATACCAATTGAATGTATGTTTGTGTATGTTAATTTTTTACGTCCCACCAACAACTAAGATCATACAGAGGCAGCATCTTGGTTTAAAGACGCATCCGTAAGGCTCGAGAGGCCCAGCATACATTGGCCCCTGGTTTGTGAGGCGAATAATCATTAACTTATGCACTGCAACATGAACTCTTCTCTTAGA
Source organism: Lucinisca nassula (assembly GCA_963580285.1). Lineage (NCBI taxonomy): Eukaryota > Metazoa > Mollusca > Bivalvia > Lucinida > Lucinidae > Lucinisca > Lucinisca nassula. The sequence continues at coordinate 22,866,304 of OY757020.1, forward strand.
TATTAAAGAATGCACATATTTAATGTGCACATCATCACACAGATGTATAATATATCAAACATTTACCATACATGTACTTACAATGTTCACAATTATAATATGACATCATTGACATGCTAATCTTTTTCTTGCTTAACTGCACATTGAGGTAGTTCAAATGAGTACCCACAACATGGATTTTTATGAAAATTACATATCAAGAAATCTATCGTTCAGTTACACTAAATAACCACCTCACCTTTTTTTTAGTTTTGGTTTTACGGCCTATTCTAGATTATTTCACTCATATTGAGCCAATCGTTAATCAGGGGAGGGCGAAAACTGGAGGACCAGGAGAAAAACCACCTGCCCCTCCATTGCAGAACTTTGCATCTCATGTGACGCGAGCCAGGCTCTAAGTGACAGCGGTGAGAGACCTAATGATTAAGAGTCAGCACTCTTATACACCAGGCCACAGACGCTCTTACCTTACCTGTTGCTATGGTGTATAGGTATCACACATTCTAGGAAATGTAACCCCCTAGTGGCATATGCTGCCAACCATTTTAGGCAGTGGTTCTGTTGCTTTTTTATTTTCTGCTTTATGGTATTGTTTATAACTTTGCTCCAGATATTTGTCACAATGGAACCTAAATTCAGATTCATGAGGAATGGGGAACCCATGATGAAACAGTCTTCAGAGGCAGCTAGGGAAAGGTCAAAACCAAAATCTGGATATGCAGACACACACCATGAGAATGAGAAAAAGGCCAGGGAAGCAGTGAGACGTGCTGGGGGAGATATCAGCAACAAAAAGCATTTTCTTGGCCAACATATATTTCACATTGGTCAGTATAAAGGTAAGTTTACAAAAGCTGTATGACCTACATAGTTGAAAATTGTACAACACAAAAAAGTTTACAAAAGCTATACAATGAATCTTACTGCCATCAGACATTTTTCGGCAATGATAAAATAATTTTCTAATGGAAACTTCTATTAAAAGTAGAAGTAAAACAAAGATCAGGAATCGATACAATTAACTTACTCCACCCACCAAAGGGAAAGAAATACAAACATTAAGCGACCAGACCATAATGGAAACCTAAACAAAGGAAGGCCATAAGGACAGTTACTTTCCCACAAAATGGCCATATGGCCATCCAAAATTAAAAGTAGAAGACACAAGTGACAAAGAACAACATAAATAAATCGCCACAGAAGAACTCTGATTTTTGTCATAAAGATACGCCAATAAAAATCTTGTATTATTTGTTCAAAGTGAAAAAAAATATATGCATTTCCATTGTTTTCACCTCAGATGAAGCTTGCATGCTTGAAGCACCTCATTTCTCAAAGAAAAGCATTAAGTTTACGTGGTGTAAGCTGTGTTTTGAAGTGAAGGCAATGATCAGGAATCGATACAGTTAACCCACAGCTCCCATCAGAGACACCAAAGGGAAAGAAGCACAAACACGAAAAAATCAGACCCACCAGCTGAAAGCCAAAAGGACAGTTAATTTCCCACAAAATGACAAGTGGGCTATCCAAAACCAAACAAATCGAAGGGATACTCACACCCAAAGACAAACTATAACAAAAATAAATTGCGACAAAACGTTTTTCATGGCTTGATGAAATCTCAAAATAATGGTTTCAGTCATTACTATTTTCATTAATAACATCTTATTACTGCTATAGAAAGTTTAATACTGAAAAGAAATAACAGTAGTAAATACTAAAAATGCGGACACCTGAATGACTTGTCGTAATTTTCCTAAATTATTTACAAATTTGTTTCACGATCCAGCAAGGAGTCCAAAAGGTGCAGACAGAATGGCAAACAGTGTTGACCCTGATCAGACTGCTCCTTCAAAGCAGTCTGATCAGGGTTTTCACTTTTTGCTTTAGCCTATCTGTACCAATACTAAGGATCATTACAGTAGTTTTTGTTTTTATAGGATGTACATTCCAATGGGTTTTGGAGAATGACCTTAGTTTTGCTGCCTATCTTGTGGCTGAGACGAAGCAGGAAAAGAAGACAGACACCCCCTCTCACAGAATAAGTTTGCTTTCAGGTAAATTGGTTACTTATTTTTCAGTACGCACAGCCAATTTACCATTGGATAACTGCAGGGCTGCAATGAGCAAGAAAATGTGAGGAGCACTTTAATTATTTTTCAGGGTAAGTGAAAAGTGAGTGAAATTTAAATTTTCAATAATTAGTAAAATGGCACAGAAGTTTTATAATTTTCAGCCTTGTCAAATATTAGTAGGCGGCAGGAGGTTAAATTTCCTTCTACTCTCAAGTTCAGCCTAGCCCTATGCAGTCGTGCATGGAATGGCTATACCTTTGGTGGAGGTGATTCTTTCAACAATAGTTTTTCTCTTCTTTCACCCATTTCAGACTGGAAACCCCTAAACGGGTACCGTGGCAAACAGTGCAGGCCCAGATCAGGGCCTGCACTGTTTGCAAAAAGTTCAGTCATTTTCCAAATAAATTGTGAAGAAAACACAAGCTGATACACCTAAATTTTGAAAATGGACTCGTGCTAATATAATGAGGAAGATTCCATTAGGTAGAAAAAGGGTTAAAAAGGTGCTTGCACTTAAAGGAAACAATTTGCAATGGAAGCAGCTTGTCACAGAACCAACATGAATTTACAAAAGGTTGTCTACTTTATAAAATGGTGCAAAATATAACAGGTCTATCCATTTCTATTAATACCTGACCCTTTTACTTTCAGATTCCAATCATCTGCCTCAAAACTTAATAAGATAGATTGAGTTTTAGTATGTTGAGGTTGAGTCATGGTCAAAACATTACTTAATGGAAGGGAATTAGTCAGTCCTTTTTTTTACCTTGCTTTTCTATAAAGTAAAAGGCATAGTTATCTGATTTCAGTTGGATATATGAATCTTACTCTTGTTGTCATAATAAAGTTAGTGTAAAAATCAAAAGTTCCATCATGAAAACTTTGACCCCCTTGAACCCCACTTTTATATAGTAAAACTGGGTTTTACAAGGGTAAACCATATTTTTATTTTTTCTGATCTAGAATATAGATTGTGGGGACTCGTTAGAACCACCTCGGTAAGTCGGTTCTAATGTGTAACCCCATCTACATTTTGAGCAGAAATAAGTAAAATATCACAATTTTTCATCTTAAAATTTTGGATTTTTAGGCAGTAAAGTTTACAATGTATTTGTATAGGCGTGTTTTCGTATAAATTGGACCCCTTGAGAACTTGCTGCAATTCTTTAAAAAAATAAGAACTTTGTTTCAGTATTTAGAAATGAGTCCAAACGGCAAATAAGGAATGGAAAACATTGTGGACCCTGATCAGATCAGGGTCCACAATGTTTTCCATCAGATCAGACTACGTATGCACTGTTTGCTTAGGCCTTTCTGTCTCACTAGGCTTATTATGGTATGAAAGTCGCTTGTTTCATACATTTACTATGAAATGACAGGAGTAAAGTAAGAAAAGCATAACAGACAAAAAATAGTATTGCAGTTCATTTGCCAAATTTCATTTTCTCGTAGGGACTACTTTCTGATGTTTCCTGAATGTTTGATGGCACTTACCCTGAAAGCAAAGTTCAAAGCTGGAGAAAAGGGTGGACAGTTAGCTTCATCTCAGAAGAATTTTTCACATCCATCACCTGTTACTCAACAAAAGGACGTAACTCATGAAGAGTTGGTCAGGGAGTTGTCAAAGGTTGAGGCAGAAATTATAAAGGGTTAGTATTTTTGTTTCTAAAAGATATTAGATGCTGAAAAAGAAATATCACACTTCTCAGTTAGGTGGACAAGATTATCCCCTTGAAATTGATATAGAGGATCTTACACGAGTGGTCATTTCTATATGAAATTTATGAAACGAGCCTTTGGTGAGTTTCATAAATTTCATATGAAATGACAACGAGTGTAAGATTCTGTTTATCATGTGAACACTTTAAATTGGATTTCATCGCCTTTGAATTTGACAAATTTCCCACAAGAAAAATGCATTGTTGACATGGGCGTCGTCAAAGTGTTAATACACGTGTGGTCATACGAGTTTTATTACGCTACGTTATCCACTGCTTATCAAGGACGTCATATGATAAAAAAAAAATCTGCTTTATGATACAGTATCAGACTCGAGTCTTTCTGCTGATTCAAGAAGGGAGTAACCAGTTGCTGGCAAAAGAAGGAGTATTGTAAGTGGATAACAACTTATAAAAAGCAGGCCCAGGAAAAGTGAGGTTGGCTTAACAAACTGGCTGGATATGAACTATTGTTGACTGTGCTGTTACAAACCAAACCAACACTTTGTAGATGAAAATATCACAGATTGTTATTGTGTCTGTTTCAAACATAGATTCTGGCTGCTTGTAAGAAGGTTCTCAATGAAGCAGTTGTAACGAGTACCCCCATATTTTTTCATGTTTTGGGGTAGAAATGGGCTTTAAACCCTTCTTGAGGTTTCAAGGGTATTCATTACATAAACTTGTTAACCTCTTGTTTACTGGGACAAAAATAGTTTCAGAATTTTTTATGTTAATCAAGCTGTCAACATGTAGTAGAGTGCACTCATTACATATTATGCACATGTTACATTTCTTAACCCTTGTCCTGCTGAATATTTATATATGCCACACCCACTACCAATCAGATTACTTGATGCAAATTATTGCAACAAATCCATGAGCGGAATGCAGAAGCCATCTGATCTGGATCTTCATTGTTTGAAAGATAAGGCATATCCGGGCTCAGCAGGACAAGGGTTAAGAACAAGGTCACTAAAGAAAGACCACAATCTAAGAATGCAGCCGTCTTAAGAAATACCCAGGCTGAAAGTCTTGGTTGGGCATTCGTGACATATTGTTTGTTTTTGTTAAGGAGGCTCAAATTTATTTTAATGACATTTCCAGCTAGTGAAAAAACGGACTAGTTTGATAAGTGCTACATTCATATTATTGGAGCATGTCCTGGCAGTAGCAGTTTTTTTTTGCTACTTTGTTCAAAGTAAAAATTGAAAAATATTTTACATTTTAGCAGCTTTCTTGGATATTGTATGGTAAGTTACTGGTGTTGGTGTACTTCAGTTAGTATATAGTGCTAAGGCTACATGTAGTACTAGTATTATCAGACATTCATCATCTTCACTTGCTACTCACTTTCACAACTAGTTAACTTTGTATGCCATATACATTCATGCTTTTTCATCGACTTTTTTTCTGCAATTTCTGTTTGGCATGCAGTTTTAATGCATTGCAGCAAGCCTAGCTCATGGGAGCATCCTTTACACTCACAATTATTCTTCAGGCAATAATGACTGGCATTCACATTTAACCCATTGTATGCGGGCAACCCCAAAAGGGGTACCTTGGCAAACAGTGCAGGCCCGGCGTCTGATCAGGGCCTGCACTATTTGCTTACAAAATTTTCTGTCAAAAAATTGATGAAAAATGAAACACCTATATGATAAATGGACTTGTCCAACATATAGCAGAGTCCACTGGCATACAAGGCATACAATTGGCTAACCATGCTTTGCTTTGAACACAGAAACAATCCCCTACTCTATTTACCCCTTCTAGCACAGTTCTATTCCATCATTCACAAACCAACCATGCGATTTATATTGGCTGATATTTGGTGTAAAGCTTTGTCAGAAAACTCACAATAACACATGGTTACTGGGGCATAACCTTATGACAACATATGTGACAAACCTATGTCTGTTTCTTATATTATTTCGAACTTCTTAGCTAAAATCATTTGGTGATAAGTGAAATATTACACTAATGGTCATTTCATATGACAATTAATTACACTGTCTAACATACAGACACGTTTGTATCATTCACAGCTCACTCAAAAATTTAAATAATTAAACTGGTAGGAAAAGGGAATAACTGGATACCCTATAAGATAACAGTTGAATCTCATTATCTGAAACACTGATATCTTTAATTTCTGTTAAGTCAAACTAAATTTTGGGCACTGATGTTTTAGTTTTAAAATACGTTCACCAGAATTAAACTCTTTATTTCAACCTACTGTTATTTCAAACTAAAATTTTATGGCCCAAGGAGTTTGAGAAAATGAGATTCGAAGAACTGTATTTGCAGTAGGACACTGTTAAGGATTTTTCTTTGCATGTGTGTGTTGTACTCCATTTCTATACAGAATCCCTTTTCATTAGCCGATAGTGTGGAGTGGGTGTGTTTTTCTATCTGTAGTTTGCATGAAATGTTAAGTTTCACTTTTAGCATAGAACAAATTCAGCTGCAGGGTTTTCCTTAGGTGCACAAGTTCTTGTCCAAGCTAATACTTAAAGGGACATTTGTGTGAGTTAGCAAAACACAAACTAATGCCGAAATTTAGTAATCTTTTGTTGTGTTTATGGTGGGGTGGGATGGGGCAAAAATCCATAGGATGTTTGATGAAAAGCGAAGGGAAGTCCATCATACTTGACAGTGTTAAGGAAACCCCTGCTACTGTTTTTTATTTTCACGATTTTTCTTGGAAAATATATTGATTATTAATATCCATGTTGAATAGGATCCAATCTTTGAACTATAAGGTCTGATGAAACAAAGCTGACTTAAGAAGTTTGAACTGGTTTTACACAATTTACCTTACCGTTATTCTGGCCACGTGGTTTGTACACAATAACTGCAAATAATTGTGCAAAATGAGTGGAATTTGTTTCCGCTGACCGTTCAAAGGAGGTTCTTCTGTCGTGGTTTATTTTTTTATGGTTTGCCTCTGGGTGTTTGTGTCGCTGAACTATAAGGTCTGATGAAACAAAGCTGACTTAAGAAGTTTGAACTGGTTTTACACAATTTACCTTACCGTTATTCTGGCCACGTGGTTTGTACACAATAACTGCAAATAATTGTGCAAAATGAGTGGAATTTGTTTCCGCTGACCGTTCAAAGGAGGTTCTTCTGTCGTGGTTTATTTTTTTATGGTTTGCCTCTGGGTGTTTGTGTCGCTGAACTATAAGGTCTGATGAAACAAAGCTGACTTAAGAAGTTTGAACTGGTTTTACACAATTTACCTTACCGTTATTCTGGCCACGTGGTTTGTACACAATAACTGCAAATAATTGTGCAAAATGAGTGGAATTTGTTTCCGCTGACCGTTCAAAGGAGGTTCTTCTGTCGTGGTTTATTTTTTTATGGTTTGCCTCTGGGTGTTTGTGTCGCTGAACTATAAGGTCTGATGAAACAAAGCTGACTTAAGAAGTTTGAACTGGTTTTACACAATTTACCTTACCGTTATTCTGGCCACGTGGCTTGTACACAATAACTGCAAATAATTGTGCAAAATGAGTGGAATTTGTTTCCGCTGACCGTTCAAAGGAGGTTCTTCTGTCATGGTTTATTTTTTTTATGGTTTGCCTCTAGGTGTTTGTGTTGCTGCCCCCCCCCCCCCCCCCCCCCCCCCCCGAATGTGGAATTTGTTTCCGCTGACTTTTCCATGGCGGTTCTTCTGTCATGGTTTATTTTTGCTATGGTTTGTCTTTGGGTGTTTGTGTCGCTTATATTATTTTATTTTGGATAGCCTATTGGCCATTTTGTGGGAAAAGAACTGTCCTTTTGGCTTTCTGCTGTTGATGTTTCCATTGGTGTCGGTTGTTTCATGTTTGTGTTTCTTTCCCTTTGGTGTCTCTGATGGGAGCTGTGGGTTAATTGTATCGATTCCTGATCATTGCCCCCACTTCAATTTTTTCTGGGTGTTAGGATTGTCGTAGTATTAAATTAATGTTGCGCAATATTGTTATATGACCATCAGGCTATTATCTGTAATTATGACTTGTGGAAACATTATATTATTAAAATTGTAAGTAAGGCAATATATATGGGTGTAGTTCTTTGTAATGAGAAAAAATAGTGAATCATTCAATGATTTAGTAAATAAGAAATTATTTGGATAATACATGTATATTTTATTCAATTTTAGTCTTTATAGTTCATGAAAAAATGGAATGACTCATTTAGTTCAGTGGATTCAATTTTCATTGTTCAATGTAGCTTTTCTAACATTTCCAATATAGATGCAGTTGACAAGTTTTTTCACCAAATTCCAATTTCACAAGTTTAACATTTCATTATACATGTTATAGGTGTGTCAGTACCTGCCTATCAGCAGTCAGAATTAGTAAAGGATTCATTACTGAAACCAACTGGTGCTCATATAGCTAGTATTTCTCCAGCTTCATCAAAGGCAGATGAGTGTGTCAGAGTGTCCAGGCTTCATTTTCCAGGGAGGCTTAATGGTATTATTATGTATCAAACTGACATTGAACCTTTAGTAAGTTTTTCATCTTAAATGCGTATGTTATACTAATTTGTGTTCCACAAATAAGACACAGCATCAAATGAGGAAGAGTAAATGGAGAATGTTTTTTATTCCTTCTCCATCATGCCCGTTGAAGTCATTTAAACGACTGCTACTCCTCCCATACCTATGGGCTGCACATGAGTACTGGTAAACGGCTTAGAAGGCCTAAGCCTGCCAAGGCAAGGTGATGCAAGTCTCACCTTCCATGCATATAAATCCTATTGGTTTCATTGGTTTGCAGGGCTTGAGATGTCATTTTATCTCGGTGTCTGATAAAAGTACCACAAAATTGGAAGCGATGTCTCCAAAATGTTGGAGGACGTAAAACCTCAATTCAAACCAAACAAACCAATTTCATTTACACTTCGTAATAAGGTTGCTTAGGTCACCGTCTACCAAAATAGCAAAAACCATTCTTCTCCAATGATCAAAATGGCTAAAGATAGAAAAATGAATTAAAAAATTTGCTTGAAATGCCAATTTTTCATGGACGTTTTGGCAAATTTTCGATAACCATAGGAATGTTGCCAAGGCTACCTACAAAAATGAAAACACTCGTTTTGCTGAGATGAACAAGATGGCTGCCATATCTAAAAATATGAAACTCTAAAAAATACCCTTGGGCCAATTCCATTCAAACTTCATAGGAATACCGGCCCCGATAGCTCAGTTGGTAGAGTGTCCTCTCCGGGGAACGGGAGGTCACAGGTTCGATCCCGGGCCGTGACATACCAAAGTCATTAAGAATGGTACTAGCTGATCCTTGCCTGGCACTTAGATTTACGGGATAGAGCTAGGACTGGTCGAACCAGTGTCAGGATAATGTGACTGGGTGTGGTATCATGTAATGTGTCTGGGACATGATACTTCAGTGAGGCAGCAGTATAAAAGTGAGCATTGAGCTCCCTGTCACAACCAGACACCGTTGTGATATGAGTGAAAAATTGTTGAAAGCGACGTTAAGTAGAAGTAAAACAAAGATCAGGAATTGATACAATTAACTTACTCCATCCATAAAAGACACCAAAGGGAAAGAAATACAAACATTAAGCGACCAGACCATAATGGAAACCTAAACAAAGGAAGGCCATATGGACAGTTACTTTCCCACAAAATGGCCATATGGCCATCCAAAATTAAAAGACACAAGCGATAAACCCGAATTCACACTTCATAGGAATGCTGGTTACATGACCTTCTACCAAAATAGCTATAACTGCTCGGCTCTGGTGAGAAAATGGTGGCAAGAGCTAAAAAACACAACCAGAAATTCAACTTCGGTGAAGTTGATGTCGCACCTGCTCCCCACCTGCCCAACACAAAAAGTAAAAGTTTATTTAAGGTAGAAGAGATGAATATAGGGCTTTGAGAAGAATCCATAGCCTATATATGTGAGGTAAAAATGACTAAGTTCACAATCTGGAAAAAGTGACAAAAATTGATTCGAAGATTAAGTCCAAACCATATGCGCATCCTCATACCAAGGGGAAAGCACATGCAAAGTTTCCAAATGATCAGTATAAAAGTGTAAGAGGAGTTGCGATGACAAGAGGTACGTATCGCATACCTAAAAATGACTAAGTTCACAATATGGAAAAAGTGACAAAAATTGATTCGAAGATTAAGTCAAAACCACATGCGCATCCTCATACCATGCCGAAAGCACATACAAATTTTCCAAATGATTGGTATAAAAGTGTAGGAGGAGTTGCGATGACAAGAGGTACCAACCCAATACCAATTGAAGGTTAAAAATGACTAAGTTCACAATCTGGAAATAGTGACAAAAATTGATTCGAAGATTAAGTCCAAACCATATGCGCATCCTCATACCAAGGGGAAAGCACATGCAAAGTTTCCAAATGATCAGTATAAAAGTGTAAGAGGAGTTGCGATGACAAGAGGTACGTATCGCATGCCTAAAAATGACTAAGTTCACAATCTGGAAAAAGTGACAAAAATTGATTCGAAGATTAAGTCCAAACCACATGCGCATCCTCATACCAAGGGGAAAGCACATGCAAAGTTTCCAAATGATCAGTATAAAAGTGTAAGAGGAGTTGCGATGACAAGAGGTACGTATCGCATGCCTAAAAATGTCTAAGTTCACAATATGGAAAAAGTGACAAAAATTGATTCGAAGATTAAGTCCAAACCACATGCGCATCCCCATACCATGGTGAAAGCACATGCAAAGTTTCCAAATGATCGGTCTAAAAGTGTAGGAGGAGTTGCGATGACAAGACATCCAGTGTAAAATGTTGACGGACGGACGGACGGACGGACGGAAACTTGCACGCCTATGTCTTCCTGCTAAAGCAGGTGCGACAAAAAACAGCTCTTAATCAATTGAGCAATTCAGGGCCATCTTGGCCCTCTTGTTTAACCCATTTTGTACCGGAAACCCCAAATGGGTACCATGGCAAACAGTGCAGGCCCATATCTGACTTCGCACAATGCACCGTCTTATCAGGGCCTACACTGTTTGCAAAAAGTAAAGCCATTTTCCAAACAAATTTTTGGAAGAAATTTTTTGAAGAAAAACAAGAGCTGTCGCTAGACAGCATAGCTCGCCTGTTTCGCGCCTTCAACATAGAAGGTAAATTTACTGAACCATGAAATATAGGTCACAGACACCTAGATACATTTTGAGGTCAGTGACCAGGTTGCATGGAACATGTATGCCATATATTACATTTCAGAATCACAATGTGTATGAATTATAAGGCAAAATCAATGAACCATGAAAATAAGTCACACTGACCTAGATTTCTTTTCTATGTCAATCATCTCTTGACATGGAACTTATAATTCAGGACTGAAGTTTCTAAAAAAAAAATAGTATTCAATTTGGCAGAGTCACTGAATTATGAAATTTAGGTCACACTGACCAAGATATAATTTTGAGGTCAATCATGGGGTCACATGGAATAAATAATCCAGGCATGATGTTTCTTCATCAAAAATTATTAAAGATAATAGGCAAATCACTGAACCATGAAATATAGGTCACAGTGACCTAGATATATTTTGAGGTAAATCATGGGGTCACATGGAACTAATAACCCAGGTATGACATTTCTCCATCAAATAGTAATAAAGGTAATAGGGAAAATCACTGAACCATGAAATATAGGTCACAATGACCTGGATTTATTTTGTGGTCAATAATCAGGTCACATGGAATAAATAATCCAGGTGTAACATTTCTTCATCAAATAGTATTCAAGATAATAGACAAAATCACTGAACCATGAAATATAGGTCACAGTGACCTAGACATATTTTGAGGTCTAGCATGGGGTCATATGGGACTAATAACCCAGGTATGACATTTCTGCATCAAATAATATTCAAGATAATAGGCAAAATCACTGAACCATGAAATATAGGTCACACTGACATAGCTATATTTTGAGGTCAATCATGGGGTCCCATGGAACTAATAATCAAGATATAACATCTCTCCATCAAAAAATATTCGAGATAAAAGACAAAATCACTGAACCATGAAATATAGGTCACACTGACCTAGTTATATTTTGGGGTCAATTATCCGGTCACATGGAACTTATAATCCAGGTATGACATTTCTGCATCAAATAGTATTCGAGATAATAGGCAAAATCACTGAGCCATGAAATATAGGTCACACTGACCTAGATATATTTTGCAGTCAATTATCAGGTCACATGGAACTAATAATCCAGGTATGACATTTCTCCATCAAATAGTATTCGAGATAATAGTCAAAATCACTGAACCATGAAATATAGGTCACAGTGACCTAGATATATTTTGAGGTCAATCATGGGGTCACATGGAACTATTATCCCAGGTATGACATTTCTCCAACAAATAGTCTTCAAGATAAAAGGCAAAATCACTGGACCTTGAAATATAGGTCACCATGACCTTCACCCTTTTACACTTGAACCAATGTCACTTGGCTGGCTGATGTATAACCAATTGTGCCTATAACTTGTTAGCATAAGGGAAAGGTAAACAACCAGTTACAAAGTTGTCCTAGATTTTGACCCCTAGCCCCACCCCATCCCCACTCCCAGGCATGAACCCATGGGGGTGTTGTCTTGGAATCTCAGAAGACACTCCAAGGTATCCAAGTTGTTAATATGAATGCTTTGTGATGAGTGACTGCTGAGATATAAGCATTTCAAAAACTTTAACACAGTATTACATAGGTGTTCTAGATTTTGACCCCAAGCCCCACCACGGGGCATGACCCCAGGGGTCTGTTATCTTTGAACATCAGAAGACCCTCCCAGGTACTAAAGTTCCAAATATGAGTGCTCTGTGATGAGTGACTGTTGAGATATAAGCATTTGAAAAACTTTAACACAGGCGAGCTAAAAACAACCTGACACCCGTAAATTTCGAAATGGACTCCTGCCATATACAAGGAAGAAGATTCCATTTGGTACAGAAATGTTTAAATTTGTGGTGAGCTAAGGCTTTTACCATTACCATGTTCAATATTTTCTGCCAGAGCCATCTATAACCTGGTCATCACCAGTAGAACAGCCTTTGGCGACAAAAAGAGGACCAAATAAGACAGTAAATTCCCGAAAGAACAGTACCAATCAGACATGTTCTGCCCTTAACTGTACAACAACTGCTATCACTACCTTTACCGTCAATACTGCTTCAACAAGTTCTGTCTGTACCACATCAACAAGTCCTGTATCAACCTCTACAACAAATACTGTCACACACTGCTACAATTATTCCTCTATCATCTGGACTGGATGAAGAAGGTATGCATATAGAGAATACCAGGTGAGTGTCTTTTTATATCAAGTTTATCATGCAAGGCTTCGAGAATGCTTCTAGAATGGCGAGGCTTGCCAAGCGATTCTACATGCGTTCTCGAAGCAGAGCATGATAAACTTGATATCAAAAGACACTCACCTGGTATTCTATTTATCACCTTGTACACTCTTGAATTAGAAATTTAGGATCAGGTATCGATGGTCCTCATTGCATCCCAACATTGTGGCGTTCAGTATGTTTAGTATCAGCTGACTACAGTCAAACCTGTCATAGTGGCCACCTCTATTAAGCAAGCAACCTGTCTTAAGCCAGCATGAATTTAGTTCCCAAAAAGACGAATGCATTAAAATTCACTTGTATTAAGCAAGCACCTGTCTGAAGCAAGCACATTTTGATTATCCCTTCGGTGCTTGCTTAATACAGGTTGGACTGTGTATTGTTTCTGTGGTATTTAATAAGTAATTTTTCCATTTTTGTTCTAGTAATCCCACTCATTACTAAAAGTGCAATGTCGTGTTGACCTGATAAAGTAGAAGTAAAAGAAAGATCAGGAATTGATACAATTAACTTACTCCACCCATAAAAGACACCAAAGGGAAAGAAATACAAACATTAAGCGACCAGACCATAATGGAAACCTACACAAAGGAAGGCCATAAGGACAGGTACTTTCCCACAAAATGGCCATATGGCCATCCAAAATTAAAAGACACAAGTGATACACACAGTAAGTAACAAACAACAAAAATAAATCGCCACACTTGTCTTTTATCAGGTCAATGTGCTACAATGCAATTAATATAGGGGGTGACTGATAAAACTACTTCCTGTTTTTATATTTTCTAATGTATAAATACGCCTATGGACAGAAATGGTGGAGTTAACTTTGTTTGTATTGGAGTTTAATAGCACAGTCAACACTATTTATGTCAGTTTATCTATCCACACTTTTCTTGGGCAGGCTTACTTACATGTAAGCATTAACCAATACAGTGCACATTCTTTCGCCAGAAACTGACCTGCCCTTCTTGAATCAGCGGAAGAGAGAGCATAAAGATTGTGGGTGCTTGTTATACTAACCTCATTTAGGCAGTTCTAAGTTTATGATAAGGATTTTTTATGAAATAGTAACCGCATTCCCCTGCAAACTTTTTCTCTGTATAAAGTGGAGTCTAGATGGATGTCAAGTTCAAGGACTTGTTAACGTGTTGGATAAGATCTGAAATACAGAGGGAAAAACAACTCAAACCAGACATAAATGCATGGTGCTGATCTTTTTCTAGTTCAAACATTATATGTAACCTATTTGGGATTTTGAATATCACAATCAAATGTGATTTTTGGCTTTGTTGTAAGGAAAAGCAGCCAGGCTGAGGGTTTACATGCTTTGAGGGACCCAGGAAATATAATGCCAAAAAAAAATAAACACAACAACCCAAAACGTGTATGATCATTCAAGTATTTTTTCTGAAAGATTCCATTTGAAATTGCAAACAAACACTCGAAATGCTCATAATTATGTAAAAATTGAGTTATTGCCTAATCATGCTAATGTGGTTATTATTTGTTTTCAGTTTTTAGTTCTTCAGTTATTTACCTAACAGTCCCATCATCACAGGAACTGGAAGCCATTTCCAATGCAGTCAGTGTTACTATTGGAGATAGAACAAAGACAGTGCCCGCTATCAGCACAGAGGCAGTGCCTTCTATCAGCTCTTTACTTCAGCCAGCAGAAACAGGTACATTTTTTTTGTTTGATTTGAGGTTTAACGTCCCGTCATCACGTTGCTTCCAATTTCGTGGGCCTTTTATCCAACATTGAGATGAAACAGGTACATTTTTTATTAATACAGTCATTATTTTTGGTTTTCATCTTCAATGCTTGTAAAATATTTCTGCATTATAAAGTTTTCTGGATTATATGATTCATGCTTTGTTTTTTGTTTGTTTGTTTTGAGGTTTAACATCCCTGTCAACACTGTATATGTCATTTTGGAGATGTAGCTTCTATTTCAGTTTTGTGTGATTTTTACCTGACATTGAGATGAAATGACATCTCAAGCCCTGTCGCCCAATGAAACCAATAGGTTTTATAAGCATAGACGGTCCGACTCATGTAGCTTTGCCTGGTCAGGCTTAGATCCTCCAAGCAGTTAACCAGTACTCATGTGGGGTCTGTTATTGCATTCATGTTTGTGTTTTTCAGACTATCCTATACCAGACAGTTGGAAGAATTACATACCAAAGATAGATCAACGTTGGATTTCCAAGGCTATTTTTTCAGTCAATGCCCGGGGTAATCCAGAGGTGGACCTGAGAAAAGCTGACAAACTCTGGTGGAGTCCTCCACAGCCCCAGCTTATCCCCACTACTCAGCCTAAAATTGATCGATACTTTGGTCATAGACTCCTCCTATGGATGCCAAAGAAGCTATGGAAAATGAAACTAGTATGTCCATATTGTAAGGATGTAGAGCTTACATCCTCTGGGCCTTACAGAGTAACAAGAATGGTGCTCGATATAGACTCTTTCAACATCCTTGCAACAGAGTATCTTTGTTGCAAAACATGCAGAAAGTTTCAAATAGGATGGAGTAATTCTGTATTGAACCAACTAGATGCAGGACACCGCTCACAATTTACTGTCATCCTTACCAGAAAATACAGTTGCGATGTCCGTGTCATCCGCCTCCTTCGACAACGTGGTCTGGGAAACAGCCCAACACTGTTGTATAAGAAACTGGTAGAGCAGCATGATGAAACTAGGCTCATCAAGACCATCCATTACATGACTGACTGCTCCAGCTTCAAGAGAGCCAGTAAAAACCAGCTTATTGTACAGCAGTCTTTCGAGAAACCCCCTGCTCCCATTCATGTACCCAGATACCAGTGGCTGCAGTTTGTCTACTGCTTAGATGTTCTGCAGCGTCTGGATGAAGTGAAGGCAGCAGTGACATCAGTTTTTGGTAGAGTTCTGAAGTTAGACTCCACAAAAAAGGCGAGTATCACTTACCATGTTTAAGCATTAGAATATTAACCCTTTGTGTACCAAATGGAATCTGCCTCCTTATATATAGCACGAGTCTACATAAAAATTTAGGGGTGTCAGTTCGTGTTATCTTAAAAAATCTAATTGGAAATCTTCTGTCATAACTTTTTGCAAACAGTGTAGGCCCTGATCAGACGCGCTGCGGCGTCTTGAGTCTGATCATGGCCTGCACTGTGACAACTACCCCTTTTGGGGTTTTCTGTTCCAAATGGGTTAAGAGACTAAAATAGTGCAGATATGTTATATACACACCAAAACCCATTTATAACAATGTTTGTTATAATATGGTTTGGGATATAATTTGGTTTAACGATGAATTCCAAGAATATATAGTATAGAGGATCTTACACGAGTGTTCATGTATTATTGAATTTATTAAACTAATTTAGGAAAAGGATAAAATGCGAGGCTGTGCCGAGCATTTTATCCCTTTTCCTCAATGAGTTAAATAAATTCAATAACACATGAGCACGAATGCAAGATTCTATTTATCAAATGGCATTCAAAACGCATTTTATTCAAGATTGTTTACAAAAATGTCAATATTCCACCATCAGTAAACGCGACGTCGTTAAGGACGTCGTACATGTAACGTTACGGAATTTGCATATTTAATCAACTAGTGGATTATCGAAAATATTACATGGCACTCTCAGACGCGACGTCATATGATTAATGAGCATTTTGTCCGCTTGTAGAAAGCTTGTGAAAGGCACTTCACCGAATCTTCTGGTGGACTAAGCGAATTTGACATATATTGACAACACCTGAATAGCTCCGCCTAGTCAATCTTATCTGCGACTATTATATTTGGAGCTTGTGAGAACTACTCTGTCATTGTTCACTACAATAATCTGTATTTTGCCAGTACGCCTTATTCAATAGTCATAACATGTTCTGTTTGTTAACAAAGAAATCCCTAGGTCAGATAGTTTTGTTTGATTTGAGGTTTAACGTCCCCGTCAACACTGTAAAGGTCATTTTGGAGGCGTTGCTTCCAATTTTGTGGGACTTTTACCCGACATTGAGATGAAATGAGATCTCAAGCCCTGCCGCCCAAGAACTTTTTGCAGTGTAGGCCCTGATCAGACACCGTGTTCCGCGGCGTCTGATCTGGGCCTGCACTGTTTGCCAGCTACCAATTCTGGGATTTTATGTATCAAATGGGTTAATAGACTAAAATAGTGCAGATATGTTATATATTCATGTTATATATTCACCAAAACCCCTTTATAACAATGTTTATAACAATGTTTGTTATAACATGGTTTGGGATATAACTTGGTTTAAAGATGGATCCCAAGAATATATATTAAATAGATAAATGTCCATAAATAGATGCTTTCCTATGTAAACTTTTCATTTATGTATGAATATAACACAGTTGTGATTGTGTTTTGTTTTGTTTGATTTGAGGTTTAACATCCCCGTCAACACTGTAAAGGTCATTTGGGAAATGTTGCTTCCAATTTTGTGGGACTTTTACCCGGCATTGAGATGAAATGACATCTCAAGCCCTGTCGTCCAATGCCCCAACAGGGTTTATTAGCATGGACGGTCCACCTCACACCAGGTTCCTGGACAGGCTTAGATCCACTTAGCGGTTTACCAGTACTAGTGTGCGGGCCGGATTCAGCTCTGGGTGGAAGCATCATGCAGCCCATATATTTATTCAAGCCCCTATGGGCGGGCGCTGTTTTGTTATTGTGTTATAAGGAGCTTGTGAGAACTACTCTGTCATTGTTCAAAACAATAATCTGTATATTGCCAGTACGCCTTAATCAATAGTCATGACATGTTCTGTTTGTTAACAAAGAAATCCTTAGGTCAGACAGTTTTGTTTGGTTTGAGGTTTAACGTCCCCGTCAACACTGTAAAGGTCATTTTGGAGATGTTGCCCCCAAATTTGTGCGACTTTTACCCGGCACTGAGATGAAATGACATCTCAAGCCCTGTCGCCCATAGGAACCAATAGGGTTTCTACATTGCTCTTAAAGGAACTCGTTTTTTTTTATTTTTATTTATAAGCATGGACGGGCCGACTCGCATCGCTTTGCAGGGTTATATCCTCCAAGCTGTTTACCAGTGCTCTGCGTGGAGGCATTATACAGCCCATATATTTCTTCAAGCCCCGATGGGCGGGGGCCGAAGGTCAGATAGTTAAAGCCTGGCAAAATACCGAAGTTGAAAATGGTATATACAAGGGTGTAACTTGTGCAGACAGTGCAACAAAAAAGAATGTTCTACACTTAAAGGAAAGAGTTTATTCTAGAAAAGCATATATTTTCCGTTAAGAGTAGACTCCTGGGAGAAAATTATTTCAAAGCAGAGAAGACTCCTGGGAGCAAATTCTTTCCTTTAATAGTCACATAAAGAAAAAAATGGTCCTAAGGCTCATGACTGATGGGAAAAAGAAAGGAAACTAGAGCCAGTGTTTATGAAACACAATGCCCCCAACTGCTTGACCCTAACACTGCTTGTCCCTAACAGTAATTGAGATATCTTGTTTTTATGTGGCTGTAATGCTGAAATTACACAAGAAAAGCTGTAGTTAATCATCTACTCATCATCCCTGACCAGTCTGTGAAGTTTCGGGGAAAAACCTAAAATAGTTTTTTAGATATCTTGCTTACAAACTTAAAACGCGAAAAATTTCAAAGGGCCATAACTCAAGAAAAAAATTTCGGATTTTTTTTCAAAAGTTAATCAGTTCATCTACTCATCATCCCCAACCAGCCTGTAAAGTTTCAGGGCAATAGCTCAAACAATTTTTGAGATATCTTGCTTACAAGCTGAAAACACGAAAAAAATCAAAGGGCCATAACTCAAGAAAAAAAAATTGGATTTTTTTCAAAAGTTAATCAGTTCATCTACTCATCATACCCAAACAGTCTGTGAAGTTTTGGGGAAAAACCTCATATAGTTTTTGAGATATCTTGCTTACAAACTTAAAACGCGAAAAATTTCAAAGGGCCATAACTCAAGAAAAAAATATTGGATTTTTTTTCAACAGTTAATCAGTTCATCTACACATCATCCCAAACCAGCTTGTAAAGTTGCAGGGCAATCGCTCAAACAATTATTGAGATATCTTGCTTACAAGCTGAAAACACGAAAAAACGAAAAAATTCTAAGGGCCATAACTCAAGAAAACAAGAGGCCCATGGGCCACTATGCTCACCAGAGCTCAGGTGGGCACTGCCCATCCTGCCCAATGGCAGCCATGTATTTTAACATGATATCATTTTAATCCACCAAATGAACCCCCATGTCCAAATGAGCACCCATGTGGACTCAGCATCTGAAAAGTTAGGCCTTTTATGAAGTAGAGGGGGTGGGGCATGGACCCAATGGAGCCCTGGTTAGTATCACTAAATGCGTCTTATCATAAGAAACAAAAATATATATGGTTTAGCAGTGGGGATCTGTAAGGCCTCTTTAACAGTTGAGGGGTTGGGGCATGCCCTGTTGATCCCAGGAAAGCCCAAACTGTTGTCCCTAAATGTGTCTTATCATAAGGACCAAGTATATATATGGTTCAGTGCTGGGAATCTGACCGGTTTCAGAGATTTGAGGCCCTTTTATGAAATAGGAATGGCCCCTGCGGACCCCGCTACAGTAGGTGTGCTAATAATAAGGAACAAGAACATATATGATTATGGGGTGGGGATTTGAATGGTTTCTGAAATATAAAGCCTTTTATGAAATGGAAGGGCGGGGCACATTGCCTCAGCACAAAGAGACCTCCAGGTTGGTGTGATTGAACGAGTCTTATCATAAGGAACAAGTATATGGTTTAGGGGTGGGGATCTGAACTATTTCTGATATATATGGCTTTTAATGAAGTAAAGCGGTGTGGCATGGCCTGGGCGTGCCCCGGGGACTCCCAAGCTGGTGTCACTGAATGCGTCTTATCATAAGAAAGATGAATATATATGGTTTAGGGTGGGGCTAAGAACATTCTCTGAGATATAAGGCCTTATGTGAAGTGGAGGGGTGGGGCAAGGCCCAGGGAGACTACCAGGTTGGTGTCAATGAAAGGACTATATATGGTTAAGGGGTGGCCATCTGTAGGGTTTCCGAGATATTGTGATATTATGAAATGGAGGGGGTGGGGCATGGCCCCAGCATATCCCTGGGAACCCCCAGATTGGTGTTACTGAATGCGTCTTATCATAATGAACAAGAATATATATGGTTTAGGGGTGGGGATCTGAACAGTTTCTGAAATATATGGCCTTTTTTGAAGTGGAGGGGTGGGGCAAGGCCCCAGCGCGTCTCTGAGGACCCCCAGGTTGGTGTCAATGAATGTGTCTTATCATAAGAAGCAAGCATATATATGGTTTATGGGCGGGGATCTGTAAGGTTTCCGAGATATTGGGCCTTTTATCAAATGGAGGGGGTGGGGCATGGCCCCGGTGCATCCAGGGGACTCCCAGGTTGATGTCACTGAATGGGTCTTATCAAAAGGAACAAGAATATATATGGTTTAGGGGTGGGAATCTGAATGGTTTCCGAGATATTGGGCCTTTTATAAAGTTGAGGGGGTGGGGCCTGACCTGTGCGCATTCCTGACGACCCCCAGGTTGGTGTTACTGAATGCGTCTTATCAATAGGAACAAGAATATATATGGTTTAGGGGTGGGGATCTGAACAGTTTCTGAGATATATGGCCTTTTGTGAAGTAGAGGGGTGGGGCAAGGCCCCAGCGCATCTCTGAGGACCCCCAGGTTGGTGTCAATGAATGTGTCTTATCATAAGAAGCACGCATATATATGGTTTAGGGGCGGGGATCTGTAAGGTTTACGAGATATTGGGCCTTTTATGAAATGGGAGGGGGTGGGGCATGGCCCCGGCGCATCCAGGGGACTCCCAGGTTGATGTCACCGAATGGGTCTTATCATAAGGAACAAGAATATATATGGTTTAGGGGTGGGGATCTGAATGGTTTCCGAGATATTGGGCCTTTTATTAAGTGGAGGGGGTGGGGCATGACCTCGGCGCATCCCTGAGTACCCCAAGGTTGGTGTTACTAAATGCGTCTTATCAATAGGAACAAGAATATATATGGTTTAGGGGTCGGGATCTGAATGGTTTCTGAGATATATGGCCTTTTATGAAGTGGAGGGGGTGGGGCATGGCCCCGGCACAACCTGGGGGACCCTCAGGTTGGCATAAAAGCATATGGCTGAAAGAATTTTACTCAAGAAACATTTCTATAAAAGTTTTGTCCAAATATCTGCAATGACTTGGCAGTAAATGCCATTTTTCAATTTTCCCCATTATAAGTCTATGGAAACTCTAAGTTGCCATAGCAACCAAACTAATGGGCCGATTTTCATAAAAAACACAAACTTTCAATCCCCCTGCCCAAGGATGCTACAGATAAAATTTGGGCTGAATCGGTCCAGTGGCTTCAGAGAAGAAGATGTTTGAAAGTGTTGACGTCAGACGACGACGACAACGACAACGACGACAACGACGACGACGACGACGCCGGACAACTGCCTATCCTATAAGCTCCCCCGGAGCCTTCGGCTCTGGTGAGCTAAAAAATCGGATTTTTTTCAAAAGTTGATCAGTTCATCTACTCATCATCCCCGACAAGTCTGTGAAGTTTCGGGGAAAAACCTCAAATAGTTTTTTAGATATCTTGCTTACAAACTTAAAACGCGAAAAATTTCAAAGGGCCATAACGCAAGAAAAAAATTTCGGATTTTTTTCAAAAGTTAATCAGTTCATCTACTCATCATCCCCAACCAGCATGTAAAGTTTCAGGGCAATAGCTCAAACAGTTTTTGAGATATCTTGCTTACAAGATTTCATAGTATTTTTTGCAAAGGGGCATAACTCAAAAAAGGGGCATAATCCTGACGAGAAAAAAAACACGGGTCAATTATTTTTTCATGAGGAATCCATATATGAAATTTCAAAAACCTAGCACCCATGGTTCTAAAGTTATGCTATGCAGTAAAAAGTGGGACGGACGTAAGGACGGAAGGACGGACGGACGAACAGGGCAAAACCAATTTGCCAAAACGCGAAAAATTTCAAAGGGCCATAACTCAAGAAAAAAATTTCGGATTTTTTTCAAAAGTTAATCAGTTCATCTACTCATCATCCCCAACCAGCCTGTAAAGTTTCAGGGCAATAGCTCAAACAATTTTTGAGATATCTTGCTTACAAGCTGAAAACACGAAAAAAATCAAAGGGCCATAACTCAAGAAAAAAAAATTGGATTTTTTTCAAAAGTTAATCAGTTCATCTACTCATCATACCCAACCAGTCTGTGAAGTTTTGGGGAAAAACCTCATATAGTTTTTGAGATATCTTGCTTACAAACTTAAAACGCGAAAAATTTCAAAGGGCCATAACTCAAGAAAAAAATATAGGATTTTTTTTCAACAGTTAATCAGTTCATCTACACATCATCCCAAACCAGCTTGTAAAGTTGCAGGGCAATCGCTCAAACAATTATTGAGATATCTTGCTTACAAGCTGAAAACACGAAAAAAATCTAAGGGCCATAACTCAAGAAAAAAAAAATCGGATTTTTTTCAAAAGTTGATCAGTTCATCTACTCATCATCCCCGACAAGTCTGTGAAGTTTCGGGGAAAAACCTCAAATAGTTTTTTTAGATATCTTGCTTACAAACTTAAAACGCGAAAAATTTCAAAGGGCCATAACTCAAGAAAAAAAATTCGGATTTTTTTCAAAAATTAATCAGTTCATCTACTCATCATCCCCAACCAGCATGTAAAGTTGCAGGGCAATAGCTCAAACAGTTTTTGAGATATCTTGCTTACAAGATTTCATAGTATTTTTTGCAAAGGGGCATAACTCAAAAAAGGGGCATAATCCTGACGAGAAAAAAAACACGGGTCAATTATTTTTTCATGAGGAATCCATATATGAAATTTCAAAAACCTAGCACCCATGGTTCTAAAGTTATGCTATGCAGTAAAAAGTGGGACGGACGTAAGGACGGAAGGACGGAAGGACGCCAAAACGCGAAAAATTTCAAAGGGCCATAACTCAAGAAAAAAATTTCGGATTTTTTTCAAAAGTTAATCAGTTCATCTACTCATCATCCCCAACCAGCCTGTAAATATTCAGGGCAATAGCTCAAACAATTTTTGAGATATCTTGCTTACAAGCTGAAAACACGAAAAAAATCAAAGGGCCATAACTCAAGAAAAAAAAATTGGATTTTTTTCAAAAGTTAATCAGTTCATCTACTCATCATACCCAACCAGTCTGTGAAGTTTTGGGGAAAAACCTCATATAGTTTTTGAGATATCTTGCTTACAAACTTAAAACGCGAAAAATTTCAAAGGGCCATAACTCAAGAAAAAAATATAGGATTTTTTTTCAACAGTTAATCAGTTCATCTACACATCATCCCAAACCAGCTTGTAAAGTTGCAGGGCAATCGCTCAAACAATTATTGAGATATCTTGCTTACAAGCTGAAAACACGAAAAAAATCTAAGGGCCATAACTCAAGAAAAAAAAATCGGATTTTTTTCAAAAGTTGATCAGTTCATCTACTCATCATCCCCGACAAGTCTGTGAAGTTTCGGGGAAAAACCTCAAATAGTTTTTTTAGATATCTTGCTTACAAACTTAAAACGCGAAAAATTTCAAAGGGCCATAACTCAAGAAAAAAATTTCGGATTTTTTTCAAAAGTTAATCAGTTCATCTACTCATCATCCCCAACCAGCATGTAAAGTTTCAGGGCAATAGCTCAAACAGTTTTTGAGATATCTTGCTTACAAGATTTCATAGTATTTTTTGCAAAGGGGCATAACTCAAAAAAAGGGCATAATCCTGACGAGAAAAAAACACGGGTCAATTATTTTTTCATGAGGAATCCATATATGAAATTTCAAAAACCTAGCACCCATGGTTCTAAAGTTATGCTATGCAGTAAAAAGTGGGAAGGACGTAAGGACGGAAGGACGAACAGGGCAAAACCAATATGCCCCCACAACTTCTTCGAAGTTGGGGGCATAATAATTTGCTTCTAAGAAGCAAGTTATTGTCTTTGAGAATAGGCAACTGGGAGCAAATTCATTCCTGTAACTTGTGTGATCCATCAATTTTTCAGATTACTAAGAAGCTGGCTGGTCATGCCTTCGCCACAGCTGCCTGGTGTACTAACATCAGTAATGAGCATGGCCAAGTCCTACAATCGGTGATGACAGCTGATGAGGGCTACAAACTGGAACCAATGATCCTTGGTATAACCAAGCGATATGATGATGCTGGTGTTCCTCCTCCTGAGATCCTCTATGTTGATAGCCAGTGCTGTGGCAACTCTCCAGTTTCTAGTACATTTAGAAGTGCATGGCCCAATCTACACATCCGTCTTGATATCTGGCATTTTATGAGGAGGCTGGCTGTTGGCGTAACAACTGATACTCATTGTTTGTATGCTACCTTCATGAGTCAGCTATCAAGGTGCATATTTCAGTGGGATCAAAATGATCTTGACCATCTAAAACAAGCCAGGCGGAGCCAGATGGCACTGTCTCACATTGAAAGTCCATCAGAAGAAGATATAGTAAGATCGATAACCCGAAAAGAGTTAGCAATCCACTATCGGCGTACCACACGCGGTGAGAAGGATGATGATGATGATGATTTCGTGTTTAACGACGCGTCAACCCTCTTGGTGGGTCATAAGCGTCAGTCGGTTAATGGTTAAACGGCATGAATAATTATGACGATATTAAAAGTAACAAGTCAGAATGATAATGTATAAAAATCTGAAACAGTTAAATCTTATGAAAAAGTCCAATTTCTTTTAAGAATAAAATAATATTATCAACAGGTACATCTCGAAACAGTTGTTGCAAAGTGTCAGCTTTGAAATATAAAATACGTGAGGGTGAAAAGTCAACACAGTCAATTAAGATATGTTTCACAGTGAATGGCTGATCACAACCTACACAAGAAGGCTGATCATCACCATTAAAAATATAAGAATGAGTAACTCTAGTATGGCCGATGCGCAGTCGTGTTAATACTACGTCCTCTTTTCTGGAAAACTGTGGAGGAGAGCATTTTGTACTAACGACAGGTTTAATGGCATGGAGTTTGTTATTTATTGCACGGTCCCATCGCCTTGCCATTCCGACAAGATGTATCTGTTGATAAATGGTTTAAAATTATTAAAAGGAATTTTAAAAACAGATGGATCAAGATTGAGCGATTCCTTTGCTTTCTTGTCAGCATATTCATTGTCGACAATGCCAATATGGCTCGGAAGCCAACAAAACAAGATTTGGTGTGTTTTAGAAATTTCATGATGTTTTTCGATCAATTTTTGAATTTGAGGATTTTTAGATGATGAATGGTCTAAAGCCTTAAGCACAGAAAGTGAATCAGAAAATATAATTGCTTTTTGAATTGTTGAAGAACTGATAAAATCTAAAGCTAGGTCTATTGCTTTGGCTTCAGCTGTAAAAATAGATGAACCATCTGGAAGGCGCATGGTTTTGTGCGTATCTTTAGAAACATACGCACAACCAACTTTTTCTCCTTCTTTGGAACCATCAGTATAGACTTGCTGGTAATCATTGTAACGTGACTGCAGTACCTGAAAGTTTTGTTTGAGAAGTATTGGATTTGATTCGGATTTTTTGCCATCATGTCAGTCGAACAGAATAGAAGGTTTTTTAATACACCAAGATGGAACTTCGGCCGTTTCATGTTTTTGAATATTTTTAAGGTCGATACCTGAATTTTCTAGCAGTGGTAAAATACGTAATCCAAAAGGTTTGATTGCTGTGGGTTTTGTTTCATACTTATCTACAAATTGAGGTGGAAATGAAATTTTGGATGCCGGGTTAGATGGATTTGCAGCAAGTCTAATAGCATACTGAAGAGAAAGTTTCTCTCTACGCGAAGTTAAAGATGGTTCACCTGCTTCTACATAAAGGCTTAATACGGGAGAAGTACGGAAGGCTCCCATAGCCAGACGAAGGCCTTGGTGATGGATAGTATCCAAGGATTTTAAATAGGACTTTCTGGCAGAACCATAAACAACAGACCCATAATCTAATTTAGATCTTATTAAAGACCGGTAAAGATGTAATAAAGTATACCGATCTGCTCCCCAACTTGAATGAGCTAAAACTTTCAAAAGATTCAAAGCTTTTAAGCATTTCGCTTTAATATATTTAATATGTGGTATAAAAGATAACTTTTGGTCATATATAACCCCAAGAAATTTGGCTTCTTCAACAACAGGAATTTGTGATCCGTATAAGAACAGGGAAGGATGGTCGTGTTTCTTCCGTAGCTTACAAAAATGAACACACTGCGTTTTCGACTTGGAGAACTTGAAACCATTTTTATCAGTCCATTCTTCTATTCGTTTTAAATTTTGTTGTAACTTCCGTTCAATTGTTTTCATGTTTTTTGAACGGTAACATATACAAAAATCATCAACATACAATGAACAGTCTGTTTTGTCGTCCAAACATTGTACAATATTATTTATTTTGATGTTAAATAGCGTAGTTGAGAGAATGCTACCCTGTGGGACACCCTGCTCTTGTGCATAGAGATCTGATAGGGTAGATCCCAAGCGGACTTGAAATACACGCTCACCTAAAAAACTTTGAATAAAACTGGGGAGTTTTCCCCTTAAGCCGAGGTTATGGAGATCTCTCAATATTCCATAACGCCAAGTGGTATCATATGCTTTCTCCAAGTCGAAAAAGACAGCTACTACGTGTTCTTTGTTAATAAAAGCATCTCGTATAAATGTTTCTAGTCTTATTAAATTGTCGTTGGTACTACGTTCCGAACGAAAACCTGACTGATATTCTGAAATGAGGTTGTTGGACTCTAAGTACCAGACTAATCTCTTGTTTATCATTCTCTCCAATGTTTTACACAAACAACTTGTCAAAGCTATCTGTCGATAATTCGTAGGTTCTGCATGATCTTTCCCTGGTTTTGGAATTGGTACAACTGTAGCAAAACGCAAGCTCTCAGGACAGACCCCAGTTTCCCAAATATTATTAAAGATATCTAAAAGTGTTGAAAGAGAACTTTTTGGCAGATGCTTAAGCATCTGATAATGAATTTCATCGGGGCCGGTTGCTGTATCGTGTGATTTTTCAATGGCTTCCACTAGTTCGGATAAGTTAAAAGGTTTGTTGTATTCTTCGTGATTGTGGGATTTGAAGTTTAGATTTATTTTCTCTTGGTCCTTTTGGAAATTTCTAAAAGTGTCAGAATAATTACGCGGTGATGAATTGCTCAAAAATGTGCTACCAAGAGTATCTGAAATATCTTTTTTAGTTGAAGCTTTTGTGTCAAAACCAGTATTTAAATGTGTAAAACTAGAGGACTTTGTTTTTCCTGAAATTTTTCGTACCATATCCCAAACCTTTTTAATGGGGGTTTTGTAGTTCAATTTGGAGACATATTCTCTCCATGACTTTCGTTTGGAAGCTCGGATTGTTCGCCGAGCTTTAGCTCTAAAAACTTTAACGTCGTTTAGCTTTTCTGAAGTGGGACTTTTGCAGAACTTATTTAGAGCCTGTTTGCGCTTTTGAATAGCTTCTTTACAGTCATTATTAAACCAAGGCTTGCTTTTCTTGGTATTTGGAGGTCTTTGGAATGCATTGTTCTGATATATTAATTAGTTTATCTGTGAAATCAGAAACAATGTCAGATGATTCATTTAAGTGACCAACTGATAACTCTTCTTCACATAAATTACGGCATAATTCCCAGTCGGCTTTATTCATTTTCCATTTCTGGCTACAGTCCTCATCTTGTTCGTTTACGCTCTCAATTATAACAGGGAAGTGATCACTTCCGCACTGATCATCATGAACAGACCAGTCATAGTCCAAGAAGGGAGATGGGTGACACAAAGAGAGATCTAAAGAAGACAAATGACCTGTCGCTGGGTGAAGGTAAGTATAAGATTTATCATTCATCAAGCAAAGATCGCTCTTTGCAATAAAATCTTCAACAAGTGCTCCTCTGTTATTGATATCTTTACAGCCCCATAGAATATTGTGACCATTGAAGTCGTCAACTAAAAGATATGGGGATGGAAGCTGACTCAGCAATGAGTCAAGATGTTCGGGCTTTAAAGAAAATGAGGGTGGAATATATAAAGAGGATATTGTAGTTTCTTTATCCAGAGAAACCGATACTGCTACAGCTTGTAGGTCTGTTTTTAATTTGATCTCTCTTTGTGGTAAACATGATTTAACAAGAATTGAACTGCCACAAGATGGTTTGTTACCATCAGAATAGATATAGTTATACGTATTGAAACCCCTGACATCTATGATGTCATCAGTTTTTAAAAAAGTTTCTTGCAAACAAAAAACCGATGGGTTTAATAACGAAATCAGTAATAAGAGTTCGTTATAATTTGATTTAAGACCTCGACAATTCCATTGTATTATTTTGTGTTTAAAATCCATTTTATGAAGAGATTAAGACTAGAAACTATTTTGGAGCTGCGATTGGTGATATAGATCTGCTACCACCAGCTCGTGGTGTTGCTGACCTCGATCTGGTATTGCCACTTGGTGATGATGGAGTTTCAGCGAACTCCATATCACTATCTCTCAAAGATCCGAATCTGTTCTGAAATCTAATATTGTCTCTTTCCATTTTACGTTGTCTGTCTGTCTGTTTTTGAGACAATTGATGTTTTTTGATCGGATCTTCCGATCCCTTATTAGTTCGACCTGAGTCGAGTTTCTCTTTTACGTGCGGCGCTGGATTCCGTACGGTCGCTGTCGACCGATCCGAAGCAACCTGGATTGCGCCATTTGATAAATTGGTTGAACTTTGCGGTGCTGGAGTGGGTTTACTCCATGCACCAGATTTTTTCAGTTCAGCTATGTATGATTCAGCAGTCTGTGTCGCGGAGCTGGTACATTTTACACCAGCACCCTTTGTGATGCTGGCGAAACTGGTGGTTGGTGTTATGTATCGCTCATCGACAATTTTTCGCGCTTCTGGGAATGTTATCCCCCTTTGGTATTTGACGGTGAGTATTTCTTTTTCTTTTTTCCATGCCGGACAGTCTCGGAAGAAAACAGCATGTTTGCCATCACAATTTACGCATTTGGGTTCATTTTTGCAGTTGAGGTGATTATCAACATGCTTTTCTTCACCACAATTAGGACAGAGTTTTTTTCTCTGACATCTGCTTTCATGATGGCCAAAAGCCTGACAAGAGTAACATCTAAGAGGGTTTGGGATGTATACCTCTACGTTAATGGAAAGATATGCTACTTTGATTTTCTTGAGTAGAATTGGTGTATTAAAAGTCAACACATAAGTTGCTGTTGGTTTCAATACACCACTTCTACGGACTTTAATGTTACGAACACCAACAACTTCCTGATCTTTCAAGTTATCGACGATCTCTTCATCTGTACAAGGGCGCAGTTCTGGACTGCGAATCACTCCCTTAGACGAATTTAACGTGTTGTGGAGAGAGACTTTAACCTGAAGATCAAAGAGTTTATTGGTGCTTAGCAGGCTTACAACTTGTTGTTTTCTCTCGACTTCCAAGAGAAGGTCACCTGATTTGAGCTTTTTGATACTCTTAGGGTGTCCGGCTATGGAGTTAATACATTTCTCAATTACGAAGGGAGAAAGGCTGGATACACTTCGTGAATCGTCCAGCGACGAGACAACCAAGAAACGCGGAACATTGTCGAAATTTGGTTCAGCGGACTGCTGACTGGTTTGTTGACTTGACTGCTGACTGGTTTGTTGACTTGACTGCTGACTGGATTGTTGACTGTGTTCATCCGATTCGGACGAATCGTCTTGTTTTTTACGTTTAGGTGCGTTGTGTTTAGATGCGTTGCGGTTATTTTTTTTCCATGAGGCATAAGGAAAAAATTCTAGTTTCGTCCCAAGTGCTCTCCGCCCTCCGTGGAGCCTTACAAGGGAACACCATAATGGAGTGGTTATCCAACTCGCAGGTGTTAGAGATACACGTGAGATATACTCGTATAAACAAAATGCCTACACGATTGATCCGTTTAGCCACCGCCTTCTAGAGATAAAAAGACAGAAAAGGGTAAGGTAAATGGGCATATGGTTGGTATCAGGAAAGATACAAAAAGAGTTGAAGAGAAAGCAAAGCGGTATCTCTAGGGCTCGGCGCGACCAGCCGATTGACCGTGCCGGGACGCAAGGCCACCCGTCTACACCGAAAAGCCAGGCCAAAGAGGCGTGTTGGGTACCTGAAGCACCGCCACCTCAGGTAACCCTCAACCTCCAGGATCCCTTCTTCCGGCTTACAGGACGCCACCCACGGCAAACGGGTGGTACTTCCTTTAGCTCTTCCCAGTGGGCACAGAGACCACATCGGCAATGTGCCCAGTTGGAATTGAGCCCCCAGGGCCACGGCAAGGCAGGAAGTCTAATACCTGGGGGCGGTGAGAAGGAAACGACAGAGTTGCTGTTCAACCTCATCCAGATATTTGACAGTGAAAAGGGCCATGACACAATGGGTGTTCCCCTTCTTCACCACGATCGCATCTGGGATCTCTGGGACAAACAGAAGCGTCACATAGGCTGTATTCAAGACCCACCAGGAATTCCCCTCTATACCCAGACAGGGACACTGAAAAAGGGCAATGTCATCCTTCCAGTATACGGGTGTGCACGAGGTTCAACTTCTCTGGAGTCATTCCATCTTCATCTGATGCGTTTTATCCCTGGTATGCATTTATCAGTTTTGAACTTGAATTGTATAATCAGTATCAAGAGTGAGTGAGTGTTTGAGTTTTACGTCTCGCCAACAGCTAAGGACTTTGTTTTAAAGACTCAGTTGTAAATCTGGAGAAGCCCGGTATCACTATCAAGAAATCAGGACATGCCAGCCTTTGTAGCTCACTTGGATGTGGGCCTGACTGATGATCAGAAGGTCGCAGTTTTGATACCTGCCGAGGTTGGCAACATTCTTTACTGGAGATTGATCATGACACTTTTCAATGCTCATTCTCTCCAATCTGCTGTTTCTAGAAGGGCAGTTGCCAGTTCTGGATCTTACTTTCATGGTCATTTAATATGAAATTTATGAAACTCCCCAGAGCCTCGTTTAATAAATTTCACATGAAATGGCCGGATGCGCATCTGACTGGTGATCAGGAGGACGCGGGTTCCACTCCTGCGGGGGTCGGCAACATTCTTTCGTGGAGATTGATCATGAAATCTTTTCTACAGTCATTCTCTCCCTTCCCCTGATTCATGAAGGGCAGTTGCCAGTTTCTGGCGAAAGAATGTACTGGTTAAACGCTTACGTATAAGCCTGCCCAGGAAAGTGTTGATAGGTAAACTGACCGGCTCAAAAATGACCTAAATAGTGTTGACTTGGCCGTAAAACTCCAAAACAAACAAACAAATTCACATGAAATTAATGACCACTCGTGTAAGATCATCTATTTGTATCTAAGGCAAATCAGTAACATAGTCTTGTAACCTTACATGTAAAATGTCCTTAATGGCGTTGTGTTTACTACTGGCGGAATGCTGAGAGTTTTGTAAAATAAATCGCGAATTTAATTAAGAAATGAAATTTATTTTTCTGCAGTTCATGAAAGTATGAACACAGTGGGTCGCGTGCAAAGTAAATGAACCACAATTTGGGGTTCATGTAAACTTTGCTAGCAACCCACTGTCATTCATACTTCCATTAAAAGCAGAAAAATTAAGTTTATTTTTTTTATATTTACATTATTTGCCCCTCATCACTGGGCGAAAAAATGCTTGTAGGGCAAACTTTTCTACAATGAGTGGAGCAGCGTTGACGTCACCAACGCCCGTAGAGGACAATGGTTGAGAGTGAAGTCACTTAACGTCACTGAAATTCATGTGATTCGGTGCGTTTATGGAAGTAAAGTATGAACGCTATTGTTTTATATAGGTTTACATAAGACTTTACACTGGAAGTGTAAATATTTATGAAATGAAATTTATTTTTATGCAGTTCATAAAAGTATGAACGCAGTGGGTCTCGTGCAAAGTAAATGAACCCCGAAGGGGATCATGTAAACTTTGCTATCGACCCTCTGTTGTTCAAACTTTCATGAAAAGCAGAAAACTTAAGTTTATTTTTTTATATTTACATTATTTGCCCCTCATCACTGGGCGAAAAAAGGCTTGTAGGGCAAACCTTTAAAGCTAAAAACATTTACACGCTGTTTTTCTGCAAAGAGCGGAGCAGCGTTGACGTCATCAATGCCCGTGAGAACAATGGTTTCGAATGACGTCACTTAACGTCACTGAAAATCATGTGATTCGATGCGTTCATGGAAGTATAAACGCAATTGTTTTCTATATGTTTACATTAGACTTTACACTGGAAATGTAAATATTGAGTTTTAAATGTCATATGATAAATATAAGCTTGCACATTTTTATTATTGAATTTTTTAAACTCGTTGAGGAAAAGGGACAAAATGTTAGGCAAAGCCTTGCAATTTATCCCTTTTGCTCAACTCGTTTTAAAATTTCAGTAATACATGACCACTCATATAACATCCTCTGCGACAACATTGTGACCAGGAATCTATATTATTACCTTAAACCTTCCATCCAAGACACCAAAAGAAAAGAAGCACAAACATGGAGCAATGGCACCACCGTAATGATGTATATGATGCCTGCTAAACCCATTTTGTACCAGATACCCAAAACAAAATACTGACAAACAGTTCAGGCCCATAGCAGATGTCACAGAATGAGGCATCTGATAAGAAGTTTGCAAAACTTTCAGCCATTTTTCAGATAAAACAACCTGTCAGCCCTCAGTCTATAGCAGCATGTACTCAGGACCCAAAGCTTCATACACCAAGACAACATTGTTCTGTCATTTAAGGAAATGAATTTTATTTTTCTGCTGTTCATGAAAGTATGAACGCAGTGGGACCTAAGGGGTTCATGTAAAGTTTGCTAGAGACCCACTGTCACTCATAATTCCATGAAAAGCAGAATATTTACATTTATTTTGCATATTTACATTCTTTGCCCATCATGACTGGGCATAAAAAATGCTTATAGGTTAACATTTTGAATGTGATAAACATTTACAAGCTGTTCTTCTACAAAGAGCGACACAGCATTGACGTCACCAACACCCGAGAACCATGGTTTAGACTGCGGTCACAAAACATCATGTGACTCGATGCATTCATGGAAGTATGAACCACATCGTTTTCTGTAGGTTTACGTTAGACTTTACACTGGAAATGTATGTATGTATTTCAATTTGACTTTCATTTGATGGGCGAGGGGGTGGGGGGGGGGTTGTTTAAGATGGGAGAGAGATAAAAAAAGAGAATTTTTTTTAAAATTCTCTTAAGCCAATAATTCGATTTCTATATTTTACAAAAATAATTCTCTCCTCACCATTAAATGGTTCCAGTGCACTAAACAAGTGGTAATGGCCAAATTTGACCGCCTCGGTCACAGAGAGCATAGATAAGATGGCCAACAGAGTAAACACATAAAAATAACAGATAAGATGACCATCAGAGCAAATAAATAAAATAATAGCAACTGCAAATAAAAATTTTCAAAGTAAATTGCTCATTTTAGAAATAATTACACAGAAATGTGCTGTTTTAACGTTGAGTTAACGATGTGTGCCTGCAGGTAAGTCTTGGCCCGTTCTATAACGGTAAATAGACGTATCATTGTAAATGCCAGTTTATGGTATGATCAATAAATACAAAGATATGGCCATAGAGCAAGTTGGGCTATTATTTGCCCTATATAAGTGGGCAGTAACGGTAGACCAACATGCTCTATGGCCAAATTTATGGTCAACCGCCATGCTAAAAAACCGCACCCAACCTTTGCGTATCTTACCCTTAGTTTCTCAGCCCTATACCTTACTGACTGAGCTATCGGGAACGATACAGATAATGCGCACTATAACGTATATATTTATCACACCTTTTCGCAGCGGTAAATGGGAAGGTACATTAGGCAAATAGAAATTTCCTGAAAAAAAAACTAAGTTATATCGTCTTTTCAAAACAACAGAAAACGATTTTCAGGACCGGAATATAGTATCTTACAACCTAATGATAACATTACGAAAATCTGAGTTCTGTGTTCGTTTAAACTTCAAAGTAAATTGAATGGAAGCAGGAGAACGTAGGTTCTGGGCACGGCAGATTTAGGCTGGGCAAGGCGGGTTCGGGGCGGATTGGGCTGGGCCGAGAAGGGAAAGAGATAATGGTTATTACGCTGCGCTTTAGTGTTAATAAACACACATGATAGTATCACGTGAACTGCAAGGCATGCATAGACCAGGCCGGCCAATACACACTATAAATATCTAACTAGTCCATACAAAATATCTGAGTGTAACTGTCAAAATCACGAATATCAATGCAATACACAACAGGCAAGGCTTGAAAATATGCTTCTCTATATTGCTGTCGTTCCAAGATATATTAAATCATGACAAGTCAAAACACCAAGCCTATTGTGCATTGATGTTTATTTTTCTTATGGCCCTTTTCAAATTATTCCAGTTATCTTTGAGATGGGCAAGAAGCGGAGCACCCGGAGAAAACCTGCAGAACTTTGCATGTATCAACGACAAGCAAGCATATAGACTATGCTAAAATGAAGATTGTAGGTCATACAGTCTAGATACTATGAACAAAATGGAATCAGTAGCTATAGCTAAATATAACATAATGGCAATAGTTTCTGAAAAATGATATGAAACTGCAAGATACTTGAAAATCTTACCTAATCAAATACTATCCATTATATGTCCATCAAGCACACAATACATTACACACACACACTACTGACGTCAGTCATTCAGACTGACAAGATGTTCACATAAAATGAGCAGTCTAGTTTATCACCATTACTCCGTGTTGAATCACCTCTGTATCTCTTCCAGAATTCCAAGTTATCTCCGAAAACTCGAATCCGCTGAATACTATACAGTTCCTAGGGCCCATTGCATTCAAGAATTCACACGTGTTAAGGATAAACAGGATGTTGATAAATAGAGCTCCGACAGTCAGAGTCCCATGATCTGATTGGATCGCGCACTGCTAGCATCCATACGTCACCGAATTCTCATGAATATTAATGAGGTGCACCAGTCACGTCGATCGATCTTGTGTCTACGATACCGTTATGAACTCACGTTGATCCAATGTCCACCAATTGTAACCGGAACGGTTCTCTATGTACGCATTTGATTGTGTACCCGGGAGTTCAACACAAACGACAACATGTTTACAATGATGATAATTTTAATAAATCTGGTCGGGATCCTGGTCTGGCACACTACATCTGAAACATATTATAAAACATGTTTTTAACACCAGCAATAGCATGGAAAAAGTCAACAGATAAAGTATACAACTTTACTGGCTAAACGCTAGTGGCAGAGTGCCACAGCAAAATTTTACACTTTCAATCAATTATAATCAAAATATGAAGCATTTTAATACACAGAAAATCAACAGCATCCTATATTAGACAGAGCCTTAAGGCATTCCATCTAATATAAGATGTCCCCAAAAGGCACATCTTGCAGTTTCATAGCTGATGATCTTATTCGATATAAGATGCCCTACTAACATCACTAATTTAATGACATCTTGATGAACATAAAAAATAATAACAATCTTCACTTACCTGAAACTTCACTCCACCTACCTGAAACATATTATAAAACATGTTTTTAACACCAGCAATAGCATGGAAAAAGTCAACAGATAAAGTATACAACTTAACTGGCTAAACGATAGTGGCAGAGTGCAACAGAGCATGCAGTTAATCATGCAAGTTAATGCGCGCAAAATACCGTAATTCGTAATGCTATTGTCGATGGCTACGTACATGGGAAAAGGGTTTTAAACGTAGGAAGACGTGAGAAAAGGCATCTTTGAAACTGCAAAATAGAACAACGTATCCTGACCTATGACATATTTTTAGCTCTGGTGGCCATTTTGTTTAACGGAGCGGAATGATTTAGGCTATTTTGAAACAGGGTCATCAAAGGAACATTCCTGTGAAATTATATCAAAATCCATTCACTGGTTTAGGAGATGTTGTTTGAAGAAATAGTTTACGCACGCACGCCGGACAAAAAGTGATCTCAAAAGCTCACCTCGTCACTACGTGACAGGTGAGCTTATAAAACTGGGAAGTTTTCCCCTTAAGCCGAAGTTATTGGGATCTCTCAATATTCCATAACGCCATGTGGTATCATATGCTTTCTCCAAGTCGAAAAAGACAGCTACTTCGTGTTCTTTGTTGATAAAAGCATCTCGTATAAATGTTGATGATGATGATGATTTCGTGTAACGACGCGTCAACCCTCTTTGTGGGTCATAGGCGTCAAACGGTTAATAATTAACGGCACTGAGAATTATGAGGATATTAAAAGTAAAAAAGTAAGTTTGATATGTATAAAAATCTGAAACAGTTTAATCTTATGAAAAAGTCCAATTTCCTTCAAGAATAATATAATATTATGTACAGGTACATCTTGAAACAATTGTTGCAAAGTGTCAGCTTTGAAGTATAAGTTACGGGACTGTGAAAAGTCTACACATTCAATTGAAATATGTTTCACAGTGAATGGCTTATCACAGCCTACACAGGAAGGCTGTTCATCACCATTTAAAATATATGAGTAACTCTAGTATGGCCAATGCGCAGTCGTTTAATACTACATCCTCTTTCCTGGAAAACTGTGGAGAGCATTTTGTTCCAACGACAGGTTTAATGGCATGGAGTTTGTTATTTATTGCACGGTCCCATTCGCCTTGCCATTCCGACAAGATGTATCTGTTGATAAATGGTTTAAAATTATTAAAAGGAATTTTAAAAACAGACGGATCAAGATTGAGCGATTTCTTTGCTTTTTTGTCAGCTAACTCATTGCCGACAATGCCAATATTTAAAAACAGACGGATCAAGATTGAGCGTTTCCTTTGCTTTTTTTGTCAGCTAACTCATTGCCGACAATGCCAATATGGCTCGGAAGCGAACAAAACAAGATTTGGTGCGTTTTAGAAATTCCACGATGTTTTACGATCAGTTTTAGTATTTTAGGATTTTTAGATGAAGAATTGTCTAAAGCCTTAAGCACAGAAAGTGAATCAGAAAATATAATTGCTTTTTGAAATGATGGAGAACTGATAAAATCAAAAGCTAGGTCTATTGCTTTGGCTTCACCTGTAAAAATAGATGAACCATCTGGAAGGCGCAAGGTTTGGTGCGTATCTTGAGAAACATACGCACAACCAACTTTTTCTCCTTCTTTGGAACCATCAGTATAGACTTGCTGGTAATCATTGTAACGTGACTGCAGCACCTGAAAGTTTTGTTTGAGTAGAATTGGATTTGATTCGGATTTTTACCATCATGTAAGTCAAACAGAATAGAAGGTTTTTTAATACACCAAGATGGAACTTCGGCCGTTTCATGTTTTTGAATAGTTTTAAGGTCGATACCTGAATTTTCTAGCAGTGGTAAAATACGTAATCCAAAAGGTTTGATTGCTGTGGGTTTAGTTTCATACTTATCTACAAATTGAGGTGGAAATGAAATTTTGGATGCCGGGTTAGATGGGTTAGCAGCAATTCTTATAACATAACGAAGAGAAAGTTTCTCTCTGCGCGAAGTTGAAGATGGTTCACCTGCTTCTACATAAAGGCTTAATACGGGAGAAGTACGGAAGGCTCCCATAGCCAGACGAAGGCCTTGGTGATGGATAGTATCCAATGATTTTAAATAGGACTTTCTGGCAGAACCATAAACAACCGACCAGTAATCTAATTTAGATCTTATTTAAGACCGGTCAAGATGTAATATAGTATACCGATCTGCTCCCAAACTTGTATGTGCTTAAACTTTCAAAAGATTCAAAGCTTTTAAGCATTTCGCTTTTAGAGTTTTATATGGGTAATAAAAGGTAATTTTTGATCAAATATGACCCCAAGAAATTTGGCTTCTTCAACAACAGGAATTTGTGATCCGTATAAAAACAGGGAAGGATGTTCGTGTTTCTTCCGTAGTTTACAAAAATGAACACGCTGCGTTTTCGACTTGGAGAACTTAATGGAGTAAGTTAATTGTATCAATTCCTGATCTTTGTTTTACTTCTACTTTGAAACCATTTTTATCAGTCCATTCTTCTATTCTTTTTAAATTTTCGTTCAATTGTTTTCATATTTTTTGAACGGTAACATATACAAAAATCATCAACATACGATGAACAATCAGTTTTGTCGTCCAAACATTGTACAATTTTGTTTATTTTGATGTTAAATAGCGTAGTTGAAAGAATACTACCCTGTGGGACACCCTGTTCTTGATCATAGAGATCTGACACGGTAGACCCCACACGCAACTGAAACATGCGCTCCCCGAAAAAACTGGGAAGTTTTCCTCTTAAACCAATGTTATGGAGATCTTTCAATATTCCATAACGCCATGTTGTATCATATGATTTCTCCAAGTCGAAAAAGACAGCTACTACGTGTTCTTTGTTAATAAAAGCATCTCGTATAAATGTTTCTAGTCTTATAAAATTGTCGTTGGTATCATTCTCTCCAATGTTTTACACAAACAACTTGTCAAAGCTATCGGTCGGTAGTTCGTAGGTTCTGCAATGGGTACAACTGTAGCAAAACGGCAGCTCTCAGGACAGACCCCCGTTTCCCAAAATTTTATTATAGATATCCAACAATGATTCTAGGTGTTTGGGCTCTAAAGAAAATGAAGGTGGTATATATAGAGAACAAATTGTAGTTTCTTCATCTAGAGAAACCGATACTGCTACAGCTCGTAGGTCTGTTTTTAATTTGATCTCTCTTTGTGGTAGACACGATTTAACAAAAACAGAACTGCCATCAGATGGTTTGTTACCATCAGAATAAATATAGTTATATGTATTGAAACCCCTGACATCAATGTTGTCATCAGTTTTATAAAGGTTTCTTGCAAACAAAAAACCGATGGGTTGAATAAAAAAATAAGTAATAAGAGTTCATTATAATTTGATTTAAGACCTCGACAATTCCATTGTATTATTTTGTGTTTTAAATCCATTTTATGGAGAGATATTTATAAGACTAGAAACTATTATGGAGGTGCAACTGGTGATATCGATCTGCTACCACCACTTCGTGGTGTTGTTGACCTCGATCTGTTATTGCCACTCCTTGGTGATGGAGTTTCAGTGAACTCCA
Organism: Lucinisca nassula; assembly: GCA_963580285.1. NCBI lineage: Eukaryota > Metazoa > Mollusca > Bivalvia > Lucinida > Lucinidae > Lucinisca > Lucinisca nassula. Next base: position 22,905,723 of record OY757020.1, read on the forward strand.
TATCACTATCACTCAAAGATCCGAATCTGTTCTAATATTTTATATTATCTCTTTCCATTTAATGTTGTCTGTCTGTTTGTTTTTGAAATGTTTGTTGCTTTTTAAATCGTTTTTCATCGGTTCTTTGTTCTGACCGAGTCGAGTTTCTCTTTTACATGTGGCGCTGGCTTCGTTACGGTCGCCGTCGACCGATCCTGAGCAACCTGGACCTGGACAAATTGGCTGAACTTTGTGGTGCTCGAGCGGATCCACTTCATGCACCAGACCACCTCAGTTCAGCCATGCATGATTCAACAGTCCGCGTTGCGGAGCTGGAACCCCCCACCCTAGCACCCCTTGCGAAGCCGCCACAACTGGTGGCCGGTGTTTTGCTCCGCGCCTCCGGGAATGCCACCCCCATTTTGTACTTGACAGTGAGTACCTCCCTTTCTCCCCTCCACGCCGGACAATCTCGAGAGAAAACAGCATGCCCACCACCACAATTGACGCACCTGGCCTCACTCCCACAGTCCCGATGACCATCGACATGCTCCACCTCACCACAACTTGAGCTGGGCTGCTTCCTCCGACATCCACCCTGGCGGCGGCCAAAAACCTGATACGAGCAACATCTGAGAGGGCCCGGCACATACACCTCCACTTCAACTGCAAGACACCTACTCCGATCTTCTTGGGCGTAGCCGGCGCACCAAAGGTCACGCGCAAGCACCTGTTGGCTCCAACACTGGCCTCCACGAACCCGGGATGCTTCGCACACCAATGACGCCTTCCGATCCCAAGCCACCAACCATCCCTACATCGCTTCAAGAACGGAGCCCCGGACCGCGGGCAACACCCTTACACGAATCAAGCGCACTATGCAGAGACAGACCCCGAGATAAACAAAAAATGTTGACCAGAATTAAAAAAAAACTGAGATAAACATTTAGATTTACTCCTTGCTGCATACAGGTCAACATGCCACAAAGCAACTGGTTATACTCCTAACATGTTAATGTTCGGACGAGAAACAAATCTTCCCAGTGATATCCTATATTCATTTCCTAGGCCGAAAGAGCCGTCGGATGTTCATGAGTATGTCGGTGATTTACGGGATTACCTGGAGGAGTGTTATCATACAGCTCGCCAAAACTCAAGATGACAGCTGTACGGCAAAAGCAGGATTATGTCAGCAGGATGTTAGAATATTCTTAACATCGTGGTGATATTGTATTCAAAAGAGAGGATGCTGGAAAGAAGCTGGACATAAAATATACAGGACCATCTGTTATAACAAAGTGATTGAGCCCTTAGGTATTTAAAATACAAGGATAGAAGGTCACCTTATTGGTTCATCATGACAAGCTGAAGAAATATGAAGCGGAACAGTTCCCGTCATGGGTTGTTAAACTTAGAAAAATTTTTAAATTGCAGTTTTAGATCCTGAAAAACTAATGCCAGCGTACTTGCCCGGGGAGCCTCTTATACATACTCAAAACCTAATTATTTAAGTTTCCAGCAGAATTCTATGCACAGGTTACTGTTTATCACTGCAGATGAAAATATACATTTGCCTACTCTGCAGTAGAACTTCCTACCTAGAAGCAATGATGGGTGCTGCACATTTACCACTGCCACATTAACAGCCCTGCACCGCTTCGGTGTACCTGTGGATTTATTGCATCTAATGACAAACTCCCACAACGGCATCAGGAAAATAGAAAACACCAAGTTAGAGTAGAATCTTGTTCAAGTGTCCCTATCAACATCATGTACAGAGAATCTACAAGACAAGAGAACTTAAGACACAAGAGGGAAAACACTAAGAGAAGATCTATGGAAGCCCAAATATCCAACTTGACACTAGATGGCTTAGATTACCAGGACTGGGAACTAACGGATACAACCCAAGAAGAAAGTTTGAGTGTTGTATCGAAAAAACTGAAGACAGCAGAAGATGAGAACGAGAAGTTGAAGAAAGAAGTCGGAGATCTGAAAAGAATGGCCCAAGTGATGGCGGCAGAATTGGAAGAACCCAACTACGGGGTTTCTTATGAGGCTGCCCTTTCTGGGTTTGAGGAAGCCTGGCAAGAGGAGTCTCATAATATGGCCTCCCTGAGCCAAGCCCTGTTTCCACATCCGCCACAAAAAGTTCACAGTGAAGTGGTAGTTCCAATCTCCAATACTTACTTATCCCATAACAAGCGGTGTGGCGACAGAGCAGCCAGGAGGCAATAAGAAGGTACAACAGGAGACCTGATCATTAGAAATTAAAGGTTAACATAGTTAAAATGACTATTAGGGGATATTATGAAAATTTTAATTAATTCAAGCAACTGAAATGGTGAAGTCTCTGTATGGCTCCCAATGTGTAAATTTGTCTTCTCGAGGGGGTTGTGACTCGGCCTGATACGTCTTAGAACCTTAGCAGCTTGCGTTGCAGTTGCCTTGTCGGGAGGATGAGTTTCTGCAGTGTGAAAGTACAGCAATCATATGCTGTGTGTCTTTTATTTTTGCGCATCTGTGGTGTTGCAAAGTGTTGCGGGCCTTATTTATGCATAAGATTTGGTGAACTGTATTTGCAACATTTTGACAGAGTTAGTTATGATGCTAGTCTACCTTGGGAGCTTTATAGAGCCTTTAATACCATTGTATTATGTTGTTTTGTATTATGCTATCGTGATATATATGTTGTTTTTTGTGTGTGATCTGTCACTGGAATTAAGTATCCAGTTGTTATGGTCCATGTGGTCTAGTGGTTTCGTTGTTTTGGGTATGTACACACGATCCAACGAGCTAAAAGCAACGGCTACGGGCCTTAGAGGTCGTCATTTTATATGGATTATTGGGCAAGGAGTGCTACGGTATCCATAGGTTGTGCACATCTGAAGAATGTTGTTTTGACATAGGGTGGGCTAAGGGAGTAGGCTATCTTGTGGCATGTTGTTATTTGCACAGAATTTGAGTTCTGTGTGTGTTGTATGCAGCATGTATTACCTGCATGCAGCGTTGTAATTTACAGAATTGGGGTTCTGTACGTGTCCTATATGCAGCATATATTATCTGCATATTTTTGTATAAAGGGTGAAAGACCAGGGACAGATCAGTTGGCAGCGAACATTTCTTTATGTTTTATGAACGAAGGTTGTGATTTTGTATTCACTTAACTGCTGAAAGACTGTTATGCCTGTTGTAGCACTGGCTGACCTCTTTTGTGTATTTGTAGGACATGATACTTGTTTGCTGCAATACTTTGAAAAGGAACTATGGGTCTGGGGCTGCTGCGCTGGTTTAGCATTGGACTGATTTGTGTTGGTTTTTCTGGATTCACATGGGGTAGGTTCTGGGTTTTTACCTTTACCCCTGTATTCCCCTAATTCACTGGTTTTGGCTCAACTTAGTGGTCCTATCTTGTTTCTCTTTGTGTGAGTGCGTTTTCCAATACCCATTTTGGTTACCCTGGGGCACTCCTGGGAGTCAGGAAGCACTGCGTGGAGGGGTATCACATGCCTTTCAAAGCAGTCGGGGATTCATAAGTTCAGGAAAATGGGATCACTTAATCATGTACGGATATGCATGAACATTTTTTAGAAAAATTATCAGTTGTTATATCTCAGGTCATTCCAATATATCCTAGGTCCGTTCAAAAATATTGCATTCCTTAACTGTTTGATTGTCATCATAATTATCATCATTATTGCAATCATTTAATGATGGCAATAATGATGATAATGATAATTACGATTATAACTAGTCAGGGTTACAGTTTTACAGCTTTTTTTACATTCAGTGTCATCACACATTTATTGGTTGTTCAGGTTTTGGTTGTCCATCCAATGTAAATAGGAAATAGATATATATGTGTACAGTTCTTCTGTATATTTGTTTGTTTTAACAGTTTATATGGTTTATGACATGTTGACCTGTTTGTTTTATTTCAATTAATGTCCCTGTCAACATTATTTCGGTCATTGTATAGGAAATAGATATATATTTTTACAGTTCTTCTGTATTTTTGTATGTTTTTAACAGTTGTATAATGTTTATGACATGTGGAACTGTTTGTTTTATTTTAATTGATGTTTAATGTCCCTGTCAACACTATTTCGGTCATTGTGGAGACATTGCTTCTAGTTTTGCAGGACTTTACCCAACATCGAGCTGAAGTGACTTCTCAAGCCCTACTACCCAATAACACCGCAAGTCTTATATGCATTGGTCGGTCCGGAACCCTTACATGGACAGGCTTGGTCCTTCTGTGCAGTTTGCCGTGCTTGTGTTTTGTCGGTTTCGACTCTGAGTGGAAGCACCCTGCAGCCCAGTTTTTTTCTCCGGCCGTCAACGGCGGTGACTGTGTTCATTGAATGAGTTTCAGATAGTCAAAACTGGGAATGGATAGTTTATATGCCTCGGATGAGGAGTTGTGGCTATGGCCAGGCTGCACCGATTCATATGTGGCATATTTCGGGTTTTCTTGAAGGTTGGTCTTAAATGTTGGTCTCTCACCACTGTGCCTGGGTAGGTTTTACACCTATGTCAGACTCCTTTGTGAGAGCCATTTTGTCTTGCAGATTTGTGCATCGTAAACAGCTGCTACTGAAGAGGCTGTGGTTTCTATATTTCACCCAGCTATATTTGGGATATAATATAGAAAAGTCTATCTGGGAATCAATTTTTTACACTATGTGTTCATGTAACCAACAAATATTTGTATATTTTTTTATAAATATATACTTTTTCCTTTCAATTACATACTTTGTCAATCTAGGTGCTTTGACATGGTCTTTGATTGAACTAAGTTTGTTTAAAATCGAATTCTGAAGAATTTACCACCAGCTTTAGATAGGTTTAAGTAGAATTTTTGAAATCTACTAAGTGGTTTGGTATTTTTTGACAGGATAGATATTTACCATTTTGTCTAAAACGATTAACTGCACGAGTTGTTTTGTGACTTTAATGATTCAGTGGGCTTGAGGCATTGAGTAAATTTTTGTAAAATAATTTAAATTCTGTTATTCTTATACGATAAGCCCACTAGTTTTTCAATTCTTAAAGAAAAAAAAAATGTTTGCTTGTTTGATTCGAGGTCTAACTTCCTTGTCAACACCATTTTTTGCTCCTTTAGGGATTTTTATGGGACTTTTGTCCCATGTTGGGATGAGTCGACATCTCGGGACTCGCTGCCCGATAAGACAAATGGGGTTTGAGTGCATGGTCGGTCTAGCTCATGCTGCTTTGTCCGAGCGGGCTTGACATCATAGCGTAGTTTATATTTTCTTGTCCTTTGGGATCATTGATTCCATTGTGGAATTTTGAAAACTTTCGAGGGTCACTGATGAGGCCTTATTGGCCGAAACTAGCTAGTCTGACCCAGAAAACATGTACTCCATATTTTCGAGTTCTGTGGTGTATTCCTTGCTTCCAAAGGATAACCCTTTCTAGAACATATTGAGCCTTTGGAGTAGTTTGCCGGTGCTCCCATGCAGTTAGTTTCAATTCTGTGCGGGATGCCGTGCGACCATGATGGGCAGGGACCCCATTTTCTGATATCAAAGCGCCAAAGGCACTGAAATGACAGATTCTATGAGAAAATCAAAACACTATGAAAACTTACAGACAACCTTTCTAAAAAGATCTTAAAATTTAGAAAAGTACACTGTAAATCTGGAAGTTTTGGTTTTAAACACAAATTAAAACACTTCTCTGTAACACTTTTAAAACGTGTTTAGGTGTTTTCAGAAAACATGCATGTTTTTCAATGAAACACAAAAGTGTTTTATATTAAAACACCAATGTTTTTGTGATAACACCTGTCTGGTGTTTTGCCTGAAAACACCTATCATGTTTTCAGTAAACATATATGTTTTATATCTAAACACTGATGTTTTGTGAAAACCCGTGTTCTGGTGTTTTGTCTGAAAACACACAACACGTGTTTAGGGACTAACACTTTTAAAACAACAAAACATGTTTTGTAACTTTTCTGTGTTTTATTTCATAACATTCCAACCTTTTATTTCAAAACATACTGAACATTTATCATTGCAACTCCAGTTTGTTATATTCTTTAACTTATAGCTACCACACCTACACTAGTGTTTAAGTGATTCTATGGGTATAAGAAATTGAAAATGCAAATCCTTACCGAAACACAAAATCCAAGTCTATATCAGGGCATTTTGCAAAGATGATTTAACAAAAGTTCTTTGTCTTCTAAAAATCAGCTCTTTGAACAGATGAAAAAAAAAAACAACAACAACTTTTGACACTCATAATCCTTATCCTGCTGAATGATTAATTTTGCCACTCCCTTTTTGAGTATTAACCAATCAAATTTCTTGAGATAATGTATTTGTTTAAATTCATGAACTGAATAACAAACCGTGTAGGTCCTGATCAGATGGCTTCTTCAGAGGCCACCTGACCTGAAACTACACTGTTTGCAAACTTAGGGCTAATCGTGCTCAGCAGAATTAAGGTTAACACTCTTTACAAGTGCAGCTGTGCATTAGAAGAGACTGAGTGTGATCCCTTTTCCTAGCTATTCGAAAGTCTAGTGAAGCACATATATTTTTCTGGACTAGAATCTCTTTTTCAGCTTTTTTTTTAAAAGAATGCACAAATCCAGCAGCCTTCTGGCTCAAAATGGTGTTTAAAAACTATTTGTTGCCCGAAGCTTAGAAGCTGTGAATTAGTCCTACAAATCAAGTTGAAGTACACTTCAAGATCCAGTTTAGCCACATCGTTTGTCGACTTCTTTTTCGTCATTGACAAGGTGCGCATACAGTATCTTTGGTAAAGATGCTTCTTGGACACTCTCTGCAAAATAAGAAGCCACTGTCAGCACTGGTAAGTCGTTAGCCTCCGAGTGTAAGCTGAAAAAAATGAACATTTAAATTCCTGTACTATAACTGGTGTCTGATCTAGGTCTACACTGTTTGCTGAACCAGAAGTAGCTCTCATTACGCTAATGTAAAAGAAAAAAATGCAGCAGAAACGGAATTACCCAAGGCTACTCTTAAAAGAAAGAATTTGCTCCCCCTCGGGAGCAAATTCTTTCCTTTAAGAGTAGCCTCTGCCCCGAGAAAGATGTTTTTACTAGATAGTAATGATATTTTTGTTCCGGCTACGCAACTGAAACTGATGAGTGCAACAATTAGAAACAATATCTATGTACCTTCTACCGATTCAAGAAGGGCAGATGTCAGTTTCTGTCGAAAAAATGTGCACTATACTGGTTACCTAGCAAGCACATGGCATTATTGTGACGTCACTGTAACGTCTGTACAACGTCATGACGTTTATGCAACGTCACATCTACGTCGGTGCCCTGTCATGACGCATGACGTTGCACCGCCGTTGATCTGACGTTGCCCTAGCGACGTATGGCTGCTGGGTAAACAGCTTACATATAAGCCAGCAAAAGAAGTGTAGACCGGCTAGACATGAGCTAAATAGTGCTGATCGGACCGTTAAACTCCAAAACAAACAAACAAACAAACAAAAAATATGTGTCTGTGATTCAACAAAGGACTCCACAGATACAGATGCGTTCTATTGTCACAAAGTTAAAGTTCAACAAATCAATGACTGACAAGATTATCCAGAAACACACGCTCTTAATTGCCTTCCCCACCCACCTGTCATGCCTGTTTCAGAATCAGAATCTTTGAAAATTGCTTATTCAAACTTACCTGCATATAAATCCTAATTTGTCATCGTCTCATTCGCTCAACACATCTTCTTCTACCGACTGTTGTGCAAATGTGTAATGGTAGAAACGGAAAATATACAAAAGATTTTCAAAAATGCAGAAATTGGATCTACATGTACAATGCGCCAATCTTCAGATTCAAATTTAATCACGTGACGTAGTTGTGTTGTCGGCTTAACATATATGTTTAAAGCTGGAAAACGCATGTGTTTTCAGGTAAAACACGTGCGTTTTCCGGTTTTGCCTGGGGACAAGAAGGTTTTTTTTCCTGTACAAACAGAGTTATTATTTGGCTAAATGTGTTATATGTGGCCTGGCAACAACATATAAATGATAATTTTTCATTAAATAATGTAAGATATTTTTTCAGAGTTTCTTTTTCTACACTATGTAAAAGTTGAAAACACCGGCGTTTTTCAACTCTGAAGCTCAAAGCGGTTTCGAAACATGTACAAAACATATGCGTTTGCCTTGAAAACGTAGGTGATTTAGTCTAAAACACTAGCAAAACACGTGTAGTGTTCCCAAAATTTACAGTGTAGTTCTTCAAATTCCATTGTATGATATGTTTGCAGATGTCTATACACCGGTGGTATCATGAAATGCCATTCGATGTTTCAAATTTTGGAAAGAAACTATTTACGTTTTCAAAACCATAACATTAAAATTCAAGTTTTAACAATACTACTGTCAATTAGTAACATTTTTGTCTGATTGGTTGTGGATACCTTCACCCAAAAGATACTCTCTTTTTCACAAAGAGATCGGAGGGGAAAGGCTGGTCAGTCCAGTACATGAATTCCATTGGCTTGAAGTCATTTTTTTGAGTAAGAACAGCACTATAAACCCGCGCGTAATCCTGCTGGATTAGATATCCCGGATTCTGAGCGTAAACAAATAAATGGAACCACGTGAGGCCGACGCACTTGATTGATGTAACGTCTCGCTGTTCAGTTAACGTCTCAGCCATGATCTTGAATGTTCTTAATGTCGCTAGCTACATGCAATAGCTCGACACACCATTCGCTTATTCCATCCGATATGTCATGCTCTATTTCGCACGCGTCGTCTCGGCATACCTTACACCTATATGTCGAAACATCCTGAAACGACAATCGGCGTGATTCACGCTGAAGTGCGATGTGTCACTAAAATGCATATCACGCGAGTCGCTTAGACGCCAATATACATGTACGTATTTCATGCACCAGAGTAAGTGTTCCGTAATGTGTCGACGTCTTAATTTTGGTCACGACAGGGACATCTAGCTCTCAAAAGTGCATCGCATAAGGGCGACGAACAGTGTCAGTGCTTATTAGTCGGTAGTTGAAACTCTTTGTTTAACTACAGGTACAGTGTAGCAGATGCCGGCGGAAATGTGCTTCACATATGCGTCTGTCGGATGAATCGATCTTGACGTACTGACGTCGGTCTTCGGCTACGTCGACGTCCACTAGCGTCTTCTGTTGATAGTAATATGTCGCTCCAACAGACAAATAGATCACACACATGTGGCATCCAAAATCAGAGTCAACTCCATCCGCTTTCCGACCAGCCTCTAACTGTCCATTAGAAGCCTCCGTGGTGTAGTGGATATGCTACTCGCCTTGTAAACCAGGGATCGCAGGATCGATCCCGGACTTCTCCAGACTTTCGGATGTGTCTTTAAACCGAGGTATCGTCTCCGTATGACCTTAGCTGTTGGTTGGACGTAAAACTCAAACACTCACTCACTCAAACTGTCCAGGGTTTAATGAAAAATGTTGCAATACGTTCTCACTTGATGCTTTTTGAGAACAAAATACAATTTCTTCTTTTCTAGGCACGACCTTACATCACACATCAAAAGTTTGATCCTGAACATGTGGTTTCTATCAGTGCTGGTGTGAAGGTGGTACACAGGATCGTTGGCCCCTGCCCATCGGGGCTTAAAGAAATAGATGGGCTGCATGATGTTTCCACGCAGAGCTGAAACCGACCCGCCCACGAGTACTGGTAATCTGCTTAGAGGATCTAAGCCTGCCCAGGCAAAGAGGTGCGTGTCGGACCGTCTGCATATAAACCCTATTGGTTTCACTCGGCGGCAGGGCTTGAGAGGTCATTTCATCTCAGTGTCGGGTAAAAGTCCCACAAAATGGAAGCAACGTCTCGAAAATGACCCATACAGTGTTGACGGGGACGTTAAACCTCAAATCAAACAAAAAAAAAACAGGATCATGGCCGGACTGGTAACCATACGTCACGGTTGATTGATTTAACCTTTTTAGCTTAAGGGCATGGTGCCGAAGCGTGTTGTAATCATGTAATCGTTTGGTTTCAAAATCAAAGCACCGAAAGTGTTGGTGGGATGTAGGTTGGGGTAAAAGTCCTGGGCTGAGATTAAACTGTTTAATTTAACTCTGAAATTCCAAACAAATAGTGAAGATTTTGATAAGAAGCGCGTTTTGCAGCGTCTGAACTGGGGGTACACTGTTTGCCAAGCTCACCCTATGATTCCAGGATGACCCTCTTCAGTCTTATGGAATACCCTGATCTCACTGCGGCTATTTTCTGCAAGAAAAAGGTTATTCTGAGAAGTCAGTGATAATCACGTAGACGTTATCTCTGAATCGCTTTTTTTGTTAGTAACTTCGGGTCGAATGCCAAACAATCAACCCAAACATAGCCGGGTCGTTTGTCAGTCTTGGGTACATGTAAGTGTTATCTGTAAAATCTTCACTTGAATAAAACGTTCGATCTGGCAAACAATGTAGACTAAGATCAAACGCCACAGAACACGGTGCTGATCTTGTTCTACAATTTTTGCATCAGTTTCTAAAATCCGTTAAGTTTTAACGGATCAGTCCAAGTCCTCGTTCATGACCAGCCTGAATTTAGAGACAATCGGCATGAGTGTTGTCAGTGCTTTGATTTATTCCCTGCCTTGAGTTTCTGGAGTGTACTCTTCCATCGCTGAAGTTGGGCTCGTCCATTCTGCTAAATATGGCACGTAGAATTATATCACAGGACCTACACTGTTTGCATAGGTATCTGTACCATATTCCAGGGTTGAAAGGGACAACCTTTCTCGCAAAGTCCGATATACACCTAGTTGTAACTGACCTAGACTTGACCTCAAATGTTGGAAAACCCATTAATATTCTGGTCTGCAGCTGACCGGCTGGTCTTTAAGGATTAGATATTGACAGCACTGTTAGAAAACAGTGTAAAACCTGAGCAGACGTCTGAGCAGGTGCCGCATTGATCTAGGTATACAGTCTCGCATGATGCAGCTGATTCATATGAAATGCTGAATCTATTATCTGAAAGGTAAGATGAAATCGTCAAGTCGTCTGCTTCAAACGTTTGTATTGCGATTATAGAATGTACAATTTTGATAACTGCGCCTAACCGGACAACATTTTTGTGCGGACTCATATTTCTTTGGCGGTCAAAGCCGGAAGAAAGTCGTAAGAAAGCCGGAACTACTTTACAACACGCAGGATAGCTAGAGATGACAGATTGAATCTGTCATTAATGACAGAATAGTTAGTTTTTCCAATGTGCCAAAGTTTATACTACTTTTAAATGTTTTTCTTTTGTACGTATACTGTCCTCATACTATTAAGGTGTAACTACACCAAATTTAGTGACACAGAGGCCTTTCTGATATTTATTCTTCATCATTGTGTCTAAACCCCAAAGTTTTGTTGTGACATTGAAAGGTTTAAGATTTGATTATGTTGATTTCGGGAGAAATAGAAAAATTTCACAACGGAAATATTTCTTTCCGCTACGGAAAATAGTGTGGTAAAATCAGTTTTCGAGTGTGTTCTTTTGTAAGAGTCCTGCTGATTCAGTTCTCAGTTTATTTCATTATATAAGGGGTGTTCTTGTTTGTTTGGAACCTGTCTTATTTTTGGCTAGCGGACCATGTTCGAATCCAGTTGGAGGATTTTTTTTTTTGGACTGTAGATACATTTCATTGTGCAGGGTCTTCCATTTTTTGCTGTCCCGTTGGCTCTGTATGACTAAAGTGTTGCTATAAGGGCCATAAATTTTTGAACAACATCTGAATTTTTATTGAGTAACTATAAACTGTACTTAAAACCGGTGAATTCCTATACAGAATCAGCAGGATACTTGCAAATAGTGCTGCTATCATAAGGGAAATATGTTGAAATTTGATGTTCAGTTTTGTGTGATGATCAGCTTCGATTCTTGTCAAATTCATAATTACTTGCGAAAAACCAATCTGAACTGATTTTCCGGTAAAGAAAAGTCTTCATGTAGTTATTTTAGTGGATTTTACAAAATGACGCATTATTTTCAAAAAGTTGACTATTTTGGCAACTTTGCAGATTTTGAGATGACCCCCATATTCCAAACTACAGAAATGAGTCTGGGTCAATAAGGTGATAGATTTTTACCAATACTTATGCTATCTTTATGGTAAAAATCATAGTCTGAACTATGTATTTGAATTCGTTTTGATCAGCATGTGGGTATTTTGGTGAAATTACAGGCATTGGACTGTTTATAGCATTTTTCTTCGAAAATTTATCTGCTGTGTCTTGGTCTAATTTGAGCTCTGAAAGTCAAAAACCCTTGTTATATTGTGCTAAGTTCTAAAAAACTTACAGACCTTGTTTAAAAGTGCTGAAAACAAACATATTGTTAAACGAATTGCATGGAATGTGTTGCAATCCATGTTATAAGCTAAAAACTGTTGCTTAGAAGTAGGTCAACAACATGGCTGGATGGGTGTGTTCCTTTTAAAAGTACTATATTTACAGATTTCAAACATTACTATATCCATAGATGGATGTTTCTGAGAATTTTGTGAGATTTCTGGCATATATCTATGTTAATCTTTTATTAATAAATGAGATACCGGGTAAATTAAGGGAATGTAAACATGGCAGTGTCTTACCTTTATCGTGCAGTGGCCTTTCTAAACTCCTTAGAAAGTTGGAAAACTAAGTAAACTCCAGCAAACACCATTTCCACATGCTGTGAATACATTTTGACCTTCATTTGAATGTAAGAAATCAAATCACACAGTTCAGTTTATCTATTTTTCTGAAGACCAATAGTCTGAAGTGAGGGAAGTCAATATGCCATAAATTATGTATGCCATATATTGCTATTTTGGGATAAATGAATCTTTTGTTTGGCTAATTTATAATAATTTGTTAAGGATTACCTCGTTAGGATATTTTTATGGACATAATGGCATTATTGTATTGTTTTTTTTTTGTTTTTGTTTTTTTTTTTGGATTAGAAATAGGATCTATTTTTTGTCTCAAAGATGGCGGATGCATAAACATTAAATGGGTGTGCTAAGGTCTGCAACTGATTCCTTAAAAACGCCATCAAATTTAGAACGTTCATTCGAGCAAATCCCGGTGTTTTGATTAAACATGTATTATTTTTGGAGAAACTGATTTATGGGGATCTCAAATATAATTTGCAGAAATCAGTTGAATAATGTTCGGAACTTTTAATAAATACATGGTTAGGTAACTTTTACTAATCATGTTTCCTTTTTTCGGTTATTCAAGCATAATCCCATTGTGTCATACGATTACATGTGGTATAAAAAGTAGATGCCTGCCAGCACAATTATTCCGTTGTTTTGTTCTTGAAGAGGAAAGACCCTAAAGTTGTATCTGGCAAAATTACCTATCTTTATTTTATTTTGAGCTTGGACTTTAGAATTTCACAGTAATTATGGTTCTTTTATATATTAAACAAGCACATTCCACAGAGAATTTATGTCCCCCGCCTTATTTTCATTTGTGCTGTTAAAAAAAAGTAAGTTAACCAGGCAACCATTGGTGTCACTTAACGCGGGTTCGATACCTACCGGGTTCGGCAACATTCCTTCATAAAGATTGAGCGTTCGTGAAATCTATTTTTTCCACGGTCAGTCTCTCCGTTCAACTGATTCAAGAAGGGCAGTTGTCAGTTTCTGGCGAAAGAATGTGTTCAGTACTGGTTAAATCGCTTACGATTCAAGAAGGGCAGTTGTCAGTTTCTGGCGAAAGAGTGTGCTCAGTACTGGTTAAATCGCTTACGTATAAACCTGCCCAGGAAAAGTGTGGATCGGTAAACTGTCTGGCTTGAAAATGACCTAAATAGTGTTGAAGTGATATTTAAAAGTTCTGTAAAAAGCACACGCATATATTAAGACCATAATTCAAGCAACTTTTAAGTTTTCGAAGGATTGGAAAAAAACTGTAGGAGGAGTTGCGCTCACAAGGTACCTACTGCATTATACTCTTTCATAGAACTGATGCATGAAAAAAGTTAAAAATGTGACAAAAGTGGAAAAAAATTAATAACAGAATTTTGAACAAAGCATATGCACAACTTCGCATCATGATACAGACCCCTGTAAAATTTCAGACGGATCGGTTTAACACTGTAGGAGAAGTTGCGCTCACGAGGTACCTACTACATTATACTCTTTCATAGAACTGATGCATAAAAAAGTCTAAGTTAAAAAATGTGAAAAAAAAGTAAAAAAAAAAAAAAAAATAATTGAAGAATTCTGAAAAAAGCATATGCACAACTTCAAACCATGATAAAAACACCTGTAAAATTTCAGAAGGATCGGTATAAAACTATAAGAGGAGTTGCGCTCACAAGGTACCTACTATGAATTCGGGACCATGCAAAAAGTCTAAGTTAAAAATGTGAAAACAGTGACAAAAAATTAATTCAAGGATTCTAAAAAAGCGCATGTACAACTTCAAACCATGATAAAGAAACCTGTAAAATTTCAGAAGGATCGGTATAAACCTGTAGGAGGATGTGCGCTCACAAGGTTCCTACTATGAATTCGGTACCATGCAAAAAAGTCTATGTTAAAAATGCGAAAAAAAATAATTCAAGGATTCTGAAAACAAAACAGAGGGCCCTGAATCGCTCACCTGACAAGTTGTGTCTCTAGTACATTCTAGGCCCAAGGGCTATAATTTGAACAAACTTGGTAATGTTCCACTAGATGAAGCTTCATACCAAATATCAAAGACCTGGACCTTCTGGTTTCAGACAAGAAGATTTTTAACGGTTTTCTCTATATAAGCCTATGAAAAACCAAAGGGTCCCGGGGTGGGGGCATTTTTGGCCCCAGGGCTATAAAATGAACAATCTTGAAAGCGGTCCACTAGATGAAGCGACACACTTAATATCAAAGATCTGGGCCTTGCGGTTTCAGAGTCGAAAAGTTTTAAAGATTTCCGCTACATAAGCTTAGTAAAAACAAAAGGCCCCCTGGGCGGGGGCATTTTTGGCCCCATGGCTATATTTTGAACAATCTTGGAAGAGGTCTACTAGGTGAAGCCTCATACCAAATATCAAAGACCTGGGCCTTGTGGTTTCAGAGAATAAGATTTTTAAAGGTTTTCCCTAAATAAGCCTATGAAAAACCAAAAGGGTCCCAGGGTGGGGGCATTTTCGGCCCCAGGGCTATAATTTGTACAATCTTGAAAGAGTTCATCTAGATGAAGCTTCACACCAAATATCAAAGATCTGGGCCTTGCGGTTTCAGAGAAGAAGATTTTTAAAGATTTTCCCTGTATAAGCCTATGTAAAACCAAAGGCCCCCGGGGCGGGGGCATTTTTGGCCCCATGGCTATAGTTTGAACAATCTTAGTAGAGGTCCACCAGGTAAACCTTCGCACCAAATATTAAAGACCTGGGCCTTATGGTTTCAGAATAGAAGATTTTTTTATGAGTTTCCCTATATAAGCCTATGTAAAACCAAAGGCCCCCGGGGCGGGGGCATTTTGGCCCCCAGGGCTATAATTTGAACAATCTGGGTAGAGGTCTACTAGATTTAGCTTCACACCAAATATCAAATATCGGGGCCTTGCGGTTTCAGAGAAGAAGATTTTAAAAGATTTTCCCTGTATAAGCCTATGTAAAACCAAAGGCCCCCGGGGCGGGGACATTTTTGGCCCAAAATGTATATTATGTACAATCATAGTAGAGATCCACCAGGTAAAGCTTCACACCAAATATCAAAGACCTGGGCCTTGGGGTTTCAGAGAAGAAGATTTTTTAATGATTTTCCCTATATAAGCCTATATAAAACCAAAGGCCCCCGGGGCGGGGGCATTTTGGTCCCCAGGGCTATAATTTGAACAATCTTGGTAGAGGTCCACTAGATGAAGCTTCACACCAAACATCAAAGATCTGGGCCTTGCGGTTTCAGAGAAGAAGATTTTTACAGATTTTCCCTGTATAAGCCTATGTAAAACCAAAGGCCCCCGGGGCGGGGGCATTTTTGGCCACAAGCCTATAATTTGAACAATCTTAGTGGAGGTCCACCAGGTAAAGCTTCACACCAAATATTAAAGACCTGGGCCTTTTGGTTTCAGAGAAGAAGATTTTTTAAATGATTTTCCCTTTATAATAAAAATAAAAAATGAGTTCCTTTAAGAGCAATGTAAACATTCATAAGAAAGAAGATGCGTCATACTACGTAGTTTCGGCTAATAAAGCCTCATCAGTGACCCTGTGATGATCCGACAAAGAAAGCCAGAGGAAACATACTGCAATTTTGCGAATTTCGAATAGGCAGTCGATTCAAAGACTGATATAAATCAAAATGGGGTCCAAATAATTAAAAACCTGTCTAGAATATGAGTCTAAACCAATAATTTATTTCCGATTTCTCAGAATATTCACGCTGATCTCAAAGGACCAAAGTAAAATATAAACTGCACTATGGTTGATGTACGGGGAGACGTTTTACGGCCGCCACACGGCACAACACCAGCTGCAGTGAAGGCAAATAAAAATCAAAAATGAGTTCCTTTAAGAGCAATGTAAACATGCATAAGAAAGAAGATGGGTCATACTACGTAGTTTCGGCTAATAAAGCCTCATCAGTGACCCTGTGATGATCCGACAAAGAAAGCCAGAGGAAACATACTGCAATTTTGCGAATTTCGAATAGGCAGTCGATTCAAAGACTGATATAAATCAAAATGGGGTCCAAATAATTAAAAACCTGTCTAGAATATGAGTCTAAACCAATAATTTATTTCCGATTTCTCAGAATATTCACGCTGATCTCAAAGGACCAAAAGTAAAATATAAACTGCACTATGGTTGATGTACGGGGAGACGTTTTACGGCCGCCACACGGCACAACACCAGCTGCAGTGAAGGCAAATAAAAATCAAAAATGAGTTCCTTTAAGAGCAATGTAAACATGCATAAGAAAGAAGATGGGTCATACTACGTAGTTTCGGCTAATAAAGCCTCATCAGTGACCCTGTGATGATCCGACAAAGAAAGCCAGAGGAAACATACTGCAATTTTGCGAATTTCGAATAGGCAGTCGATTCAAAGACTGATATAAATCAAAATGGGGTCCAAATAATTAAAAACCTGTCTAGAATATGAGTCTAAACCAATAATTTATTTCCGATTTCTCAGAATATTCACGCTGATCTCAAAGGACCAAAAGTAAAATATAAACTGCACTATGGTTGATGTACGGGGAGACGTTTTACGGCCGCCACACGGCACAACACCAGCTGCAGTGAAGGCAAATAAAAATCAAAAATGAGTTCCTTTAAGAGCAATGTAAACATGCATAAGAAAGAAGATGGGTCATACTACGTAGTTTCGGCTAATAAAGCCTCATCAGTGACCCTGTGATGATCCGACAAAGAAAGCCAGAGGAAATATACTGCAATTTTGCGAATTTCGAATAGGCAGTCGATTCAAAGACTGATATAAATCAAAATGGGGTCCAAATAATTAAAAACCTGTCTAGAATATGAGTCTAAACCAATAATTTATTTCCGATTTCTCAGAATATTCACGCTGATCTCAAAGGACCAAAAGTAAAATATAAATTGCACTATGGTTGATGTACGGGGAGACGTTTTACGGCCGCCACACGGCACAACACCAGCTGCAGTGAAGGCAAATAAAAATAAAAAATGAGTTCCTTTAAGAGCAATGTAAACATGCATAAGAAAGAAGATGAGCCTATGTAAAACAAAAGGCCCCCGGGGCGGGGGCAGTCTGGCCCCCAGGGCTATAATTTGAACAATCTTGGTAGAGGTCCACTAGATGAAGATTCACACCAAATATCAAAGGTCTGGGCCTTGCGGTTTCAGAGAAGAAGATTTTTTATAAGATTTTCCCTGTATAAGCCTATGTAAAACCAAAGGGCCCCGGGGCGGGGGCATTTTTTGCCCAAAGGCTATATTTTGAACAATCTTAGTAGAGGTCCACCAGGTAAAGCTTCACACCAAATATTAAAGACCTGGGCCTTGTGGTTTCAGAGAAGAAGATTTTTTAATGATTATCCCTATATAAAAAGTAGAAGTAAAACAAAGATCAGGAATTGATACAATTAACTTACTCCACCAAAGGCCAAAAGGCCCCCGGGGCGGGAGCATTTTGGCCCCCAGGGCTATAATTTGAACAATCTTGGTAGAGGTCCACTAGATGAAGCTTCACACCAAATATCAAATATCTGGGCCTTGCGGATTCAGAGAAGAAGATTTTTACAGATTTTCCCTGTATAAGCCTATGTTAAACCAAAGGCCCCCGGGGCGGGGGCATGTTTGGCTCCAAGGCTATAGTTTGAACAATCTTAGTAGAGGTCCACCAGGTAAAGCTTCACACCAAATATTAAAGACCTGGGCCTTGTGGTTTCAGAAGATTTTTTTAATGATTTTCCCTATATAAGCCTTTGAAAAACCAAAGGCTCCCGGGGCGGGGGCATTTTGCCCCCCCCAGGGCTATAATTTGAACAATCTTGGTAGAGGTCCACTAGATGAAGATTCACACCAAATATCAAAGGTCTGGGCCTTGCGGTTTCAGAGAAGAAGATTTTTAAAGATTTTCCCTGTATAAGCCTATGTAAAACCAAATGCCCCCGGGGCGGGGGCATTTTTTGCCCAAAGGCTATATTTTGAACAATCTTAGTAGAGGTCCACCAGGTAAAGCTTCACACCAAATATTAAAGACCTGGGCCTTGTGGTTTCAGAGAAGAAGATTTTTTAATGATTTTCCCTATATAAGCCTATGTAAAACCAAAGGCCCCCGGGGCGCAGGTATTTTGCCCCCAGGGCTATAATTTGAACAATCTTGGTAGAGGTCCACTAGATGAAGCTTCATGCCAAATATCGAAGAACTGGGCCTTGCGGTTTTAGAGAAGAAGATTTTTAAAGTTTTCGTTTAAAAAATCTATTTTAGCTCCTGTGACCTAGATGTGCAATGGACCGGAACCATTTGAACAACTTTGAAAGGGGACCACCTAAGGATCATTCCTGTGAAGTTTGGTCAAAATCCGATCAGTGGTTTAGGAGATGTCATTTGAAGAAAAAGTTTACGCACGCACACACGCACTGACGACGGACGAAAAGTGATCACAAAAGCTCACCTTGTCACTACGTGACAGGTGAGCTAAAAAAACAAGCAAATTCGTTGAATTGATATCCCCCGCCGAATGGGTTTTTGGTGTAGAATGGCAAGAAAATATATTTGGCCAAAATTGAGAAAAAAAAATTGCGCGTGCATCACGACAGAATAATAATACATATTTATTTCAAGTTTCATTTTATTCCATGCAATAGTTGCTGAAAAGCGGTTCCAGACAAAGTGAGACGACGAAAAATCCAGAATTTTATTCATTTAAGGGGCCATAACTCTGGGTGTAAAAAGTCAATCCGAAAACAATTTGTGCGTGCATCACCACAGCATAATAATACATATTTATTTCAAGTTTCATTTAATTCCATGCAATAGTTGCTGAGAAACAGTTCCCGACAAAAAAGTGAGACGACAAAAAGTCCAGAATTTCAATCATTTAAGGGGCCATAACTCTGGATATAAAAAGTAAATCCTGAAAAAAATGCGCGTGCATCACCACAGCATAATAATACATATACTCAAGCACTTTGAAAACGCAACATTATATTTTTTAAATATTTTTGAAATGGCCCAATCCAAAATCATATTAGCAGATATATGCTTCCATACACCATAAATAAAATCATATGAGGTGGTCAGATCGATAAAATATCGGTCGACTACACGTGATATCGTAGCACGTGCACACCGAGATATGACCTTGTTTATATGGTCAATTCCGCATGTACAACCGATATCTTTCATTCAATCTCTTCAAAAGTTGTCTTCAAATCGGTTTTTGGTTGAAATTTGGATAAATTTACAAAACTGAGCATGCCAAGGCTAAATAACGAAAATCGGAATCGGATTTTAGGCCTTTTGGACGCTGGCATTTCACAGAAGGACATTGCTCGGCGTTTTAATGTTGACAGAACCACAATATATCGTCTCGTTCAACGTGTCAGGTTAACAGGAACTGTTAATGACCGCCCAGGCCTGGGCAAGTGCGCGTGACGTCAAGACGTCAGGAAAATTACATCCGTCAACTCCACCTACGGCATCGTTTTCAGACGGCCGCGCAAACAGCTTCCGTCGTCAACCGAGGGCGACGTATTCATCGTATGACAGTGTCCCGACGACTTAAGGAATTTGGTGTTCGTTGCCGGCGTCCGTACCACGGACCAATACTTACACGACGTCATCGTCAGCTTCGCATGAACTTTGCACTTAATCACCAGAGACGTGTCAACTGGCACGACGTCGTCTTCAGCGATGAGTCCAGGTTCAATTTGTACCAAACCGACGGGCGGGTACACGTTTATCGACGTGACGGCGAAAGGTTTGCTGATAACTGCGTTGTTGAAAGAGACCGGTTTGGAGGCGGTGGTGTCATGGTCTGGGGCGCCATCAATTACAATTTTCGCTCGCGTTTATTGATAATTCATGGAAATCTCAACGCCAGACGTTACGTCGATGAGATTCTTCGGCCAGAGCTTGTTCCATTGTTGCGACGTCAACGTAACCCCATGTTATTTCAGCACGATAACGCCCGCCCGCACACGGCAAGGTTGACGCAGGACTTTTTACGTCAAGAATGCATCAATGTTCTCCCTTGGCCGTCGAAATCACCCGATCTGAATTGTATCGAACACCTTTGGGACGAATTTGGACGTCGTGTACACGGACGTCAAAACGCGCCACAGACTGTGAGGCAGCTCGCGATAGCCCTTCAGCAAGAGTGGGATAACATCCCCCGACGTACTGTGCGACGTTTGTGTTGTTCAATGCGGTCCAGGTTACGTGAATGCTCTCAGCGCGCAGGTGGGCATACCCGATATTGATGTGGCTGGAGATTTGACTGACACATGGTGTGTTTGCCGCAGTGTAGACTGCTAATGTGAAGGGACAGCTCTAATGTGAGTGGCAAACGAAAGTCATTTGATGAATATTGTTTGTGATGAAATTCGTTTTTTGAAAAAATTGGTGAGTTAAAAAATATTTACATTTTCCTTATGATGTTGCGTTTTCAAAGTGCTCGAGTATATTTATTTCAAGTTTCATTTAATTCCATGCAATAGTTGCTGAGAAACGGTTCCGGACAAAGTGAGACGACGAAAAATCCAGAATTTCGATCATTTAAGGGGCCATAACTCTGGATGTAAAAAGTCAATCCAGGCAAAAATTGCGCGTGCATCACCGCAGCATAATAATACATATTTATTTCACATTTCATTTAATTCCATGCAATACGTAGTTGCTGAGAAACAGTTCCGGACAAAGTGAGATGACGAAAAAATCCAGAATTTCAATCATTTAAGGGGCCATAACTCTGGATGTAAAACGTCAACCCGAAAAAAAATTGCGCGGGCATCACTGCAGCATAATAATACATATTTATTTCAATTTTCATTTAATTCCATGCAATAGTTGCTGAGAAACGGTTCCGGACAGAGTGAGACGACGAAAAATCCAGAATTTCAATCATTCAAGGGACCATAACTCTGGATGTAAAAAGTCAATCCGAAAAAAAATTGCGCGTGCATCACCACAGCATAATAATACATATTTATTTCAAGTTTCATTTAATTCCATGCAATAGTTGCTGAGAAACGGTTCCGGACAAAGTGTGACGGACGGATGGAAGGATGGACGGACGGACAACGCCAAAACTATATCCCTCCGCCTTCGGCGGGGGATAACAACAACACATGCACAACTTCAAACCATAATAGAGACACCTATAAAATTTCAGACGGATCGGTTTAACACTGTAGGAGGAGTTGCGCTCACAAGGTACCTACTACATTATAATCTTTCATAGAATTGATGCATGAAAAAAAAGTCTTGTTAAAAATGTGAAAAAAGTAAAAACAAAAAGAATAATTCTGAAAAAAGAATATGCACAATATCAAACCAGGATAAATACACCTGTAAAATTCAGAAAGATCGGTTTAAAACTGCAGGAGTTGCGCTCACAAGGTACCTACTACAAGCTTGGAACCACGCACCACGCATCACGCACCACGGAAAGCCGAATACTATGTCCCCTCGCTTTTCTTCGAAAAGGCGGGGGACAATAATTGAACTAAATTATCATAAGCTATTTTTCTTTTAACATAAAAATGAAAAGCTGTTAGAAAATATTTTAGAGTATTTCTTCTTAAAGTTCAGCTTTAAACTTATTTTCAGATTCTTAGAAGGGAGTGTCTTAGAAGTGTTTACTGATTACAGGTGTTTGGATCTGTAGCTTTTGGAACGTGTGAGTTCCAAACAGTGATACCATTTCTGAGATTTCTTACCCTTGATTTCGAAAATTTGGGACTTTCTCAAGATTGGAATATCAGCAGGTTTTATAAAACATGGAGTCCTGCAACAGGCACGTTGAGTGACCTCCGAAATTTGGGACTCTCTCAAGATATTGTACTGGAGACACCAGGTCATTCCCATGCCACAAGGAGCAGACCAACATCCACCGTGTACTACACATACTCAGACTGTCCTCTAAATGCCAACACCTGAGGATTATGAGGCAATGATGAGGGACACTATTGAGACAGACTACAGAGGTAGATTTTGGAGAGTTTCAAGAATGTGTTCATTTAAGCATGGCACTGATACTTTGTATTGAAACAATTTAAGTAAGTGTAGATCTGTGTAGTTAGTTTATGCATTAAGCCTATAGAAAATCAAAGCACTGTGTAGTCCTGAACTGAGATTTAAATTGTTTTAACTCTAAAATTCCAGCTTTTAAGCAAGTAGTGACGATCTTGATCAGATGAGGCTTTTTTCAGCGTTCGATCTGGGTGTACACTGTTTGCCAAGCCCAACCTATGATCAGCTGATGATTCCAAAGATAACCCTCTATAGTCTTACACATCACTGACTGTCACTGCGGCGGTAGAAGCCTCCGTGGTGTAGTGGTTACGCTACTCGCCTTGTAAACCAGGGGTCGCAGGATCGATCCCGGGCTTCTCCAGACTTTCGGATGAGTTAAACGAAGCAGTCCAAGTCCTCATTTATGACCATTTTCCTAGCCTGCACTCAGAACAATGGACCCATGATTTGATGTTTATAATCTCAAACCCTCTCTACCTGGAGTTTTTGGAGTGCACTCTTCCATCACTGAAGTTCGTCACGTCCATTCTGCTAAATATGGCGTCTAGCTGAATGGAAAGCTACATATAATCCCGATAAGATGGCTCTCAGAGATACAATGTTTGCAAAAGTATCTCTACCGGGACCCATGGTTGTAAGGGATCACCTCTCCATTCTCATAGGGGCTGCAAGTAGCTGTGTACTCAAACTATAATATACATGTAACTGGCTTAGTAACTTACCTAGACATGACCTGGAAGAAGTTCAGGAAACCATTAATTCTTGTCTGCCAGTCCCCAATTTCTAGCTGTAGGTTTTACAGCAGTCTGGCTTCAAGGGTTAAACCTGAACAGTTTTGTTTAACTTACAATGTAAGTACCAGTACTTTAAGCAAACAGTGTATACCCTGAGCAGATGCTGCAATTTGCGGCGTCTTATCTGGGTATACAATGTTTGCTAAACCCAAAATATGATTCCGGTCTATATTCTATAGATAGCGATTTTATTGGATTTCGTTTAGCGTTATTGATAATCACACTGACCTAACATCGAGAAAAATAGCATAGGACCATCAATAACCGTAATCTTGGTTTCCCAAAAATTGTCACGTGGACAACTGCACGAATACAGTTCTGTCCTTTATAACTTTAGGCCACTTGGTAAACCAATCGACCCACAAATACTTACAGAGATGATGCTGATGATGATGAGTTTTAAGTACATGGACATTACATTGAATTTTGCCATTATCATTGTAAGATTTTACCATGACATTGTGTCTTTTTACCATCTTACTTTAACAGCTTATTATTTCTTTTTTATGTCTCATTCTAGTAGTCTGTTGTTTCTTCTATTTCTTCTTATTTTAGCAGCTTACTCATGTACACCAAAAAGAGTCTGCTGGTGAAGCTGCTAGAGAAGAGATAGGCAGAGAATATGAATCGGAGAGTGATGTAAGATATTGTTTTTTTTTCATAATTGCATATCAAATCTAAATTAAATGGCAAACATGAATACTCAAGGCCTCTGTGGCGTAGGGGTAAGAGTGCTGTCTCTTAATAATGTCTGTCACTGCTGTTGTTGGAGCCTTGCCAAGATGCCAAGTATGCAAGGGGCGGTCAAGTGTTTTTTTTCACTGGATACTCTGGTTTTCGTTCACCTTTAACAAGCAGCACTTGAAATAAGTGAAATCATCTTGAAAGGCCATAAAACAAAAACAAATAATAAAACCAAAAATAAAGAAGAACAAAAACAAATATGAATAAATTCTATAGATTCTTCAATAATGTGGTGCTTTTAGTCAGAAAGTGAAATTGATTTTCGATTCATATAAGCAGCACCAACAGTAAGTGTCTCAATACCAAATTTATAAATATGTAAATCTCAACTTTACCAAGTCTCTATTCTGACTTATGCACTGCAGCTGGTGTTGTGCCGTGTGGCGGCCGTAAAACGTCTCCCCGTACATCAACCATAGTGCAGTTTATATTTTACTTTTGGTCCTTTGAGATCAGCGTGAATATTCTGAGAAATCAGAAATAAATTATTGGTTTAGATTCATATTCTAGACAGGTTTTTAATTATTTTGACCCCATTTTGATTTATATCAGTCTTTGAATCGACTGTCTATTCGAAATTCGCAAAATTGCAGTATGTTTCCTCTGGCTTTCTTTGCCGGAGCATTACAGGGTCACTGATGAGGCTTTATTAGCCGAAACTACGTAGTATGACCCATCTTCTGTCTTATGAATGTTTTCATTGATGTTAAAGGAACTCATTTTTGATTTTTATTATGAGCCTTGTCACGAGAAAACCTGCTCTATCACATGGGCCCCGTCAAGCGATTTTGGAACTTATCGCCTATGCGAGCAGCGAAGGTTCAGGCGAGCCTGCGCATCCGCGCAGTCTCGCCAGAACCTTCGCTGCTCGCCCATACAAGCAGTGAATCAAGAGGAACCTTCAGACAGAAAGCCATATCCCTGGCCCCTCTGAATGGCTGGGCATGCGCAGTTAAAATTTGTCATGACGGAATGCTCGAAGACACAAATTCGCTTGGCGGGGCTCACATGTGAACAGTAAAAGTGCAGTTCAGCCTGCACAAGCACGCATTATAATCACAGTTCAGATAGTAAATATACTGACACTGTTTCATACCCTGGTCCAAGCTCTGAAAATCTTCATAGACAGATCAGGGTAGTACATGTAGATAGGTCATATCATTGAACAGCCCAAAAGACAGAAAATCTTGCAACACGGAACATGTTTATAGAATGCATGTTTCAATGACTAATATTTTAGGAATCTGTTGGACCAGACAGCATTCCAGGGTATGAAAGGGTTCAAGGGCTGGCAGCATATCTGGTCAGTCTCCGTAATGATATTTACCTAACCAATACTCAAACATCTCGCCTGATACAGCTCTGGAATGAGCTTACTGATTATGACAAAGCACATACTGACTTCTCGGAGAGGTTTTCAAAGGAAGCCAGAGGTCGTTACAAAGCCAACGTGGTTCCAGGTGTTGAAAGTACAGAAAGGTAATTATTTGGTTCTTCGTGGGTTTTTAGTAGGTCACTGATCTAGTCATTCCCTTCCATCTAGTACTATTATACTAAAATCGCACTACGTCCCATTCAACCAAGTGTGCAGGGTGATTGAGGGTTGTATCTAGTGTTTTACAAGGGATACTCCAATTTACATGGATTATACGAGATTAAGAACCAACAACTGATATAGTCAAAATGATTATTTGTTTTGTTTGTTTCTTTGATTTGAGGTTTAATGTCCCCGTCAACACTGTAAAGGTAATTTTGGAGACGTTGCTTCCAATTCTGTGGGACTTTTACCCAATTGGGGTTTTTAGCATGGACAGACCGACTTGCACCACTTTGCCTGGGCAAGCTTAGATGCTCTAAGCGGTTTATCAGTACTCGTGTGCGGTCGGTTTCAGCTCTGCGTGGAAGCATCATGCAGCCCATCTATTTCTTGAAGCCCCGATGGGCGGGGGCCGTAAAGATAGAAGAATGCAGCAAAAACAGCAGCCTTCACTTCTATTTTTCAAACTAGATCACATCACAAAAACATATCTATATATTTCTGACTTGGTAAAACCACACATTTATATGCAGTCAAACTTGGGCACCTTCTTGTTCGAGATAGGGGTAGTTAGATTTATTGAGTGTGATATACTGCCAGGACAAGAGGCATAATAAGGATGACCGCAGGATATATTTTTTATCTAATAAATGTATGTTATGTATACTCATTAGAATAGCCTCAATGAGGCGATCATAATGAGTAGCACAATACACCTTTTTAAGTTAAAATGAAACAAACCTCTTTACAAATTAACATATACGCATGGCTATCTAGAGTTGTAGGAGAAATTCTCTTAGGGACCAAAGAGTGGGCTCGAATTAGCCATAACAAACGAACTATCCGATTTCGAGTTATCTAAATTTCACTGTAGTAAAACGGGTTTACAGGGCATGCGTTGTTTTTCATATTTCTGCTCAAAAACATAAATTTTTGAGTACCCATCTGAACCACTTCAACTAGGCAGTTCTAGCGAGTACCCGCAATGTATTTCAACAGAAATATAAGAAATACTATGTTGCTGCTTTCCAGGAGCATGCGTGGTGGACATGGTGCTGTACCTGCAAGCTGGCCAAGCGCCAACAGGTACACAGAGGCAATTATTGTTCAGCTGTTGTCAGTACTTCCGAGGAATAGAACCAGATTTGACGGTGTGACGATGGCGTTCGTCAGCTGGTCCTAGGGAATGGAAGGGTTGTGTCCGAGACAATCATACAACTACCAAAAATAAGCAGTGGCACATCCAATGTCCACACCTCAAAGCATCTGCCCTACTCCTGCTGGGCTTACTCAGCAGTCAACCATTACTGTGAGGATCACGCCAATTGTACCTCTGCAGTTGTACCAGCTGACACAGGCAAGTCAGGCTTGTGAGATGTTAGTGACGAGCACAGCTGTTCAATCAAATGTTCCATACACGACACAGAGGTACAGAAGGAAGAAGCAAGTATGAAAGAAGAAAGAAAAAAGACACCAGCATTTAAACAGTATGGGCAGGAACGTCAATCACCTATTCATATGCAGTTCTTTATGAACTGGTTTTGTGGGGCCACTGTCACAATGTTATTTGAGGAGTGGAAGGAGCAAAATGGCCATGGCAAGAAGGGATATAGAAGAAAAGCCAAACATTAGCAAGCACATAGTGACAGTGATATAAACTGAATTTTTTTTTAAATTATTTTTTTGAACACTGAATATGACAGTGGAAAGTGATTTTTATATACTTTTTGAACACTGAGTGACAGTGAATTTAGTAAATATTATGTTTAATGCTGAAAGTGACAGTGATTTAAAGTGAATATTATGGTTGTATTAGAAGTTGAAATATCAGCGATCTTCACTGAATTTTATTATATTCTAATACTGATAGTCGCCTTGACCGAAAGTGAATTTTATATTATTTTAACACTGGTAGTTAAATATTTTAACACTGAAAGGTGACAGTGAGTGATCTCAACTGAATTATATAATATTTTAACACAGGAAGTGACATTGATATATAGTGAATTTTATATTACAACACTGATAGCGACAGTGATCTAAAGTGAATTTTATAGTATTTTAACATTGACAGTGTTAAACAAAGATCTCTCAGGAGACACTGCTGTTAACATTAAAATTCATGTAGTGTTGGTACTGATGTTTCACTGCAACCTATTATCTAAAATTTCCAGACTTGTTTTAGTAAAATTCCTAAGGTTGCAAGCTCAAGCTCATGAAAAGACATTTGGAAAAGGATTCAGCAGAAAAAGAAATTGACACTCTATAGTTCTAAGCCAAAACTCAACTTCCATGGTGTAAATGACACACATCTTCACTGTCAAAGTGAAGGATTTGGGTTCGAATCCTGGTGGAAGTCCCAGTTGGAAAGGATTATAGAAGTGTATCAGAAACCACAATTTTTTTTTTGTTTGGGTTTTACGGCCCTTTCAAGATTATTTCACTCATATCGAGCCGATCGTTAATCAGAGGTGGGCGAAAACCGGAGTACCCGGAGAAAAACCACCTGACCTTCCGTTGCAGAACTTGGCGTCTCACATGTGGCCCGAGCGAGGCTCGAACCTACGGCGGTGAGAGACCTAATGACTAAGAGTCAGCGCTCTTATCCACTTATCTTCAAAATTTCAGAAACATGTCAGATGAACAGGCTCTGCATGTAGAAATTTGATTTCAGCACCTTTTCAGCGCCAATTTTTTTTTTTTTATTTTGTGGTAGCGCAACCTGGGCCCAAATGCCGAATTTCTGCGCCGGCCTCGGTAGCGTTGGTCGATGCATATTTTGGTAGATATTGTGGTAGTATTGACCAATGGCTGGAGAGAATACTACCACAATTTCATCTTGAGCTCCCATAATTTGACCAATCAGAGAGCAGGAAACTGCCATAATTCAGGATGCTGAAATCAAGATGGCGGAATGAGTTTGTGTATTCTAACGATTTTCTCAATAAAACATCTTCACACATTTAGACTGCATATTTGATTTCGTCATTTATTGCATAATCTGTAAGTACAGATTGATTATGGTGAATGGAGTTTTCCAATATAGCCTGATGCGAAACATCATGTTGAACTATTTGACCTATTTCTGCTAGTATGTCAACGGAAAAGTTGTCATTGTAGGCATTAAAATTTAGAAACATACGAGTTCCCCAGTGATATCTATTTGTAGGGCGGGTCGCAGGAGTACTCATCGTGCTCAATGACCGTGTGTAAAAATATTTGTTTCGTCCAGACAGGTCTGCAATCAGAAATGCGGATCTGTTGATTCACAAGTGACCTAGATCCATAGTACCTGTTCACATCACATACACTCCAGATTTGCAGATTGAAAGCCTACACAGTAATCCTGTAATTTAAGGTAAGGATCTCAATCCGGAACAGGTGCTTAGGGGACAAGATACAAGCTTTATACAAGGACTAGTTGACATCACAATCTATGTAGTGCACTTAGTGGCATTCGACCCTGCGAATGATTCCAATGGTGCATGTTCGGACACCAAATTTTTATTCTGCCAGGAATCAAAATGAGGGACCCTACCATCAGAGGCAAGTGCACCAGTCACTTAGGTACCTAGCAAGCATGTCCAGTGCTTTACCACTGCACCAATGCACTTCCCGAGATCTCAAAGTGCAGAAGGAGTAAGGATAACTTTACTTACACTTGTGACAGGTCGACTGTGTGGCTCGGTAGCTCAGACGGTAGTGTTCACACGGTATGCGATAGACCCTGGATTCGAGTCATGTTCTTTTGTCACCCCTGTGACGCAAACAGTGCAGGTCCAGATCACACTCACTCACTCTGAAGTTTCAGCGAGTCCTCTTTATTTTTAATTTCCCGGTAGCAAACACAGTCGTCTGCGAACAGTCTTGTTTCTGAGTCAATGTCAGTGGAAATATCATTGATGTATAGGGAAAATAACAGTGGACCAAGAACAGTCCCTTGTGTGACTCCAGACAAAACTGGTGCACACTCTGAAGATTCACCATTAACAACAACATGCTGTTTTGTAGCAAAGAAAAGAATCTATCCATCTGAGAGTATTTCCCCCAATTCCATAACACGCTGTTTTCTGTAGCAAAGTGAGTGAGTGAGTTTTAGTTTTACGTCCAACCAACAGCTAAGGTCATACGGAGATGGGGCCTCGGTTTAAAGACTCATCCGAAAGTCTGGAGAAGCCCGGGATCGATCCTGCGATCCCTTCTGTAGCAAAGAAAAGAATCTATCCATTTGAGAGTATTTCCCTCAATTGCATGACCAAATAACTTAGATTTAAGTAGTTCATGTGGTGGGGTATCAAAAGCTTTCTCGAAGTCCAGATTAAACGTGTCTACCTGACCAACTTTGTCCAAGATAGCTTCCAGAAGTATCACTAGACAAATGTCAATTTCTGAAGATGTCAAGAACAACGAAGTTTGCTTTCAGTATATCAGGTCCATGTCTGAAATCTTTAGGTGAGGAGAAGTTCAGGCCCGGGAAAAAGGTCTGTTTGTGATTTCATCACCAATTTACCATAGGCATGATAGGATCTGTAGGTAAGCATTTTTTTCAGTCTGAGGTCTTCAACTCTCACTGCATATCTGGTATGTGTTCTATGCGTCGGAACTCACGTCCTTATCGTCAGATTATTTCTCGAAATAAACATCCCTCACTGTGCTCTGACTTGCTTGTTTGATATGTTAGGTCACAGCATATATTGGAAACAAATTTATAGTACTTTTCGATAACATGCAGCTAGGGGCCATAACAGGACCGCAGGACCAATAACGTTCAGTGATGATCCTAGTCCTGTACACTTATAGTACTTTTTGATAACATGCAGCTAGGGGCCATAACACGACCGCAGGACCAATAACGTTCAGTGATGATCCTAGTCCTGTACACTTATAGTAGTTTTTGATAACATGCAGCTAGGGGCCATAACACGACCGCAGGACCAATAACGTTCAGTGATGATCCTAGTCCTGTACACGTATAGTAGTTTTTGATAACATGCAGCTAGGGGCCATAACACGACCGCAGGACCAATAACGTTCAGTGATGATCCTAGTCCTGTACACGTATAGTAGTTTTTGATAACATGCAGCTAGGGGCCATAACACGACCGCAGGACCAATAACGTTCAGTGATGATCCTAGTCCTGTACACGTATAGTACTTTTTGATAACATGCAGCTAGGGGCCATAACACGACCGCAGGACCAATAACGTTCAGTGATGATCCTAGTCCTGTACACGTATAGTACTTTTTGATAAAATGCAGCTAGGGGCCATAACAGGACCAATTACGTTCAGTGATGATCCTAGTCCTGTACACGAAAGAAGAAGAACAACAACAGATGTGCAGAATAGAAAATAGACTTGGGGAGAAAAAAAGGGAAAATATATCCTCCAGTATCATTGGAGTCTACTCATAAATGAAAGAATTTGCTCCCTACCTAAAAGAGAGCCATTTCTTTCCTTTAGGATTCGTCCCTATTGGCTTCATTGGGTGGCATGGATTGAGATGTCATTTCATCACAATGTCGGGTAAAGTCCCACAAATTGGACGCAACATCTCCACAATGACCTAGATATTGTTGGCGGGGACATTAAAACTAAAAAAAAAAATGTTTTGTCGGTCCAGCATGTTGTCCTTTAAGACGGATTCCATGAGGAGTAAAGATTTTTTTTTTGGTTTTACGGCCCTTTCAAGATTATTTCACTCATATCGAGCCGATCGTTAATCAGAGGTGGGCGAAAACCGGAGTACCCGGAGAAAAACCACCCTGACCTTCCGTTGCAGAACTTGGCGTCTCACATGTGACCCAAGCGAGGCTCGAACCACAGCGGTGAGAGACCTAATGATTAAGAGTCAGCGCTCTTATCCACTAGGCCACGAAGGCCCGTAAGGAGTAAAGATGGAAGGCTCCTTCTTTCCAATACTCGAGCGGCCTATTCTGTAAAAGAAATGACCGGTCAGACTGTGCCAGTGTTCGTGGTGAGGCAGAAAAAGACTTAAAGATGGCCGGTGGAGATCCGAAAAACTATGGCGTAAGCCACGCCATAAAGTGGGGTTTAACCATGACCGTATAGTTTTACATTATGGAAGTTAATACTTCGCAAATAATTAAAGTCAAAATTTTTTCACTTTTTCTTTTTATTTTCTGACCAAGTTAAACTGGTCTATTAATTATTAGTTTCAATGTTACATACTATAACACATCGAAAATCGGAAGCTTTGAGACAGGTAGTGTTCAGGACTAGATCTAGCCCGATATGCACACTGAACACGACTGCTTCATAACTGAAAACCTGACTGACTTGACTTGATCAAACTGTATGTTTTATTAGTTTCAGAGCATCCCACAGGCTTTTTAAAATGTTAAAGGTATCTCAACATCTGGTGACCATCTGAACCCCACCTGCAGGGTGAGTGTTTTGAGTTTTACGTCCCACCAACAGCTAAGGTGGTACGGAGACAGGAAAGTCTGGAGAAGCCCGGGATCGATCCTCCGATCCCTGGTTTACAAGGCGAATAGTGTAACCATTGCACCATGGAGGCTTCTAACCACCTGCAGGGTACTACGCACTTAATCAATGGCTAATATTGCCCATATGATTGGCATAATCGGAAACATGCACCCTTATGGTTGACGTTTTGTAGATTCATTTCAGGTTTTATGTAAACTGCACTTGTTTTTCTCCCGCCAAAGTATGTGATAACAACACATATTCCTACGTAATGTATAACTGAGAGGACATTTAAAAATGTCAACGGATTTGAATATGCTCCAAGTAAACAATCTCCATGTACATCTGTGGCTACAATTTTATAGAAAGAACCAGTGATTCAGTTGAAGTGCACGTCCCGCCGGATGCTTTTAGCTTTATGAGTGTTATCATATATGGGTATGGCGGCCTTTTTGGTCATGCGACCTGGACCTAAAACGGTTCCCCCAATAAATGCGCCTTATCGTAAGGAGCAAAAATATATCTTATACTTTAGTACTGTATTCTGAATCGTTTGCACTATAAAATGCATTCTTACTTTTCCAATACAAAAGCATGTCAAAGTTTGACCAGGCACAAAGAATGTCAAGGTCAACCTAGGGTCACCATTTTAGCACTTTATGATGGGCCTACGTCCCAGATGCTATTTATCAAGTTTCGTGGAAATCTGCCCAGTGGTTCTGGAGAAGACTATTTTGAAGGGTTTTTACCATATATGGCTTGGCGGCCATTTTGGTCATGTGGCCTGGACCCCATGAGCAAATTTTGGTTTTACCCATCCCATAGAGGCTCCATATGAAATTTGACTTCAATCGGCCCAACGGTTTCCGAGGTGAAGCAGTTCGAAAATTTTCACTTGTTTTGCCTCGGCGAGGCTATACTAAATGGAATGTAATATTTGGCAAGTTCATTGGTTAGGGCTCATTGATATCTATAAGTATGCCAAAAATTATTTAAATATTCCAATCGGTTATGTCACTATCATCAATTTTTCACGAACGGGTTACGGACTGACAGAATGGGGCACTCTTAGAAAATCAACCCGACTTCAGTCGGTCGCTTTTTCTGCGGGTCGTGCAGTGGATTAAAATATGTGAAAGGTAAAAACGTTTCAATTATCTAATTGTAAAAGCTTATAATGTTTCATAGCCCAATCAACCTAATACATCTATTACCCATTCAACAGCGTATTGGTTATATGAAGTTCTCACTACTCATCAACGTTGTTTCAACTATTCATGTAACATGCCTGTGTAACAAAAAGGTGCATATTTTACAATCCATCAATACTATTTGGATTATTAAATCACACGCCCACGTAACTGTGTTACAAATCTCAAAGCATTTAAAAGGGCAGAGCGAAGGGGCGAGGTCTCATCATAAGGGGTGCCAATGAATACGAGGCAAAACGAATCGGTGAAGCAGGGCAGAAACGTGCACAGCGCAAAGCCAGAGCTAAAGCATCACCAACAGAGCTGTCTTCATCTAGCCCCTTTTGCTCTATTTGCAACAGACATTTCAGAACTAGAATCGGTCTCATCAGTCATCTTAGAACACACAAATAGTAACATTTCTCAAATAGTTTATGATTGAGATGTAATGACAGACGAACTATTAAGATGTCCCCCATCAAGGATTTACTGCAAAGTTGATAAAAAATATAAGCAAAATAATTTCATGCTGCACAATAATTTCCAGCCAATAAATAAATACAAACTTTTCATTGTTTTCCGTTAATTCAGTGCTGTATTATATTGCTTTCCGTACTAAAATTTTCTTAATATTTCCCACTAAGCACCATGGTCAACGAAGTGCTTGCAGAAGGGTGCGTTTGATGATGTAAAATGTAAACGTGTACGTCTCTCTACATCCGCTACAACATGTACAAAAAATAACTTTCGAAAACAATACAAACAAAAAGACAAAAAGCTTTCCTCTATAACAAATTCATTAATTTCATTCTTGACCGGAACATGGGATCACATTCCCCGCCCAAAGCGATAGTTACCCTTGCCAAACAACTCGACAAATATCGCTCTCAGGCGGGGAATGTGATTCCATATTCAGAATCGTATGAAACTCACCTGAGGCTCATTACAAATTCAATATGAAATGGCCACTCGTGTAATATCCTCTATATATCAATACGATAACACATCCGTGTGACATTTTGTGTTCTTTTGTTTTTCCAAAATGGTAACATTTCTGATGAAAATGTTTAATATTTGTCTTTTCTTTGCTCCAAACATAAGTTGTAGGTGCTCCTTAGAACCACCTTATTGAGGCGGTTCTAACACGTACCCACAACCTATGTCTAGGAGCAGAAATAAGAAAACATATCTCCACCTGTAAACCGAAGTTTTCTACATATATAGTAGGGTTTGGAGGGGTGTTTGATACAGACCTGAAGCTCGACCCTATAAAATTGTCTGAGGCTCACCGATTATATATTATTATTAAAGACACTAACCATGTATTTACTACACACACACACACAATTTTATTTTTATATTTGCTGATTGTATGTACAAATCTATTGAATAATTACTGTCACTACTACTACTGTTTGTTTCAATTTCATTTTATAGTTATCCGATTCAATCCTGCCTGTTTCATAACGGGGATCACCTTTGGATGAGGCAGTGGGAGGCAAGAATGGCACAGTCATGGCTGATGATGAACAGTCACTGGAAGGCGAGATGCGAGGCGAGATGGGTGACCATGACAAGCCAGTGGAAGACGAGCTGGTCGATGATGTAAGATTTTGTTTTCATTTCTTAATTTGTGCACAGCCTCAACATGATTTTATGGCGATTCGCGCCTAAGACTAAGCTCAGAATTCATTATTGGCACATTCACAAGCCCGTCCGGAAAAAAGTGCATGCACATGCAGTAGAAAATTGACTGCCTATACAGTTCTCTAATGTTGTTGACCATTACGATAACACACCCGTGGGACATAGTGCATGTTTTCCATCTCCAAAAATTGCCACTTTTCTGATGAAAACCCGTGATATTTTTCTTATTTATACCCCCAAAATAGGTTGTGGGTGCTCATTAACACTGCACTGAGGTGGAATGAGCCGGTTCTAACGAGTAACCACAACCTATACATTGTATCTTGGAGCCATAAACCCCAGTTTTCTCTTTATAAAGTGGATTTTGGTGGTGGGGGTGGTTCATTTCACGAACTGGCCATGTAAAATCGATTTAAGCCAACCAGTGGAATTCGTTTCCGCTGACCGTTCCAAGGCGGTTCTTCTGTCGAGGATTATTTTTTATTGTTTGTCTTTGGGTGTTTGTGTCGCATACGTTATTTTATTTTGGACAGCCTATTGGCCATTTTGTGGGAAAGTCACTGTCCTTTTGGCTTTCCGCTGTTGATGTTTCCATTAGGGTCTGTTGTTTCCTGTCTGTGTGTCTCTCCCTTCGGTTTCTGATGGGTGCTCTGGGTTGATTGTATCGATTGTGTGCTGGTAAGTTTGAAATTAGTGGTTGCAAACAATAGGGACTAAGATCAAATGCTTAGCAGCAGTCTGATCAGGGTCTTCACTGTTTGCCTATGTATAAAAATGTTCTTAAGACCCAACAGATGTCATAAACATACATTTCCAGATACAGTAGTTTTGTGGTTCTTTAAGTTTCAAGCTCTTAACTAGTTCCTAACACACTTGTCCAAGATAGCTAATGGAAAGGAGCTTTGATTTATTTATGCTGGAAAAAGAATGTGATGCAAAAAGTATCAGTTTCATGATGACTCGCATGGGTTTATGGATGTTAGTGCAGTGGCATTTTCTGACATCAAAAACATTACAAGGCTTAAATACACAGTAGTGGGATTTCTTCTTACGGTGGCAATAAGCTGGGAGAATGTAAAGGAAACAACAAAAGTATTGTTGACTTCTAGGTTTATCGGTTGGTACTAGGTAGACAAATCACTCTCGCTTATTGCTCATGATTTTATCTACTTTATAACAGATGCCACACTCAGTGATTTATTGCTTAGCAGTTCACTGCTAGGTAAATACTTTCAGAAAAAAATCTTTGGCATGGTTTAACAGGATTGTATTTTCACATTTGTGTATATTTCAAGAAACTGTAGGACCAGACAATATTGCCGGGTATGGCAAGGCTCAGGAGGTAGAATATTTAGTCAATATCCGGAATGATCTCTGCATAACAAATTGTCAAGCATCAGAAGTGATAATGCTCTGGAAGGGTCCTTCTGCCTATGACAGACAACCGACTGTATTTGCCGAGAGAATTCCAAGGCAATCTAAAGGGCGATTTAAAGCCACGAAGAGTGTGCACTCAGTAGTGCCTGAAGTTGAACTCCAGGCACTACTGAGTGCACACTCTTAGTAAAAAGGCAATATTTTCTTGCAGCATGATAATTTTTTTAACCATATGTCACCACATATGACATGAAAATAACATCACATAACAATCATATTTCAATAGTGTAAACATGGATATGTTTTAAATTGCGGTGATATTGAACACTTCATTGAACACATTGTTTACAAATAGTGATATTTCAATGACATGAGCAAAAACTGGAATTAATTAAAAACAATTGTGTTGTTTGATTTTAAATAGAATCATGCATTCATGTTTTTGTCTTGTATATATATATATTTTTAGAAGTATTCTCATAGATTGCCAAAAAACTCATATTGTTTAACTTGTTCAGTAAATACCATATAGGCGCCCCCGCCCATAGGGGCTTGAAGAAATATATGGGCTGCATGATGCTACCACGCAGAGCTGAATCTGGCCCGCACACTAGTACTGGTAAACCGCTTAGAGGATCTAAGCCTGTCCAGGAACCGCAGTGGGAGGCGGACCGTCCTTGCTAATAAACCCTATTGGTTTCATTGGGCGACAGGGCTTGAGATGTCATTTCATCTCAATGTCGGGTAAAAGTCCCACAAAATTGGAAGCAACGTCTCCAAAATGACCTTTACAGTGTTGACGGGGACGTTAAACCTCAAATCAAACAAACAAACAAACAAATACCATATAAAACTGAAACACATGCAATGCAAGGCTCTCCCTCAAATCAAAGTAATTTCTGATCTCTTTTTTTGCATGTTCAAAAGTATCAAAGGGGTACACCAAAATCAGAGATCTGGTCTTGCAGAATTAGAGAATCATGATGGAAACCAAAATCCAGCTGCAACAACTAAGCAGAGGCACATTAAAACAATGGTAAAGATTGTGTAGCTTTATTTATTCCTGCTGAAAAACATATGAGCCCCGCCAAGCGAATCTGTGTCTTCGAGCATTCCGTCATGACAGATTTTAACTGTACATGCCCAGAGATATGGCTTTCTGTCTGAAGGTTCCTCTTGATTCACGGCTTGTATGAGCGAGCAGCGAAGGTTCTGGCGAGACTGCGCGGATGCGCAGGCTCGCCTGAACCTTCGCTGCTCGCATAGGCGATAAGTACCAAAATCGCTTGACGGGGCCCATATTGTAAGCACTCATTAGATCACCTCATTCTGTTCCAAATATAGAATGTTGGTGCTTGTTGGAGCAGCCTAAAAAGTTATGATTGTGGGTACTTATTTGTTGTTGTTTTACTGCATTTTAAAGATCATTTATTTCGAACCAATTGTTTATCAGAGAGGGGCAAAACCAAAAGAACCCGGAAAAATCACATGTGACATGAGTGAGACTTGGACCAAGACAGCCTTAATGATAAAACTGGCTCAGTTGGTAGAGTGTCCGCTCCGGGGAACGGGAGGTCTCGGGTTCGATCCCGGGCCGCGACATACCAAAGTCGTTAAAAATGGTACTAGCTGCTCCTCGTTTGGCACTCAGATTTACGGGGTAGAGCAAGGACTGGTCGATCCAGTGTCAGGATAATGTGACTGGGTATGGTATCATGTAATGTGTCTGGGACATGATACTTCAGTGAGGCAGCACTATAAACGTGAGCATTGAGCTCCCTGTCGCAACCAGACACCGTCGTGATATGACTGAAAAATTGTTGAAAGCGACGTTAAACCCGAATTCACACACACACACACACATGATAAAACTGGAATTTTATCCGCAGGGCCATGGACTATCCTGGCAAAAGCTTTACAACAATTCTGTAGAGTATTGTTACATTTCCTGGAAAACAATGTGCTTAATGATGGCCAGTTAACGTTCATGCACAAGAATATTGAAAAAGCATAGAAATGATGCCTGTAGAAATTAGGTCTCTGAAACGTACTAAGGGAGTAGATCGGGATGCACCACAATTACAGGGAGTCAATTGGGAGAGTATGTACATGTGCTGGAAAACAAATCCTCAGTTTTGTAAAAAAAACTGCCTGTATTGTGAGCAATTGTTTGTTTGTTTGTTTGTTTGACTTGAGGTTTAACGTCCCCGTCAACACTGTAAAGGTCATTTTGGAGACGTTGCTTCCAATTTTGTGGGACTTTTACCCGACATTGAGATGAAATGACATCTCAAGCCCTGTCGCCCATAGAAACCAATAGGGTTTATTAGCATGGACGGTCCCGCCTTGCACCGGGGTTCCTGGCCAGGCTTAGATCCTCTAAGCGGTTTACCAGTACTAGTGTGCGGGCCAGATTCAGAGCTGCGTGGAAGCATCATGCAGCCCATATATTTCTTCAAGCCCCTATGGGCGGGGGCCTATTGTGAGCAATACCAATACAGCTGTCACATCCATACATGATAAATGATAAAAAATAGAAGTGAAGAAAATGATCAGGAATCGATACAATTAACCTACAGCTCCAATCAGAGGCACCAAAGGGAAAGAATTACAAACATGAAACAACAAACCCTAATGGTAACATCAATAGCGGAAAGCCAAAAGGACAGTTATTTTCCCACAAAATGGCCAATTGGCTATCCAAAACAAAATAATATAAGCGATACAAACACTCAATGACAAACCATAACAAAAAAAATATTCCGCGACAGAAGAACCGCCTTGGAACGGTAAGTGAACCGAATTCCCCTGGGGGGCTTAAATCGATTTTACGTGGCCACAATCCTCGCCTTTATCCTAAAATCTCCTGAACTACAGAGACATGATGATGATGATGATGATGATTTCGTGTTTAACGACGCGTCAACCCTCTTTGTGGGTTATAAGCGCCAAGCGGTTAATGGTTAAATGGCATGTAGTATTACGAGGATACTAAAAGTAAAAAATAGCCATCGGAAGAGATGGCAAATCCCCCGACCAAAAGCCAATATGGCCTTCAGAAGATTGTTCACCAATAGAAAGTGCACCAGAATTAAACCAGCAATATATCACAAAAGTATTGCAGTTACGGCCATCACAAGATTATACTGTCAGGGGAGATAACTAAAAAACCAGGGCACTCAGAAATGTGGTTCTTGCGCATGACATGCCTGCTTAAGCTCATGTATTTCTGTACAAAGTACCATCAATATGTCTCAAAAGGTATTGGAGATATGGTGATCACAAGCTGGTCATACTGTTATATTGGAAGAGGAGATAACTCAATACCACAGCACCAACACTTGTGGTTCTTGCACATGACATCCTTTCTGTACCTTGTATACAATTGTGCCAAGTGCCTTCAATATATCTCAAAGGGTGTTGGAGTTATAGCCATCACAAGGTTATATTGCCAGGGGAGATAACTAAAAAATCAGAGCACCCAGAGTTGTAATTCTTGAGCATGACACACCTCCTTAACCTCATGTACATCTGCATCAAGTACCAAAAAATGTGTCTCAAAGGGTATTGTAGGTACGATGATCACAAGGTTGTCATACTGTTATATTGGAAGGGGAGATAACTCAAATATCATGGCACCCAGAGTTGTGGTTCTTAGGCATGAAGTGCCGTCTCAACATTGTATACAATTGTGCCAAGTACCATCAATATATCTCAAAGGGTATTGGAGTTATGGCCATCACAAGGTTATATTGTCAGGGGAGATAATTAAAAAAACCAGGGCACCCAGAGTTGTGGTTCTTGCACGTGACACACCTGCTTAACCTCATGTACAACTGTACCAAGTATCATCAATATACCTCAAAGAGTGTTGGAGATGTGGCCATCACAAGGTAGCGATTCGCTTTTATTGTAAGGGGAGATAAC
The DNA here is from genome assembly GCA_963580285.1 of Lucinisca nassula. Classification (NCBI taxonomy): domain Eukaryota; kingdom Metazoa; phylum Mollusca; class Bivalvia; order Lucinida; family Lucinidae; genus Lucinisca; species Lucinisca nassula. The sequence goes on from OY757020.1 coordinate 22,946,067, forward strand.
TAAAAAACCATGGCACCCAGAGTTGTCGTTCTTGTGCATGACACACCGTCTCGGCCTTGTGAACAACTGTGCCAGGTATTATCAATATACCTTAAAGGGTATTGGACTTATGGCCATCACAAGGTTGTCACTCTATTATAATGGAAGGGGAGATAACTCCAAAACCATGGCAACCAGAGTTGTGGTTCTTGTGCATGAGATGCTGTCTCAGCCTTGTGAACAACTGTGTCAGGTACCATCAATATATCTCAAAGGGTATTGGAGTTATGGCCATCACAAAGTAGTCATACTATTTTATTGAAAGGGGAGATAACTAGAAAAGTATGGGATCCAGGTTCTGGTTCTTGCGCATGACACGCCGTCTCAGCCTTGTGAACAATTGTGCCAAGAATCATCAATGAATCTCAAAGGGTATAGGAGTTATGGCCATCACAAGGTTGTCACTGTATTTTATTGGAAGGGGAGATAACTCCAAAACCATGGCAACCAGAGTTGTGGTTCTTGTGCATGACACGCCGTCTCAGCCTTGTGAACAACTGTGTCAGGTACCATCAATATATCTCGAAGGGTATTGGAGTTATGGCCATCACAAAGTAGCCATTCTATTTTATTAAACGGGGAGATAACTAAACAAGAGGCCCATGGGCCACTACGCTCACCAGAGGTCATGTGGTTTATACCATATACAGGCATGGTGCCCATCTTGGTCATGTGACAATAAAAAGCCACCATGCAATCAGTAAAATCCACGGTCTTGCCTTTTTTCCATACAATTGTCTATGTGACCAAATTTGACTGTGACGTAAAAACAGGTTAAGGTCAACCAAAGGTCATCATTTGAACAAAATTGGTAGGGTCCGAGCCCCCGATGCCGCATACCAAGTTTCAAGGTCATCGGTCATTTGGTTCCTGAGAAGAAGATTTTTTAAGGTTTTTACCATATATGGGCATGGCAGCCATATTGGTCATGTGACCTAGTCCTTACGAACAAACTTTTATTCCCCCTTCCCATAGAAGCTCCACATGTAATTTTGTTTCGATCAACCGAGCAGTTTGAGTAGAGAAGAAGATTAAAATACTGAATCTGAGCCTCCCCGACAAAGGTCCGAAAATGACCTTGGCCTTCGGAACTGACAAAATTCCATTCAGCTGAGTGCAAATATCATTTCTGATGCCACTAGCAACCATGCAATCAGAAAAAATCAACAGTTTTGCCTTTTTTCCAAACAAATGTCTAAGTGAGCATATTTGACCTTGACGTAAAACAGGTCAAGGTCAACCAAAGGTCATCATTTGAACAAACTTGGCAGGGCGCGAGTCCCCAATGCTGCGAACCAAGTTTCCAGAACATCGGCCATTCGGTTCTTGAGAAGAAGATTTTTAAAGGTTTTTACCATATATGGGCATGGCAGCCATATTGGTCATGTGACCCAGTCCTCACAAATAAACTTTCGTTTCCCCTTCCCACAGAGGCTCCACATGTAATTTAGTTTCAATCGTCTCAGCAGTTTAAGTTGTGAAGAAGATAAAAATACTGAATCTGAGCCTTCCTGGACAAAGGTCAGTAAATGACCTTGGCCTTCAGAACTGACAAAATTCCATTCAGCTGCATATAAATATCATCTCTGATGCCACTAGCAACCATGCAATCAGAAAATCCACAGTTTTGCCTTTTTTCTATACAAATGTCTAAGTGACCATATTTGACCTTGACGTAAAATAGGTCAAGGTCAACAAAAGGTCATCATTTGAACAAACTTGGTAGGGCCCGAGTCCCCGATGCTGCATACCAAGTTTCAAGAACATCGGCCATTCGGTTCTTGAGAAGAAGATTTTTAAAGGTTTTTACCATATATGGGCATGGCGGCCATATTGGTCATGTGACCCAGTCCTCACGAACAAACTTTCGTTCCCCCTTCCCACAGAGGCTCCACATGTAATTTGGTTCCAATTGGCCAAGTAGTTTCAGAGGAGATGTTGTTAGAAAATGTTGACGACGCAGACGACGCAGACGACACAGACGACGCAGACGACGACGACGACGGACGACGGACCATTGCCTATACTATAAGCTCCCCCGGAGCCTTCGGCTCTGGTGAGCTAAAAAGTATGGCATCCAGAGTTCTGGTTCTTGTGCATGACACGCCTTCTCAGCCTTGTGAACAATTGTGACAAGAACCATCAATGAATCTCAAAGGGTATAGGCGTTATGGCCATCACAAGGTTGTCACTCTATTGTATTGGAAGGGGAGATAACTCCAAAACCATGGCAACCAGAGTTGTGGTTCTTGTGCATGACACGCCGTCTCAGCCTTGTGAACAACTGTGCCAGGTACCATCAATATATCTCAAAGTGTATTGGAGTTATGGCCATCACAAAGTAGTCATTCTATTTTATTAAAAGGGGAGATAACTAAAAAAGTATGGTATCCAGAGTTCTGGTTCTTGCGTATGACCCGCCGTCTCGGCCTTGTGAACAATTGTGCCAATAACCATCAATGAATCTAAAAGGTAATAGGAGTTATGGCCATCACAAGGTTGCGTCTACGGACGGACGCCAGGCTGATCGCTATATCCCCCGAACCTATTCGGTCGGGGGATAAAAAGTAATTTTGATATGTATAAAAATCTGAATCAGTTAAATCTTATGGAAAAGTCCAATATCTTTTAAGAATAAAATATTATCAACAGGTACATCTTGAAACAATTGTTGCAAAGTGTCAGCTTTGAAGTATAAGTCACGGGACTGTGAAAAGTCCACACATTAAATTAAGATATGTTTAACAGTGAATGGCTGATCACATCCTACACAAGAAGGCTGATCATCACCATTCAAAATATAAGAATGAGTAACTCTAGTATGGCCAATGCGCAGTCGCGTTAATACTACATCCGCTTTCCTGGAAAATTGTGGAGGAGAGCATTTTGTTCCAACGACAGGTTTAATGGCATGGAGTTTATTTATTTCATGGTCCCATGCATCTTGCCATTCCGACAAGATGTATCTGTTGATAAATGGTTTAAAATTATTAAAAGGAACCAGTGCTTCAGCTGAAGTGCACGACCCGCCGGATGCTTTAACTTTATGAGTGTTACCATATATGGGTATGGCGGCCATTTTGGTCATGTGACCTGGACCTAAAACGGTTCCCCCAATAAATGCGTCTTATCGTAAGGAGCAAAAATATATCTTATACTTTAGTACTGTATTCTGAATCGTTTGCAGGATAAAATGCATTCGCACTTTTCCAATACAAAAAGCATATGTGTCAAAGTTTGACCTAGGCACAAAGAAGGTCAAAGTCAACCCAGGGTCACCAATTTAGTAATTTATGATGGGCCTCCCATTTATCAAGTTTCGTGGAAATCTGCCCAGTGGTTCTGGAGAATACTATTTTTGAAGGGTTTTTACCATATATGGCTTGGCGGCCATTTTTTGTCATGTGACCTGGACCCCATGAACAAATTTTGGTTTCCCCCATCCTATAGAGGCTCCATATGAAATTTGACTTCAATCGGCACAACGGTTTCCGAGGAGAAGCAGTTCGAAAATTTTCGCATTTTTCGCCTCGGCGAGGCTATACTAAATGGAATGTAATATTTCGCAAGTTCATTGGTTAGATCTCATTGATATCTATCGGTATGCCAAAAATTGTTATGCTAAATGGAATGCAATATTTCGCAAGTTCATTGGTTAGATCTCATTGATATCTATCGGTATGCCAAAAATTGTTTAAATATTCCAAGCGGTTAAGTCACTATCACCAATTTTCACAAACGGGTTACCGACGGACAGACCATATATGCCTTGGCGGCCATTTTGGTCATGTGACCTGGACTCCATGAGCAAATTTTGGTTTCCCCCATCCCATAGAGGCTCCATATGAAATTTGACTTCAATCAGCCCAACGGTTTCCGAGGAGAAGCAGTTCGAAAATTTTCACATTTTTCGCCTCGGCGAGGCTATACTAAATGGAATGTAATATTTCGCAAATTCAATGGTTAGATCTCATTGATATCTATCAGTATGCCAAAAATGGTTTAAATATTCCAAGCGGTTAAGTCACTATCACCAATTTTCACAAACGGGTTACGGACGGACAGACAGACAGACCATATATGGCTTGGCGGCCATTTTGGTCATGTGACCTGGACCCCATGAGCAAATTTTGGTTTCCCCCATCCCATAGAGGCTCCATATGAGGTTTGACTTCAATCGGCCCAATGGTTTCCGAGGAGAAGTAGTTCGAAAATTTTCACATTTTTCGCCTCGGCGAGGCTATACTAAATGGAATGTAATATTTCGCAAGTTCATTGGTTAGATCTCATTGATATCTATCAGTATGTCAAAAATTGTTTAAATATTCCAAGCGGTTAAGTCACTATCACCAATTTTCACAAACGGGTTACGGACGGACAGACAGACAGACCATATATGGCTTGGCGGCCATTTTGGTCATGTGACCTGGACCCCATGAGCAAATTTTGGTTAGCCCCATCCCATAGAGGCTCCATATGAAATTTGACTTCAATCGGCCCAACGGTTTCCGAGCAGAAGCAGTTCGAAAATTTTCACATTTATCGCCTCGGCGAGGCTATACTAAATGGAATGTAATATTTCGCAAGTTCATTGGTTAGATCTCATTGATATCTATCAGTATACCAAAAATGGTTTAAATATTCCAAGCGGTTAAGTCACTATCACCAATTTTCACAAACCGGTTACGGACGGACAGACAGAATGACAGACTGACAGAATGACACGGTGATTTTAGGGCACTTAGAAAATCAACCGACTGCAATCGGTCGCTTTTTCTGCGGGTCGTGCAATTTTAAAAACAGACGGATCAAGATTGAGCGATTCCTTTGCTTTCTTGTCAGCATATTCATTGCCCACAATACCAATATGGCTCGGAAGCGGGTGAGTCGAAAAACCCAAATCTACCCAAATCCACTGTATTTACCCAAATCCACCAGATAATTACCCATATCCACCTATAGCTGGCCTATTTAAAGTCATTTAAGTTGTTTTTAATGTTTATATGATAGAATATATCACTTAGGACAAATAAATAATCAAATTTAGTAACGTTGATATTTGTATGGATGATAATTACACAATGACTATTTACCGCACATACCTCTCACACCCCTCACTCATATGAATCAATTTTCTGTTGCTGATGGAAAGGGTTTGAACTCAATGTGTCCTAACAGGTCCCAAACATTACAAATTCAATTTGATATTCTATTGACGATTAAATTAATAAAATGTCATTTATCCGTGTTAACTTTTTTTTTAAGATACGCACCTACTAGGCAGGTGTAGTGCGACAAAACATCTTCTAGTCAGAATACACAGTTTGCCTTAGGCTGTCCTATGATCATAGCACGCACAGCGATCACCATTACCTGTCTATTTATTTCTGTATTTTAGATTATAACCAAGCAAATACGAAAGAAAGAAAGAAAGAAAGAAAGAAGGAAAGAAACAGAAAGTAAACCTGCCTCATTCTTTTAGTTCCGCATCCTCGACAATAATATTGTATGATGGTAGAAAGAAAGAAAGAAAGAAAGAAGATTATCGAAAGCATCACGGAAACATGGCTATGTAATTTTGTCCGCTAGGGCCCCACTATGATAAAGTAAAATTGGGGTTCACAAGAACACAGATTATTTTTTTCTGATCAAAAACATTGATTGTGACTCACCAAAGAACTGCCTCGCCGAGTCGGTTCTAATGAGTACCCACAATCTACGTTTTAGCCGTTATACGAGAGAAAGACAGGAAGAATAGAAAGGGTGAAAAAATAAATAGTATTTACTCGCTTCTGTGCATTTTGGTTTTCCATCCAAGTCAACAAAATTTGTCACTTGAACAGTAAGGTTAATAGCTAAGACATAAAACTAAGATACGTCTATAGTCAAGAAAAAATATATTATAAATATTATTATTTTTGGTAGTAGTAGAAGTAGTATTGGAAAACATTATTATCCTTTTATTTATTTATTTATTTATTTATTTATTTATCTTTTTTTATAAAAAGCCTGTTTATTCAGACAAAAACCTTTAGAAAGCTTTAAGTCACGCCCAGTTGTCAAGCGCTGTGTTTATTCGAAAAAAAAAAATCCTCGCCAATCAGAACGCTTCATATCCAAAGCAAATGTGTCAAGTCACGCCCCGCTGGCACTGCAGGGGCCAATAGACTAACAGTTTAAGTGAATGTGAATTACCCGTCCCTCTTAATTTAATATTTTATTAATAATTTTTGATAGCGTCTGAGATATCCCTCACCCACTCAGCAGCAGTTCATATAACCCGAGCATAGGCAATAAAAGAGAAATCCTGAGCCCAAAATTACTTACTCGGGCGTGTTTGGACCAGTGACGGATGTGCGGAGGCGATACGCTGTTTTTGCGGCTCATGGGCTTTGCACTAAGGAGCGTTTCGCCAAGGTGTCATGCCGTCGCGAGACAAGCGCCATTATGATAACTTATCCGTGCGACATAAGTACATTTTTCATATCTCCAAAATGGCTACTTGTCTGATGAAAATCCGTGATATTTTTCTTAAACATGCTCAAAACAAGGTTGTGGATGCTCGTTAGAACCGCCGGTTCTAACGGGTACCGGCAACCTGTCTTGACGCAGAAATAAGAAAAATAATGTGTACCCCCGGAAACCCCCGTTTTTTCATATGGAGTGGGTTTTTGGGGTCATTTCACGGACTTTTTCACGTGATGGCGACTGCATTACGAAATCATGCCTATATAAACGCAAAATAAATAAATAAAATAATAATGATAAAAAAAAAAATAATAAAATACAAAACAAAAAAGAAAAAGCGAAACTTATATGCTGAAAAATTGGGAAAGATCTCCTATTTCTGCTCTAAAATATACATGTAGATTGTGGGTATACGTTAGGGTCGCCTCAGCCAGTTGGTTCTATAACGAACACCCATATTCTACATTTTGGTAAAGATCTAAGAAAATTAATGTTAACTACTGTAAAACTCAAATTTAGTGTATAAAAAGGGTACTCAATGGGAGTGGAATTCGATAGGGTGTGTGTTTTTATCACGGTAACACACCCTTATAATTTTGCACCCCCATCCACGCAAAAAAGTATGAAAAACACCGTATTTTTATCATATTTTCCCCCCTTTCTTTGTTATTGATTGTTGCAGTATCCTCAATATAACTGAATTTGAACAGGCGTGATTTTGTGATGCGCTATTGTTTTATTGGACTGAACACCGAGGCCCAGGTTTTGTTTGTTTGACTCGCGGTTTAACGTCCCCGTCAACATTTAGAGGTCATTTTAAAGGCGAGGCTTCCTTTTAGTGGGACTTTGCCTCGGCATTGGGGTTAAATTACATCCCAAACCATGCCATCCAATTAAACCAATATGGCTGATATGCATGCACCACGCTTCCTGGGCAGTTTTAGAACCTTTAAGCGGTTTTCCAGTATTCCTGTGCGGTTGGTTTCAGCTCTGCGTGGAAGCATTATGCACATCACGATAACATGTCCGTGAAACTAAGACCCCTCTATACCCCACTTTATATAGAGGAAAATGGGGTTTACGGGAGTATACATTATCTGCCTTTTGTTCAAAAACATAGATTGTGGGTAATAGTTAGAACCGCCTCATTGAGTCGATTCTAACGAGCACCCACAATCTATGTTGAAAGCAAAATATATAAAGATATTACAATTTTAACTTATTATTTGTACTATCTGACACCATGTTATACGCCATGTGTGTGTGTGTGTGTGTGTTTAAAATCAATTAAAATCTGTGCCAAGTGATAGCGCATTCAACGCACTCAGAATCTGAGTTTTCAAATGTGGCCTGTAAAACGTTCAGTCATTTTCCATAAGTGAATAGTGAAGGCCATGACCAGACTGCGCAGACACGCAGCTTGAACAAAGCATTCGCTAAGCGCAGGTCTCTTTACGAAAACACAGTATGTATAGTTAATTTTAGGAAATTGTGTAATATGTCACTCATTTATGCTAGCAATACGGCTTGTAGGCGCGTGTTAGAACAGTCCTCAAATATTTGTGTTTCACCATTCTGCTGAAGACTGTGAAATGAGGCGTGTACCGTTTCCTAATATTGGGAAGCCCTTTTGGGTAGGGGCGATAAGTTTCACAGTCTTCTACACTATGGTCGAAATTATCCATACTGGAGAGGAACCAATGTTTTTTTAAGCCTACCCAGGCAAAGCGGTGTGAGTTGGTCCGTCCATGCTTATAAACCCAATTGGTTTCATTAGATGACAGGGCTTGAGATGTCATTTCATCTCAATGTCGGGTAAAAGTCCCACAAAATTGGAAGCAACGTCTCCAAAAATACCTTAACAGTGTTGACGGGGCCGTTAAACCTCAAATCAAACAAACCAAAAAAAAAAAAAAAAGACGTAAATATCCTCTGTTTATGTATACCCCTTCTCTATATGAAGTGGGGTTTATGGAATGTTAATTTTACGGACTTGTTCACATGAGTAAATGAATGAATGGGTGATCTCCGACTCCGTTAATATCCATTTTGTTATGAACATAAATTAGATTGTGAAGAGCAGAATGTGCTTGACCGGTGCTTCAACATACATTTTAAAAGTTTTTTATTTTTTTATTTTTTTTTTTGCGTATACCCTTGGCCTCCGTGACCTTGTGGGTAAGAGCGCAGACTCTAATCACTTGGTCTCCCACCGCTGTGTTTCGAGCATACTTATGGGCTACGACCAATTGCATTGTCACTATTCTAATTCTTCGTCAAATATTAATGTCATGATCTCCGGTCAGGTGATTTTTATTTATTTATTCATAATTTTTATTTTCAAATTTCATTTTTCATACCATTTTCTCAAAAATTAATTTGTTTGAATTTTACTAATATGTTCGAGTTTATCAAATTCTTTTCGGAAGTAATAGATACTGTACGACACATGTGCAAAGAGTGTCGGATCAATGTCGGGCCGACAGCAATAGATGGCAACGTCGTATCTCTGTCGGCCCGACGTTGGCCCGCTGTTCAGGTCTGGCTTTGGCGATATTGCTATTATAATTAAATATTATAAGATGAAAAATGGACACGTGATGATGGTTCTTTTTGTTTTAATGTTGTACTTGATTGAATTTGTGAATTATTATTATTATTATTATTATTATCAATAATTTTTTAAATTTGTAAGCCTGACTCACGTGCGGCTCCTCTCTGGGGTGGCTTCTAAGCGACAGGAGCTGGACATCAACGAGATTTTTTTTTTCAGTAAGGCTTGCATTACGAAAATACGCCTATTCAAATAAATTGTAAATGTACCAACAAAAATGAAACTTCTCTGATAAAATGTATATTTTTCATATTTCTGCTCGAAACATGGATTGTTGGAACTCGTTAGAACCGCCTCGGCGTGGCCGTTCTAAAGAGTACCCACAATGTGTGTTTACCGGAAATAGGAAAAATGATCATTATCCATGTAAACACCAGTTTTAATCTATAAAGGGGAGTTTAAGGGGGTTAAAATTATATAGGCATGTTGCTTGTTTTCGCAATGCCAAGTTTAATAGATACATTTTCGTCGATGACTAACTGACAGTAGCAGTTATGCAGACTCCCCAAGATTTAATACGTTTAGACAGAAATGTTATTACACATTTCCAAAACGTTCCACACATAAAACACATTTGTGTGCATTGCATTTACTCAGCCTGCATATAACTGCTACTATCTATGGCACCAGCAGGTAAGTTCCTTTCCTTTTTTTTTTCTGAGTCAGGCAAGAATTATTCTGGTGATTCTGACAAAGTACCCATTCTTCATCACAAATAATGATGATAATAAATATAGATAGACGCTTATCAATAGTGTCTGCCCCCCCCCCCCCCCCCCGCGCCCATCGGGTCTTGAAAAATAGATAGCGCTACATGATGCTTCCACGCAGAGCTGAAACCGACCGCTTAGAGGCTATAAACCTACCCAAGAAAAGTGGTGCGAGTCGGACCGTCCATGCACATAAATCCAATTGGTTTAATTGGGTGGCAGGGCTTGAGATGTCATTTCATTTCAATGTGTCGGGTAAAAGTCCCACAGAATTGGAAGCAATGACTCCAATATTATGGTTGATTTGTTGCTGTTGTTTTTTTTTTTACTGTGGATTTGGGCTAACGGGGTTTTGAGAAGAAAAATTAAAATATCGGATTTTTTTTTCTGGAAATTTTCATTTTGGTGGATACAATTTCCAGTATATTTAATAGGTGTGTTTTCGTAATGGGTTGGTAAGTTGGTTGGTTGGTTGGTTGGTCCTTTCTTTCTTTCTTTCTTTCTTCCTTTCTTTATTTCTTTCTTTCCTTCCATCTTTCTTTCGAAAACACACATATTGAAACTTATGGGCCGAAATATATTCATCACAATGAAATTTTCTATTAAAAATTATTTTTATTTTTTATGTTTTTTTTTTCATATCGGCTCAAAGCATGGAGTTTTTGCAGCTCGTTAGAACCGCCTCACCGCCTCGATGAGGCGGTTCTAAATTAGAGTGTTTGTTTGCTTGAATGGAGGTTTAACGCGGGTTCCGTTTCAGCTCAGCGTGGAAGCATTTCAGAGGTGCAGCCCAATCAGTTTCTTTCAGCACGGATTGTGGGAGGGGGGTCCAAAAAATACCCACAGTCTATGTCTACGATATATGTTTGTTTTTGTTTTTTTTAGCAGAACTAATAAAAATAATTTGTTCCCCTGTAAACCAAAGCCTTACTTTATAAAAAGTTGTGTTTAATAAGGTCGTATATTCTGCGGTATTTTCTGCATGTTTTTGTGTGTGTGTTTTTTTTCACTCAACCGTCAAACATTCACTTGTCTATTTATTTTCCTTTCCTTTCTTCCTTTCTTAATAAATAAATAAATATTTTTTGAGGTTTACAATTATCTAACATTATTTATAATAGACGTGTGTGAACTATGATTATTACAGTGGTAACCCTAGGCAACCAACTGAAAGATGTTTCGTTACACTACACGCGTTAAATTGTTTCAAGTTACTAAATTTGATAATTTATTTGTCCAAAGTGATATATTCTATCATGTAAACATTAAAAACAACTTATATGACTTTAAATGGGCCAGCTATAGGTGGATATGGGTAATTATCAGGTGGATTTGGGTGGATTTGGGTAAATACAGTGGATTTGGGTAGATTTGGGTTTTTCGACTCACCGCTCGGAAGTCAACAAAACAAGATTTGGTGTGTTTTAGAAATTTCATGATGTTTTTCGATCAATTTTTGTATTTGAGGATTTTTAGATGATGAATGGTCTAAAGCCTTAAGCACAGAAAGTGAATCAGAAATATAACTGCTTTTTGAATTGTTGAGGAACTGACAAAATCTAAAGCAAGGTCTATTGCCTTGGCTTCAGCTGTAAAAATAGATGAACCATCTGGAAGGCGCATGGTTTTGTGCGTATCTTTAGAAACATACGCACAACCAACTTTATCTCCTTCTTTGGAACCATCAGTATAGACTTGCTGGTAATCATCGTAACGTGACTGCAGTACCTGAAAGTTTTGTTTGAGAAGTATCAGATTTGATTCGGATTTTTTGCCATCATGTAAGTCGAACAGAATAGAAGGTTGTTTAATACACCAAGATGGAACTTCGGCTGTTTCATGTTTTTGAATATTTTTAAGGTCGATACCTGATTTTTCCAGCAGTGGTAAAATACGTAATCCAAAAGGTTTGATTGCTGTGGGTTTAGTTTCATACTTATCTACAAATTGAGGTTGAAATGAAATTTTGGATGCCGGGTTAGATGGATTTGCAGCAAGTCTAATAGCATATTGAAGAGAAAGTTTCTCTCTGCGCGAGGTTAAAGATGGTTCACCTGCTTCTACATAAAGGCTTAATACGGGAGAAGTACGAAAGGCTCCCATGGCCAGACGAAGGCCTTGGTGATGGATAGTATCCAAGGATTTTAAATAGGACTTTCTGGCAGAACCATAAACAACAGACCCATAATCTAATTTAGATCTTATTAAAGACCGGTAAAGATGTAATAAAGTATACCGATCTGCTCCCCAACTTGTATGAGCTAAAACTTTCAAAAGATTCAAAGCTTTTAAGCATTTTGCTTTAAGATAATTAATATGGGGAATAAAAGATAACTTTTGATCAAATATGACCCCAAGAAATTTGGCTTCTTCAACAACAGGAATTTGTGATCCGTATAAAAACAGGGAAGGATGTTCGTGTTTCTTCCGTAGTTTACAAAAATGAACACACTGCGCTTTCTACTTGGAGAACTTGAAACCATTTTTATCAGTCCATTCTTCTATCCTTTTTAAATTTTTTTGTAACTTTCGTTCAATTGTTTTCATATTTTTTGAACGGTAACATATACAAAAATCATCAACATACAATGAATAATCAGTTTTGTCGTCCAAACATTGTACAATATTGTTTATTTTGATGTTAAATAGCGTAGTTGAAAGAACTCTACCCTGTGGGACACCCTGTTCTTGATCATAGAAATCTGACAGGGTAGACCCCACATGCAGCCGAAACATGCGCTCCCCTAAAAAGCTTTCAATAAAACTGGGAAGTTTTCCTCTTAAGCCAATGTTATGTAGATCTTTCAATATACCATAACGCCATGTTGTATCATATGCTTTCTCCAAGTCGAAAAAGACAGCTACTACGTGTTCTTTGTTAATAAAAGCATCTCGTATAAATGCTTCTAGTCTTATTAAATTGTCATTGGTACTACGTTCCGAACGAAAACCCGATTGATATTCTGAAATGAGGTTGTTGGACTCTAAGTACCAGACTGATCTCTTGTTTATCATTCTCTCCAATGTTTTACACAAACAACTTGTCAAAGCTATCGGACGATAATTTGTAGGTTCTGCATGATGTTTCCCTGGTTTCGGAATTGGTACAACTGTAGCTACACGCCAGCTCTCAGGACAGACCCCCGTTTCCCAAATATTATTAAAGATATCTAAAAGTGTTGTAAGAGAACTTTTTGGCAGATGCTTAAGCATCTGATAATGAATTTCATCGGGGCCGGTTGCCGTATCATGTGATTTTTCAATGGCTTCAACGAGTTCGGATAAGTTAAAAGGTTTGTTGTATTCTTCCTGATTAAGGGATTTAAAGTTTAGATTTCTTTTCTCTTGGTCCTTTTTGAAATTTCTAAAAGTGTCAGAATAATTACGCGATGATGAATTTCTCAAGAATGTGCTCCCAAGGAAATATCTTTTTTTGTTGAAGCTATTGTGTCAAATTCAGTATTTAAATGTGTAAAACTAGAGGACTTTGTTTTTCCTGAAATTTTTCGTACCATATCCCAAACCTTTTTAATGGGGGTTTTGTAGTTCAATTTGGAGACATATTCTCTCCATGACTTTCGTTTGGAAGCTCGGATTGTTCGCCGAGCTTTAGCTCTAAAAACTTTTACGTCGTTTAGCTTTTCTGAAGTGGGACTTTTGCAGAACTTATTTAGAGCCTGTTTACGCTTTTTAATAGCTTCTTTACAGTCATTATTAAACCAAGGCTTGCTTTTCTTAGTATTTGTGGAGGTTTTTGGAATGCATTGTATGATATTTTAATAAGTGTATCTGTGAAATCAGAAACAATGTCGGATGATTCATTAAATTGATCAAATGATAACTCTTCTTCACATAAATTATGGAATAATTCCCAGTCGGCTTTATTCATTTTCCACTTCTGGTTACAGTCCTCATCTGGTTCGTTTACGCTCTCAATTATAACAGGGAAGTGATCACTTCCACACTGATCATCATGAACAGACCAGTCATAGTCTAAGAAGAGAGATGGGTGACACAAAGAGAGATCTAAAGAAGATAAATGACCTGTCGCAGGGTGAAGGTAAGTATAAGATTTATCATTCATCAAGCAAAGATCGTTCTTTGCAATAAAATCTTCAACAAGTGCTCCTCTGTTATTGATATCTTTACAGCCCAATAGAATATTGTGACCATTGAAGTCACCAACTAAAAGATAAGGCGATGGAAGTTGACTCAGCAATGAGTCAAGATGTTCGGGCTTTAAAGGAAATTAGGGTGGGATATATAGAGAGCAAATTGTAGTTTCTTTATCCAGAGAAACCGATACTGCTACAGCTTGTAGTTCTGTTTTTAATTTGATCTCTCTTTGTGGTAAACATGATTTAACAAAAATTGAACTGCCACCAGATGGTTTGTTACCATCAGAATAGATATAGTTGTATGTATTGAAACCCCTGACATCTATGTTGTCATCAGTTTTTAAAAAAGTTTCTTGCAAACAAAACACCGATGGGGTTAGTAGCGAAATAAGTAATAAGAGTTCATTATAATTCGATTTAAGACCTCGACAATTCCATTGTATTATTTTGTGTTTTAAATCCATTTTAAGGAGATGTATTTAAAAGACTATAAACCATTATGGAGGTGCATTTGGTGATATAGATCTGCTACCACCAGCTCGTGGTGTGGCTGACCTCGATCTGTTATTGCCACTTGGTGATGATGGAGTTTCAGCGAACTCCATATCACTGTCACTCAAAGATCCGAATCTGTTCTGAAATTTTTTATTGTCTCTTTCCATTTTACGTTGTCTGTCTGTTTGTCTTTGAGATAATTGATGTTTTTTGATCGGATCTTCCGATCCCTTATTAGTTCGACCTGAGTCGGGTTTCTCTTTTACATTCGGTGCTGGCTTCGGTACGGTCGCTGTCGACCGATCCGAAGCAACCTGGATTGCGCCTTTTGATAACTTGATTGAACTTTGTGGTGCTGGAGTGAGTTTACTCTATGCACCAGATTTTTTCAGTTCAGCTATGTATGATTCAGCAGTCTGTGTTGCGGAGCTGGTACATTTTACACCAGCACCCTTTGTGATGCTGGCGAAACTGGTGGTTGGTGTTATGTATCGCTCTTCTGGGAATGTTACCCCCCTTTGGTATTTGACGGTGAGTATTTCTTTTTCTTTTTTCCACGCCAGACAGTCTCGGGAGAAAACAGCATGTTTGCCATCACAATTTACGCATTTGGGTTCATTTTTGCAGTTGAGATGATTATCAACATGCTTTTCTTCACCACAATTAGGACAGAGTTTTTTTCTCTGACATCCGCTTTCGTGATGGCCAAAAGCCTGACAAGAGTAACATCTAAGAGGGTTTGGGATGTATACCTCTACGTTAATGGAAAGATATGCTACTTTGATTTTCTTGGGTAGAATTGGTGTATTAAAAGTCAACACATAAGTTGCTGTTGGTTTTAGTACACCATTTCTACGGACTTTGATGTTACGAACACCAATTACTCCTTGATCCTTCAGGTTATCAATGATCTCTTCGTCTGAACAAGGGCGCAGTTCTGGACTGCGAATCACTCTTTTGGATGAGTTTAGTGTGTTGTGAAGAGATATTTTTACTGAAAGATCAAAGAGCTTTTTGGTGGCGAGCAGGCTTACAACTTGCTGTTTTCTCTCGAGTTCCAAGAGAAGGTCACCTGATTTGAGTGATTTGATACTCTTTGGATGTCCGGCTATGGCGACAATACTTTTCTCGATAACAAAGGGAGAAAGGCTTGACACGGTTCGTGTATCGTCAAGCGACGTGACGACCAAGAAACGCGGAACATTGTCAAAGTTTGGTTCAGCAGACTTCTGACTGCATTTTTGACGTTTAGGTGCGTTGCGGTTAGGTGCGTGGTTGCGGTTATGTTTTTTCCATTACCCATAATAAAAAAAATCCTAGTTTCGTCCCAAGTGCTCTCCGCCCTCCGTGGAGCCCTACAAGGGAACACCATAATGGAGTGGTTATCCAACTCGCAGGTGTTAGAGATACACGTGAGATATACTCGTATAAACAAAATGCCTACACGATTGATTCGTTTAGCCACCGCCTTCTAGAGATAAAAAGACAGAAAAGGGTAAGATAAATGGGCATATGGTTGGTATCAGGAAAGATACAAAAAGAGTTGAAGAGAAAGCAAAGCGGTATCTCTAGGGCTCGGCGTGACCAGCCGATTGACCGCACGACCACCCGTCTACACCGAAAAGCCAGGCCAAAGAGGCGTGTTGGGTACCCGAAGCACTGCCACCTCAGGTAACCCCCAACCTCCAGGATCCCTTCTTCCGGCTTACAGGACGCCACCCACGGCAAACGGGTGGTACTTCCTTTAGCTCTTCCCAGTGGGCACAGAGACCACAGCGGCAATGTGCCCAGTGGGAATTGAGCCCACAGGGACACGGCAAGGCAGGAAGTCTAATACCTGGGGGAACTGCAGAGACAAAAATAAGTTAAGCTGTAACATGGAGGATATCACACAAGTAATTTCTCCCCGCATAATGTTTAGAAGTGATTTGTTTGTTTGTTTGATTTAAGGTTTAATGTCCCCGTCAACACTGTAAAAGTCATTGTGGAGACGTTGCTTCCAATTCTGTAGGACTTTTACCCGACATTGAGATGAAATGACATCTCAAGCCCTGTCGCCCAATGATAGCAAAAGGGTTTATAAGCACGGACGGTCCGACTCGCGCGCACCGCTTTGCCTGGGCAGGCTTAGATCGTCTAAGTGGTTTACCAGTACTCGTGTGCGGGTCGGATTCAGCTCTGCGTGGAAGCATCATGCAGACCATAAATTTCTTTAAGCCTCGATGGTTGGGGGGGGGGGGGGCGGATTTATAAGTGAATGCATTGTAAGAAAAAAAGGATATAATAAACATATTACAGTTACTTTATCTGCCACACAATATCCTTCCTATGGATTTGTTTGTTTGATTTGATGTTTAACGTCCCCGTCAACACCATATAGGTCATTTTGTAGACGTTGCTTCCAATTTTGTCGGACTGTTACCCGACATTGAGATGAAATGACATCACAAGCCCTGTCGCCCAATGGAACCAATAGGGCTTATAAGCATTATCGGTCCGACTCGCACCGCATTGCCTTGGCATTCATGATGTCGCTTTCCATTGGCCTTGGCATTCATGATGTCGCTCTGAAATGTATAAAACTTCCAGTTTGATCATGTTAAATCAGTCATGTTATGTAGCAAACGTGTTCAGTGTGCATATCGGGTTAGATCTAGTCCTGAATACTACCTGTCTCACAAGCTTTCGATTTTCGAAGGTTATAATATGTAACATTGAAACTAATAATAGACCAGTTGAACTTGTTCAGAAAAAAAAAAAGAAAAACTGAAAATTTTTGACTTAAATTTTTGCGAAGTACTAACTTTCATAATGTAAAATTATACGATCATGGTTTAATATATTCTAAACGTCACTTTGTGGTGTGGTTTACGTCATAATTTTACTTAAGCATTAGTTTGAGATTTCATTGTTTAAGATTATGAGAGTTTGCTGAATAAGACATAAAACTTACTGTTTATGATACATTATAATGGATAAATAAGAAATGAATTTTGTTTTTTTGTTCTTCATGAGGGTGTGGGCGCAATGGGTCGCCTGCAAAGTAAACGAATCCCGAATGGGTTCATGTAAACTTTACTAGCGATCAGCTGTCGTTCATACTTTCATGAACGAGAGATATTATAGTTTTTTTTTACCATTCTCGTGTACATCTCTTTCACTCAGATGAAAATACAGACTCAAGCAGGCATTTGATCCTCGTGATTTGGGACTAGGTACTTTTTAGCTAACAATCATTCTTGCATTGTTACATGTCCCACCCCTCCACTTCATACAGAGTAACTATGGATAATTCTCGTGTACATCTCTTTCACTCAGATGAAAATACAGACTCAAGCAGGCATTTGATCCTCGTGATGTTGGACTAGGTTCTTTTTAGCTAACAATCATTCTTGCATTGTTACATGCCCCACCCCTCCGCTTCATACAGAGTAATTATGGATGCTCATTTGAAAATGGGGGTTTGTTTGAGACTTTATAATCAGTAGATTATATGGAGGATCTTACATGAGTGATCATGTATTATTGAATTTATTAAACGAGTTGAGGAAAAGTATAAAATGCAAGGCTTTGCCGGGCAGTTTATCCCTTTTCCTCAACGAGTTTAATAAATGAGCACGAACGCAAGATTCTATTTATCATATGGCATTTAAAGCGTATTTTATTCACGCTTATTTACAAAAAATGTAAAAATTCCGCCATTAGTAAACGCGACGTCGTTAAGGACGTCGTACATGTAACGTTACGGGACGTATCTAGCTAATTTGCATATTTAATCCACTAGTGGATTATCGAAAATATTACATAGCGTCATTACAGTCTCAGTCGCGACGTCATATGATAAATTATAATCATAGCAGTGCCTACCTAAGCTCTGGTGACCATAGTGGACATTTGGGCCTATTGTTTGTTGAACTTGTCATTATTCTCTGCTTGTATACAATGAGGTGTTCTCCTAACCGCGTATTGGAAGTGTCTGATCTTTGAAGCCATTCCTTACTTCAATGACTCAACCGGGTATGGGAAGTGTCTGGTCTTTGAAGCCATTCCTTACTTCGCTGACTCAACCGGGTATATGAAGTTTCTGATCTTTGAAGCCATTCCTTACTTCATCGACTCAACCACGTTTTTGAAGTGTCTGATCGTTGAGGCCATTCCTTACTTCATCGACTCATCTGCGTATTGTCAGTGTCTGATCTTTGAAGCCATTCAATACTTCGTCGACTAAACCGCGTATTGGAAGTGTCTGATCTTTGAAGCCATTCCTTACTTCATCGACTCAACCGGGTAGGGGAAGTGTCTGATCTTTGAAGCCATTCCTTAATTCATCGACTCAACCGGGTAGGGGAAGTGTCTGATCTTTGAAGCCATTCCTTACTTCGACTCAACCGGGTAGAGGAAGTGTCTGATCTTTGAAGCCATTCCTTACTTCGACTCAACCGGGTAGAGGAAGTGTCTGATCGTTGAAGCCATTCCTTACTTCATCGACTCAACTGGGTAGGGGAAGTGTCTGATCTTTGAAGCCATTCCTTACTTCATCGACTCAACAGTCATTATAGTGCGTCCTCATCACGTGAACATGTCCGTGAAATAAAGACCCCCCTACACCCCACATTATATAGGGAAAACTGTGGTTTACGGGGTAAACATTATTTTCCATATTTCTGCTCCATGACAGGTTGAAACCTATTTTTGGAGTACAAATAAGAAAAAATATCACGGATTTTCATCAGAAAAATGTACTATGTCGCACGGGTGTGTTAGCGTAATGTTTAAATTCAATTATTGATGAAATGGATGAACAGATCGGGAGGTGTTCAGGAGCAAATAGTTACTGTGGTGAATTTATTGAAAACAAAAAACAATCATGCAGCATATGCAAATGTAATCAAGTTAAAACGTGGTGATGTAAAGTATATCATAGGCCTTCCGGAGCCTATAATCAGCAAAGATGGGTTCAAGAATTTAAGATGCAACCAGTTTCTTTAAGAAAGAGTATCACATGTGATTGTAGATAAGGCCCATTGTGTTTCCAGTGGGGAAAGTGTTTCAGAGAG
Organism: Lucinisca nassula; assembly: GCA_963580285.1. Taxonomy (NCBI): domain Eukaryota; kingdom Metazoa; phylum Mollusca; class Bivalvia; order Lucinida; family Lucinidae; genus Lucinisca; species Lucinisca nassula. The sequence goes on from OY757020.1 coordinate 22,965,568, forward strand.
AAATTCCGAGAAATAATGCTCCTGAGGTAATTGTTCCCATCAGCCAATGTGCTTGTTTTGACAGCAACAAAGATGATTAAAGAAATTGCAACACATCGAAGTATGAAGGACTACAAAACAGTGCCAACACCCATGGATCGTTCAAACGTACAAATAATGTGCTGAAAAGAAACCCCAATTGCGGATCAAACAGTACAGTTGAGGATTGTTATTACAGAATGTTCAAGCCTCTGGTAGATGAACTTCAAAAGTCGTTTCCCAAAATTGTGGTTTACACAAAATTAAAGTGGTTTGGCTATGGACATGAAGTAGCTGTGAAGGACTGTCATGATGAAGAACTTAAACACTCTGTTGCACAATATCATAGTCCATGTACAAAAAATGTAAGTTATTATTGTTGTAACAGTTCATGTATGTACATGCATTGTTATGGTTGAGTGAAGTCATGAATCTGTATATCTTTCGGGTGTATAGTGAAACTTCCAGAACTCAGAGAGCTTGTTGACCTAGATGAATACAAACTTGCTCTTTAATGTCCCTAGGTAAATCTTCCCTGCCCATCATATACATACCACTATTAATATCTAAATAAACAGAAAATAAGCACGTGAATCTATAGAGACGGTATCCTATATAGGAAGGCACGTTCCAGGGTTGAAAATCGAAAAAATATTTATTAAAATGAGAAAATAACCTCAAAAATGAAGAGATCGTCGAAAAGTATGTTAATACCGTTCATATTAATTACCAACGTTATTAACTGAATATTCAATAATAGGGCAATTAGTAAATCGCTCTTTTGTTTACAAGCTGTCAAAATCAGTTGACGCAAGTCGTGCGCACTTCGTGACGTCGAACTAGGTAACCATCATGCGTTTTGATTTGCCGAGGTAAGTTCCGGTTTATTGTTTACAAAAATTCGTTTGACAGATGGCGGCGAGTGGTGGAGTTGAAGAAGCATTCGTGTACGAGGATTTATACGAAATTTGCAGAAACCAGGATAATCTAATCGATTGGCTAAAAGGAAAAGAGTTGCTTGGAGATTTCTACGGCAATTGTGAGGTGTGCAGAGCTGGAGAAGTTAATTTTAAGAAAGATTCTTCCTATTCTATTGACGGTTTTGTTTGGCGTTGAAAATTGGATCGGAGCATACATTGATTGACTGGTATAATTTCTGTCGTGAGGTGCGTGGGGAGATTTTAGAGAAAGACAGTGGGTAGATAGGAGGTCCAGGAAAAGTTGTAGAATTGACGAGAGCAAATTCGGCAAGAGAAAATATAAAGGCCGCAGGAAGGATGGTGTATGGGCATACGATAGAATCTACTTGGGCAGCATATGCCAAGTACCAAGTCACCATAAAATTCGGGCTCCAACGGACCCCGCCGCAGAAGAGATTTAAGTCCAACATCGAATTTTGAAATTAATCCAGAATGACGTAGACGGGCCAAAACTTGAAAAGCTGACAACTAAACAAAGAAAAGGAGAAGCAGAGATGGCAATGATTGACTGGTTAGTAGAAGCACATGACAACTTCCCTGATGGCGCTAACATCTTTAGTATTATCACGTCTGGAGATGTTGACGATGTTGTAATTAACATGTTTTTGTGACAACCAAGTTATCAAGAAAAGATGATCATGCATTTAGAAAAGCTATTTATGTTCTTCTCCAGCAAAAAGACAGAAAATTTGATATTTACAATGTGACAAAGATACTGACAGCTTTGGAGCACCATTTTACGGATCGTTTGTGATAGTAGTGAAGACAGCAACTGTCCTTGCTTTACGAGGCAATGACTTCATTCCAAAGTACTTTGGCAAATGGACATTTCATGGAGTGAGGCAGCACTATAAAAGTGAGCATTGAGCTCCTGTCGCAACCAGACACCGTCGTGGTATGACTGAAAAAATGTTGAAATCGACGTTAAACCCGAATTCACACACATTCATGGAAACCCTCTTCATTCAGCATTTGTTTGTTTGATTTGGAGTTTAACGTCCCCGTCAACATGAAGCGTCAAATGACACAATTACAATAAATAAAGATGTTTATCATATGACCTCGCGTCTGAGAGTGTAATAACACCATGTAATATTTTCGATAATCCACTAGTGGATTAAATATGCAAATTAGCTAGATACGTTCCATTACGTTACACGTACGACGTCCTTAACGACGACGTCCTTAACGACGTCGCATTTAATAACGGCGGAATATTGACATTTTTGTAAACTATCGTGAATAAAATGCGCTTTAAATGTCATATTATAAATAGAATCTTGCATTCGCGCTCATGTATCATTGGATTTATTTAACTCGTTGAGGAAAAGGGATACAATGCTCGGCAAAGCCTCGCATTTTATCCCTTTTCCTCAACTCGTTTAATAAATTCAATAATACATGGACACTCATGTAAGATCCTCTATTTATTGTGAATTTGTGAAGTCGCTTTACTGTTTAAAGGAATCAGACAGACAATACGTTTGGCTTTTTCCGAAAAAGTACAATGACTTGTCATAGAGTGGCTGACTATCAAATTGTGAAATGCATAGTTATGGCTTCCACCTTTCACGGCAATAGAATGAATGACTGACCTTATCGTCAGTTGGTAACTATGGCTATATTGCCGGACTTCCTTTCAGGTGGCACTACAGTAAAAAAGTCCCATTGCTCACAGTGCAAAATAGGGCAGTTTTGTTGCACTCCCAATTCTTTGTCTGTCTAATGCTTCCAAATTGACTCATATAATTTGACAGAAAGCACCCTTACCTTCCAGCAGCAGTTAAAAAATAGGGGGGGGGGGGGGGGGTGTGCGGCATATTTCAGCCTTTATGGTAGTCTGATGTAAACAAACAGATTCCGCAGCAAATACACCTAGCAATTTTCACTGGCTGGTCTCAAGTATTTTCTTTCTCATAAAAGCTGATGCTTTTCATTTTAGAAATAGCTACTAGCATTTCTCAAAATCAAAAACATTACCTTTCACAAAAATATTACTGTTTATCGCCAACTCCAATCACAAGCAACCAAATATTCAGTTCTGTACTGAAAGCTCTCCCCAAAACAAGCGCAGCTTTCAAAAAGCCTATTGTTTGCAACCTATACCCACCACCAAATTTAGTTCTTTTGCATTCTTATTTAATACTCTGTTAATTTGACTCCACCCAAGTAATAATTTATACTTGGGAGTAAGATGCTGGCAAGTGTTAAGTTTTTATTTGCAATAAAATATGTGCCAGACTTCTACAACCAATACATCGGAAATGTACATGATGCAAATTCTTGTTCATATTGTTTCTCTTATAAAAAAGATAAAAAGAACTATGAAATATTAAGCATACTTTGTTTTGTTTCTTTCATCCCTTGTCTAAAAACTGATGGTAAAACAACCATACCCAGAGTGATGTGTACCAGCAATTTTCTGTCTATTTTATTGCCACTCCAGATGCCGCGGAGATTTTAAAAAAAAACTGTCTTTAAAACTCTACAGAGCTCTTGACGTGGAATCAAATGGCAAGCAGTTATTATTACCTTAATAACACAACAACCCTATTGTAATTACCTTACCACTTTGGCTGCACATCTTAAACTTGACCGAAGAAAAACTACTTTTTACAACCCTACCCCCCTACTGGCTCGGACCACATTCTGGCCGAAAAATTTTGTTATTGTTTTGTACCCTCTCAGTATAAGCCCCAAGCTCCTTTTTCCGATTCTTAGCTGATACAACACTTTTCTCTAACAAATAGGCACATCAAGCAAAAAGGGCCCTTAATGAGACCCCAAATCTGTGATGACAGAGAAAAGGAGTGTGGAATGTGTTGCCAAAGTGGTAATGAAACCTAACATCCTTCAGTTGCATGGCAAATTCCCTTTCTTGATACTGTGGATCAGAACTACTTTTGAAATCCTTTTCTCCAGCTTTCTAGCACAAAAAAATATAAAATAATTACTGATTTGTTCATACTATCTAAATTTCAATTAGTTTCACAATTAAGTGATAAAAATGGAGATAGCCAAACATTTCTGGAATCATATTACCTACACTATCTACAGCATTTTGTTTTGGGCTTTCTTTTAGTAAATATAGGTTAAAGAGTTGTAAAAGACTGTTGTGACCAAATTCATTTTGCTGCATTGTTCTTAAAATTTTGTGCTAGGAAAGTTCAAATAGTGTGATAATGGGGCGTATACACAGGAAACTGAGATCACATAGATTCACGAAAGGGAACGTTCCATATAACAAAGGACATAAGTTGGATGAAAATTACTCTCAAACTGCATCTGATGTCAAAGTACCTAAAACAGTGAGACTTACAAGTGATATGTTTGGTCTTGTCACAAAGGATGTGAATCCAAACATGCGTTCTTCGACTCTCGCTGGACCAAATTCAGCACGTCTTCTAAGGCCAAAGAGTCCTGTCAGGCCTGAAAAACAAATCTTTTCTGAACAACAACATTTACCAGAGTAAGTTACCTTTTCTCTTTCACTTTCTCTGCAATTTAAACACACACACACACACACACAAATCATTCCTGACTCAAAGAGTTTTTTTCAATGGTCTAAGGGAGGTAACTCTTCATTCCATATCATCTCTAAATCAAGTTAAGTTTATACCTAACAGAAATGCATTGATTGAAGAATAACATGACAAAAATGAGCCAGGCCATGTGAAAAGGGTACTTATCACATCTTGGCAAGCAGCAAAGGCTTAGAGGAGCCTGCTGTTCACACAAATGTAACACAGACCCAGAGGAAGCTTAACCGCAGACGCAGAACTACATATGTCGCCTTGCTTAGTTGCCATTTTATAAGGCTTAAGGGGAATGGGAACACCCAACTGGAAGATTTTTCTGCTATTTTTCAAAGGGAGAGAACTTGTGGGACTTCATGTTTGCTTTTCTATAAACTCAGTATCACTGAAAAAGGGTACTTATCTTAAAGGAAAGAATTTGCTCCTGAGGAGCAAATTCTTTCTAAGGAGCAAATTCTTTCCTTTATGAGTTGGCCCTTTTTCGCTTGGGAGAGAAAAAACAAAATGTGTACTTAAAAGAAAGATTCTTTCCTTTAAGACTTGGCCTGACAAAAAAATACTTATGCAGGAGTTGCCTTCCCTGAAAGTGTATCCATTCCCCCCCAAAAAAGCATTTTAAACAAAATACAAGCTCATGGGGCAGTGAAAGGAAGCCATTCAAGGTCTGGATGTGTGTAGGACTCTAATTTTCTATTTTGGGGTATCTTTTCTTGTCCAAAACTAGCACTGAAAGAGCATAATGAGTATGGAGTTCTGTAGCATGGTCCTTACTTTCAGGAATGAAAATTGCACTAACAGAGTGATCAACATTGACAAGAATGCCCAAATGTGGAACACTGTCTTTCGGGAACACGAACAGCAAAGTATCCAATGTGGGGGATACCTGTCCTGGGACACGATGGCTGAGCAGCAGTGGGGATGGACCTGGAGGGAGAAGGCTGTGTGCAGCAGCTGCTCTTATTCATCTGCAATGTTTGATTTGTATGAGTTGGAAGAAAGGCGTGAGCGAGGAAGAAGAATGGCCAAGATTAACATAGGACTGCAAATAGGACTCAGTCACACACCCATATCCACTAGCAGTTTTCAAAAGTTATGCCTCAGCTGCAACATACCATGCCCATCATCATCAGGCATGCAATTTACTTCAAATAAAGTGTCAGAAAAGATTCAGGAAGCTGGTGTTGAAGATCTGAGGCATCAGAGACAGCTTTTGAAAACTGTTAATGTTTTACGGGGTGACGAGCCAAGCACAATAAATGTTCAGGCAGACTGTGTCTACAATAATGCACTATACTCTGGTGTCGGCAAAACTCCCTTTCGGCCCGCAACACAGTGTGCATACACAATTGCTGAAAATACCACATTTAAGCACCAAATAATCAGTGCAGTTGCCAAGAACAAGCTCTGTTCCAACATCAGGGAGCATAAACTTAATATTAAAAGTAAAAGTAAAACAAAGATCAGGAATCGATACGTTCACCCTGGCAACTGGAGCAAGATATTGGAAATGAAGAGGAGTGGGCGAAAGAGAGTTTACTGTCTCTTGAACAGGATGGCCTTCAGGTGATGGAAATAACCACAGACCCAGACAGTAGTGCATACAGAGCTGCAGAAAGTTTATACAAAGAAGGTATCACAAAAAACAGAGCCTGAGCATTCTCTGGACACAAGACATGTGTCTGAAAATCACAGAAAATTCATAAAAAAATTAAAGCCACTTATAGACATTATGCCAGCCAGCCTTCAACGCGACAAAGAAAAACTTAAAGACCGTTTTGCAAATGATTTTTCTAAAAGATGCCAGGCTGAATATGAACAGGCATTCGAAGTAAGTGAAGTTTTTCTTTCGATGAAACGAAACTTGACATATGCTACGGATGTGATAGTAGACTGTTACCTTGGCCGACATGACAACTGTGCGAAATATTCTTATGTCTGCTCAAACTCTAGAAATGGCAAGACCTGGCTAGAAAAAAGCGCCTTTCTAAAAAGTGATTTTAAAATAAATAATGAAACAAGTGAGGCTAAAAAAACTCCTGCGGCAATGTGTGCAGTATCGTCTGGGCCCAAGTATGCTCAATAAAACGCCGAAAAATGCAAATACACAGAAAGTCGAAGGCGTAAATAGGGCCATACGCACTACTGTTGCCAAGAATGTAACGTACCGTAGAAATTATGAGAGCCGGGTCCATACTGCAGTTCACAATGTCAATCATGGCCCTGGTGAGTCCATTAACAAGTTCTGTAAAGCCCTTGGTTGTCCAATCATCCCTGGTACACAGGTTGAAAAGGGTCTAAAATACATACAACACAAAAACAAAATGCATAAAAGTTGCATAAAAGTTACAAAAAATCAAAACAATACAAAGATGCTAGAAGGAGGCATGACATGTTCAAATTGTATGAAAAACATCAAGAAGAACAAAATTATGAGAAAAATAAGCTATTGCCAGTTGACGGAATTCCAAGCTTTTGCTTACCACCTGAGCATAGGTGCTATTCAAAGAAATGCAAGGTGTGTAAGAAAAAGTGAAGGCCCTTTTTCCCTTTGAAAGGCACTTTTTTTGTCTCTTGATGCCTTAAAAAGGGGAGGCAACTTTCATGTACATGCTCCTTCTACCTTTTAAACTGTCTGTACCTTAAAGTAAGCAAAGGGGAAAATGGTTCTGTGTACACCGATGTCTCATCTTGCAACCCATGCGTTCCATATTGACAGAATGGGGCTCCAAATGCAAGTGCTCTGGTCTGATGCAAATGGGGTTGTGGCACAGCTGCGAGACATCTAACCGCTCCCCATCTGCATTAAACATGGGCATTTGGTCTCTAAGGACTTTAACGGAAAGCATGTATGACAGTCTGTGTGTCCTCTCCATTGATTTTGTCCCATCAGGCCATGTGACACTCTTTTTCCCATAAACACCATGCTTCCGAGCCCCCATCCATTCTGTACATTCCTGTGGTCCACAGTTAAAATTTGATTTTTTTCCGCAAATCAGCAGAAAGATTAGCCCAGAAAGCTTCCATGCTTGCTGTATGAGCAAAGCAAAGCAGAATATGGGGTCCCAGTTTTGGAATCAGGGGTTTCTGCAAGAAAACATACTGTAGCCTATGTTTGGTTTAGGTGGCACTACAGTAAAAAAAGTCCCATTGCTCACAGTGCAAAATAGGGCAGTTTTGTTGCACTCCCAATTCCTTGTCTGTCTAATGCTTCCAAATTGACTCATATAATTTGACAGAAAGCACCCTTACCTTCCAGCAGCAGTTAAAAAATAGGGGGGTTGTGCGGCATATTTCAGCCTTTATGGTAGTCTGATGTAAACAAACAGATTCCGCAGCAAATAAACATAGCAATTTTCACTGGCTAGTCTCAAGTATTTTCTTTCTCATAAAAGCTGATGCTTTTCATTTTAGAAATAGCTACTAGCATTTCTCAAAATCAAAAACAATACCTTTCACAAAAATATTACTGTTTATCGCCAACTCCAATCACAAGCAACCAAATATTCAGTTCTGTACTGAAAGCTCTCCCAAAAACAAGCGCAGCTTTCAAAAAGCCAATTTTTTTTACTGTAGTGCAACCTTCAAAGGGATGTCTGAGAAAAAAAACTGAGTCCGGGTAGACAGTTTATGATTTTTGGATGCCGACACACTGTTAGCGGCAGTGCAGAAGAGAAAACAAGTACTCAGACCCCAGAATGGAAGCGTAAAAAGAGGGAGCGACTTGTGACATCTGCACCAAGCAAACGTGGTAAAACTATGGAGCAGAAGGAATACTTGACCAATCATATGGCATAAACAAGATTCTTGGTATTTGATAGCGCAATGTACTGGCAGCAATGTATTTTAATTAACCATGGAAGCATGTGCCCAAGGATGCTACAGATAAAATTTGGACCCAATCAGCCTAGTGGCTTCAGATTCTGATGTTGCTTGAATATATTGTTGCAGGACAACAGATGACAATTGACAATTTCCCATTTGTAGCAACAAATAGTCCAAAAAGAACATTATTAAAGGAACATTTCTATGGAAGTGTGACAAAATATCTTGAAAAGCATTAATGTCATTTTTCAATTTTCCCCATTATAAGTCAATGGAAACTCTTAACTTGCCATAGCAAACAAACCAAAGAGAGTTTACATCCGACCAACAGATAAGGTCATACGGAGACGGGTCATACGGAGACGGGACCTCGGTTTGAAGACTCATTCGAAAGTCTGGAGAAGCCCAGGATCGATCCCGCGATCCCTGGTTTACAAGGTGAGTAGCGTAACCACTACACCACGGAGGAACTCATTTTTGATTTTTATTTGCCTTCACTGCAGCTGGTGTTGTGCCGTGTGGCGGCCGTAAAACGTCTCCCCGTACATCAACCATAGTGTAGTTTATATTTTACTTTTGGTCCTTTGAGATCAGCGTGAATATTCTGAGAAATCAGAAATGAATTATTGGTTTAGACTCATATTCTAGACAAGTTTTTAATATTTTTGGACGCCAATTTGATTTATATGAGTCTTTGTATCGACTGCCTATTCGAAATTTGCAAAAATGCAGTATGTTTCCTCTGGCTTTCTTTGCCGGATCATTACAGGGTCACTGATGAGGCTTTATTAGCCGAAACTACGTAGTATGACCCATCTTCTTTCTTATGAATGTTTTCATTGCTCTTAAAGGAACTCATTTTTGATTTTTATTTGCCTTCACTGCAGCTGGTGTTGTGCCGTGTGGCGGCCGTAAAACGTCTCCCCGTACATCAACCATAGTGTAGTTTATATTTTACTTTTGGTCCTTTGAGATCAGCGTGAATATTCTGAGAAATCAGAAATGAATTATTGGTTTAGACTCATATTCTAGACAAGTTTTTAATATTTTTGGACGCCAATTTGATTTATATCAGTCTTTGTATCGACTGCCTATTCGAAATTTGCAAAAATGCAGTATGTTTCCTCTGGCTTTCTTTGCCGGATCATTACAGGGTCACTGATGAGGCTTTATTAGCCGAAACTACGTAGTATGACCCATCTTCTTTCTTATGAATGTTTTCATTGCTCTTAAAGGAACTCATTTTTGATTTTTATTTGCCTTCACTGCAGCTGGTGTTGTGCCGTGTGGCGGCCGTAAAACGTCTCCCCGTACATCAACCATAGTGTAGTTTATATTTTACTTTTGGTCCTTTGAGATCAGCGTGAATATTCTGAGAAATCAGAAATGAATTATTGGTTTAGACTCATATTCTAGACAAGTTTTTAATATTTTTGGACGCCAATTTGATTTATATCAGTCTTTGTATCGACTGCCTATTCGAAATTTGCAAAAATGCAGTATGTTTCCTCTGGCTTTCTTTGCCGGATCATTACAGGGTCACTGATGAGGCTTTATTAGCCGAAACTACGTAGTATGACCCATCTTCTTTCTTATGAATGTTTTCATTGCTCTTAAAGGAACTCATTTTTGATTTTTATTTGCCTTCACTGCAGCTGGTGTTGTGCCGTGTGGCGGCCGTAAAACGTCTCCCCGTACATCAACCATAGTGTAGTTTATATTTTACTTTTGGTCCTTTGAGATCAGCGTGAATATTCTGAGAAATCAGAAATGAATTATTGGTTTAGACTCATATTCTAGACAAGTTTTTAATATTTTTGGACGCCAATTTGATTTATATCAGTCTTTGTATCGACTGCCTATTCGAAATTTGCAAAAATGCAGTATGTTTCCTCTGGCTTTCTTTGCCGGATCATTACAGGGTCACTGATGAGGCTTTATTAGCCGAAACTACGTAGTATGACCCATCTTCTTTCTTATGAATGTTTTCATTGCTCTTAAAGGAACTCATTTTTGATTTTTATTTCCAAACAAACCTAAGAGCCAAATTTCATAAACCAGAGCTCAGGTGGAGCATGGCCCGGGCACGCCCTGGGTGACCCCTAGGTTGGCGTCACTGAATGTGTCTTATCATAATGAACAAGAATACACACGTATATGGTTAAGGGGAGGGGATCTGTAACGTTTGTGGAATATTTGGCCTTTTATGAAGCGGAGGGGGGTTGGGATTCTAAGGTTTCTGGAACATTTGGCCTTTTATGAAGTGTGTGTGTGTGTGTGGCGGGGGGGGGGGGGGGGTTGGGCCCCCAAGTTGGTTGCACTGAATGCAACTTATCATAAGGAATGAGAATAAATGTGGTTTAGGGGTGGGGGTCTCAATGGTTTCTGAGATAAATGGCATTTTATGAAGTGGAGGGGGTGGGGCATGTCCCCGGCTCATTCCGGGGGACCCATAGGTTGGTTTCACTTAATGCGTCTTATCATAAGGAACAAGAATATATATGGTTTAGGGGTGGGGATCTGAATGGTTTCTGAGATAAATGGCCTTTTATGAAGTGGAGTGGTCGGGGCATGTCCGGGGACCCCCAGGTTGGTGTCACTTAAAGCATCTTATCATAAGAAACAAGAATATGTATGGTTTAGGGGTGTGGATCTGTAAGGTTTCTGAGAAACAATGCCTATGAAGTGGAGGGGGCGGGGCATGGCCCCGGCACAACCTAGGAGACCCCCAGGTTGACATAAAGCATATGGCTAAGAGAAGTTTACTCAGGTAACATTTCTATGTAAGTTTTGTCAAAATATCTGCAATGACTTGGCGGTAAATTCCATTTTTTCAGTTTTCCACATTATAAGTCAATGGAAACCCTACGTTGCCATAGCAACAAAACTAAATGGCCAAATTTCATAAAAAAAAACAACAACAAAAAAAAAACACACACACAAAACCTGTAAAGGCAAATATGGTGAATATTTTCATAAAGTCTCAACCTCCTAGAGCATATGGTTTCTGAGGAGATGATTAAGTTTTTTTTTCTATTTTTTGCATTTTGGTTTCCATGGCAACCAATAAAAATGAGCAGTAGGCCTAAAATCATATGGCAGATAATAGATTGCCTATGGAACATTTCTATGAAAGTTTTGTCAAAATATCTGCATTTCTATGAAAGTTTTGTCAAAATATCTGCAATGACTTGGAAGTAAATGCCATTTGTCAATTTTCGTCATTATAAGTCTAAGAAAACTAAGTTTGCCATAGCAACCAAACTAAAAAGCTGATTTTCATAAAAAAAACACAAACTTTCAATCCCCCAGCCCAAGGATGCTACAGATAAAATTTGGGCCCAATCGGCCCAGTGGCTTCAGAGGAGAAGATGTTTAAAAGTGTTGACGCCAGACGGCATACGTCGACGGACAAGTGCCTACCCTATAAGCTCCCCCGGAGCCTTTGGCTCTGGTGAGCTTAAATGTAAAATTTGAAGATGTGCCAAAAGCATAGGAAAACATCAGTTTAGCTGCATAGTTGTTTAGTTGGACTGTCCTTGTGGCTTTGCGCTATTGGTGTTACCATTAGGGTCTAGTTAAATCATTTTTGTGTTTCTTTTCCTTTGGTGTCTCTGATTGGAGCTGTGGTTTAATTGTATTGATTCCTGATCATTGCCCTTACTTCTGTCATAAATAATATCCACAATGCGGGTAAATATAACTATGAAAAAATTAAAGAAACACTGGAATAAAAGTTATTTTTCCTGTATTTTTAACAACCGGTTTCATCCAAGCAACCTTTTTTTCGTGCTCGGCTCGGCTGAGCATGATATTTATCCTGTGTCCTGTGGTGTGTGCATGTATATGCGATCAGTGAAGATTCTGATCTGATTGCGCGGGCCGATCTGAGTCTCCGCTGATCGCTGTGTCCTGTACTTCATTTGCTTTTTACGCCGTTATCTTACGACGGCTCATATGTAAATACATAACGTCTCAAAAACACAAAAGCGTCAGCTTTTATTGAGCGTTACGGGAAAAATAAATAACTTTTGACGTTTACGTCACTTTAACGTACAATAATAAACATCATTGTTAACTTGAAAATTCCATCATGGATGAAACCGGTTGTTAAAAATACAGGAAAAATAACTTTTATTCCAGTGTTTCTTTAATTTTTTCATAGTTATATAATATATATATATATATATATATAGACTCGTCCATCTTGAAAGCCAACCACGAACAAAGGGACAGTAAATTTAGAAGATTTTTTCCATTTGTTTTCACATGAAAATTCAGAAAACAAAAATACTACCAAACAAATATTGCCAAGGAGGAAAAATAAACAGTTGCTCATTTCTTGCACTTCTTACACGAATATTTATATATACTCGGTAAAAAAAGTTTTGTCCCTAGGCAGAGAATGGGCTGTAAAATATCACAGGAACGATCGATTTTCATATAGTATATACCAGCCTCTTCAGCAGCCACAGCCCGTCAATACTGATTAGGTTTGAGTCTTATGAACCTGTCAGAAAATGCTACAGAGGCTGCCAAATGTTGTAAGGGTCAGCTTTCAAAACGTGCAAATCGTAATTTAAGCGTTAATGACTATTGTTAACAACGGGGTCTAACTCAGTAATTGCTGGGCAGATTTTTGTGAAATTTTCATTGTTGATATTGCAAGACTATGCCAAAAAGGGATCAGAAAGGTGTTTTGTCTTTTGGACCTTAACTCCTGATACAGAGGCTGCAGACCCCCAGAAGACGTTGTCAAAAAGGTGAAAAAAATGGCTGTAATTGGGTATAACTCAATAGCTAATGATCAGATTTTTGTGTAATTTGTATCATTTTGATGCACAGTCTGTACTTGAAAAGGGCACGAAACCATTAGCCCCTTTTAGACCTTAACGGCTGGTACAGATGCTGCAAAATGCCGGAGGGGGTTAAAAACGCCGGCAAAAATGACAATCGTTTTGAGAGGCGGCTTGATATTGTTTACCGCATTCATTCATGCGGTATTCGTTCGTTCGTTCGCTCGCTCGCTCGCTCGTTCGTTCATTCGTTCGTTCGTTCGTTCGTTTGTTTGTTTGTTCTTTCGTTCGTCTATTCGTTCGTCCGTTCGTTTGTTCGTTTATTTATTCATTCATTTCTCAAAAAGGTCAGTTTTACCGACAAACTCATTAAAATTTCACTTGCATGCTTTTTGTGATTTTTCAAAATGTTGAGTTCATCAATGTTTTTTTTAATCGTGCACTTTTGTGAGCATCGCTTTAAAACAGATTTGATAAACTTGTTACCGTAGAAACACCATAGACTTTGATCACGATGCCACCTCGTTACCGAAAACTGTCAAACTTAGACCGGGCTAGGGCACTTGGGCAGCTCCAGGCAGGGCAATCTAGTCGACGTGTTGCCATAGCGTTTAACACAAATCGCAAGACTATCGACAGGATAAGGCAACGCTATGCAGCTTCTGGGGATGTCAAGGACCTCCCGCGCTCAGGAAGACCCAGGGCAACAACCCATGCCGAGGATCGACTGATCACCAACAGCACTCTAAGAAGCCGCTTTACCAATGCCAAAATGACGACTATGCGGATTCGACGACTACGAGGTGCTGGGGGCATAGCCGTCTCTGTTCAAACCATTCGGAACAGAATCCATGCTGCTGGGCTGAAATCACGTGTTCCTGCGAAGAAGCCCATTCTTTTACCGAGGCACAGAGCAGCTCGTCTTCAGTTTGCTCGGAATCATGTGCGATGGAATAGACAGCAGTGGCGAACTGTCGTGTTCTCAGATGAGAGTCGGTTTTGCCTACATCATATTGACGGACGTCTACGTGTCTGGCGTCGGAATGGGGAGCGTCACGCGGAAGCCAACGTGCAGCCACGCCATGCTTACAATGGAGGAAGTGTCATGGTCTGGGCTGGTGTGACGGCAGATAGGCGTACCAACCTCGTTGTGGTTCCAGGAATTCTTACCGGTCAACGCTACATCGACGAGATCCTACGTCCCCATGTTGTGCCTTTCCTTCAGCAAATGGGAAACAACGCCATCTTTCAAGATGATAATGCCAGACCACATCGGGCAAGAATTCTAGACGCCTATCTGCAAGCCAACAACGTCAGACGGTTAGACTGGCCAGCAATGTCGCCTGACTTAAGCTGCATTGAACATGTCTGGGATGTCCTCGGCAGAGCCGTCCAAACGAGGATAACAGAGCACAGCACTATGGCAGATCTTCGGCGCTTCCTTGGAGAGGAATGGCATCCAATCCCTCAAGCCACCATCCGGAAGATGGTCTTCTCTACCAGAAAACGACTGATTGAGTGCAGAGACAATCGCGGAGGTTATACCCACTACTAAAGAAAGACAAAGTTCAAACTTATTGAATAGTGTTTCACATGTCAAATGAATTTCAAATGTCAGAATAGTGAAATAAAGTTGCTGATCTTCTTGCTTTGTTTAAGACCAGTGCCACGTATCAGTATATGCATAAAATGGAATAATGTCGTATCAACGTTGATTCGATATGACAATGTTTCAATCAAAGGATGCGGTGGTCTCGATGAGTCGATATTTCATGTTTGTCGTATGCCGATACGTGGCTAGTCCTTTGTTACGATTTGCACGTTTTGAAAGTTGACCCCAGTCGCACTCCGCAGCCTCTGGAGCATTTACGATCGCGTCCTTCTTACCTAAACCTAATCAGTATTGACGAGCAGTGGCTGCTGAAGAGTTTGGTATATGCCATATGAGAATCGACCGACCCTGTGATATTTTACAGCCGATTGTATACATAGGGACAAAACTTTTTTTACCGAGTATATGAATGCATTAATGCAGCAGGTAGAGATTGGGGGTTATTTTTATAATATTGAAAGACAAAAGAAAAAGACTCAGTTTTGCAGGTAATTCATGTGTGGAAAACAATGTTGAGAGACAAACGAGAGCCAACCGAAAACCAGGCCCCGAGGTTATAAAACTTTTTTCATGCTCAACTCACTTGAGCATGAAATTTGTCCTGCTCACAAATTTTAAAATGCCAACAATTGTTGGCATTTTAAAATTTGTGAGCAGGACAAATAACATCCTCTGCTATCTGATACAGAAAAATCACAGAACTTCATAGAATTTTAATTTTTATGAGCACCATAAGTTTCATGCTTAACTGAGTTGAGCATGAAAAAAGTTTTATAACCTCGGGGCCAGGTCAATTTCAAAACAAAGAGGTTCAATGAATCAAAACCGCTCACCTGTGGAACATTTTAATTAAGCTGTGTGTCGAATATTTCAGTAAAGATTGTTTGATTGATTGATTTGAGGTTTTAACGTCCCCGTCAACACTGTAAAGGTCATTTTGGAGACATTGCTTCCAATTTTGTGGGACTTTTAAATGATATCTCGAGCTGTGTCCTCCTATGAAACCAATAGGGTTTATTAGCATGGACGGTCCGCCTCGCACCGCGGATCCTGGACAGGCTTAGATCCTCTAAGCAGTTTACCAGTACTAGTGTGCGGGCCGGATTCAGCTCTGCGTGGAACCGTTATGCAGCCCATATATTTCTTCAAGCCCCTATGGGCGGGGACCGAAGATTGTTTGCGTGGAAGCATCATGCAGCCCATATATTTCTTCAAGCCCCTATGGGCGGGGGCCGAAGATTGTTTGAAGTTCTTCTTATAAGTATGTGGGGGCTTAGGAATCCTCCCTGGGGCATGGCCAATTTGGACCCTTGGGACATTGTTGGCAGAATTTATTTATATGAACACTTAAAGTTGCTTCATACTCAATATCTAAGGTCTGGGCCTTATGGTGTCAGAAGAAGATTTTTGAAGCGTTTTTCCATTACAAGTCTATGGGAGCTAATGAGCCGCAGGCTTGACCAATTTGGACCCTAGGGGCATGGTTTGCAGGATTTATGTAGGTGACTATTTAATTAATTTATTTTCATAATAAGTGTATGGGAGCTAATAGGCCACGAGGCATGGTTGGCAGGACTTATGTAGGTGGCCATTTAACGTTGCTACACACTAAATATTTAAGCTCTGGGACTTTTGGTTTCAGAGAATTAGATTTTAAAAGTTTTTTTCCCTTTTTAAGCCTTCTGGAGTTAACAAGCCATTAAGCATGGCCAATTTAGACCCCAGGGGCATGATGGGAGGATTTATTCATGCACACCAGACAAGGAAATCCGCGATTTTACCCTGGGACAGAAATTTATGTTCTGACCCTGGTGTTCCGACCCCAAATCGAATATAATCGCGTGTTTTATAATGGCACTGGTTGATTACGACCTTGTGTGCGCCGTCGTCAAGGTTGACGTCATGCACGATCCGTGACGTCACTTTACATTCCTGCAGTGTCAACACAATATGGCGGGCGTTGGTAACCGAAGTGACTGCAACATTAAAATTCCGCACTAAGAAATGGAAGGTATGCCAGAAAAAGAATCCAAAATGGATGTGAGGGTCACTGCGTGGCATCACGAGGCACTCGGCAAGCCTCGTGATGCCGGACAGTGACCCTTGGGACGGATTTTTCTATCCACCCCTCACACCCATATGAGATTCTTATATGTAACTTAACACTGTGACATGTCAAATATTTAAGCTCTGGGCCTTATGGTTTCAGAGAAGATTTTTTAAAGTTTTTCCAATTGTAAATCCATGTGAACTAATATTTCAATTGGCGTGGCCAATGTGGACCCAAGGGGCATGGTTGGCACGATTAATGTAGTGACCACTTAACTTTGCCTAATACTAAATATCTAAGCTCTGGGCCTCATGGTTTCAGCGGTGAAGAGTCAAGGTTTGCCCAATAAATCAATGGGAACTAATGAGCTCCAGGGGCATTACCAACTTTGACCCTAGGGGCATGATGGGCAGGGTTTACAGAGGTGAATACTTTAATGTTGTTACATATTTAAAAATATTCTAAGCTTTATATAGGGCCTTATGGTTTCAGAGAAGACGATTTTTGACGCTTTTGCCTGTAAGTCAATTGGAGCTAATGAGCCCCGGATTGTGGCCAGTTTGGATCCAAGGAGCATGGTTGGCAGTATTTATGTAGTTGACAACTTGCCGCTGCTTCATATTAAATATCTAAGCTTTAGGTAGATCTTATTTACTTTCAGAGAAGAAGACTTTAAATGTTTTTCCCATTGTAAGTTTATGGGAGCTAATGAGCCCCGGGGCGTAAACAACTTGGACAACAGGGCATGGTTGGTAGGATCAGATTGCTTCTAGGAGCAGCCTGATCTAGGACTGCATTGTTTGCTCTGGCCTGTCTGTAAAACAATCCGGTTCATTATGGTAATTTTTGTTGTATAAATGTAGAAAACAATTGAGGGAGTGCCGCAATGACCCTTGGCACCAGGAGGAAGAGAAAAACTCACTGCCGCAATGACCCTTGGCACCCGGAGGAAGAGAAAAACTCACTGGGAACAAGAACAACAAAGAGTGCTTAAAGAACGAGCGGTCTTGTCTTCCCCAAACTGGATGATTAGTCTTCTATCGTACATTAAACAACACTGCACAAAGTAAAAAAAAAAAAAAATACGCAGAAAGGTTTTATTGATATACAGCAGTCACAATACCCTTGAGTTTTCCTGGTGCCAACGATCGGCTATGTCTTGTGAGCTTGGCGCTCCCCGGATTTTATTTGAGCCGGGGGACAGCATTTTCTAAAATTTACATGTGCTTCCAGCGAAGAATCAAATCAGCATGCGCATCCATATAGTCTTACCAGAGACTTCTCTTACTGATGAAGTAGCATTTGGCCCTTAGCTATCCTAAGAACGCACGAGGACTCTTTATCAGACTGCACAGGTTGATCTGAGTCTTCGCTCATGTCATGTAAATTGTAGGAAATGTTGTGCCCTGGCTTATTTAGAATTTCGAGTATCTGTCTTGATGATGAGGATTTCGTATTTAACGACGCGACAACCCTATCTGTTGGTCAAAAGCATCAAGCGATTAATAATCAAAAGGTATGTAGACTTATGAGGATATTAAAAGGTAAAAAAATAAAAATAGAAAAATGATAATGTATAAAAATCTGAAATAAAATCTTATAAAAAAAAGTCCAGTTTCTTTTGAGAATAAGAAAATATAATCAACAGGTACATCTTGAAACAATTGATGCCAAGAGTCAGCTTTGAAGTAGAAGTTACGGGGCTGTGAAAAGTCCGCACAGTCAAAGGTATGTTGAACAGTGAATGGCTGACCACAGCCTAACAAGAAGGCTGAACATCACCATTTAAGAATGAGTGACTCTAGTATAGACAATGCACAGTCGCGTTTTACCTGGAAGACTGTGGATGAGAGCATTTTATTTCAACGTCTTTCGCTGTCTGTTCCAAGGCCGTTCTTCTGTCGCGGTTTATTTTGTTATGGTTTGTCTTTGGGCGTTTGTGTCGCTTATATTATTGTATTTTGGATAGCCTATTGGCCATTCTAGTGGGAAAGTAACAGTTCTTTTGTCTTTCTGCTATTGATGTTTCCATTAGGGTCTGTTGTTTCATGTTTGTGTTTATTTCCCTTTAGTGTCTCTGATTGGAGCTGTGGGTTAATTGTATCGATTCCTGATCATTGCCTCCACTTCTTTTTTTAATGGCACGGAGTTTATCTTTTGCATGGACCAATTCCCCAAGCCATTCCAACAAGATGTATCTGTTGATAAATGGTTTAAAATTATTTAAAGAAATCTTAAAAACAGACGGGTCAAGACTGAGCGATTCCTTTGCTTTCTTGCCGCATACTCATCGCCGACAATGCCAATATGGCTCGGAAGCAAACAAATCAAGATTTGGTGTGTTTTAGAATTTCGTGATGTTTTTCGATCAATTTTTGTATTTGACGATTTGTGGATGAAGAATGGTCTAAAGCCTTAAGCTCTAAATGTTTAAGAATAATTTCGAGATGATGAATTACGAATGTGCTACCAAGAGTATCTGAAATATCATTCTTAGTTGAAGATTTTGTGTAAGTGTGTATAACTTGGGGGACTTTGTTCCCCGCACCCCCCAGATCTTTCGTACCATATCCCAAACCGTTTTAATGGGCGTTTTATAGTTCAACTTTGAAACATATTGCCTCCAAGACTTTCGTTTTGATGCTCTGATTGTTCGTCGAGCTTTAGCTCTTAAAAACTTTTACGTCATTTAGTCGTTCCATAGTTGGGGCTTTACAGGGTTCTTCTGTTGCGGTTTATATTTGTTATGGCTTGTCTTTGGGTGTTTGTGTCACTTATATTATTTTATTTTGGATAGCCAAATGGCCATTTTGTGGGAAAGTAACTGTCCTTTTGGCTTTCCGCTGTTGATGTTTCCATTGGGGTCTGTTGTTTCATTCCCTTTGGTGTCTCTGATGGGAGCTGTGGGTAAATTGTATCGATTCCTTACCATTGCCTCCACTTCTATTTTACAGAATTTAATTAAAATAAAAGTGAAGGCAGTGATCAGGAATCGATACAATTAACCCACAACTCTCATCAGAGACGCGAAAGGGAAAGAAAACAAACAGGAAACAACTAGACCCCCATGGAAACAACAATTGCGGAAAGGCAAAAGGACAGTAACTTTCCCACAAAATGGCAACTTGGCTATAAAAAAAAATAAGGCGTAACTATATCAAATTTAGCGACACAGAGGCCTTTCTGATATTTAATCCGCATCAGTGTGTCTCAACCCCAAAGTTCTGAAACCGAAACGGATAATGGACGAGACCCGACAAACACAGCACACCCCCTCCGAACACACACCGACCGACGCAGCTTATGAGACAGGTCAACTGGGGACATAAATGGCAACTTGGCTATAAAAAAATAAGGCGTAACTATACCAAATTTAGTGACACAGAGGCCTTTCTGATATTTAATCCGCATCAGTGTGTCTCAACCCCAAAGTTCTGAAACCGAAACGGATAATGGACGAGACCCGACAAACACAGCACACCCCCTCCGAACACACACCGACCGACGCAGCTTATGAGACAGGTCAACTGGGGGCATCAGGCAAGAGACGCCTACCCTAGGACATATAGGCGTCCCCCACTGAGCCAACATCAGCAAACATGGCCCACACTCCACATCAGGAAGGAGACGTCCACTGTAGCGAGACTTGCAAAAGGACAGTAACTTTCCCACAAAATGGCAACAATAAGGCGTAACTATATCAAATTTAGCGACACAGAGGCCTTTCTGATATTTAATCCGCATCAGTGTGTCTCAACCCCAAAGTTCTGAAACCGAAACGGATAATGGACGAGACCCGACAAACACAGCACACCCCCTCCGAACACACACCGACCGACGCAGCTTATGAGACAGGTCAACTGGGGACATAAATGGCAACTTGGCTATAAAAAAATAAGGCGTAACTATACCAAATTTAGTGACACAGAGGCCTTTCTGATATTTAATCCGCATCAGTGTGTCTCAACCCCAAAGTTCTGAAACCGAAACGGATAATGGACGAGACCCGGCAAACACAGCACACCCCCCTCCTAACACACACCGACCGACGCAGCTTATGAGACAGGTCAACTGGGGGCATCAGGCAAGAGACGCCTACCCTAGGACATATAGGCGTCCCCCACTGAGCCAACATCAGCAAACATGGCCCACACTCCACATCAGGAAGGAGACGTCCACTGTAGCGAGACTTGCAAAACTTAAAATCTTAAAAACAGACGGATCAAGACTGAGCGATTGCTTTGCTTTCTTGTCAGCATACTCATCGCCGACAATGCCAATATGGCTCGGAAGCAAACAAAAGATTTGGTGTGTTTAAGAATTTCGTGATGTTTTTCGATCAATTTTTGTATTTGACGATTTGTGGATGAAGAATGGTCTAAAGCCTTAAGCTCTAAATGTGTAAGAATAATTTCGAGATGATGAATTTCTCACGAATGTGCTACCAAGAGTATCTGAAATATCATTCTTAGTTGAAGATTTTGTGTAAGTGTGTGTAACTTGGGGACTTTGTTCCCCCCACCCCCTATATCTTTCGTACCATATCCCAAACCGTTTTAATGGGCGTTTTATAGTTCAACTTTGAAACATATTGCCTCCAAGACTTTCGTTTTGATGCTCTGATTGTTCGTCGAGCTTTAGCTCTTAAAAACTTTTAAGTCATTTAGTCGTTCTGTAGTTGGGGTTTTACAGGGTTCTTCTGTTGCGGTTTATATTTGTTATGGCTTGTCTTTGGGTGTTTGTGTCACTTATATTTTATTTTGGATAGCCAAATGGCCATTTTGTGGGAAAGTAACTATCCTTTTGGCTTTCCGCTGTTGATGTTTCCACTGGGGTCTGTTGTTTCATTCCCTTTGGTGTCTCTGATGGGAGCTGTGGGTTAATTGTATCGATTCCTTATCATTGCCTCCACTTCTATTTTACAGAACTTAATTAAAATAGAAGTGAAGGCAGTCATCAGGAATCGATACAATTAACCCACAACTCCCATCAGAGACGATAATGGAAACAACAATGGCGGAAAGGCAAAAGGACAGTAACTTTCCCTATAAAAAAAATAAGGCGTAACTATACGCAATTTAGTGACACAGAGGCCTTTCTGATATTTAATCTGCATCAGTGTGTTTCAACCCCAAAGTTCTGAAACCGAAACGGATAATGGACAAGACCCTGCAAACACAGCACATCCCCCTCCGAACACACACCGACCGACGCAGCTCATGAGACAGGTCAACTGGAGGCATTAGGCAAGAGACGCCTACCCTAGGACATATAGGCGTCCCCACTGAGCCAACATCAGCAAACATGGCCCACACTCCACGGAAGTCCCGGGCATCAGGAAGGAGACGTCCAATGTAGCGAGACTTGCAAAACTTAAAATATAACACAAAGTGGCAACCCAATCCGCTAAGATACATGTCTCACCTGACAAGTCCAAAATAATATAAGCGATACACAAACTAAAAGAAAGACAAACCATAACAAAAATAAACCGTGACAGAAGAACCGCTTTCGAGCAGTCAGTGAAACGAATTCCACTGGGGGGTGGGGGGTGAACACAATAATAAAACAACCACAGAGATGAAACAAGCAAGTAACCACTGAAATGCAGGAGAAAAAGAAGACCAACAGTGAAACGCCTGTTTGCGTTTTGATAGCTTCTTTACAGTCATTATTAAACCAAGGCTTGCTTTTCTTAGGATTTGTGGGGGTCTTTGGAATGCATTGTTCTGATGTTTTAAGAAGCGAAACTGTGAAACCTTTAGTGTAGAGACTGGGCTTAACAACGGACGAATGTGAGCAGACTGGATTCGACTAAAAAAAAGCACAACATTGTAATAAGCGATGGTTAAAAACAGCAACAACAAACTTGTGACCGACTGATTACCACACTGTGGATAGGTCCTTGTGCTGAGCATGTCAAATTGACCACTTTGTATGTACACCTCATTATATCTTGAGAATTACTTCCAATTTTAACTGTTGGTTGTGCCTTGCTACGATCTCCAAGAAAGACCAGTCGGCTTAAACTGATCTCCCCTCCGTCTGAAGGTTGTCTGTCCAGTGAGTGTGGAAAGCGAGGGATGGAGCAACCGAATTGGGAACTTAAAAGAAACATGCTATCAACAAGCACTGTGCTGATCACCTCGTAGGGGAGGAGTTCCTCCGTGTCGGTGTGGGATTTTACCTGGCCTTCTATCCTGAAGACTATGCTCGCCCCTCCTACGACAAGCAATGCGAAGTCCGCCATTGATCTGATCCGCAACCCTTCTCGGAGCCCTCAAGACTGGGAAAGAGGTTTGCGATTGCTTGAGGCTATCCCAGCTAGAGAGGAACCATTCCATAAAATCCCCGGCAGCCCCCTTACATCAGAAAGCTCTGATATGGTTACTGACTTGTCAATTAATCAGCTGTTTGTGAAACAGGACCGGATAGAGCTGGATGTTTGCAGGACAATGGGTATTTGAACGTCTGTCTCAACAGTAGTATCAAAAGGGACACAAACAAGGTATGTGCAATTCAATCAACAGTGGTGAACACTCAGGTCCGCCCCTGAAGTGAAAGGGACATTATTCCAGGAGATGTGTTACAAAATAAGCATGGTTACTAGAGTATCTGAGACAAATGACAGCATACAGAGCATCACCCCACAGCCTGGAAGACTAGCCCTCCCATTTCTCACTATGTCAACTCAACTAACCCAGAAGAGTAAAGAAGCTGTCACGCCCCTTCATACATCCAACAGCCATACAGTTACTTTCCGCCACAAACCTCCACAGCTCCTCCTAGAACTCCTGCTCAACAGGCCAGAAAACTCCTGTCTTGGGGAATTATGCCCCTTGTTCCGCCTGCAATATGGAATTGGGATGGAGAGAAGGCTGTGGAATTTAACAGGGCGGACATCCCTGAAGAAGCCAACTAGCGGTAGAGAACCTTCACAGCTTGGAGACGACTCCAGGTATTTGAATATGCCGCTGCTTTGTTGGACGCGGACGCCTCTGATTTCCCCGTTACCTCAAGAGCGGACATACCTGATAGGTTTAACCTTTTGGGCTCTGCCTGGATTAAAAAAAAACCCTTGCATCAGCTAAAGCAGATATGAGACATGAGACTTACCATCAGCTGCGGGATATTGCACTCGAAATGGAGAATCATTTCAATGATGTGAGAATTGTGCAAATGTTGGCAAGTGCAGCAAAGCACAGAGACAGTGAACTTGACTCAATGAACGCAGCTGCACTATTGTCCATTACAGTTTCCGAGGTTTTACGCCCTGTCCTAGTGAAATCTTGGGGGCTGTGCTGCGAGTCTTTTTTGTGCTCAGCTATTCTTGTTCTTAGCTTGCGTCCTTTCTCTCACACACATACCATGTTGGTTGCAATTCTTGCATGCAAATGTTCTCACTTTCCACTTTATCTTTGGAGTGGACCAGAGATTGAGTAATGAACAAAAGTGCGGCGTCTGATCTGGACCTGTGCTGTTTGCCAAGGTACCCCTTTTTAGAGGTTTCCCGCATACAATGGGTCCAGCCCCTCTGACCCTTTACAGTTTCTCTGTTTTAATGCCATCGGAGTCTAACTGTTGGTTTTCTTTTGCTCCAGCATTTCAGTGGTTTCTTGCTGTCGAGTCCTCACCGTTGTCTCACCTCTGTGGTTCTTTGATTTTTTGTGTTCACGGAGATGTTGCACTGATGAGTTAGGAGGCCTTCATGAAATTATTTGTCTAAATCGCGACGGAAGTAAGGGCGAGGATTCTGGCCACGTAAAATCGATTTAAGCCCCCCAGTGGAAATCATTCCACTGACCGTTCCAAGGCGGTTTTTCTGTGGCGGTTTATTTATGGTGTTGTTTGTTACTTACTGTGTGTATCATTTGTGTCTTTTTATTTTGGATGGCCATATGGCCATTTTGTGGGAAAGTAACTGTCCTTATGGCCTTCCTTTGTGGAGGTTTCCATTATGGTCTGGTCGCTTAATGTTCGTTTTTCTTTCCCTTTGGTGTCTTTGATGGGTGGAGTAAGTTAATTGTATCGATTCCTGATCTTTGTTTTACTTCTACTTTTCATAGAGGTCGTCACGGACAGCTTTGAATCTTTGTATGAGCAATGTCACAAGAAATCCTGACTGTTGAGGTTTTCAAACAGTTTAGACTTAATCTTCCCACCAGTCTTATGCTCCAAAATCAGTTTGTCCCCGTACTACCTGTAAGACCTCTTCTCCCCTTACTGCTACCCTCTCCCGTAGTCAGCTTATCACATGACTGTCTCTCACTCGTGTCTCACTTGTGTAATCCAAATACCCCTCCCCGGTCGACGTACTCTTTTTCTGTTCCCAAGTGGACTGCCCTCTTACTGTCCCCATCCCTTGTTGACCCACTACCTTCGTGCCTCCCAGTCCACTTAATCTCTTATTGCGTCAGTCTTTTTAAACTGGCTCAAAATCTTCCTGCCCAGTTATTGCCCCCCTGGTCTGGTGCTTCAGTAACGACTAATCAAAGCACCTGCCTTGTTCCCACCAGGGTTTTCGGTACCATAAACTAAGAAAAGCCTTTTCAAAAGCAAATTCTTCTGATACCGAGGCGCCGTTTTTTTTATTTACATCTGTCTATTGTAGATGGGTTTGTTTCATGCAAAATTTATGATAAACGCGATGATTTTGAGATTGTAAATTTTCCTTTTTTGGATGATGTTCCTCGTGCGCCATCCTATGGCGTTTTTATTTCGCAATTTATTCGATTTGCCAGAGTGGGTAGTCATGTAACTGACTTCAACACTCGTAATAAATTGTGAACAGCTAAACTTCTTAATCAGAGTTATCGGTACCATTAACTACGCAAAGCCTTTTCAAAATTTTATAGATGTCATTCCGATTTAATTTCAAAATTCAATAGAAAAGTAGAAGTAAAACAAAGATCAGGAATCGATACAATTAACTTACTCCACCCATCAAAGACACCAAAGGGAAAGAAATACAAACATTAAGCGACCAGACCATAATGGAAACCTAAACAAAGGAAGGCCATAAGGACAGTTACTTTCCCACAAAATGGCCATATGGCCATCCAAAATTAAAAGACACAAGTGATACACAGAGTTAGTAACAAACAACAACATAAACAAATCGCCACAGAAGAACCGCCTTGGAACGGTCAGTGGAAAGATTTCCACTGGGGGGCTTCAATCAATTTTACGTGGCCACAATCCTCGCCCTTTCTTCCGCCGCGATTAAGACAAACTAGAGCTGCCGCCTAACGGGCGCCAATTATACCCCAGCATGCGTTGTCAGACAAATTTTTACAAGTATTTGACCTTGAGGAAGGTCAACGTAAAGGTCAAGGTCAGGTTTGTGCATATCAATCTTAAGTACTAGTGGCAAGGTGTGTGGTGTGTGAATATTAAAGAAATCGGTCAAAGAATAAGGAAGTTATGAGCAATGTTAAAGTTTTTTGTAATGGACCGACGACGACGACGACAGACAAATTTTTACAAGTATTTGACCTTGAGGAAGGTCAACGTAAAGGTCAAGGTCAGGTTTGTGTATATCAATCTTAAGTACTAGTGGCAAGGTGTGTGGTGTGTGAATATTAAAGAAATCGGTCAAAGAATAAGGAAGTTATGAGCAATGTTAAAGTTTTTTGTAACGGACCGACGACGACGACAAGCTGACTCCTATATACCCCCTTCAACCTTGACCAGGTTTGTGTATATCAATCTTAAGTACTATTGGCAAGGTGTGGTGGTGTGAATATTAAAGAAATCGGTCAAAGAATAAGGAAGTTATGAGCAATGTTAAAGTTTTTTGTAACGGACCGACGATGACGACAGACAAATTTTTACAAGTATTTGACCTTGAGGAAGGTCAACGTAAAGATCAAGGTCAGGTTTGTGTATATCAATCTTAAGTACTAGTGGCAAGGTGTGTGGTGTGTGAATATTAAAGAAATCGGTCAAAGAATAAGGAAGTTATGAGCAATGTTAAAGTTTTTTGTAACGGACCGACGACGACAGACGACAAGCTGACTCCTATATACCCCCTTCAAACTTCGTTTGCGGGGGTATAATAATTTGTTCAGTCTGCATGAAGGCCTCCTACCTTATCAGTGCAACATCTCCGTGAACACAAATAATCAAAGAACCACAGAGGTGAGACAACGGTGAGGACTCGACAGCAAGAAACCACTGAAATGCTGGAGCAAAAAAGAAAACCAACAGTTAGACCGCGATGGGTCCGACCAGAGACAGAGCATCAGGCACCAACCAACGTTACCTTGAATTAGATCTCTCTAATTCTCAATAAGCCTTTACGTTGGAACCGTCACAGAATCTGAGTCCTGACCCACCGGCGTGCAATTAAAGAAGGTAGGCAAAGTTGCCAACCGTGACTGGGTTAACCACCATGCATGCAGTCTGTTGTATAATACCCATGTTGTACCCAATCTTTTTATATCGAAGAATGATTTTACGAAATTGGTTACCAAAGTCATTGCGGTTATATATATTTTTCTGAATTTATATAAGTCACCATAAAATTTGGGTTCCGATAGACCTTGTTGCAGAAGAGATTTAAGTCCAATATTGAATTGAAAAAAAAATCAGAATGGCGTCTATAAAATTTTGAAAATATAGATGATTTATTAAATATTGATAATACCTATTTCGATGGTTTGATCAGTCAGATTTATCCCCCAGAACATCAGTTAAATAAAGCAAATTCTTCTGATACCGAGGCCCCGTTTTTGGATTTACATCTATCTATTGTAGATGGACTTGTTTCGTGCAAAATTTATGATAAACGCGATGACTTTGATTTTGAGATTGTAAATTTTCCTTTTTTTGATGGTGATGTTCCTCGCGCACCATCCTATGGCGTTTATATTTCGCAATTAATTCGATTTGCTAGAGTGTGTAGTCATGTAACTGACTTCAACACTGGTAATAAATTATTAACGGCTAAACTCCTTAATCAGGTTTATCGGTACCATAAACTACGCAAAGCCTTTTCAAAATTTTATAGACGCCATTCTGATTTAATTTCAAAATGCAATATTGGACTTAAATCTCTTCTGCAACAAGGTCTATCGGAACCCGAATTTTATGGTGACTTAGTATATAAATTCAGAAAAATATATAACCGCAATGACTTCAGCACCCAATTTCGTAAAACCATTCTTCGATATAAAAAGATTGGGTACAACATGGATGTTATACGACAGGCTGCATGCATGGTAGTTAACCCAATCACGATTGGCAACTTTGCTTCCCCCTTTAATTGCACGCCGGTGGGCCGGGCCTCAGATTCTATGACAGCTCCAACGTAAAGGCTTATTGAGAATTAGAGAGATCTAATTCAAGGTAATGTTGGTTGGTGCCTGATGCTCTGTCTCTGGTCGAGCCCATCAGAGTCTAACTGTTGGTGTTCTTTTGCTCCGGCATTTCAGTGGTTTCTTGCTGTTGAGTCCTCACCGTTGTCTCACCTCTGTGGTTCTTTGATTTTTTTGTAATCGCGACGGAAGTAAGGGCGAGGATTGTGGCCACGTAAAATCGATTTAAGCCCCCCAGTGGAAATCTTTCCACTGACGGTTCCAAGGTGGTTCTTCTGTGGCGATTTATTTATGTTGTTGTTTGTTACTTACTGTGTGTATCACTTGTGTCTTTAAATTTTGGATGGCCATATGGCCATTTTGTGGGAAAGTAACTGTCCTTATGGTCTTCATTTGTTTAGGTTTCCATTATGGTCTGGTCACTTAATGTTTGTTTTTCTTTCCCTTTGGTGTCTTTGATGGGTGGAGTAAGTTAATTGTATCGATTCCTGATCTTTGTCTTACTTCTACTTTGCGTAGTTTATGGTACCGATAACCCTGATTAAGGAGTTTAGTCGTTAATAATTTATTACGACTGTTGAAGTCAGTTACATGACTACACACTCTAGCAAATCGAATTAATTGCGAACTATAAACGCAATAGGATGGCGCACGAGGAACATCACCATCCAAAAAAGGAAAATTTACAATCTCAAAATCAAAGTCATCACGTTTATCGTAAATTTTCTAAGTAATAAGTTAATTGTATCGATTCCTGATCTTTGTTTTACTTCTACTTTGAAGCACGAAAATGTCTGGATTTCAATTTATTTAAAACCTCATTCGAATTTTTTATAGACCAAAACAGATTTCTTTCAGACCTTGCAAAGACTTCATCACAAATATTTAATTCGGCCCCCGCCCATAGGGGCTTGAAGAAATATATGGGCTGCATGATGCTTCCATGCAGAGCTGAATCCGGCCCGCACACTAGTACTGGTAAACCGCTTAGACGATTAAGCCTGTCCAGGAACCGCGGTGCGAGGCGGACCATCCATGCTAATAAACCCTATTGGTTTCATTGGGCGACAGGACTTGAGATGTCATTTCATCTCAATGTCGGGTAAAAGTCCCACAAAATTGGAAGCAACGTCTCCAAAATGACCTTTACAGTGTTGACGGGGACGTTAAACCTCAAATCAAACAAACAAACACAATATTTAATCACATGCGTTTTAATAGCAGTAAGACAGGAAGTTAATAATTTATAAATTAAGTTCAGTGGTAGTGCAAGAGCTAGAATTTGTAATAAACCGTGCTTTGTAAAGTCTTTTATGAAGTTTTGGTAACCAGTATAGCGTAGTGCCTCTGTGTTGCTGTGGTTACGCTACTCGCCTTGTAAACCAGGGATCGCAGGATCAATCCCGTGCTTCTCCAGACTTTCGGATGAGTCTTTAAACCGAGGTCCCGTCTCCGCATGACCTTAGCTGTTGGTTGGACGTAAAACTAAAACTCACTCACTCAAAATTCAATACTGGACTTAAAGCTCTTCTGCAACAAGGTCCATCGTAACCGAATTTTATGGTGACTTAGTATAAATTCAGAAAAATATATAACCACAATGACTTCAACGCCCAATTTCGTAAAATCATTCTTCGATATAAAAAGATTGGGTACAACATAAATGTTATACGACAGACTGCATGCATGGTAGTTAACCCAATCACGGTTGACAACTTTGCTTCCCTCTTTAATTGCACGCGGTGGGTCAGGCCTCAGATCCTGGTTGGTGCCTGATACTCTGTCTCTGGTCGGGAGTCTTACTGTTGATTTTCTTTTGCTCCAGCATTTCAGTGGTTTCTTGCTGTCTAGTCCTCACCGATTTTTCATCTCTTTGGTTGTTTGATTATTTGTGTTCACGGAGATGTTGCACTGATGAGTTAGGAGGCCTTCATGCGGACTGAACAAATTATTTGTCTAAATCGTGACGGAAGTAAGGGCGAGGATTGTGGCCATGTAAAATCAATTTAAGCCCCCCTCCCCCGTGGAATTCGTTGCCGCTGACCGTTCCAAGGCGGTCCTTCCGTCACGGTGGTACTTCTGTCGCAGTTCATTTTTGTTATGGTTTGTCTTTGGGTGTTTGTGTCGCTTGTGTTGTTTTATTTTGGATAGCCTATAGGCCATTTTATGGGAAAGTAACTGTCCTTTTGGCTTTCCGCTGTTGGTGTTTCCATTGAGGTCTGTTATTTCATGTTTGTTTGTCTTCCCCTTTGGTGTCTCTGATGGGAGCTGTGGGTTGATTGTATCGATTCCTGATCATTGCCGCCACTTCTATTATGTTGGTTGGTACCTGATGCTCCGTCTCTGGTCGGGCCCAGCGGAGTCTTAACAGTTGGTTTTCTTTTGTTCCAGCATTTCAGTGGTTTCTTGCAGTCGAGTCCTGAACGTTGTTTCATCTCTGTGAATGTTTGATTTTTGAGTTCACGGAGGTGTTGAACTGATGAGTTAGGAGGCTTCATGCGGACTGAACAAATTATTTGTCTTAATCGCCACGGAAGTAAGGCCACATAAAATCAATTTAAGCCCCCCCCCCTCCCCCCAGTGGAATGACAAATGACATTCACATACCATACCAAGAATGTACATAAAGGGATTGCATCATTAACAGTGATTAAAAAAAACTGACTTTTACCTGAGCGCACTTTTGCCTTTCTTCAGAGTAGATATTTTCTGCATTGAAATACAAACAAGAAACAGAAGCCTCCGTGGTCGAGTGTTTACGCTACTCGCCTTGTAAACCAGGGGTCGCAGGTTCGATCCCGGGCTTCTCGAGACTTTCGGATGAGTCTTTAAACGGAAGTCCCGTCTCCGTATGACCTTAGCTGTTGGTGGGACGTAAAACTGAAACACTCACTCACTCACAAACAAGAAACGAAAAATTCAAACCAATTATTTACAAACACAAAATCCTAGCATTTGCACCCTTAAGGGGGCTATATCAGTTCTGAACAAACACACCGCTACAACAAATGACAACAGGCGAAGCGGATTTTTTTTTTTTGTTTTTTTTTCGAAGAAAAATTCAAATCGAATAGTTCTTTTAGCTTATAAAATATTGTTTGTAAATTCGCTGAAAAAAGTCGCATTGAAAAAAAAGAAAGCTTTCGTTTCTAAGGTTGGTTAGGATTCGTTTTTTATAGGTCCTTCCTGGAATTAAATGCACGTGTTCCTGGTGTATGAACCTTATTGACGTGTCACCGAGTAACAATTCTGATTCTGAAGTGAATAACACGTCTTTGGCGTTAGCTATAAACACACCGCAACAAATATAATTTGAGTTGTGTTCGCGGAGATGTTGCACTGAGGAGTTGGCAGGCCTTCATGTGGACTGAACAAATTATTTGTCTAAATCGCGACGGAAGTAAGGGTGAGGATACTGATCAGTACCTTCACTTCTGTTTTGTTATAACTTGTTTCTTTAATCTGTCCGTTTCCCTTGAAAATGTCAGAGTCAGAATTGTTACTAGTGACACGTCAAATAACATTCATACACCAGGACCTGTGATGTGGGAAGTTAGTCCCTCGTTCTAACTAAAGAGGTAAATTTAGCTATACAATGATCAGCACTTTCAGCTGTCGAACTAATCGAATCGGGAAGGGCATTCCAATCTCTAATGGTTCTGTGGAAGAACGACTCTTTATAAATGTCATTCTTGCAGTAAGGGTCTGAAACGACAACGAATGGTGATTGCTACTGTGTCTAGCTCGGGGAACAAAGTCATCTGTTGGAATGCTGGCAGCACCCTTTAGATCTTTGTATAAGGGGTCATTCCACGGTACTGGTGAGTAAAATTGTGACACGAGGGTCATTTTTTAAACGCAGGTAATATGGATTGAAACTACTTTTACAAGTTGACTTCATGTCTGAGCTTTCTTATTTTTAGATGGAGAAGATAGTATTTTGAAGTACAGAAAAAAAATCTCACTTTTTCCATTGTGGGCAGAAAATGACGCTCGTCACGTGGTGTCCAATTGTGCACAAATTTGTGCAATTTTATCTGATTTTATTCACTAAATTGTTTGTTTTTCATTAGTATTCACGTGTGAGAGTCTTTTCAATTTGAAAGAATGCTTATTTTTTCAAAACTTTTATTGTTTGAAGTAAAAACAGTCATGGGACATTTTGTCTTTCAAATCCTACTAATTATGTTCAATTCCTAACGTTACTTGTATAAAAAAGATCATCGGCATTGATTTAAATATTGCATAAAGCTATAGTTTAAATAACTATAGAAATAGGATTATGATTAACATGAAAATCGCAAAATTTTAAGACGTTTTTTATAGAACAAGATGCTCATTTCAGAGGACACCAAAATACTCTCGTCACATGGTGTCCCTACAGAAAGCATAATTTAATTGGAAAAATGAAACAAATCTCATTTTAAAATACAATTAAGTATCGATTTTGTATTATATACTTTCATATTTTAACTTTCAATGGTAATTTTGAGTTATTTGGCATCATCATTTCACTAAAGGCGGACACCATGTGACGATCACATTGCACTGCAAACCCGACTGGAAAGCCATAGTCTTGGATACTATCAATCATAGAGGCTGTTTTATTGCTATTTATGACTGTTAACCAACGGAAAGTTCATAGCATGCTCTCCAAAATAAATGTGCACCACACAATGCGAGTTTTCTAGTAAATTTTGTGTACATCTCTCAGTATGTGCCTTTAACCCATTAACTACCCTCTGTTGTATGCTATGGTGCTTGTAACATATCAGCATGGTAGGCGGATGATGTGGATTTAGTGTAAGCATGCATATTTTTTTTTTGCTTTTAGTAGCTAGTAACTTTATATGTTTGCTTATAACCTCATCCTTGCACTTTTCGTATTGGGTTGGGAAGTTTTCAGCAGTGTTTTAATATTATATCATATAATTCACAGGCGTATTAATTGATGTGAAATTATGTGATTAATAACACTGTTACTAGTTCTGAAAACATTCCCCCAGTCAATTAAGTGACTGGTTAGCCAGGAAACCACAGTGCAAGTGGACCTGGGGGCTCACCATAGCAATTATCTTCATTTTGAATATTTTTTCTATAGCAACTTCTTATCCTTAACACTCTTATAACGATGTTTCATGAGGGAAAGCTGTCAGTCACTTGCAGCTAAGAAACAAAAAAATAATCTAAACAACTGGAAGTTTTACAGTTACAAATTTATATTACAAAAACTGCAATAAAAGGTGAAATTGCTAGTTTGCAGCAATTTTTCCTTTTATTGCAATGTTTTTAAAAGTCGTCTGCAACAGCCGGCACTCTATGACACTTGTGGGAGGTATATAGAATACCAGGTTCGTGTCTTTTGATATCAAGTATATCAGGCAAGGCTTTGAGAACGCATGTAGAATCGCGAGGTTTGCCTGATAAACTTGATATCAAATGACACGAACCTGGTATTCTATTTATCAGTTATACGCATTGTACACTCTTTAAATATGCAATTAATAAGCAGATATCGATTGTCATTAAAGCGCAACGTCCAGTTGATGACGTCATGTTGACGACGTCACGTTGACAACGTCACGTTGACCTGATAAACCTCACATGTCCTGAGATAGCCTATCTTTATCAGGTCAATGCACTACAACGTAATTAATATGGGAGGTAACTGATAAATAGTGAATACCAGGTTCGTGTCTTTTGATATCAAGTTTATCAGGTAAGGCTTCGAAAACGCTTGTAGAATCGCGAGGCTTGCCGAGCGATTCTACATGCGTTCTCAAAGCCGAGCCTGATAAACTTGATATCAAATGACACGAACCTGGTATTCTATTTATCAGTTATATGCATTGTACACTCTTTAAATATGCAATTAATAAGCAGATATCGATTGTCATTAAAGCGCAACGTCCAGTTGATTACGTCATGTTGACGACGTCACGTTGACAACGTCACGTTGACCTGATAAACCTCACATGTCCTGAGATAGCCTATCTTTATCAGGTCAATGCACTACAACGTAATTAATATGGGAGGTAACTGATAAATAGAGAATACCAGGTTCGTGTCTTTTGATATCAATTTTATCAGGCAAGGCTTCGAAAACGCTTGTGGAATCGCGAGGCTTGCCGAGCGATTCTACATGCGTTCTCAAAGCCGAGCCTGATAAACTTGATATCAAATGACACGAATCTGGTATTCTATTTATCAGTTATACGCATTGTTCACTCTTTAAATATGCAATCAATAAACAGGTAGTGATTGTTATCAAAGAGCAACGTCATTAAAGCGCAACGTCAAGTTGATGACATCACGTTGACGACGTCACGTTGACCTGATAAACCTGACAGGTCCTGAGATAGCATATCTTTATCAGGTAAATGCGTTACAATACATGTATTTAATATGTGAGGTAACTTATAAAATGTGTTAAACATGCAGTGAACTAAAGTCACCACTGATAAGAATCCAGGTAGAACCATCGAAAGACTGACCTCCGTTATATGACCATAGTTATCTATAAGGCTTAAAACGGAGTGTGGTAATTTTGTCATTATTGGTCATGCTTTTCAGCTTTGCCATTTTGTATGTCAAACTGTCACGCCCAAACTTGATGTGATTTTTCTGAATCACAGGTAGATACTGAATGTAAAGCAACTAATGGAAACAAACTGAGCTATGAATCTATCTTTATTTTTTATGAACATTTTCAACAATTAATGTCAGATGATTAGCAACAGGCTACTGTGGATGATGATCTGCATGGGGCTTCAATGGATATCTGAAAAGATATATATATATATTATATATTTATATTCAAATGTTCCAATTACTTTTTGTAGGTACATGACCAATTCTAAATAGGGAGGTTAAGATTTTTTACTTGTATGCGTACGGGTAGCAATAAAATGTGTGTATACGTCATCAATAATTGCATATCCTCTACCAGTTAGAAGTGATTTCTACACGTGAACTATGTCTAGCAGGCCATTTACATTTAGAAATCACATTTTACTGGTAGAGGGTATGCAATAATTGATGACGTATACACACACTTTGTCGCTACCCGTACACGTACAAGTTAAAAATCTAAACCTCCCTAATATTGAAACAATGACTTCTAAAATCATTTTATGTAATTTATGGATGAGAACAATCCTATTTAAAATGTAAATAATATGCATGTAAATTTATAATATTTAAAATCAATAAAGATCATTGTTAGTTTCTTTCTTTCTTGAAAAAAAAAATTAACAAATTATCTTATTGAGAAGATTTATGACATTCAAAAGTTAGAGAAATAACTTGTGCTTGTATGTGGACATACCAAACTTGTAATATATTCTTGAACCTCTCATCACGAGGGCAGGTGTTTCAAGAACTCGATTAACGTCATCCTGCAGGACTGCATACCGGAGGTCATTTATCTGCCACATGTTCTTCACCTTCGTGAAATAGTTTATCCACGGCCACTCATCAACCTGGAGTGTCACAGGAGACATTTTATTAACCTTTAACCTGCTGAATATCCAAATAAGCCACGCCCATTTTTGATTTTGAACCAATCAGATTACTTGATGCAGTTTAATTCTACATATCCATAAAGTGAATGTCAAACAGTGTAGATCCTGATCAGATGGCTTCTTAAGAAGCCATCTGATCTGGATCTACACTGTTTGCAAAGATAGGGCTTGTCGCCTACAGCAGGCTAAAGGTTAAAGAAATGCAAAATTAAATACAAATATTACACCTATGAATCTACAAAATAATTATTGCATACATTATTTGAAAATGGCCTTACATAATTTCACTTGCATGAAGCTCCCACTCTTGGATTCGGGCCATTTATGATTTTGTTTTTACTACTGGTCTGTAAACAGAATATGAAATTGCAACAGTTTAAACATTATTGTGAAAATTAAAATGGAAATCATTTGTTTGCACTTTATTCATTGGCACGTGTATACACATATCAGGAGTGAAATGAATGGAATAACAAGACTCAATTTAAAAGAAAAAAGTAACAAAAAAGGATGTATATAAACTCATCCCTTGTAATGATATATATCAAGGTACTGAACACTGCAATAACATAAAATACAAACATGTATAGACAATTTTAGCATGTTAAGGAATCTGTTGCCTGCTTCCATTCTCAAAGTAGAAATTATGTTTTCAAAATAATATCAGAGTGGTCTTTGTTAATAATTTGGATCTTGATGAGATGTAAAAATTAAAAATAGTAATGATCAGGAACTGATACAATCAAATCCCAAATCCTCCCCACAACATCACTAGGGAAAGAAGTCGACACATTGAGTGACAACAATAAATCAAACGGACAACCGCCAAACCGAGTCAGCAGCTCTTTCCCAAATAGGTGGTGACTCAGAATACCCAAAAGTAACCAAAAATGAATAGAAAACATAATGGAGAAATTATCAGAATCACCAACAAGACAAACATGAACTTAGACGGACAAATGCAACTAAAATGAACAATCAAAAAAGTGGGAAGAACAGGAATCATTAATAAAACAACGTGTATTATTAGGGAAAGAATTAGAACCACATACACAAAACAGGAAGAAACCACAGCAAAAGCACCGACTTGGAACGGTCAGTAAATGATACTAAAGCCTTTTTTAAGGTAATCACGAATTCGCCTGTGGCAGGGTAAAAGTTAAATAAAAAAGATGAACTAAACTTGTAACTTAAACTAAACATAAAAACACAAGATAAACAACCTGGAATAAAGTCAAACAAAGAACCAACTTTTTAATCTTTACAACTTACAACTGCTGGGTAGATTTCATCACCGTGGCTTATGGCCAGATAGGTTCCCCTTGAAAACCTACATGCATAGATATTCATGGATAAAATGTACATGGAGTCACTATTTAATAACTTACCATGTCTCAGAGCTTAGAATAAATAATGAACTTGATTTGTTCAGTAAATGGCAAACTATAGGAAAGGTACACGTGTGAGATATAATGCACATAAAACCTACAGGCAAAACTATTTTTCTTTACCTTGGCATGCTTGTCTGAGCTGTGTCTGTGTCACACCGAGTTGCGTCACCCTGAGCTGTGTTACCCTGAGTTGTGTCACCCTGAGCTGTGTTACCCTGAGCTGTGTCTGCATTTGCCAGTATCTCCCTTTAAAATATAAACAATGAGACTTAGAATGCAATATATGTATATAAAATAAAGACACATGATGATTATGCATTCTAATTTCATACAAAAAAAAGATAAACAAAACTCTTACCCAGCTAATAGTTCCTTGTGAGTGAGGGTCCGGTTGGTGTTTGCACCATCATCCTGAGACGTGTCTGCCTGAGCTGTGTCTGCCTGAGCTATGTCTGTTAGTAGTTCCCTACAAAATATGAACAAGGATTGAATGTACGTATATAATTATAAAGACATATGATGATAGTGCTTTTTAATTTAATGTAGAAAAAGATAAACATAACTCTTACCCAAGTAATGATTCCTTGTGTGTGAAGGTCTGGCTGGCCTTTGCACCATCATAATGACATGTGTCTGCCTGAGTTGTGTCTCCCTCAGCTTTGTCTGCATGAGCTTTGTCTGTCTGAGTTATGTCTGCCTGAGCTATGTCTGCCTGGGCTATGCCTGCCAGTGGCTCCCTATAAAATATAAACAAGAAAGTTCAAAATGAAATAAACATATAACCATTAAGACATAACATGATTGTGCATTCTAATTTTATGTAAGAAAAGATAAACAAAACTCTTACCTAGCTAATGGTTCCTTGTGCATGAGGGTCCGGATGGTCTTTGCACCATCATCCTGAGATGTGTCGACCTGAGCTATGTCTGCCTGAGCTACGTCTGTCTGGGCTATGTCTGCCTGGGCTATGTCTGTCTGGGCTATGTCTGCCTGGGCTATGTCTGTCTGGGCTATGTCTGCCAGTGGCTCCCTACAAAAAATACGAACAAGAAGGCTCAGAATTTAATATACAGTCAAGTATATAATCATAAAGACATAACATGATTTCTTTCTAATTTCATGTAAGAAAAGATAAACAAAAATCTTACCCAGTCAATGGTTCCTGGTGCAGGAGGGTCTGGTTGGTCTTTGCACCATCCTGAGATGTGTCTTCCTCAGCTATGTCTGTCTGGGCTATGTCTGCCTGAGCTATGTCTGCCATGTCTGCCTGAGCTATGTCTGCCATGTCTGCATGAGCTATGTCTGCCATGTCTGCCTGAGCTATGTCTGCCATGTCTGCCTGAGCTTTGTCTGCCTGAGCTATGTCTGTCTGGGCTATGTCTGCCATGTCTGCATGAGCTATGTCTGCCTGAGCTATGTCTGCCTGAGCTATGTCTGCCTGAGCTATGTCTGTCTGGGCTATGTCTGCCATGTCTGCATGAGCTATGTCTGCCATGTCTGCATGAGCTATGTCTGCCATGTCTGCCTGAGCTATGTATGCCATGTCTGCATGAGCTATGTCTGTCTGGGCTATGTCTGCCTGAGCTATGTCTGCCTGGGCTGTGTCTGCCAAAGTCCCCCTACAAAATATGAACAAGACGGCTCAGAATGCTATATACGTGTTTAGTCATAAAGACATAACATGATTGCATTCTAATTTCATGTAAGAAAAGATAAACAAAAATCTTACCCAGCCAATGGCTCCTTGTGCAGGAGGGTCTGGTTGGTTTTTGCACCACCCTGAGATGTGTCTTCCTCAGCTATGTCTGTCTGGGCTATGTCTGCCATGTCTGCATGAGCTATGTCTGCCATGTCTGCCTGAGCTATGTCTGCCATGTCTGCATGAGCTATGTCTGCCATGTCTGCCTGAGCTATGTCTGCCATGTGTGCATGAGCTATGTCTGTCTGGGCTATGTCTGCCTGAGCTATGTCTGTCTGGGATGTGTCTGCCGAAGTCTCCCTACAAAATATGAACAAGGAAGCTCAGAATGTAATATACATGCATATAGTCATAAAGACATAACATGATTGCATTCTAATTTCATGTAAGAAAAGATAAACAAAAATCTTACCCAGCCAATGGTTCCTTGTGCAGGAGGGTCTGGTTGGTCTTTGCACCATCCTGAGATGTGTCTTCCTCAGCTATGTCTGTCTGGGCTATGTCTGCCATGTCTGCATGAGCTATGTCTGCCATGTCTGCCTGAGCTATGTCTGCCATGTCTGACTGAGCTATGTCTGCCATGTCTGCATAAGCTATGTCTGTCTGGGCTATGTCTGCCTGAGCTATGTCTGTCTGGGCTGTGTCTGCCAAAGTATCCCTACAAAAATGAACAAGACGGCTCAGAATGTAATATACATGCATATAGTCATAAAGACATAACATGATTGCATTCTAATTTCATGTAAGAAAAGATAAACAAAAATCTTACCCAGCCAATGGTTCCTTGTGCAGGAGGGTCTGGTTGGTCTTTGCACCATCCTGAGATATGTCTTCTTCAGCTATGTCTGTCTGGGCTATGTCTGCCTGAGCTATGTCTGCATGAGCTATGTCTGTCTGAGCTATGTCTGTCTGAGCTATGTCTGCCTGAGCTATGTCTGCATGAGCTATGTCTGTCTGAGCTATGTCTGCCTGAGCTATGTCTGTCTGGGCTAGGTCTGCAAGTGGCTGTCTACAAAATATGAACAAGGAAGCTCAGAATGTAATATACATGCACATTATCATAAAGACTTAGCACGATTGCATTCTGATTTCATGTAAGAAAAGATAAACAAAAATCTTACCCAGCCAATGGTTCCTTGTGCAGGAGGGTCTGGTTGGTCTTTGCACCATCCTGAGATGTGTCTTCCTCAGCTATGTCTGCCTGAGCTATGTATGCCATGTCTGCCTGAGCTATGTCTGCCATGTCTGCCTGAGCTATGTCTGCCATGTCTGCATGAGCTATGTCTGCCATGTCTGCCTGAGCTATGTCTGCCATGTCTGCATGAGCTATGTCTGCCATGTCTGCCATGTCTGCCTGAGCTATGTCTGTCTGGGCTATGTCTGCCATGTCTGCATGAGCTATGTCTGCCATGTCTGCCTGAGCTATGTCTGCCATGTCTGCATGAGCTATGTCTGCCATGTCTGCCTGAGCTATGTCTGTCTGGGCTATGTCTGCCTGAGCTATGTCTGTCTGGGCTGTGTCTGCCAAAGTCTCCCTACAAAATATGAACAAGGAAGCTCAGAATGTAATATACATGCACATTATCATAAAGACTTAGCACGATTGCATTCTAATTTCATGTAAGAAAAGATAAACAAAAATCTTACCCAGCCAATGGTTCCTTGTGCAGGAGGGTCTGGTTGGTCTTTGCACCATCCTGAGATGTGTCTTCTTCAGCTATGTCTGTCTGGGCTATGTCTGCCATGTCTGCATGAGCTATGTCTGCCATGTCTGCCTGAGCTATGTCTGCCATGTCTGCATGAGCTATGTCTGCCATGTCTGCCTGAGCTATGTAGAAGTAAAACAAAGATCAGGAATTGATACAATTAACTTACTCCATCCATAAAAGACACCAAAGGGAAAGAAATACAAACATTAAGCGACCAGACCATAATGGAAACCAAAACAAAAGAAGGCCATAAGGACAGTTACTTTCCCACAAAATGGCCATATGGCCATCCAAAATTAAAAGACACAAGTGATACACACACTAAGTAACAAACAACAACATAAATAAATCGCCACAGAAGATCCGCCTTGGAACGGTCAGTGGAAGATTTCCACTGGGGGGCTTAAATCGATTTTACGTGGCCACAATCCTCGCCCTTACTTCCGTCGCGATTTAGACAAATAATTTGTTCAGTCCGCATGAAGGCCTACTAACTCATCAGTGCAACATCTCCGTGAACACAAAAATCAAAGAACCACAGAGGTGAGACAACGGTGAGGACTCGACAGCAAGAAACCACTGAAATGCTGGAGCAAAAGAAAACCAACAGTTAGACTCCGATGGGCCTAACCAGAGACAGAGCATCAGGCACCAACCAACATTACCTTGAATTAGATCTCTCTAATTCTCAATAAGCCTTTACGTTGGAGCCGTCATAGAATCTGAGGCCTGACCCACCGGCGTGCAATTAAAGAGGGAAGCAAAGTTGCCAACCGTGATTGGGTTAACTACCATGCATGCAGTCTGTCGTATAATATCCATGTTGTACCCAATCTTTTTATATCTTCAGCTATGTCTGTCTGGGCTATGTCTGCCATGTCTGTCTGGGCTATGTCTGCCATGTCTGCCTGAGCTATGTCTGCCATGTCTGCATGAGCTATGTCTGCCATGTCTGCCTGAGCTATGTCTGCCATGTCTGCATGAGCTACGTCTGTCTGGGCTATGTCTGCCTGAGCTATGTCTGTCTGGGATGTGTCTGCCAAAGTCTCCCTACAAAATATGAACAAGACGGCTCAGAATGTAATATACATGCATATAGTCATAAAGACATAACATGATTGCATTCTAATTTCATGTAAGAAAAGATAAACAAAAATCTTACCCAGCCAATGGTTCCTTGTGCAGGAGGGTTTGGTTGGTCTTTGCACCATCCTGAGATATGTCTTCCTCAGCTATGTCACTCACCAGGATTGTAGATAGGTCAATCTCGACTTCTTCATTCAGTTTGTCCAGGATATTGTACAAATCATCTTGTGCCATTATCGTTTCCAGCGAAAAATCATCAGTCGACTGAAATGAGATAACAACTTTATTTTGAAGGAATGGTAAGTCACACGTATCCTGCTGAATTGCAGTTAAATGAAGCCAATTCTTCTGATACCGAGCCATTTTTAGACGGCGATGTTCCCCGCACCACTTCTTATGGTGTTTACATCTCTCAAATTATTCGCTTTGCCAGGGTGTCTAACCATTTGGCTGATTTCAATGCTCGTAATAAAACTTTAACGGCCAAGCTTTTACTTCAAGGGTATCGGTATGATATAGAGGATATTTGATTTTTTCAGTGTAAGATCGAATTTTATTTCACCGAATGAACACCAAAACTGTTATTTTCACGAGTGGCGTAGCCACGAGTGAAAATATAAGTTTTTGGTGTTCATGAGTGAAATAAAATTTGATCTGGCACTGAAAAAATCAAATTTTCTGTTTCTTACATGCTTTAAAAGGCAATATTTAGCGTCCCTAATGGTGTGACTCACTATCGAAGAAAATTATCTTTGTTCTGGGTCGTTTCGCGTCAATTTAGTGGTGCTCAACGTGTTTTGTGGGTATAATATTGGGTGTAAGTCAGCCAAAGAATCTACACAATTTGTTTTATTTTTGTTTCAGTCCGCAAAGATTTGCGTGTGCTTTTCTTTTAAATTCCAGCATAGAAAGTAACAATACGGCAATGCCATGTGTTTTCGCAAATGGACAAGAACAGCAAACTGGGAAGGTTTTGCACGTATGTGTAAGAGCAAAATAAGTATCTATTTAGTACCAATGACAATCTCCTACCACATTTTCAATTTTTCGTTCACGAGATATCAGTTCGTTTACATTTGACAGCTCACCTGTTGAATCTAAACAAACCAATGTTTTGATGGTATCTCACGAACGAAACAATGAATAAAAAAAAGGTGGATGATTATTGTCAGATTCCACGATTGCAACGCTTTTGAGCACGTGCAGAGCCTTTTCCGTTGTATTAACGTATGTCCGTCCCAAAAACCCTTAACATCGTCTTCTGGTTCTTTACACTCCGGAAGTTCAAAGAAAATTATATCCTATTCTAAAGAGATTGAGGAAATCACAATAAATGTATTTTTCAAATTCCTCTAAAGTGCAGTAAGTTTCTCAGATATAGGCACTCTCTGATCTTCTCTTAAAACAGGTACCCCACCCACATTTAAATATGATAAATCCTTAATGTGAACGAGATTTTTTGTGCTTCACAAACATTAAATTCAGCTACTGTTTTTCATTAGTCGATGCAAGCTCAAAATCATGACTTCAGTCCTCAAAGAAATATCTCACCTGAGAATGCTCTGAGTATTGTCCTCTGTCATGGGTTTGACATTCACTGATGGTCGACAATCCCTCTTCTGGCAGCATGGGTAGTAGAGGGACAAAATGGTTAGGTCCCCAGCTTAAGGCACTATCCTTGTCACCATTAATGTTCGACCACATGATTAATGCATTCACTGTGGAACGGCTTTGTCTTGGATAAATGGGTCTGTTTAAATCAGTGCGAACAGTTGCTCCACCATATTTTGGGTAAATTGAGTGAACTGTGCATCCTAGCACTGAAGCGAGGAGAAAAAGCTGCCATATGCCACAGAATGTTCCTGGTTTGGCGATTTTTACTATCTCTTGTCTATATATGTTTTGGATGCCAATGTCACTTAGAACTGCGTCTCCATAGAAGAAAGGTGAGTATGATGCGTATATCTTCGGTAAGTTTCTGAAGTTTCCCTTCTTATGTCCAGCATTCAGAATCTTCTTATTCAAGTAATGTGCTTCATGTAGTACTCCTTCCATCACCATTCGTGTCCTGATTTCTACATGGTCGGCATCCACTACGTACATTGCACCTGATCTGGGGAGACAATTCCCATCCCCGTATATTATAACTGGAAAAATTTCCTTTCCAGCTGGAATGTCGTCTGGTTTGAGACGAAGAGCCGCTTTATCGATAGTACAATCGTTGCCCACAACGGATGGTTGAGAAATTTTAACATCATACATTCCAACTTCATTGTCAGCCATTGTACAAGCTACTTGTAATTCATCGTATGTTTTGCAGCTCGTTAGTGTCTTCTGCAGTGTGGTGAAAAACTTTTTCCTTGACATGATTCCAGGTGATTTGTTAATTATGCTTTTTTTAACTCTTCCTGTTTGGTTTTCAGTAACAGTAAGCCCTTCTAATTTGTTTTCACTGCTACACTCTTCATCACTTTTCTTCTGAGATTTTGACTCTGTAAGGCTTTGCA
Source organism: Lucinisca nassula (assembly GCA_963580285.1). Lineage (NCBI taxonomy): Eukaryota > Metazoa > Mollusca > Bivalvia > Lucinida > Lucinidae > Lucinisca > Lucinisca nassula. Next base: position 23,009,615 of record OY757020.1, read on the forward strand.
GTTTATTCGTACTGAAGCCCTGTTCACTACGTGTTTTCTTCCTTTGCGATCTCGTCCCTTTCATGCTGCTACTTTCTTCATTAGGTTTCACTTTCTTCTGAGATGTAACAGTTTTCTTCTGAGATTTCACTGTCACACTTTTCTTCCTCGTTTGAGATCTCGTCTCTTTCATGTTGGTACGTTCTTCATCAGGTTTCGCTTTCTTTTGAGATGTAACATTTCTCTTCCTTCCACTTTGTTTTCCTTTGGCTTTCTTCTGTTGGACGTTCACTTTTCGTTTCTTTGACGGTTTTTGGCTCTTTCTCTGTACACGTTGCCAGTCTCCCACATGAGACGCATTCCTGCATCCATCCCCGATTCCGGTCTTACAATAATCGCAGAAGCAACTAAGGGATCGTGTAAATAAACCACTTTCTGAGCATGGATCCGGTTTCACGGCATGCAACTTCCTTGTTTCAGGAACTGCCTTAGAGGTACCTCTGTCTCTATTTACTGGGTCAACGAGAAGGAAAATTGTCCTCCTTTTGTGGTAACATTGTCCTTCTTCCTCTTTTTCAGGTTTGGTTAGGTTTTCTCTCGCAAATCGGAAGATATCAGCAGAGTCTTCTATTTTCGCTTGTCTGCTAATGACAGCTTTAGATGCTGATCGCTTTATGACGCCAAATTCACCATCGCATGGCCCTTTTCCATGCCGGCTGCCAAAGAAATGTTTCTCAATTGGAAATCCGAACTCTTCTACACTTCTTTCCACATCAGAAAATGGAAAACGTGATTTGAATTGTGAGCTAGCACCATCAGAAAAATGAATTTCTTTTTCTATCACAATATTTCTCTTCTTCAAGTGTTCATTCGCATCTTTAACCGCTTTATGCACTACATGACTGTCATGCTTCTTGTCGTCTGAAATGAAAACTATACTCTCTCGGGCTATTTCTGAACATCTTGATCCAGGACTCCGGTAGTATGCAACAATCGAGAAAAGGGACACTTGGTTATGGTACCAATGTACGTCCTGCGGTTCGTCCTGATACAAGCATGTGTAATTCTCCGCAAAATCCATGCAAAACACCACCCAATTCACTGGGACATTTTGAATTATCTCTATAAATTGTTCATGCTGCCATCTTGCAGTATGCAGATGTTTGCTGAATGTTTCAGCCTCGTCTTGCAATTCTTTCATGAACACCTTTACTGATCCAGTTTTAAGTTTTAACATTTTCCTTGTTTTCCGGACATTGTCTTTGATATATGACTGATTCTCCCATCTTTGCCATTTTACAGATTTGACATACTTAAGTGGAATAGCACCAGTCAGTTTAACAGTGCCACACAGTTCACAGTTCCTCTCGATACATTCTTTTCTTGGATACTTGTTGTTAGTAGGGCACAATGTAATTTTATCCAATTGATACTTGTCTTTTATCTTTGTGTCTTTCTTTGACATAAATTTGCTAATTGCCGAAATCTTCAATTCGATGTTTGTGCAATATTCACATAGGCAAGTATTGAACAGAGTTTTTCCCATCGTTTTCACGCACTTTGGTCGTAATGCCACGAATTTACTAAATCCGATGTTGCATTCTGGATTTTCTTGTCGGAACAGATTGTACGTGTTCTGTAAACTACTGTTCAAGTAGTGTTTTGACTCCATTTCTTTGACATTCACGTTCTTTTTTTCTGCTGTAACAGTCGCAACAGTCGCTTTCTTGAAAAACTGTTGAACTTGATCAACTGTTTCTTCGTCTATCCTGTCCGAGCGTATTTCCCTGTCATTCCAAACACCTTTTAAGAGTGACGATTTCGCCATGAAACTGTATGAAACACCTATTGGTTTTCTTTTTCCACCGACACTTGTTCTTGGTAGATACTGGCAAAGTAGTCTTCTCTTCCTTAGTGCTGCTTTAGATCTCTCCAGCTTAGTGGATTTTAACTCTTCTTCTATCTTAACCATACTCTCCAGTCTTGCTTTCTTAATGGGAGTTATTACTACTCCCACATCTGCCAATGCTTTTCTTTTATTTGGAGTACAATTCATGGCCAGACTTGCAACAACTTCGGCATACTTCTGTGGTGCAAATGGCAGTGACTTCCTCGCTCGAGAAAGTGCTTTCCTTTTACTCAAGTCTGTATTAAAGCATGGCATGTCATCAGAATTTTTCGCTGGTGTTTCCGTACTTTCCGATGTCTGGCAACTAACTTCTTTTTGTTCCAGTTTCTGTTTTTTTGCACGATAATTAAGCCTCCTTTTTTCATTTATTCGACGTTTCTTTTGTACTAACATTTTTTTTCTTTGTTCTCTCTTTTTTAGCTTCCATTCTTCCCTCTGTCCGTGAATCTGGTGTCTTGTTTTTGCTTTTTTCTTAGGTTTAGCATTCTCCGTGTTTGTTCTATCACCACTTTTTTCTTTCAGTTTCTGGTTTTCTCTCCATCTTCTCATTCTCGCTCTAGTAACTTCTCTGTGGTGTTGTCTTTGCTCATCTGTTAACGCTTGTCTGTACAGTCTATTTCTCTCCTTGTTTTGAGCTAGGTATTCCGCATAACGTACTGGGTCTTCTTTAAGGTTTAGTCTGTACTTCCTTGATAGTTCTTTTGATGTTTCCTTTTTCGGCTTTTCATCTTTGGGTGATTGATTCAATTCAAGTTTGGCCTTTAGAGCGACTCGTAAAGAGTAGGGCTTAGGCTTCATGGCTGCCCGAAAACAAATTTATGAGATCCTCTGTAAACGGAAACAGCGACATACATTTGGTCAAAACAATTTAACAGTCAGCAAAACTGTGATGATCACAATAAATTAGTCCTGAACTATAAGCGTAAAGCCCAGTTAGTTTCAACGGATACTGGTTCATATGCTGCATATAAATACAGTATGCTATACAATTTTGTGAGTCAAGCTAATGAGACGAGATTCCTATTGTGTCTTCTGTAACGACCACAATATCCTGAGCTACAAGCTATATGCCCGGTTAGTTTCAAAGGATATTGATTCACATGTTGCAGATAAATTTATACATATATATATATATATATATAGAGAGAGAGAGAGAGAGAGAGAGAGAGAGAGAGAGAGGTTATTTGATTTTTTCAGTGTATGATCGAATTTTATTTCAACGAATGAACTCCAAAATCAGTATTTTCACGAGAAGCGTAGCCACAAGTGAAAATACCGCTTTTGGTGTTCATGAGTGAAATAAAATTCGATATTACATTGACAAAATCAAACTTTCTGTTTCTTTTATGCTTCTAAACAAGGAAAATTGAATTTAACCCGGTTTGACGGGCATCACAACAGATATGTAACTTTTTTCTCGTGCGTTTCGTGTCAGTTTCGTGGTGCTTATCGTGTTCATTGGGTATTATAGTATTAGGTGCAAACGCACCTAGAAAAGGACAGGATACTGCATTGTAATGAATGGGTAGTGTGAAAATGGCAAAAATGGCCTGTTAAAAGGTAAGTTGACATGACGTTGCAATACAAACTCGATATTGATTGTGTTTATCATATATGATGCTGCTGATATTCAGTGGATCTAATTAATATGATATGAACACGTTACATAACACTTTGGCGGGAATAAGGATATCCTTAAAAAATTGTTTGCTGTGCTCCTACCCATCAATTTGTGAACGGGTAGGTAGGTATTTTTTTTTCCAGATCTTAAGATATTTAGGACTTCTTTTACTATAAATATATTTTAAAGGGTAACAAATGCTAGAGGATCTTGTATGAGTGGTCATGTATTATTGAATTTATTAAACGAGTTGAGGAAAAGGGATAAAATGCGAGGCTTTGCCGAGCATTTTATTACTTTTCCTCAACGAGTTTAATAAAATGCGAGGCTTTGCCGAGCATTTTATTACTTTTCCTCAACGAGTTTAATAAATGGGCCAGCGCATGGCAAAACCTACAAGATGGCTTGGGCGATCAGCGAAGACTCGGATCAGCCTGCGCATCCGCGCAGTCTGATCAGAGTCTTCACTGATCGCGTTTACCTGCTAGAGGCTACGATCTATGCAAAGAGACATTCGCAAAAGGTCTCGTCTTAGTGTATCGGTGCGCAGGTTGATTTCAGTCTCTGCTGGTCGCACAGGTCTAATTGTAGGTTTTGTCATGTGCTGGCTCAAATTTAATAATACATGAACACGAATGCAAGATTCTATTTATCATATGACATTAAAACGCATTTATTCACGATTTTTAAACAAAAAAGTCAATGCCCCACCATAAATAAGCGCGACGACGTTAAGGACGCCATAAGTGTAACGTAACGGGACGTATTTAACTAATTTGCATATTTAATCCACTAGTGGATTACGGAATTTAATGCATGACGTTATTACACTCTCAGACGCGACGTCATATGATAAAAAAAGAAAATATATTTTCAAATCATCTCTTTGCAACATTATCTGCAATTCAAAATATAGTTTTAGGCCAAATAAAAAATACCTGTGTTTCCTATTACATGCCAAATAAAAATTGGGTTGGTAGGTAGGCTTTTTTTTTCAGAGGCTGTTAATGTGGCAGGATGACAGGGTTGTAGAAGTAGCAAAGAATAGGTTTATATGCCTTTGCGAAGTGCTCAGTCTTGTGGCGCAGACAGATTGGACTAAAATTTCTGGACACAGAGCTCTTCAATCCTCCAGTCAGGCACATCTTTTTGTCAGAAAAATTTCCACCCACCACTAGTTCAAGTATGTAGCAGTTGGTGGCTGGCAGAAAGTGTGCACAGTGCACTTCCGCTGGCGCAAAGTGTGCACAGTGCACTTCCACTGGTTAACAGCTTGGGAGGTCTTGGCTTACCAAGGAACAGTGTAATCTTAATGACAGGAGCAGGCCATACCGCTATGGACTGGCTCATTATAAGCTCTACTGTCTATGCAAGCACAAATTCACTTTAATATAACTCGCCAGTCAAGTACTAGCACTGTCCGAATCTAAAAACAATGATGACTTACCTTTCCTTGGTCCGTTTGGTCATGACATGCAACTGTCGTCCCTTTTGGTGGACTGGGATGGTATCTCAGCCAAATGTCTTGTACAGAAGTCGCATGGGGAAACGAATTCAAACATTTGATGCCCAAAAAATGGTGACATTTGCTATTTTTTTTTCTGTTTCCGCTTGCTGAGATAGACCGACAGAATGGCAGCCACCATTGTTAAACATGTGGTCATACGACACTGATAAAACATGGGATTTCCATGGAGGGTACGACAAAGCGCGCCGATCGACAACAAAACCAACAATTAAATGTTAGGGTCGGCGTGTAAATATAAGGGTCGGTCGGACAACCGGAAACACAGGTATATTTTTATTTGGCCTTAATGAACTGAAAGTAGTGTCTGTCATTGGAATTTAACCATGATTTCAAAAAAAAAAAATTCTCAGAATGCCAATGAAATTTTTTGGGTAGGGTCAATTTTGGTGGGTAGAGCTCTAGGAGCACAGCAAACCAACAATTTTTTATGGTCGGCCTAAGTAAGGTGATTATGACGTCCATGTCAAAATAGACATTTTCTATAAATTGAACAACCGCCGACTTGTTAAACAGCGTTAAACTCTACTTTAAAATAAATTTAAATTCTGGCTATATATAACTGTTATTAATTCATTTTAAACAAATACCAGGTTACCGAATGGTGATGAAAATAGAGGTATATCTATCTATCTTCCAGTACGTCTAAACCCCCAAGGGGGACATAAGACGGGATTTATATATATTTATCATATGACGTCGCGTCTGAGAGTGTAATAACGCCATGCATTAAATTCGGTAATCCACTAGTGGATTAAATATGCAAATTAGTTAAATACGTCCCGTTACGTTACACACAAGACGTCCTTAGCGACGTTGCGTTTACTAATGGCGGAATATTGACATTTTTTAACATAAACGTGCATTAAATGCGTTTTAAATGTCATATGATAAATAGAATCTTGCATTCGTGTTCATGTATTATTGAATTTATCAAACTCGTTGAGGAAAAGGAATAAAATGCTCGGCAAGCCTCGCATTTTATATTTTTTCCTCAACTCGTTTAATAAATTCAATAATACATGATCACTCATGTAAGATCCTCTATATATATATACTTTCATGACACAACTTAAAGAATATTTTTATGAAAAAATAAGTATCAAGAAATCTTTCCAAATTGATTTTAAAGAATCATTAAAGTAGAAGTAAAGCAAAGATCAGGAATTGATACAATTAACTTACTCCATCCATAAAAGACACCAAAGGGAAAGAAATACAAACATTGAGCGACCAGACCATAATGGAAACCTAAACAAAGGAAGGCCAAATGGACAGTTACTTTCCCACAAAATGGCCATATGGCCATCCAAAATTAAAAGACACAAGTGATACACACAGTAAGTAACAAACAACAACATAAATAAATCGCCACAGAAGAGCCGCCTTGGAACGGTCAGTGGAAGATTTCCACCGGGGGGCTTAAATCGATTTTACGTGGCCACAATCCTCGCCCTTACTTCCGTCGCGATTTAGACAAATAATTTGTTCAGTCCGCATGAAGGCCTCCTAACTCATCAGTGCAACATCTCCGTGAACACAGAAATCAAAGAACCACAGAGGTGAGACAACGGTGAGGACTCGACAGCAAGAAACCACTGAAATGCTGGAGCAAAAGAAAACCAACAGTTAGACTCCGATGAGCCCGACCAGAGACAGAGCATCAGGCACCAACCAACATTATCTCTTTAATTTTCAATAAGCCTTTACGTTGGAGCCGTCATAGAATCTGAGGCCTGACCCACCGGCGTGCAATTAAAGAGGGAAGCAAAGTTGCCAACCGTGATTGGGTTAACTACCATGCATGCAGTCTGTCGTATAATATCCATGTTGTACCCAATCTTTTTATATCGAAGAATGATTTTACGAAATTGGGTGCTGAAGTCATTGCGGTTATATATTTTTCTGAATTTATATACTAAGTCACCATAAAATTCGGGTTCCGATAGACCTTGTTGCAGAAGAGATTTAAAAGTAGAAGTAAAACAAAGATCAGGAATTGATACAATTAACTTACTCCATCCATAAAAGACACCAAAGGGAAAGAAATACAACCATTAAGCGAGCAGACCATAATGGAAACCCAAACCAAGGAAGGCCGTATGGACAGTTACTTTCCCACAAAATGGCCATATGGCCATCCAAAAATAAAAAGACACAAGTGATACACACAGTAAGTAACAAACAACAACATAAATAAATCGCCACAGAAGAGCCGCCTTGGAACGGTCAGTGGAAGATTTCCACTGGGGGGCTTAAATCGATTTTACGTGGCCACAATCCTCGCCCTTACTTCCGTCGCGATTTAGACAAATAATTTGTTCAGTCCGCATGAAGGCCTCCTAACTCATCAGTGCAACATCTCCGTGAACACAGAAATCAAAGAACCACAGAGGTGAGACAGAGGTAAGTCCAATATTGAATTTTGAAATTCAATCAGAATGGCGTCTATAAAATTTTGAAAAGGCTTTGCATAGTTTATGGTACCGATAACCCTGATTAAGAAGTTTAGCCGTTAATAATTTATTACGAGTGTTGAAGTCAGTTACATGACTACACACTCTAGCAAATCGAATTAATTGCGAAATATAAACGCCATAGGATGGCGCACGAGGAACATCACCATCCAAAAAAGGAAAATTTACAATCTCAAAATCAAAGTCATCGCGTTTATCATAAATTTTGCACGAAACAAATCCATCTACAATAGATAGATGTTAATCCAAAAACGGGGCCTCGGTATCAGAAGAATTTGCTTTATTTAACTGAAGTTCTAGGGGGTAAATCTGACTGATCAAACCATCAAAATAGGTATTATCAATATTTAATAAATCATCTAAATATCTAGAAGTCGAGCTAAAAGCTTCAATAACTTCAGATTGGTTATCAATGGAAAGCGACAAAATGAAGTCTCTTTCATAACAATACAAGAACAGATCAGCCACAAGAGGTGCGCAATTAGTACCCATCGGAATACCCACAATTTGTCTAAATAACTTAGTACCGAATCTAATATAAATATTGTCAAGTAGAAAGGTGAGGGCATCACACACTTTCTGACATGACCAAAGTGTATAATTCTTATGCTCTTTAGAAGTGAAAAATGCATTTCTGACATTACATGCAAGATAGAGAGAATCTTCTCTGTGAAAAGCCCATTCAATTAAATCATTAAGCTTTTCTTTTATAAGATTATGAGGAAGTGTAGTGTAAAGAGTGGAAAAATCGTAGGTAGACAGACTAGAAGCACGAAACTGTCTAGATTTCAATTTATTTAAAACCTCATTCGAATTTTTTATAGACCAAAACAGATTTCTTCCTGATCTTTCAAAGACTTTATCACAATATTTAATTACATGCGTTTTAATAGCAGTAAGACAGGAAGTTAATAATTTAGAAAGTTCAGTGGTAGTGCAAGAACTAGAATTTGCTATAAACCGTGCTTTGTAAGGTTTTTTATGAAGTTTTGGTAACCAGTATAGCGTAGGAAGCTTGTCTTGGCCTTCGTTAACACACACAGCAAACTTGGTGGCTGAAAGACAAACATGTTTATCTACTATAGCTCTCTCTTCAGCCAAAGGCTGAAGTTCATAGGCCTTAGTACCACCAAGCTCCTGCTTAAGCGTGTTAACATAGTGGAGCCGTCACACAACGACGACGTTGTTAGCGGCCTTGTCTGCAGGGGCCAAAACAAACTTCTTATGAAATTCTTAAACCTCAGGATACTATTGGTTGGAAAGCCGAAACACTGAACATTAGAAAAGCAACTCATTGCAAAGTTGCAACTGTGCATCTTTTAATTAATTGTTAAGCAGAAAATGCATGGTTGACATGGACGTCGTCATGACGTTACTTGTTCCCTTCAAAGTAAGTTTATATGTGAGGTCATACGACTTTTATGACACAACCTTATCCACGACATAATAATGATGTTGTATATGAATATAAAATATAATACAATAAACAAAAACATGCATCATTACGTTAACACACAGGTCTGTGCAATATATAGAGGATATTTGATTTTTTCAGTGTAAGATCGAATTTTTAATCATCGAATGAACGCCAAAAGCAGCATTTTCACGAGTGGCATAGCGACGAGCAAAAATACCACTTTTGGGGTTCATGAGTGAAATAAAATTCAATCTTACACTGAAAAAATCTAATTTTCTGCTTCTTTTATGCTTTTAAATGCAATAATTATGCTTTTTCCAGGGTATCAGATTTGATAACCATTGTGGTTTCTTTGGATTGAAGAGCTCCAGACTGTCATAATCATCATTCCTATACATTATGTGAATAACCACTAGGCCATCAGGACTGACCACTCAGCCACTTTAATGCTTCTCAGATTAGTTTAAGCCTGGTAACAGAAAGACATACATGAGAGTTTACACACCACCCATACTGAATTACTGATTGTCCGTGCGTTTTGTTTTTCCCCCAGGTGAATGATTGTCGTGTCACTAGTAAACAATTCAGATCTATGGTCGAACATGCCAAATCACGTGTGATATTAAATCTTGCTTCAAAATCGTTAACACTACATGTAGAATACGAAATTGGGAAGACCATATCTTAATCTGTTGCGCAAATGACGATAAATAAGACAAAACAAATAAAATCGCAACATTTCCGAGAATAAAATTTCATCTTGCGTGTGCCAACCTCACCCACAGATCTCGTGTTAATAACTATTGGCAGACCTGTCGTTCAGTATCGTTCAAGTCGTTTCGCCCCAGACCACCATCTCTTCATTCTAGTTTCAATTTTCGCATTTTAAATTTCAAAACACAACTTTGGATTATATAACCGGAAAATAAACCAAAATCAGCCTCCCAGGTCGTTTCGTAATGTCTTTTTCGCCATATTTTCACACCTTAGTTGACGTGTCCTCAATGACATTTCCCCAGGACATTTTCAAGCGGTAATAAGACGTTTCGCCCCAGAGAAGGTCGTTTTGTCCCTATTTTTCATACTGGGACGCGTTTCGTTTACGATATCATGATTATGATTTAATCAGTAATCATAATCATGACTTGACAGTTTAGGAAACACCTTGATTAATGTTATCAGAATCGAGTTCGCTCAAAAAAAATTTAAAGGATCATAATACAGCTCCATATTCCATCCTGTCAGATAAAAAAAACGTTTTTTTTGCTGGTCTTTGCCTCCGAGTACGAGTCTTCATGAACATTTAAACCAAAAAATATCAGTGGAGCGTTCGCTTAAACCTTTTGACAATTGTAACATTCTTGTAATGTTGCGGCATTGTGCCAAAATGTATTACCAGGAGTAACAGTGTCTTTGAGGAGGACATCAAACGACATAATTTTGATGATCTTGTGCGATATCTTTATCATGTACGAGATCCTTTATTTATTATTTATTTTTTATTATTATTATTATTATTTCAAACGCGCCCCTGCTTTGCTAAACCCTAGTCATTTCGCCCCTATTTCACCCCTAGACGTTTCGTCCCCAAACCATCCGCTTCAGTTAGATTAGGGTAGGGTAAGTTATTGAGTGGTACGGCAGGGTGGGTAATTTGGAGTAGGACGAGGTGGGGTCTTGTGGGGTTGGGTGGCTTTGTTATTGTTGGGTTGGTGGACTGGGGTATTGTGGGATAAAGTAGGGTGAGGTTGGGTTGGATTTGTTTAGTTAGGGTTGGGAGAATAGTGTATAATAGGTTAAGATAGGGTATTGTGTGTTAGGATAGGGGTCGGAATGGGGTAGCATAGCTAGCGTATTGCGTGGTAGGGTCATGTCTGACGGGATGGGGTGAGGTTGGATATTGTGAGGATAGGTGGGGTGGTATAAGATTGGGCTTGGTATTATGACGGAATATGGAGTTCAGTATTGTGGGATAGGGGAGGTTGAGGTATAGAATGGGTAGATGGCTCTGGGTTGGATGAATCGGGACGAGGAAGGGCAAGTGTATAGATGGTGAAACGACTAGTGGGGCAAAACGACTAGGGAAGGAAGTGGTTTGGTGGCGAAATGACACGATTTCCCAGAGGAAACAAGACGTAGGGGAAGACCAAACTTGAAAATGCATTAATTTCATATAAATTTAATTTAAAACAGCTTGTTGCAATCGTTACCAAAAATTCGGAGACACACAACCGGGTCGTGTCTTTTGTAACGATCACATTCGCCATAAAATAGTTTTGTGGTCTAAAAATTACGAGCGTATTACTGAGCGTAGTTAAACGGGATTATGGTTCACCTGCTGCAAAAATAACAATGTCTTCAATCTGTAAAATGTAAGCAACCTGTTTTGATAAATATTTTATTTCAAAATTTTCTTACATCTATTATATACTTACAATTTATCTACTATCGTCACCCAAAACCCGGTGACACGATTCCTATCGGGTCTTTTGTAACGATAAAATAGTTACTCCAGGTTAGTTGTCGTCCAAAGTAACGAGGGAAAAGTCTGTATGGAGTCTTGTGTAACGAGAGTATAAAATGAATTCAACTCCAGTGTAACGCTATCTCGAACGCTTATGGGTCATTCAATTAATATGTTGCAAGTGTTGAAGGCATGTTGTTTTTTTTCATTAATTCGACAAAATTTGTAAAACATAAAGCAATTTAACACCCAGAATGAATGCTCGTCATTTTGTATTATGAGACACCATATCTTCCTATCTTGTGTAACGATCGTACAGGAATTTGGAGTCCTTTGGTAACGATGACAAGTGTATTTTCGTGTCCTTCCATGCTCCCAGTTTCAAAGCAGTAATTGCCTGTTACAAATCTAGCAGCTCTATTCTGAACTTTCTCAATTTCTTTGCTAAGAACTACCTTATTCCAAGATTGGGCGAACAAGACCTTTATATGCAGCCTCTTTTACATCCTGGGGGCACTGATGGAGATTTCGCCTCAGGAAACCAAACGTTCTATTTGCCTTAGTACACATGTTGTTAATATGAGTATTCCATCTGAAGTTGTGTGAGATTGTCACTCCAAGGTATTTAATGGAGTCCACATTCTCCAGGACCGTTCCCTTTAAGGTGTAAGAAGCCTCAACTTTATTAGATCTCTTCCTAGTTATCTGCATAATGTTGCATTTAACTGGCTGAAATCTCATGCCCCATTTTCGGGCCAAACATCCTAATCTATCTATGTCAGCCTGAAGTTTCAATGAGTCGTCTGTATCTCTAATTTCCCGGTAACAAACACAGTCCTCTGCAAACAGTCTTATTTCTGAGTCAATGTCAGTGGATGCTGAAGTGAAGTTGCTTACGTCACTTGATTTGTTGAAAATCAGTGAATGAGTGCGAGTTTTACAACCCACCAAAAGCTAAGGTCATACGGAGAGGGACCTCGGTTTAAAGACTCATCCCAAAGTCTGGAGAAGCCCGGGATCAATCATGCGTCCCCTGGTTTACAAGGCGAGAAGCGTAATCACTACACCACGGAGGCTTATGTTAAAAATCAGTCGAACAATACATCAATCATCAGTAGAATAGAAGTAAAATAAAGATCGGGAATCGATACAATAAACTTACTCCACCCATCAAAGATACCAAAGGGAAAGAAACACATCTATGAAACGACCAGACCATAATGGAAACCTAAACAAAGGAAGGCCATAAGGACAGTTACTTTCCCACAAATTTGCATTCCAAAATAGAAAGACACAAGTGTTGCACACAGTAAGTAACAAACAACAACATAAATAAACCGTCACAGAAGAACCGCCTTGGAACGGTCAGTGGAAAGAATTCCACTGGGGGGCTTAAATCGATTTTACATGGCCATAATCCTCGCCCTTACCTCTGTCGCGGTATACACTAATTTTTTTTAGTCCGCATGAAGGCTTCCTTACTCCTCATGAAAGCTGATGGGAGCTGTGGGTTGATTGTATCGACCTCCACTTCTATTTTTTTATGAGCGGCTGTTTATTTTTACTTCACCCAATCATTACCAAATGTACTTTTGGTTAGGTCTCACCTCCTGACCTGATCTAGTTTTGTTGCACGCAGGCTGTGGCTACCTAGCGTTGGAATCCGGGACAATAGCTGGAGCCTTGATTGCAATATTATGAGGTTCTTCTGAGGAGTAAATAATTTTAGAGGGTAGATTAGGAACCTTGTACGACGTTTTTTAATATGTTGCATAGGTGGGTCGGATACGGCAAAGTTTGTGGAGGTGTTATGTGTACGAATTTGCGGTACCGGCTGTAATCTGCACCTTGAGGTGTCTTCATGTTGTATAAATGTTCGCTATTCTGGGATATTACCTTTGCTGATTCCCATAGCTAATCCCTTTCAACATGCACAGAATCCCCAATTTTTAGAGGTGCGAGCTTCCGCGCTGTTCTGTCATAATTTTCTTATTTCTTTTCTTGCGACTCCATTATTTCCTTTCCCGCCATGTTTGAGCTTATTGCTCTCGGTGCAAGCTGTTCGTTTGTCGATGGTAGCATTGGCCTGAGCCGGCGGCTGAACATTAATTGGGCGGGTGTCAGGTCGCCACACGATTTCAGCGGGGAATTACGGTACTGGAATAGTGGCAGATACGGTCTCGGTTGTCATCCTTAGCTTTTTTGCAAAATGCGTTTCGCGACCTATACATATACCACAGCAAGGTCATTTGAGCTAGCATGAGTGGGGCTTGATATCTCATGAAATATTTTCCAGTCCTTACAGTACTGCTCAAACTGTTCGGATTTGAAATAGGCTGCTCCGTCGGTCTTTAGCTTTTCACAAATTCCAAAATAGAAGTGGAGGCATTGATCAGGAATCGACACAATCAGCTCCCATCAGAGACACCAGAGTAAAAGGAACACAAACATGAAACAACAGACCTAATGGAAACATCAATAGTGGAAAGCCAAAAGGACAGTTACTGTCCCACAAAATGGCCAATAGGCTATCCTAAATAAAATAATAAAAGCGACACAAACACCAAAAGACAAACCATAACAAAAATAAACCGCGACAGATGAACTTCATTGGAACGGTCAGCGGAAACGAATTCCACTGGGGGGCTTTAATTGATTTTACGTGGCCACAATCCTCGCCTTACTTCCGTCGCGATTTTGACAAATAATTTGTTCAGTCCGCAAGAAGGCCTCCTAACTCATCAGTGCAACATCTCCGTGAACACAAATAATCAAACAACCACAGTGATGAAACAACGGTGAGGACTCGACAGCAAGAAACCACTGAAACGCTGGGACAAAAGAAAACCAAGTTAGATTCCGATAGGCCCAGAGATAGAGCATTAGGCACCAACCAATATTACCTTGAATAAGATCTCTCTAATTCTCAACAAGCCTTTACGCTGGAACCGTCATAGAATCTGAAGCCTGGCCCACCGGCGTGCAATTAAAGAGGGAAGCAAAGTTGTCAACCGTGATTGGGTTAACCACCATGCATGCAGTCTGTCGTATAACATTTATGTTGTACCCAATCTTTTTATATCGGTACGGGCCTCCGTGGCCTAGTGGTTAAGAGCGCTGACTCTTGATCATTAGGTCTCTCACCGCTGTGGTTCCAGCCTCGCTCGGGTCACATGTGAGACGCCAAGTTCTGCAACGGAAGGTCAGGTGGTTTTTCTCCGGGTACTCCCGTTTTCGCCCACCTCTGATTAACGATCGGCTCGATATGAATGAAATAATCTTGAAAGGGCCGTAAAACCAAAACCCAAAAAATAAAAAAATCGTTTTTTATCGGAGAGTGATTTTACGAAATTGGGTGCTGAAGTCATTGCGGTTATATATATTTTTTTAATTTATATAGTATGTCGCCATAAATCTCTTCTGCCACAAGGTCTATCGGGACCCGAATTTTAAGTCCAATTTGAATTTTGAAATTAAATAAGAACGACGTCTATAACATTTTGAAAAGGCTTTGCTTAGTTTATGGTACTGTAACTGGTCTAACTCAGCCCATCGGAGTCTAACTGTTGGTTTTCTTTTGCTCCAGCATTTCAGTGGTTTCTTGCTGTCGAGTCCTCAACGTTGTCTCACCTCTGTGGTTCTTTGATTATTTGTGTTCACGGAGATATTGCACTGATGAGTTAGGAGGCCTTCATGCGGACTGAACAAATTATTTGTCTAAATCGCGACGGAAGTAAGGGCGAGGATTGTGGCCACGTAAATTCGATTTAAGCCCCCCAGTGGAATTCTTTCCACTGACCATTCCAAGGCGGTTCTTCTGTGGCGGTTTATTTATGTTGTTGTTTGTTATTTACTGTGAGTGTCATTTGCATCTTTTTATTTTGGAAGGCCATATGGCCATTTTGTGGGAAAGTAACTCCATATGGCCTTCCTTTTTTTAGGTTTCCATTATGGTCTGGTCGCTTCATGTTGGTGTTTCTTTCCCTTTGGTGTCTTTGATGGGTTGAGTAAGTTAATTGTATCGATTCCTGATCTTTGTTTTACTTCTACTTTAATAAACAAGTATCTCTTTGTACACTTCTACTTTAATAAACAAGTAGCTCTTTGTACAGGTATCACATATTTATTATAAGAACGGATGCAACGACATCTGGATGATTGGATTAAATCCGTTATGCTAGTGTGACAAAAAACAACGGGGTCCTGAAATAGAACATACAAAACCTACATAAGTTCTCATAATACAGCTATATGTATTCACATGTGATCTACGTTACTGTGAATTTTGTTCATAATGAAGTCAATATCTCTTCATAATAGTATAAAGCTTCATTGAATATATCCATTTAAAGGATATGTCATACCCTTAAATTTGACTTGTATATATAGTATCAGTCCTATATAGTATAAATATATAAAATACATTACCACATAATACTTTGGCATTAATCTGTTATTATGCCATAACAGGACTGATAAGAGAAAAGCATACTAAATATACATTTCATGAGACGATATTGTTATCACTCTCACTCATCATCTGATATAATGATGTGACCCATCAACCTCTTCTGCTAAAAAGCATTCAAATGAACAATATATGAGCCCCGCGAAGCGAATTTGTGTCTTCGAGCATTCCGTCATGACAAATTTTAACTGCGCTTGCCCAGCCATTCAGAGGGGCCAGGGATATGGCTTTCTGTCTGAAGGTTCCTCTTGATTCACTGCTTGTATGAGCGAGTAGGGAAGGTTCTGGCGAGACTGCGCGGATGCGCAGGCTCGCCTGAACCTTCGCTGCTCGCATAGGCGATAAGTACCAAAATCGCTTGACGGGGACCATATTATAAAGATAACTCACCGAACTGTGAGCCCAGACCAGAGTGATTTCAAACCATCACACAGGCATCCTGATTTCTCACATTGTGCAGTTAGTGCTGCAATTTAAAAGAACATATATGTGCAAATAATGTGCAATTAGTACTTTTAGTGCCGAGCTATTTTAAAATGTTTTCTGTGAAAGAAGATCTAGATATATGAGGCAAACAACATTTCATTGGTTCTTCACAAACGATACCAGTGTACTAACTTATGAATTAAGCAATTTGCCTTTTCCCTTTGGTCACATAAACAGAGGAATGCATTCAGTTTACCTTCCCTGTGAAATATAAAAACATCAGTATACCATGGTGAGCTTTTCTGAACTGTACAATAAGAAATCGTTTGGAAAGCTGTGTTGTGTTACTAATGACGAAACAAACATATTTACTAAACTACTAATTTATTCAGCTAGATGTTATTAGCTCAATGATCTAAACACAAGTGGCCTAATGGTTTACCTACAAAAGTATTTAAGAGGCTTCAGCAGCTCAAAGACCTAACATGATAAAACCTGATACAACACCCCCCTTTCCCCTTTTTTTAATCGTTAAATGTTATCATGAACACATGTATAAAATAAATCTTGAATTATCCTAGAAAATCATTGTCAACTTTCCACATAACACAAACGTTTATCTTAGATATAACTACTAACGGTAATTTAACTGGCAGATGAAACATTGTATAAATTCTTCAGGCTGAGAAAGAAATTAACCTTATGTGAACCATGATTATGTGTCTAATAAGTTTTCACGAAATATCAACAAATGAAAACATGAGCTGCTCTAGCCAAGCCACTACAAATCTATCTGCAGTCTATCTGGAGGTTTTGATATTCTACCAGAACGTGTGACAGTTACACCCTCAGGGAGTGTTTGTTGTACTTCTTTGGTAGGCTAACTGTTTAATAATCCATTGTTTTCACAACTGGATTCGTGACTGTTTTCACCGTTCGCAGTCTGGTTCAGTTTTTTGCATTTTTCACTTCTAAAGAGCATAAGAATTATACACTTTGGTCATGTCAGAAAGTGTGTGATGCCCTCACCTTTCTACTTGTCAATATTTATTGTCGCGCCTGCTATTAGCATGGCGCGATATAGGCGCCCGGTTTTCCGTCCGTTCGTTCGTCCGTTCGTCAAGGCGTCAACATTTGCGACCACCCTAGTTTTCACCCTAACGGTCAAGTTTATTTCTCAACAACTATAAGCGCTTCATTAATGATACTTGGTACAAACTTGTATCTAGGGATGACAACTTACATGCAAGCATCCATATTTGACCTTGACTTACATTTCATGGTTCACTGACTTTGTAAAATATTGCGACCACCCTAGCGTTCACCCTAATGGTCAAGTTTATTTCTCATGAACTATAAGAGCTTCATTAATGATATGTGGTACAAACTTGTTTCTCTGGATGGCAATTTGAATGCAAGCATCCATATTTGACCTTGACCTACATTCCATGGTTCACTGACTTTGTAAAATATTGCGACCACCCTAGCGTTCACCCTAATGGTCAAGTTTATTTCCCAAGAACTATAGGAGCTTTATTAATGATACTTCCTTTGTTTAGGTTTCCATTATGGTCTGGTCGCTTAATGTTTGTATTTCTTTCCCTTTGGTGTCTTTTATGGGTGGAGTAAGTTAATTGTATCAATTCCTGATCTTTGTTTTACTTCTACTTGGTACAAACTTGTATCTGGGTATGGTAACTTAAATGCAAGCATCCATGTTTGATCTTGACTTATATTTCATGGTTCACTGACTTTTTAAAATATTGCGACCATCCTAGCGTTCACCCTAATGGTTAAGTTTATTTCTCAAGAACTATTAGAGCTTCATTAATGATATTGGTGCAAACTTGAATCTGGGGATGGCAACTTAAATGCAAGCATCCATATTTGACCTTGACCTAAATTTCATGGTTCACTGACTTTGTAAAATATTGCGACCACCCTAGCGTTCACCCTAATGGTTAAGTTAATTTCTCAAGAATTATTAGAGCTTCATTAATGATACTTAGTACAAGCTTGCATTTGAGAATGAAATCTTTTGTGCAAGCATCTATGTTTGACCTTGACCTACATATCATGGCTCGATGACTTTGCGCCCCCACAGGCGCGACATAGCCTTCGGCGGAATTCTTGTATTAGATTCGGTACTAAGTTATTTAGACAAATTGTGGGAATTCCGATGGGTACGAATTGCGCACCTCTTGTGACTGATCTATTCTTGTATTGTTATGAAAGAGACTTCATGTTGTCGCTTTCCATTGATAACCAATCTGAAACTATTGAAGCTTTAAGCTCCACTTCTATAACTACAATGCTGTTACCTGAGCCTCATATTGAGACCAGAATTTTAAATAGGTCAAGTATATGGGGCCCCATACGCAGGCCAGAATTTTAAACAGGTCAAGAATATGGGGCTCATGTTGAGGCCAAAATTAAGATTCAAGATGAGACCAGAATTGAACCTCAAGTTAAGGCTTGAATTGAAGTAGGTCAGTATGTCGGTTGTGGAATGCGAAGCCAAACTGTTAAAAGGCCAAGACATTTTTGTCCTCGAAATGTGAGACCAAACAATGTTAATAGGTCAAGAATTTGACCGCAGAAGAATCTCAGTATGTTAGGTTCAGAACGTGAGGCCTAACTTTTTTAAGATCGAGACGATTTGTCTTCCAAATGGGAGTCCAGAAACATAATATGACAAAAAATTGGCCTCTGAGGCTAAAAGTTGTTTATTGGCAAGAAAACAATGTGTTTAAACATTTTATCATTGATTAATGGAAGCCAGATCGGGAGTACATGTAAACTATTTTAGTCAACACGTATTTACAAGTAGTCAGTAAGTCTTATATTAATTTATTAAATATTGTATTATTTTAATGAAAGTAAATTTTTCAGAAAAAGAAAAAAAAAAACTTGGGAATATTGTAAAGAGAAAAAAAGTATTTTCCATTGTATTTTTGCACACCATTTTTGAGATGCCTCCATTTTTTTTTTTTTTTTTTTTTTTTGCCAAAACAGTATTTGTTTACAGTATTATCTTAACCAAAGAACTATTTCTTTTTTCAGATCATTATGTCTGATTCGCCTAGAAAAAGGAAAAAAACAACAAAAGATGCAAAAAGCTCCAAGAGAGCAAACTTGGTCGGGCTCATCGGAGTCTAACTGTTGGTTTTCTTTTGCTCCAGCATTTCAGTGGTTTCTTGCTGTCGAGTCCTCACCGTTGTCTCACCTCTGTGGTTCTTTGATTTTTGTGTTCACGGAGATGTTGCACTGATGAGTTAGGAGGCCTTCATGCGGACTAAACAAATTATTTGTCTAAATCGCGACGGAAGTAAGGGCGAGGATTGTGGCCACGTAAAATCGATTTAAGCCCCCAAGTGGAAATCTTCCACTGACCGTTCCAAGGCGGCTCTTCTGTGGCGATTTATTTATGTTGCTGTTTGTTACTTACTGTGTGTATCACTTGTGTCTTTTGGTTTTGGATGGCCATATGGCCATTTTGTGGGAAAGTAACTGTCCTTATGGCCTTCCTTTGTTTAGGTTTCCATTATGGTCTGGTCGCTTAATGTTTGTATTTCTTTCCCTTTGGTGTCTTTTATGGGTGGAGTAAGTTAATTGTATCAATTCCTGATCTTTGTTTTACTTCTACTTTGGAGGCATCTCAAACAAGAGGGTCGGATGCCTCAGCTTATAGCAGTCAGGGATCTTCAGCATCTAGCAGTTGGGGATCTTTGGTGTCTAGCAATTGGGGATCTTCGGCGTCTAGCAGTCAGGGATCCTATGGTACCTTGTGTAAGGAGAGCCTGGGGAATTATGTGTGCGTAATCGTTTCAAGGTTCCAAGGGGCTGTGAACGTACACATAAGAAAATGCAAGCAGGAAGGAGAAACGTCATTCCCTACCAAAACGGGAGTGTCCTTAAATATGTTCTATAAAAGGGTTATCCTTTGGAAGCAAGGAATACACCACATAAGTGAACAATATCGAGTGTACATGTTTTCTGGGCCAGACAAGCTAGTTTCGGCCAATTAGGCCTCATCAGTGACCCTCAGATATCTTCAAAATTCCACAATGGAATCAATGATCCCAAAGGACAAGAAAATATAATCTACACTATGATGTAGGACAGGGAGACGTTTTACCGCCGCCACACATTCCCACACACCAGCTGTAGTGAAGTTAAATATGTTCTATAAAAGGGTTATCCTTTGGAAGCAAGGAATACACCACAGAAGTGAACAATATCGAGTGTACATGTTTTCTGGGCCAGACTAGCTAGTTTCGGCCAATTAGGCCTCATCAGTGACCCTCAGATATCTTCAAAATTCCACAATGGAATCAATGATCCCAAAGGACAAGAAAATATAATATACACTATGATGTAGGGCAGGGAGACGTTTTACCGCCGCCACACATTCCCACACACCAGCTGTAGTGAAGTTAAATATGTTCTATAAAAGGGTTATCCTTTGGAAGCAAGGAATACACCACAGAAGTGAACAATATCGAGTGTACATGTTTTCTGGGCCAGACTAGCTAGTTTCGGCCAATTAGGCCTCATCAGTGACCCTCAGATATCTTCAAAATTCCACAATGGAATCAATGATCCCAAAGGACAAGAAAATATAATCTACACTATGATGTAGGGCAGGGAGACGTTTCACCGCCGCCACACATTCCCACACACCAGCTGTAGTGAAGTTAAATATGTTCTATAAAAAGGTTATCCTTTGGAAGCAAGGAATACACCACAGAAGTGAACAATATCGAGTGTACATGTTTTCTGGGCCAGACTAGCTAGTTTCGGCCAATTAGGCCTCATCAGTGACCCTCAGATATCTTCAAAATTCCACAATGGAATCAATGATCCCAAAGGACAAGAAAATATAATCTACACTATGATGTAGGGCAGGGAGACGTTTCACCGCCGCCACACATTCCCACACACCAGCTGTAGTGAAGTTAAATATGTTCTATAAAAAGGTTATCCTTTGGAAGCAAGGAATACACCACAGAAGTGAACAATATCGAGTGTACATGTTTTCTGGGCCAGACTAGCTAGTTTCGGCCAATTAGGCCTCATCAGTGACCCTCAGATATCTTCAAAATTCCACAATGGAATCAATGATCCCAAAGGACAAGAAAATATAATCTACACTATGATGTAGGGCAGGGAGACGTTTTACCGCCGCCACACATTCCCACACACCAGCTGTAGTGAAGTTAAATATGTTCTATAAAAGGGTTATCCTTTGGAAGCAAGGAATACACCACAGAAGTGAACAATATCGAGTGTACATGTTTTCTGGGCCAGACTAGCTAGTTTCGGCCAATTGTTTGTTGATTTGGTACTGACTGCCCGTCTCTGTAGAATAAAAATCAGAAATGTAAAGCCTATGTAATTACAGTGGAAGTGTTGAAAATTGTATGGGTTTTTCACATACGAGCCATGGAGAGCCGACGAGGACACTAGATCTACTATGAGTTGCTTTGGAACGGGCCAATTGTTTGTTGATTTGGTACTGACTGCCCGTCTCTGTAGAAGCCTATGTAATTACAGTGGAAGTGTTGAAAATTGTATGGGTTTTTCACATACGAGCCATGGAGAGCCGACGAGGACACTAGTTCTACTATGAGTTGCTTTGGAACGTCTCCTTGAAACAAGTCGTCAGTGGTGAACGCATATTGCCCTCTCGGTATTGCATAAGTCTTAATGACTGAACGCGTATACGGATACAATGCCTCTGTTTGACCTATTATGACGCTGGGGTTGACCTTAACTGTAGCTATTTGGAGACAGGCGTCCAAGAGTTTTATTTTGAATGCCTCCTATTCGTTTTCTGCTGCCAGTCTGAATGCGTTGTTGTTCTGCCAGAGTTTTATATTCAATGGTACACCATTTAATAATAGTCTGTCCTGTTGACAAAGGTCCACATTTAATTTTCCTATGATATCTACTACTTTTCCTCCATCAGTATACTTTGATCGCTCCAGTAAGCCAGCATTTGCCCCTGCAGGGTCTGTTACGTCAGCGCTACCGCTTGTATCCATTATAAAACCTTGGCAGGCCAGTTCAAGCTGACTGCAAGTTGTAAGCAGTGTATCGATATAGCCTTTGTAGTAATTGGTGGTACCTGTTTCTACAATTGGTGTTTGTTGGATGTTGAAATCCACCTGGGAAAATAAACTGTGTAATGGTGCATTAGTCAATCCTACTTTTGCTCCAGGAGAGATGTCTTCATCGCTGCTAGTCACGATTTTCAGTTTTAACAATATTAAAGTTTTCGTGCCAGACACGTGAAATTCGATAGCTGACCCATCCGTTAGTTGATTTATAGGTCTAAATTTTATCCATTCTGTTTTTCTTGTCCCAGCTTCAAGTTCAGGTTGTTGAAATAATGCAATATCATTGTCGTGAACGTCGTGAAACATGATTATCTATGACAATGCATCCGACACTCTCAGTTTTTTGGCCTTGACTGGACATTTGAAGGGGGATTTTCGCTTTGCAGCTTTACCCTTATAATTTTTTGGCGATGAAAGATCTTCTTTGAGTTCTGATTTTGCTAATTCTATGTCTTGGGCAACTGGGGTCACAAATTTGACATTAGGTCCGCAGGCTGATCCACCAGACTGATCACTAGAGACGAGATATCTTCCATAAAAAACTGGGTGTATTTTTCCTTCAGCCATTGCACTGAAATGGTGTTTCCACTTTTCTACATCCATAATGGTTTTCGGAAATGCAGAGTGCAGCGTAATATGGCGTCTGACTGACTTGTTAAAACCTTAAGCGATGTTCCCCTTATGGATATAGTCAAGCGATGTTCTCCTTATGGATATAGTCAAACGGTTCATCACATCCACTTAAACCTTAACAAAGTGAGGATCAGAAAAAATCAAGCTAGAGAAAGTACTTTTTTTCCTAACTTATTGATTGTCAATAACTCTCAACACAGGAAAAAAGGTGTTTTCTACGAACGATTTTTGACAAATGTCAGAACAAACATACATCCATTTTTCTGTTAGATTCGTCGTTATTTCTTTAAGACAGCATTCCCACCTTCCATCAAATAAAAATGTCTTTGGTAACTCGACAGTGAATTCCGTAGCTGTATTGTTGGGATATTGTTCTTTTGAGTTTTCATTACTAAGGTACATGTAGTGCTCTCTTTCCGCCATATTCAGAGCGAAGGTATATGCCTGTCGTACGTGTTCCCTTATGCATTTGTCGCAGAGACTTCCAGTAGGTCCTTGCCTCGTCTATTGCAGTATCAATGATGTGTGAGAGTTGTTTAAGAGTCCTCCACTGTTGAATATTCAGCTGAAATCCATTTTCGATAAAAGTTTTTTCAACATGTCGAATATCAAGGACAATAGTCTGGTTTTCATTGCACACTGTGAGCCACAAATCATTTCCCAAACTAAACTGCTTCACATATGCCCTTGCTGTTTTCCCTGACTTCATAATCAAGGGGTAGTGTTCGCTTTGATTCCGATGCACAGATAAGCACAATACCAGGCAACAGACATAATATCACTAACATTGCAGCTGGAGAGACCTTTTTTACAATTTTCAGATGCCTCTTGAGACTGTCACTGGTTAACCAGTACTGAGGTAAAAAAGAATCCGAAGATGACATGATTCGTCGAAGGTAGTACGTGTATTTGTTCTCAATACACCCTTATGCATTTCATGCTTAAGAATAGTTTTTTACATCTTTTTCTGGAATCCAAGAATCATACTTTTTGGGCCAGTGTAACCATCGCACGAGTACTTCTTTGACCTTATTTCTAGTACGCCGTTTAATGATTTTCTCAACAGCATATTCTGTGAACTCATTTACATTAACCGGTTGTAATTCCATCGAATAGAAGCTGCCTTCTATGGGTAAACCCTCGAAGTCTTTTAGCCGAAACTACGTAGTATGACCCATCTTCTTTCTTATGAATGTTTTCATTGCTCTTAAAGGAACTCATTTTTGATTTTATTTGCCTTCACTGCAGCTGGTGTTGTGCCGTGTGGCGGCCGTACAACGTCTCCCCGTACATCGACCATAGTGCAGTTTATATTTTTCTTTTGGTCCTTTGAGATCAGCGTGAATATTCCGAGAAATCAGAAATAAATTATTGGTTTAGACTCATTTTCTAGACAGGTTTATAATTATTTGGACCCCATTTTGATTTATATCAGTCTTTGAATCGACTGCCTATTTGAAATTCGCAAAATTGCAGTATGTTTCCTCTGGCTTTCTTTGCCGGATCATTACAGGGTCACTGATGAGGCTTTATTAGCCGAAACTACGTAGTATGACCCATCTTCTTTCTTATGAATGTTTTCAATGCTCTTAAAGGAACTCATTTTTGACTTTATTTGCCTTCACTGCAGCTGGTGTTGTGCCGTGTTGCGGCCGTAAAACGTCTCCCCGTACATTGACCATAGTGCAGTTTATATTTTTCTTTTGGTCCTTTGAGATCAGCGTGAATATTCCGAGAAATCAGAAATAAATTATTGGTTTAGACTCATTTTATAGACAGGTTTTTAATTATTTGGACCCCATTTTGATTTATATCAGTATTTATGTTGTTGTTTGTTACTTGCTGTGTGTATCACTTGTGTCTTTTGGTTTTGGATGGCCATATGGCCATTTTGTGGGAAAGTAACTGTCCTTATGGCCTTCCTTTGTTTAGGTTTCCATTGTGGTCTGGTCGCTTAATGTTTGTATTTCTTTCCCTTTGGTGTCTTTTATGGGTGGAGTAAGTTAATTGTATCAATTCCTGATCTTTGTTTTACTTCTACTTTGAATCGACTGCCTATTTGAAATTCGCAAAATTGCAGTATGTTTCCTCTGGCTTTCTTTGCCGGATCATTACAGGGTCACTGATGAGACTTTATAAGCCGAAACTACGTAATATGACCCATCTTCTTTCTTATGAATGTTTTCATTGCTCTTTAAGGAACTCATTTTTGATTTTTATTTGCCTTCACTGCAGCTGGTGTTGTGCCGTGTGGCGGCCGTAAAACGTCTCCCCGTACATCGACCATAGTGCAGTTTGTATTTTTCTTTTGGTCCTTTGAGATCAGCGTGAATATTCCGAGAAATCAGAAATAAATTATTGGTTTAGACTCATTTTCTAGACAGGTTTTTAATTATTTGGTCCCCATTTTGATTTATATCAGTCTTTGAATCGACTGCCTATTTGAAATTCGCAAAATTGCAGTATGTTTCCTCTGGCTTTCTTTGCCGGATCATGACAGGGTCACTGATGAGGCTTTATTAACCGAAACTACGTAGTATGACCCATCTTCTTTCTTATGAATGTTTCCATTGCTCTTAAAGGAACTCATTTTTGATTTTTATTTCAATGTATACATAGGAATACCATCCCTTCTAAATCTTGATTTAATGCGAAACAGCTCACCGGTCCATTTCTGTGAATATTGTCTATCAAAGGGGTGTCGAATGTGTGAAAGTCTAACTGTTTGGCCAATGAATAGTTTGAATTTTTTCTGCTTGACTATTTCTTTTGATTTCTTCCTTAGCATAAACTGCTCGAGTCGGCTATCAGCCTCATTTGCCTTAGTTATTGATGCAGGTGTTCTACCTAGACTCTGGTGTTCTGTAAGATTATAACTGCTTATTATTGTGTCCAAAACATCCAAATAACGCTTGGATCTTTGTTTCTTCAAGTATCTGTAAATTTTATGTTTGATTGTCTTTATGATGATGATGATGATGATTTCGTGTTTAACGACGCGTCAACCCTCTTTGTGGGTCATAAGCGTCAAACGGTTAATGGTTAAACGGCAAGAATAATTATGATGATATTAAAAGTAAAGTCAGAATGATAATGTATAAAAATCTGAAACAGTTAAATCTTATGAAAAAGTCCAATTTCTTTTAAGAATAAAATAATATTATCAACAGGTACATCTCGAAACAGTTGTTGCAAAGTGTCAGCTTTGAAATATAAAATACGTGAGGGTGAAAAGTCAACACAGTCAATTAAGATATGTTTCACAGTGAATGGCTGATCACAACCTACACAAGAAGGCTGATCATCACCATTAAAAATATAAGAATGAGTAACTCTAGTATGGCCGATGCGCAGTCGTGTTAATACTACGTCCTCTTTTCTGGAAAACTGTGGAGGAGAGCATTTTGTACTAACGGCAGGTTTAATGGCACGGAGTTTGTTATTTATTGCACAGTCCCATTCGCCTTGCCATTCCGACAAGATGTATCTGTTGATAAATGGTTTAAAATTATTAAAAGGAATTTTAAAAACAGATGGATCAAGATTGAGCGATTCCTTTGCTTTCTTGTCAGCATATTCATTGCCGACAATGCCAATATGGCTCGGAAGCCAACAAAACAAGATTTGGTGTGTTTTAGAAATTTCATGATGTTTTTCGATCAATTTTTGAATTTGAGGATTTTTAGATGATGAATGGTCTAAAGCCTTAAGCACAGAAAGTGAATCAGAAAATATAATTGCTTTTTGAATTGTTGAAGAAATGATAAAATCTAAAGCTAGGTCTATTGCTTTGGCTTCAGCTGTAAAAATAGATGAACCATCTGGAAGGCGCATGGTTTTGTGCGTATCTTTAGAAACATACGCACAACCAACTTTATCTCCTTCTTTGGAACCATCAGTATAGACTTGCTGGTAATCATCGTAACGTGATTGCAGTACCTGAAAGTTTTGTTTGAGAAGTATCGGATTTGATTCGGATTTTTTGCCATCATGTAAGTCGAACAGAATAGAAGGTTGTTTAATACACCAAGATGGAACTTCGGCGGTTTCATGTTTTTGAATATTTTTAAGGTCGATGCCTGAATTTTCCAGCAGTGGTAAAATACGTAATCCAAAAGGTTTAATTGCTGTGGATTTAGTTTCATACCTATCTACAAATTGAGGTCGAAATGAAATTTTGGATGCTGGGTTAGATGGATTTGCAGCAAGTCTAATAGCATACTGAAGAGAAAGTTTCTCTCTGCGCGAGGTTAAAGATGGTTCACCTGCTTCTACATAAAGGCTTAATACGGGAGAAGTACGGAAGGCTCCCATGGCCAGACGAAGGCCTTGGTGATGGATAGTATCCAAGGATTTTAAATAGGACTTTCTGGCAGAACCATAAACAACAGACCCATAATCTAATTTAGATCTTATTAAAGACCGGTAAAGATGTAATAAATTATACCGATCTGCTCCCCAACTTGTATGAGCTAAAACTTTCAAAAGATTCAAAGCTTTTAAGCATTTCGCTTTAAGATATTTAATATGGGGAATAAAAGATAACTTTTGATCAAATATGACCCCAAGAAATTTGGCTTCTTCAACAACAGGAATTTGTGATCCGTATAAAAACAGGGAAGGATGTTCGTGTTTCTTCCGTAGTTTACAAAAATGAACACACTGCGTTTTCGACTTGGAGAACTTGAAACCATTTTTTTATCAGTCCATTCTTCTATTCTTTTTAAATTTTGTCCCCCAGGTATTAGACTTCCTGCCTTGCCGTGGCCCTGGGGGCTCAATTCCCACTGGGCACATTGCCGCTGTGGTCTCTGTGCCCACCGGGAAGAGCTAAAGGAAGTACCATCCGTTTGCCGTGGGTGGCGTCCTGTAAGCCGGAAGAAGGGATCCTGGAGGTTGAGGGTTACCTGAGGTGGCGGTGCTTCAGGTACCCAACACGCCTCTTTGGCCTGGCTTTTCGGTGTAGACGGGTGGCCGTGCGGTCCGGCACGGTCAATCGGCTGGTCGCGCCGAGCCCTAGAGATACCGCTTTGCTTTCTCTTCAACTCTTTTTGTATCTTTCCTGATACCAACCATATGCCCATTTACCTTACCCTTTTCTATCTTTTTATCTCTAGAAGGCGGTGGCTAAACGGATCAATCGTGTAGGCATTTTGTTTATGCGAGTATATCTCACGTGTATCTCTAACACCTGCGAGTTGGATAACCACTCCATTATGGTGTTCCCTTGTAGGGCTCCACGGAGGGCGGAGAGCACTTGGGATGAAACTAGAAATTTTTCCTTATGCCTCATGGAAAAAAACATAACCGCAACGCAGCTAAACGTAAAAAAGACGAGGATTCATCCGGAACGGATGAACCCAGTCAACAGTCAAGTCAGCAGTCTCAGCATTCTACTCAACAGTCTAGTCAGCAGTCTGCAGCACCAAAGTCAACCAATTTTCCACGTTTCTTGGTAATGACCTCCAGTGACGATGCACGCACTGTGTCCAGTTTATCACCATTCGTGATAGAAAAAAGCATAGTGTCCATTGCCGGACATCCCAAAAGCATAAAAAAGCTTAAGTCAGGTGACCTTTTATTAGAAGTCGAGAGAGAACAACAGGTGAAAAGCCTGCTTGGTACCACAAAGCTCTTCGATCTCAAGGTCAAGGTTTCTCTGCACAACACACTTAATTCATGTAAAGGTGTCATCCGCAGCCCAGAGCTGCGTCCTTGTACTGATGCAGAGATCATTGACAACTTGAGATCTGAGGGCGTCATTGGCGTACGTAACATCCAAGTTCGTAGAGGTGGTGTATTGAAGCCAACAGGTACTTACGTGTTGACTTTCAATACACCAGTTCTGCCCAAGAAAATCAAAGTAGCTTACCTTTCAGTTAACGTAGAGGTGTATATACCAAACCCTCTGAGATGTTACTCGTGTCAGGTTTTTGGCCACCACGAAAGCAGATGTCAGAAGAAGCAACTCTGTCCAAATTGTGGTGAAGAAAAGCATGTCGATAACCATCAAAACTGTAAGAATGAGGCCAAATGCGTCAATTGTGGTGGCAAGCATGCTGTTTTCTCTCGAGATTGTCCGGCATGGAAAAAAGAAAAAGAAATACTTACTGTCAAATACCAAAGGGGGTTAACATTCCCAGAAGCACGGAAAATTGTTGACGAGCGATACACAACACCAACGACCAGTTACGCCAGCATCACAAAGGGTGCTGGTGTACAAGTTTCTACCTCCGCAACGCAGACTGTTGAATCATGCATAGCTGAACTGAAAAAATCTGGTGCATGGAGTAAATCCACTCCAGCACAACAAAGTTCAACCAAATTATCAAATGGCGCAATCCAGGTTGCTTCGGATCGGTCGACAGCGACCGTACCGAAGCCAGCGCCACATGTAAAAGAGAAACTCGACTCGGGTCGAACTAATAAAGGATCGGAAGATCCGAAAAAAACAATTGTCTCAAAAACAGACAGACAACGCAAAATGGAAAGAGACAATATAAGATTCCAGAACAGATTCGGATCTTTGAGTGACAGTGATATGGAGTTCGCTGAAACTCCATCATCACCAAGTGGCAATAACAGATCGAGGTCAGCAACACCACGAGCTGGTGGTAGCAGATCTATATCACCAATTGCAGCTCCAATGTAGTTTCTAGTCTTAATCTCTTCAAATAATGGATTTAAAACACAAAATAATACAATGGAATTGTCGAGGTCTTAAATCAAACTATAATGAACTCTTATTACTTATTTCGTTATTAAACCCGTCGGTGTTTTGTTTGCAAGAAACTTTTTTAAAAACTGATGACAACCTTGATGTCAGGGGTTTCAATACATACAACTATATCTATTCTGATGGTAACAAACCATCTGGTGGCAGTTCAATTCTTGTTAAATCATGTTTACCACAAAGAGAGATCAAATTAAAAACAGACCTACAAGCTGTAGCAGTATCGGTTTCTCTGGATAAAGAAACTACAATATGCTCTTTATATATTCCACCCTCATTTTCTTTAAAGCCCGAACATCTTGACTCATTGCTGAGTCAGCTTCCATCCCCATATCTTTTAGTTGGCGACTTCAATGGTCACAATATTCTATGGGGCTGTAAAGATATCAATAACAGAGGAGCACTTGTTGAAGATTTTATTGCAAAGAGCGATCTTTGCTTGATGAATGATAAATCTTATACTTACCTTCACCCAGCGACAGGTCATTTGTCTTCTTTAGATCTCTCTTTGTGTCATCCATCTCTCTTCTTGGACTATGACTGGTCTGTTCATGATGATCAGTGCGGAAGTGATCACTTCCCTGTTATAATTGAGAGCGTAAACGAACAAGATGAGGACTGTAGCCAGAAATGGAAAATGAATAAAGCCGACTGGGAATTATTCCGTAATTTATGTGAAGAAGAGTTATCAGTTGGTCACTTAAATGAATCATCTGACATTGTTTCTGATTTCACAGATAAACTAATTAATATATCAGAACAATGCATTCCAAAGACCTCCACAAATACCAAGAAAAGCAAGCCTTGGTTTAATAATGACTGTAAAGAAGCTATTCAAAAGCGCAAACAGGCTCTAAATAAGTTCTGCAAAAGTCCCACTTCAGAAAAGCTAAACGACGTTAAAGTTTTTAGAGCTAAAGCTCGGCGAACAATCCGAGCTTCCAAACGAAAGTCATGGAGAGAATATGTCTCCAAATTGAACTACAAAACCCCCATTAAAAAGGTTTGGGATATGGTACGAAAAATTTCAGGAAAAACAAAGTCCTCTAGTTTTACACATTTAAATACTGGTTTTGACACAAAAGCTTCAACTAAAAAAGATATTTCAGATACTCTTGGTCACACATTCTTGAGAAATTCATCATCGCGTAATTATTCTGACACTTTTAGAAATTTCAAAAAGGACCAAGAGAAAAGAAATCTTAACTTCAAATCCCAAAATCACGAAGAATACAACACACCTTTTAACTTATCCGAACTCGTTGAAGCCATTGAAAAATCACATGATACGGCAACCGGCCCCGATGAAATTCATTATCAGATGCTTAAGCATCTGCCAAAAAGTTCTCTTACAACACTTTTAGATATCTTTAATAATATTTGGGAAACGGGGGTCTGTCCTGAGAGTTGGCGTGTAGCTACAGTTGTACCAATTCCGAAACCAGGGAAAGATCATGCAGAACCTACAAATTATCGTCCGATAGCTTTGACAAGTTGTTTGTGTAAAACATTGGAGAGAATGATAAACAAGAGATTAGTCTGGTACTTAGAGTCCAACAACCTCATTTCAGAATATCAATCGGGTTTTCGTTCGGAACGTAGTACCAATGACAATTTAATAAGACTAGAAACATTTATACGAGATGCTTTTATTAACAAAGAACACGTAGTAGCTGTCTTTTTCGACTTGGAGAAAGCATATGATACAACATGGCGTTATGGAATATTGAAAGATCTACATAACATTGGCTTAAGAGGAAAACTTCCCAGTTTTATTGAAAGCTTTTTAGGGGAGCGCATGTTTCAGGTGCGTGTGGGGTCTACCCTGTCAGATTTCTATGATCAAGAACAGGGTGTCCCACAGGGTAGTATTCTTTCAACTACGCTATTTAACATCAAAATAAACAATATTGTACAATGTTTGGACGACAAAACTGATTGTTCATTGTATGTTGATGATTTTTGTATATGTTACCGTTCAAAAAATATGAAAACAATTGAACGAAAGTTACAACAAAATTTAAAAAGAATAGAAGAATGGAGTGATAAAAATGGTTTCAAGTTCTCCAAGTCAAAAACGCAGTGTGTTCATTTTTGTAAACTACGGAAGAAACACGAACATCCTTCCCTGTTTTTATACGGATCACAAATTCCTGTTGTTGAAGAAGCCAAATTTCTTGGGGTCATATTTGATAAAAAGTTATCTTTTATTCCACATATTAAATATCTTAAAGCGAAATGCTTAAAAGCTTTGAATCTTTTGAAAGTTTTAGCTCATACAAGTTGGGGAGCAGATCGGTATACTTTATTACATCTTTACCGGTCTTTAATAAGATCTAAATTAGATTATGGGTCTGTTGTTTATGGTTCTGCCAGAAAGTCCTATTTAAAATCCTTGGATACTATCCATCACCAAGGCCTTCGTCTGGCCATGGGAGCCTTCCGTACTTCTCCCGTATTAAGCCTTTATGTAGAAGCAGGTGAACCATCTTTAACCTCGCGCAGAGAGAAACTTTCTCTTCAGTATGCTATCAGACTTGCTGCAAATCCATCTAACCCGGCATCCAAAATTTCATTTCCACCTCAATTTGTAGATAAGTATGAAACAAAACCCACAGCAATCAAACCTTTTGGATTACGTATTTTACCACTGCTGGAAAATTCAGGTATCGACCTTAAAAATATTCAAAAACATGAAACCGCCGAAGTTCCATCTTGGTGTATTAAACAACCTTCTATTCTGTTCGACTTGCATGATGGCAAAAAATCCGAATCAAATCCGATACTTCTCAAACAAAACTTCCAGGTACTGCAGTCACGTTACAATGAATACCAGCAAGTCTATACTGATGGTTCCAAAGAAGGAGATAAAGTTGGTTGTGCGTTTGTTTCTAAAGATACGCACAAAACCATGCGCCTTCCAGATGGTTCATCTATTTTTACAGCTGAAGCCAAAGCAATAGACCTAGCTTTAGATTTTATCAGTTCTTCAATAATTCAAAAAGCAATTATATTTTCTGATTCACTTTCTGTGCTTAAGGCTTTAGACCATTCATCATCTAAAAATCCTCAAATTCAAAAATTGATCGAAAAACATCATGAAATTTCTAAAACACACCAAATCTTGTTTTGTTGGCTTCCGAGCCATATTGGCATTGTCGGCAATGAATATGCTGACAAGAAAGCAAAGGAATCGCTCAATCTTGATCCATCTGTTTTTAAAATTCCCTTTAATAATTTTAAACCATTA
Source organism: Lucinisca nassula (assembly GCA_963580285.1). Classification (NCBI taxonomy): domain Eukaryota; kingdom Metazoa; phylum Mollusca; class Bivalvia; order Lucinida; family Lucinidae; genus Lucinisca; species Lucinisca nassula. The sequence continues at coordinate 23,042,639 of OY757020.1, forward strand.
ATCAACAGATACATCTTGTCGGAATGGCAGGGCGAGTGGGACCGTGCAATAGATAACAAACTCCATGCCATTAAACCTGTCGTTAGTACAAAATGCTCTCCTCCACAGTTTTCCAGAAAAGAGGACGTAGTATTAACACGACTGCGCATCGGCCATACTAGAGTTACTCATTCTTATATTTTTAATGGTGATAATCAGCCTTCTTGTGTAGGTTGTGATCAGCCATTCACTGTGAAACATATCTTAATTGACTGTGTTGACTTTTCACCCTCACGTATTTTATATTTCAAAGCTGACACTTTGCAACAACTGTTTCGATATGTACCTGTCGATAACATTATTTTATTCTTAAAAGAAATTGGACTTTTTCATAAAATTTAACTGTTTCAGATTTTTATACATCATCATTCTGACTTTTTACTTTAAATGTCATCATAATTATTCATGCCGTTTAACCATTAACCGTTTGACGCTTATGACCCACAAAGAGGGTTGACGCGTCGTTAAGCACGAAATCATCATCATTTTAAATTTTGTTGTAACTTTCGTTCAATTGTTTTCATATTTTTTGAACGGTAACATATACAAAAATCATCAACATACAATGAACAATCAGTTTTGTCGTCCAAACATTGTACAATATTGTTTATTTTGATGTTAAATAGCGTAGTTGAAAGAATACTACCCTGTGGGACACCCTGTTCTTGATCATAGAAATCTGACACGGTAGACCCCACACGCACCTGAAACATGCGCTCCCCTAAAAAGCTTTCAATAAAACTGGGAAGTTTTCCTCTTAAGCCAATGTTATGTAGATCTTTCAATATTCCATAACGCCATGTTGTATCATATGCTTTCTCCAAGTCGAAAAAGACAGCTACTACGTGTTCTTTGTTAATAAAAGCATCTCGTATAAATGTTTCTAGTCTTATTAAATTGTCATTGGTACTACGTTCCGAACGAAAGCCCGATTGATATTCTGAAATGAGGTTGTTGGACTCTAAGTACCAGACTAATCTCTTGTTTATCATTCTCTCCAATGTTTTACACAAACAACTTGTCAAAGCTATCGGACCATAATTTGTAGGTTCTGCATGATCTTTCCCTGGTTTCGGAATTGGTACAACTGTAGCTACACGCCAGCTCTCAGGACAGACCCCCGTTTCCCAAATATTATTAAAGATATCTAAAAGTGTTGTAAGAGAACTTTTTGGCAGATGCTTAAGCATCTGATAATGAATTTCATCGGGGCCGGTTGCCGTATCATGTGATTTTTCAATGGCTTCAACGAGTTCGGATAAGTTAAAAGGTTTGTTGTATTCTTCGTGATTAAGTGATTTAAAGTTTAGATTTCTTTTCTCTTGGTCCTTTTTGACATTTCTAAAAGTGTCAGAGTAATTACGCGATGATGAATTTCTCAAGAATGTGTGCCCAAGAGTATCTGAAATATCTTTTTAGCTCACCTGACCGAAGGTCATGGTGAGCTTTTGTGACCGTAAGATGTCCGGCGTCGTCGTGCGTCGTCCGTCGTCCGTCGTCCGTCGTGCGTAAACTTTTTCTTGTGAACAAACTAGAGGCCACAGTTTTGGTCCAATCATCATCAAACTTGCTCAGAATGATCATCATGACAATATCTCGGTCAAGTTCGAATATGGGTCATGTCGGGTGAAAAAGTAGGTCAGTAGGTCAAATCATAGAAAAACCTTGTGAACACTCTAGAGGGCACAGTTTTGGTCCAATCATCATCAAACTTGCTCAGAATAATTATCATGACAATATCTCGGTCAGGTTCGAATATGGATCATGTAGGGTCAAAAAGTAGGTCAGTAGGTCAAACCATAGATAGTCCTTGTGAACACTCTAGAGGGCACAGTTATGGTTCAATTATCATCAAACTTGCTCAGAATGATCATTGTGACAATATCTCGGTCAAGTTTGAATATGGGTCATGTCGGGTCAAAAAGTAGGTCAGTAGGTCAATTCATAGAAAAACCTTGTGAACACTCTAGAGGGCACAGTTATGGTCCAATCATCATCAAACTTGCTCAGAATAATCATCCTGACAATATCTCAGTCAAGTTTGAATATGGGTCATGTTGGGTCAAAAAGTAGGTCAGTAGGTCAAATCATAGAAAAACCTTGTGAACACACTAGAGGGCACAGTTATGGTCCAATCATCATTAAACTTGCTCAGAATGATTGTCATGACAATATCTCGGTCAAATTTGAATATTGGTCATGTCGGGTCAAATGTAGGTCAGTAGGTCAAATCATGGAAAAACCTTGTGAACACTCTAAAGGCCACATTTTTGGTCCAATCATCATCAATCTTGCTCAGAATGATCATTGTGACAATATCTCAGTCAAGTGCGAATATGGGTCATGTGGTATCAAAAAGTAGGTCAGTAGGTCAAATCATAGAAAAACCTTGTGAACACTTTAGAGGCCACAGGTTTGATCCGATCATCATAAAATTTGCTAAGAATGATCATCATGACAATATCTCAGTCAAGTTTGAATATGACTCATGTCGGGTCCAAAAGTAGGTCAGTAGGTCAATCATTGAAAAACCTTGTGAACACTAGTTTTTGTTTTATCATAACTTTAGAACCGTTTGAGGTAGAGCCTTTATATTTGGCATGTTGGTTCTTTGTGACATTGCCTTTGTATTTATACAAAAAATTGACCTGTGACCTTGACCCCTAACATTATGACCTACTAATCATAACTTTTTAACCATTTGAGATAGAGCCTTCATATTTGGCAAGTAGGTTCCTTGTGATACTGCCTTACCACTCATACAAAAACTTACCTGTGACCTTTACCTGTGATCTTTGACCGACTTTTGTTGTAACTTTCTGTTTTAGATAGAGCCTTCATATTTGGCATGTAGATTCCTTGTGACATTGCCTCTCCTTGCATACAAAAAATTTTGACCTGTGACCTTGACCCTGAACCTTTTACCTACTTACCATAACTTTTTAATCATTTGAGATCGAGCCTTCATATTTGGCATGGAAGTTCCTTGCGACATTGCCTTATCCCTCGCACAAAAAATTACCTGTGACTTTGACCTGTGACCTTTGACCTACTTTATCACAACTTTCTAACCATTCATATTTCGCATGTAGGTTCCTTGCGACATTGTTTTTCCACTCATAAAAAAATGTTGACCTTTACCTGGCCCTTTGACCTACTGTGTCATAAAGTTTTAATCATTGGACATAGAGCCTATACATTTGGCATGTAGATTCCTTATAACATTGCCTTTCCAATAAATTTTGATCTGTGACTTAGACCCTTGACCTGTCACCTACTTTATCATAACTCTCTAACTGTTTTAGGTAGAGCTTTCATATTCGGCATGTAGGTTGCTTGTGACATTGCCTTCCCACTTATACATAAAATTTTGACCTGTGACCTTGACCTTAGCTATGTGACCTTCTTTTTTGTAACTTCTTAACCATTTGGTTTATATTTGGTATGTTTTGATTGGCTAATTTATGTCTAAGGGTTAAATGGAATTAAAAGTGATACTAATGTGACAGACTTGAATCATACATGATCCCCTAGATATATAGCACTGAATTCTTTCTTTGTGACTTTGTATCTGTTATTGGTCTGAAAATTTGCCTTTGCGCCCAGATCTGGAGCCAGTTGGGGGGGGGGGCATGGTAGACTGTGACAAGAGTAAGACTGCAGTTAGACCATTGATCCACACTGATTAGATATGTTGGCTAATGGATGTCGAGACAGGACCTTGGTTTAAAGACTTTACCTAATTACCGGAGACACGACCCATGGTTTATGAAGCAGTAGCTTAACCACTACACCAGGGAAACTTCTAGCTAATGGATAAATTAGCCCTTACCCTGCTGAACATGATAACCCCTATCTTTGCAAATGGTGCAGATCCAGATCTGGAGCCAGTTGTTCAAAACTAACGATGCCGTTAGTTAACGTAGCCTTAAAACTTTGATCATTAAATATGGCAAATATGTTGAAATTTTTGCTGAAAAAATGTGAGCAGCTTTTGCGGATCACATTTTTTCAGCAAAAATACCAAAATTTATGATATTGTACTTGCTAGAACAGTTAACAATATGAGCACTAACGAGCTCGTTAAGCTATAGATGCTTTGAACAACTGGCCCCTGAAGAATTCAGGACAATGGTTTAATGATAAGTCTTGCATTCCTGAAAGTTACTTACTTTTATCAGCAGAAGTAAAAGTGTATTTGCAATATTAAATTATCAAAGTTTTAATCATATGTTAACAAACAACATTATTAGTTTTAGACAACTCTGCCCTGGTCTTGAAGAAGACATTTTTGTGGGAAACAATCAAAGATATCGAGTTTACAGTTTTCCAATGGTGCTTAGTTTCAAAATGTTAAATTTTATATGCCATCCTATCAGTGACATGGGTATCAAGTCAAGGATTTCTGAAATGTGGTGCGAAACTACAGATTCAGCAGTACCCTTTTAGTTTATTGCAATTCTTTTGAAGTTCTCACTCTAGCCTGTGTAGTCTGGGCCCAGTCGAGAACTGCTGTGTAGTCTGGGCCCAGTTGTTCAGAACTAATGTTATTGTTAGTAAAGATATCGTTAAACGTTTTGATTATTGTATATGGCATACACTTCCAACATTTTTGCTAAAAAATGTGAGTAGCTTTTGCAAAACCTGCTCACATTTTGTTTAGCAAAAATACCAGAATATTGGATATCGTACTTGTCGAATAGTTAAAAGAGTTTTGTCACTAACAAGTGTGTTAAGCCAGCAGTGCTTCGAACAATTGAACCAAGGTGCTTAAGAGGACAGACTGTTTAGTGTCATATCAAGGCTGTTTTACTCTGTAACAAAATTGTTTTGAACTCTTCCAGGACTATAAGACAAAGCTAAAGTCTGTTAATTAGAGGTTAAATGATTTTTGTCTGGATACTTCAGTTTTTGTTCAACAAAGATCAACATTGGGTTCAAATGAGGGAACTATTCTTGAAAGGACCATAACCCCCCCCCCCCCCCCCCAAGAAAATATACACTTCTCTAATAGTTTTGGTATGACAGGACTACCCTATACAGTGACTAATTCCAATTTCAGGCAAGCTAATTAATCTTGTTATGTGTGGTACTTCAATATTTACAGGACCCACAAAGCTTTTTGATGGGAGGCAAACAGTCACACTTTTTTTTCCCTCAAAACAGGCACACATTCTTAAATCCATTTTCTTGAGCAAAGTGATTTCTTTAATACTGGATTTCACCTCATTTCATCGAATTTCCAGGCAGCTGACAAATGTCTTACATTATTCGAATGTCTTATATGCTTGTCATTTGTAGTTAACCCTTATCTTGCTGAATATTCATTTAAGCCCCACCCATTTCTGTCTATCAACCAATCAAATTACTTGATGTAATTTATTGCTACAAATTCATAAACTGAATGCCATACAGTGCAGATCCTGATCAGATCTGATCTGGATCTACACTGTTTGCAAAGATAGGTGTTGTCGTGAACAGCAAGATAAGGGTTAATGACTGTTTTCTGTGTATGCATAATTATTACAGGGTAATCACAATGGGAGACATATTCTTAATTGGTGTCGTTGCAAGTGGTATCTTACAGTTTCACTCCCTTTGTTTCCTTTGTATGCATGAGCGTATTTATATCACATAATTATGAACTTTTTACGTAAAAGGGAATGAGAGACACAAGTGATACAAATAATCATGAGGATAACACATCTGTGTGATATAATGCATTCTTTCATATTTTCAAATTTGGTTATTTTTTTTTTTTCTAATGAAAATCTGTGATGTTTTTCTTATTTATATGCCATACATAGGTTGTGGGTGCCCGTTAGAAACACCTCATTTAGGCAGTTTGAATGAGTAGCCATAACCTCTGTCTCCATGCAGAAATAATAAAAGTTAACATATACTCCTGTAAACCCCAGTTCTGTCTATTTAACCCATTGTATGCCGGAAACCCCTAAAGGGGTATTTTGGCAAACAGTGGAGGCCCAGATCAGACGCCGCAGAATGCGGCGTCTGATCAGGGCCTGCACTATTTGCTAACAGAATTTTCCATCAAAAATAGAATAAAAAACGAGAAAAATAGGCCTGACATCCCTTATATGACAAATGGACTTGTCCAACATACAGGATGAATTCCATAATACCAAAAAAAAAATAAAACAATATACACCAGATAGGGAAGATTCCACTAGCATACAATGCATAAAGAAAACATGCCTATATAATTTTGACCCCCCTTGAACCCCACTTTTATATGGCAAAACAGGGGTTTACAGGGGTAAACCTTATTTTTATTATTTCTGCTCTAAAATATAGATTGTGGGTACTCATTAGAACCGCCTCATAGAGGCGGTTCTAACGAGTACACACAATCTATATTTTGAGCAGAAAAAAAGAAATATATCACAATTTTTCATCTTAAAATTATCGTTTTTTTTTGGCTGTGAAGGTTACAATATATGTGTATAAGCGTGTTTTTGTAATGAGGTTAAAGTGGGGTTTACATTGATGTTCATTACATAGACTTGTTAAGAGGATGACAGACCTAGTCTTATAGTTGGATTCAACTGAAGGATTTTGAGACTTTTTACTTTCTATTGTTTGAATGAAGTCAGAAGTTCTGTCATAATATCAATACATATTTTTCATAAGTACATGTACTAACATAAAGCAATTACCGTAAAAATCCTAAAAATTCAGACAGCTTGGAGAATTTATGTAATTCTCCTGAAATTTTAGCAAAGTTGTATCACGATTCAGCTAGGAGTCCTAAAGGCGCAGATGGAATGGCAAACGGTGTAGACCCTGATCAGACTGCTCTGTCAGCCTAATTCGGGCCTGAACTGTTGGTTTTGGTCTGTGTGTCCCACATCCTAGGCTCATTACGGTAACAAAGAGCAATTAATGTCACAAAAAATACAATAAATAGAATCCCACACATATTCATTTCATATGACATTTAAAACATTGTTTAAGGCTAGTTTTTGGATGGGTTTTTCAAGGAAAAATTCAGTCCTTTAGAATAGCGATGTCCATGCGGGCAGGCGGCCAGCCGGCTGGGCGTCCGCGTCCCTGTTTTCCTTTTGCTTAACCCTGAAAAACCCATCCATAATGCCATTTGGCATTTTTCTTGTCATAAATCTCAGATACAGTGACCCTTCGTGTGAGATCCTGTGTGTCAGATACTATGCCTGATTGTCCAATTTTACTAAACTGCTTCCTGTTTGGGCTTAACCTTTATTCTGCTGAATAAATTTATTAAGCCACACCCATTGCTAAACATCAGCCAACCAAATTACTTGATATAATGTGTTTGTTCAATTCACAAACTGCATGAAAAACCAATATAGATCCTGATTAGATGGGTTCTTTCGAAGACATTAAATGGCCTCTTCGGAAGCCATCTGGGGCCAGTTGTTCAAAACTAACGACGTCGTTAGTTAACGAATCGTTAAGTTTGATAATTTAATATGGCAAATATGCTAAAATTTTTGCTGAACAAAAATGTGAGCAGCTTTTGCAATTTTTTTCAGCAAAAATACCAAAATTTTAAATATTAAACTTCTTAGAACAGTTAACAATCTGACCACTAACGAGCTCGTTAAGCTAACAATGCTTTGAACAACCGGCCCCTGATCTGGATCTATACTTTTTGCAAAGGTAAGGAATGTTGTGTTAGCAGGATAAGGGTTAACAAAAGTACTTCCAATGAACACAGTATAGTTTGAGAGAGACCATTATTTTTCGGTAATGTTTTTGTGTATATCGGTCAAACTAATTGATTGGTAAAGTGGGATATAAATGCACACATTTATTTATCTTATTTCTGAACATCTCCTATTTAGCACTACCCTCTGTCTTTCCTCACTGCTAGCTATTCTTTTGACTTCATACATATTTAAATTTAATCATCATTCAGCATGTTTTCATTACTCCTCATTACCATATTTACAACTCTTACCATGTTTAAATATTTTTACAATTAGTCATTTACTAGCTCATAATACATTATGTTTTAGGCTAGCAGTGTATATATATATGAGTGCTCATGACTACTTTCTCATCGGTATTTTCCTCAAGCCATAATTCAAGTTGCAGACCAGGAACATGCATTTCAAATGCATTATATTGTAAAAATCCTAAAAATTCAGACATCTTGCGGACTTGTTGTAATTCTCCTAAAATTTTAACAAGTTTGTTTTGCGATCCAGCAGGAAGTCCCGGCCCCCTACCATCTGGGCTTGAAGAAATAGATTGGGCTGCATGATGCTTCCACCCTGAAACCAACCGCACATGAGTACTGGTAAACCGCAGGTTCTAAGCCAGACGAGTCGGACTATCCATGCATATAAACCCTATTGGTTTCATTGGATGGCAGGGCTTCAGATGTCATTTCATCTCAATGTCGGGTAAAAGTCCCGCAAAATTGGAAGCATAGTCTCCAAAATGACCTATACAGTGTCGACAGTGACGTTCAACCTCAAATCAAAGCATGAAGTCCAAAAATTGGAGACGCAATGGCAAACAGTGTAGACCCTGATCAGACTGCTCCAGGAGCAGTCTGATCTGGGTCTGCACTGTTTGCTTAGGCCTGCCTGTCCCAATACATAGGATCATTACAGTAATTATGGTACAGCTAGAATGGAGAGTGTCTTCGTCTCATCTGAATTTTTGAATCTGAAGTGTTTCTATCATCTTTTTAGAAGGTTTTGTTTTTAGCTCACCTGAGCACGAAGTGCTCAAGGTGAGCTATTGTGATCGCCTTTTGTCCGGCGTGCCTCGTGTGGTGTGCGTCGTGCGTCGTGCATCGTCAACAATTCACTTAAATGACATCTCCTCCTAAACCAGTGAATGGATTTCAAAATACTTTCATAGAAATGTTCCTTGGGTGACCCTCTACCAAAATTGCTAAAATGGTTCCGCCCCGCAGAACAAAATGGCCACCAGAGCTAAAAATAGAAAAACCTTTAAACGACATCTCCTCCTAGCCCTTTGGCCCGATTTCAAAATAATTTCACAGAAATGTTCCTTGGATGACCCTCTACCAAAATTGCTAAAATGGTTCCGCTCAGCTGAACAAAATGGCTACCAGAGCTAAAAATAGAAAAACCTTTAAGCGACATCTCCTCCTAGCCCTTTGGACCGATTTCAAAACAATTTCACAGAAATGTTCCTTGGATGACCCTCTACCAAAATTGCTAAAATGGTTCTGCTCCGCTGAACAAAATGGCCGCCAGAGCTAAAAATAGAAAAACCTTTAAACGACATCTCCTCCTAGCCCTTTGGCCCGATTTCAAAATAATATCACTGAAATGTTTCTTGGATGACCCTCTACCGAAATTGCTAAAATGGTTCCGCTCCGCTGAACAAAATGGCCACAAGAGCTAAAAATAGAAAAACCTTTAAACAAATCTCCTCCTAGCCCTTTGGTCCGATTTCAAAATAATTCCACAGAAATGTTCCTTGGATGACCCTCTACCAAAATTGCTAAAATGGTTCTGCTCCGCAGAACAAAATGGCCGCCAGAGCTAAAAATAGAAAAACCTTTAAACGACATCTCCTCCTAGCCCTTTGGCCTGATTTCAAAATAATTTCACAGAAATGTTCCTTGGATGACCCTCTACCAAAATTGCTAAAATGGTTCCGCTCCGCTGAACAAAATGGCCGCCAGAGCTAAAAATAGAAAACCTTTAAACGACATCTCCTCCTAGCCCTTTGGCCCGATTTCAAAATAATTTCACAGAAATGTTCCTTGGATGACCTTCTACTGAAATTGCTAAAATGGTTCCGCTCCGCTGAACAAAATGGCCGCTGGAGCTAAAAATAGAAAAACCTTTAAACGACATCTCCTCCTAGCCCTTTGGCCCGATTTCAAAATTATTTCACTGAAATGTTCCTTGGATGACCCTTTACAGAAATTGCTAAAATGGTTCCGCTCTGCTGAACAAAATGGCCGCCAGAGCTAAAAATAGAAAAACCTTTAAACGACATCTCCTCCTAGCCCTTTGGCCCGATTTCAAAATAATTTCACCAAAATGTTTCTTGGATGACCCTCTACCTAAATTGCTAAAATGGTTCTGCTCCGCTGAACAAAATGGCCACCAGAGCTAAAAATAGAAAAACCTTTAAACGACATCTCCTCCTAGCCCTTTGGTCTGATTTCAAAATAATTTCACAGAAATGTTCCTTGGATGACCCTCTACCAAAATTGCTAAAATGGTTCCGCTCCGCTGAACAAAATGGCCGCCAGAGCTAAAAATAGAAAAACCTTTAAACGACATCTCCTCCTAGCCCTTTGGCCCGATTTCAACATAATTTCACTGAAATGTTCCTTGGATGACCCTCTACCAAAATTGCTAAAATGGTTCCGCTCCGCTGAACAAAATGGCCGCCAGAGCTAAAAAATAGAAAAACCTTTAAACGACATCTCCTCCTAGCCCTTTGGCCCGATTTCAACATAATTTCACTGAAATGTTTCTTGGATGACCCACTACCGAAATTGCTAAAATGGTTCCGCTCCGCTGAACAAAATGGCCGCAAGAACTAAAAATAGAAAAACCTTTAAACGACATCTCCTCCTAGCCCTTTGGTCTGATTTCAAAATAATTTCACAGAAATGTTCCTTGGATGACCCTCTACCAAAATTGCTAAAATGGTTCCGCTCCGCTGAACAAAATGGCCGCCAGAGCTAAAAATAGAAAACCTTTAAACGACATCTCCTCCTAGCCCTTTGGCCTGATTTCAAAATTATTTCACTGAAATGTTCCTTGGATGACCCTTTACAGAAATTGCTAAAATGGTTCCGCTCCGCTGAACAAAATGGCCGCCAGAGCTAAAAATAGAAAAACCTTTAAACGACATCTCCTCCTAGCCCTTTGGCCCGATTTCAAAATAATTTCACTGAAATGTTTCTTGGATGACCCTCTACCGAAATTGATAAAATGGTTCTGCTCCGCTGAACAAAATGGCCACCAGAGCTAAAAATAGAAATACCTTTAAGCAACATCTCCTCCTAGACCTTTGGCCCGATTTCATATTATAGCCTGGGCCAATAATGGCTCTCCCAGGGGCCCACTTGATACCCTATGGATCAGGTGAGCGATCCAGGGCCATCATGGCCCTCTTGTTTTGTTGAAGCTATTGTGTCAAATTCAGTATTTAAATGTGTAAAACTAGAAGACTTTGTTTTTCCTGAAATTTTTCGTACCATATCCCAAACCTTTTTAATGTGGGTTTTATAGTTCAATTTGGAGACATATTCTCTCCATGACTTTCGTTTGGAAGCTCGGATTGTTCGCCGAGCTTTAGCTCTAAAAACTTTTACGTCGTTGAGCTTTTCTGAAGTGGGATTTTTGCAGAACTTATTTAGAGCCTGTTTACGCTTTTTAATAGCTTCTTTACAGTCATTATTAAACCAAGGCTTGCTTTTCTTAGTATTTGTGGAGGTCTTTGGAATGCATTGTTCTGATATGTTAATAAGTGTATCTGTGAAATCAGAAACAATGTCGGATGATTCATTAAAATGATCAATTGATATCTCTTCTTCACATAAATTATGGAATAATTCCCAGTCGGCTTTATTCATTTCCCCCCCCCCCCCCGGTATTAGACTTCCTGCCTTGCCGTGGCCCTGGGGGCTCAATTCCCACTGGGCACATTGCCGCTGTGGTCTCTGTGCCCACTGGGAAGAGCTAAAGGAAGTACCACCGGTGGCGTCCTGTAAGCCGGAAGAAGGGATCCTGGAGGTTGAGGGTTACCTGAGGTGGCGGTGCTTCAGGTGCCCAACACGCCTCTTTGGCCTGGCTTTTCGGTGTAGACGGGTGGCCGTGCGGTCCGGCACGGTCAATCGGCTGGTCGCGCCGAGCCCTAGAGATACCGCTTTGCTTTCTCTTCAACTCTTTTTGTATCTTTCCTGATACCAACCATATGCCCATTTACCTTACCCTTTTCTGTCTTTTTATCTCTAGAAGGCGGTGGCTAAACGGATCAATCGTGTAGGCATTTTGTTTATACGAGTATATCTCACGTGTATCTCTAACACCTGCGAGTTGGATAACCACTCCATTATGGTGTTCCCTTGTAGGGCTCCACGGAGGGATGAGAGCACTTGGGACGAAACTAGAATTTTTTCCTTATGCCTCATGGAAAAAAAAATAACCGCAACGCATCTAAACACAACGCACCTAAACGTAAAAAACAAGACGATTCATCCGAATCGGATGAACACAGTCAACAAGCCAGTCAGCAGTCAAGTCAACAAACCAGTCAGCAGTCCGCTGAACCAAATTTCGACAATGTTCCGCGCTTCTTGGTTGTCTCGTCGCTTGACGATACACGAAGTGTATCCAGCCTTTCTCCTTTCGTAATTGAGAAATGTATTAACTCCATAGCCGGACACCCTAAGAGTATCAAAAAGCTCAAATCAGGTGACCTTCTCTTGGAAGTCGAGAAAAAAACAGCAAGTTGTAAGCCTGCTAAGCATCAATAAACTCTTTGATCTTCAGGTTAAAGTCTCTCTCCACAACACGTTAAATTCGTCTAAGGGAGTGATTCGCAGTCCAGAACTGCGCCCTTGTACAGATGAAGAGATCGTCGATAACTTGAAAGATCAGGGAGTTGTTGGTGTTCGTAACATCAAAGTCCGTAGAAATGGTGTACTAAAACCAACAGCAACTTATGTGTTGACTTTTAATACACCAGTTCTACCCAAGAAAATCAAAGTAGCATATCTTTCCATTAACGTAGAGGTATTCATCCCAAACCCTCTTAGATGTTACTCTTGTCAGGCTTTTGGCCATCATGAAAGCAGATGTCAGAAAAAAAAACTCTGTCCTAATTGTGGTGAAGAAAAGCATGTTGATAATCACCTCAACTGCAAAAATGAACCCAAATGCGTAAATTGTGATGGCAAACATGCTGTTTTCTCTCGAGACTGTCCGGCATGGAAAAAAGAAAAAGAAATACTAACCGTCAAATACCAAAGGGGGATAACATTCCCAGAATCGCGAAAAATTGTCGATGAGCGATATATAACACCAACCACCAGTTTCGCCAGCATCACAAAGGGTACTGGTGTAAAATGTACCAGCTCCTCGACACAGACTGCTGAATCATACATAGCTGAACTGAAAAAATCTGGTGCATGGAGTAAACCCACTCCAGCACCGCAAAGTTCAACCAACTTATCAAATGGCGCAATCCAGATTGCTTCGGATGGGTCGACAGCGACCGTACCGAAGCCAGCGCCGCACGTAAAAGAGAAACTCGACTCAGGTCGAACTAATAAGGGATCGGAAGATCCGATCAAAAAACATCAATTGTCTCAAAAACAGACAGACAGACAACGTAAAATGGAAAGAGACAATATTAGATGTCAGAACAGATTCGGATCTTTGAGTGGCAGTGATATGGAGTTCGCTGAAACTCCATCATCACCAAATGGCAATAACAGATCGAGGTCAGCAACACCACGAGCTGGTGGTAGCAGATCTATATCACCAATTGCAGCTCCAATATAGTTTCTAGTCTTAATCTCTTCATAAAATGGATTTAAAACACAAAATAATACAATGGAATTGTCGAGGTCTTAAACCAAATTATAATGAACTCTTATTACTTATTTCGTTATTAAACCCATCAGTTTTTTTGTTTACAAGAAACTTTTTTAAAAACTGATGACAGCATTGGTGTCAGGGGTTTCAATACATACAACTATATCTATTCTGATGGTAGCAAACCATCTGGTGGCAGTTCAATTCTTGTTAAATCATGTTTACCACAAAGAGAGATCAAATTAAAAACAGACCTACAAGCTGTAGCAGTATCGGTTTCTCTGGATAAAGAAACTACAATTTGCTCTTTATATATTCCACCCTCATTTTCGTTAAAGCCCGAACATCTTGACTCATTGCTGAGTCAACTTCCATCGCCATATCTTTTAGTTGGCGACTTCAATGGTCACAATATTCTATGGGGCTGTAAAGATATCAATAACAGAGGAGCACTTGTTGAAGATTTTATTGCAAAGAGCGATCTTTGCTTGATGAATGATAAATCTTATACTTACCTTCACCCAGCGACAGGTCATTTGTCTTCTTTGGATCTCTCTTTGTGTCACCCATCTCTCTTCTTGGACTATGACTGGTCTGTTCATGATGATCAGTGCGGAAGTGATCACTTCCCTGTTATAATTGAGAGTGTAAACGAACCAGATGAGGACTGTAACCAGAAATGGAAAATGAATAAAGCCGACTGGGAATTATTCCATAAATTATGTGAAGAAGAGTTATCAATTGATCATTTTAATGAATCATCCGACATTGTTTCTGATTTCACAGATACACTTGTTAATATATCAGAACAATGCATTCCAAAGACCTCCACAAATACTAAGAAAAGCAAGCCTTGGTTTAATAATGACTGTAAAGAAGCTATTATAAAGCGTAAACAGGCTCTAAATAAGTTCTGCAAAAATCCCACTTCAGAAAAGCTCAACGACGTAAAAGTTTTTAGAGCTAAGGCTCGGCGAACAATCCGAGCTTCCAAACGAAAGTCATGGAGAGAATATGTCTCCAAATTGAACTATAAAACCCCCATTAAAAAGGTTTGGGATATGGTACGAAAAATTTCAGGAAAAACAAAGTCTTCTAGTTTTACACATTTAAATACTGAATTTGACACAATAGCTTCAACAAAAAAAGATATTTCAGATACTCTTGGGCACACATTCTTGAGAAATTCATCATCGCGTAATTATTCTGACACTTTTAGAAATTTCAAAAAGGACCAAGAGAAAAGAAATCTAAACTTTAAATCACTTAATCACGAAGAATACAACAAACCTTTTAACTTATCCGAACTCGTTGAAGCCATTGAAAAATCACATGATACGGCAACCGGCCCCGATGAAAATCATTATCAGATGCTTAAGCATCTGCCAAAAAGTTCTCTTACAACACTTTTAGATATCTTTAATAATATTTGGGAAACGGGGGTCTGTCCTGAGAGCTGGCGTGTAGCTACAGTTGTACCAATTCCGAAACCAGGGAAAGATCATGCAGAACCTACAAATTATCGTCCGATAGCTTTGACAAGTTGTTTGTGTAAAACATTGGAGAGAATGATAAACAAGAGATTAGTCTGGTACTTAGAGTCCAACAACCTCATTTCAGAATATCAATCGGGCTTTCGTTCGGAACGTAGTACCGATGACAATTTAATAAGACTAGAAACATTTATACGAGATGCTTTTATTAACAAAGAACACGTAGTAGCTGTCTTTTTCGACTTGGATAAAGCATATGATACAACATGGCGATATGGAATATTGAAAGATCTACATAACATTGGCTTAAGAGGAAAACTTCCCAGTTTTATTGAAAGCTTTTTAGGGGAGCGCATGTTTCAGGTGCGTGTGGGGTCTACCGTGTCAGATTTCTATGATCAAGAACAGGGTGTCCCACAGGGTAGTATTCTTTCAACTACGCTATTTAACATCAAAATAAACAATATTGTACAATGTTTGGACGACAAAACTGATTGTTCATTGTATGTTGATGATTTTTGTATATGTTACCGTTCAAAAAATATGAAAACAATTGAACGAAAGTTACAACAAAATTTAAAAAGAATAGAAGAATGGACTGATAAAAATGGTTTCAAGTTCTCCAAGTCGAAAACGCAGTGTGTTCATTTTTGTAAACTACGGAAGAAACACGAACATCCTTCCCTGTTTTTATACGGATCACAAATTCCTGTTGTTGAAGAAGCCAAATTTCTTGAGGTCATATTTGACCAAAGTTATCTTTTATTCCCCATATTAAATATCTTAAAGCGAAATGCTTAAAAGCTTTGAATCTTTTGAAAGTTTTAGCTCATACAAGTTGGGGAGCAGATCGGTATAATTTATTACATCTTTACCGGTCTTTAATAAGATCTAAATTAGATTATGGGTCTGTTGTTTATGGTTCTGCCAGAAAGTCCTATTTAAAATCCTTGGATACTATCCATCACCAAGGCCTTCGTCTGGCCATGGGAGCCTTCCGTACTTCTCCCGTATTAAGCCTTTATGTAGAAGCAGGTGAACCATCTTTAACCTCGCGCAGAGAGAAACTTTCTCTTCAGTATGCTATTAGACTTGCTGCAAATCCATCTAACCCGGCATCCAAAATTTCATTTCGACCTCAATTTGTAGATAGGTATGAAACTAAACCCACAGCAATTAAACCTTTTGGATTACGTATTTTACCACTGCTGGAAAATTCAGGTATCGACCTTAAAAATATTCAAAAACATGAAACCGCCGAAGTTCCATCTTGGTGTATTAAACAACCTTCTATTCTGTTCGACTTACATGATGGCAAAAAATCCGAATCAAATCCGATACTTCTCAAACAAAACTTTCAGGTACTGCAATCACGTTACGATGATTACCAGCAAGTCTATACTGATGGTTCCAAAGAAGGAGATAAAGTTGGTTGTGCGTATGTTTCTAAAGATACGCACAAAACCATGCGCCTTCCAGATGGTTCATCTATTTTTACAGCTGAAGCCAAAGCAATAGACCTAGCTTTAGATTTTATCAGTTCTTCAACAATTCAAAAGGCAATTATATTTTCTGATTCACTTTCTGTGCTTAAGGCTTTAGACCATTCATCATCTAAAAATCCTCAAATTCAAAAATTGATCGAAAAACATCATGAAATTTCTAAAACACACCAAATCTTGTTTTGTTGGCTTCCGAGCCATATTGGCATTGTCGGCAATGAATATGCTGACAAGAAAGCAAAGGAATCGCTCAATCTTGATCCATCTGTTTTTAAAATTCCTTTTAATAATTTTAAACCATTTATCAATAGATACATCTTGTCGGAATGGCAAGGCGAATGGGACAGTGCAATAAATAACAAACTCCATGCCATTAAACCTGTCGTTAGTACAAAATGCTCTCCTCCACAGTTTTCCAGAAAAGAGGACGTAGTATTAACACGACTGCGCACGGCCATACTAGAGTTACTCATTCTTATATTTTTAATGGTGATGATCAGCCTTCTTGTGTAGGTTGTGATCAGCCATTCACTGTGAAACATATCTTAATTGACTGTGTTGACTTTTCACCCTCACGTATTTTATATTTCAAAGCTGACACTTTGCAACAACTGTTTCGAGATGTACCTGTTGATAACATTATTTTATTCTTAAAAGAAATTGGTCTTTTTCATAAGATTTAACTGTTTCAGATTTTTATACATTATCATTCTGACTTGTTACTTTTAATATCATCATAATTATTCATGCCGTTTAACCGTTAACCGACTGACGCTTATGACCCACCAAGAGGGTTGACGCGTCGTTAAACACGAAATCATCATCATCATCATATTCATTTTCCATTTCTGGTTACAGTCCTCATCTGGTTCGTTTACACTCTCAATTATAACAGGGAAGTGATCACTTCCGCACTGATCATCATGAACAGACCAGTCATAGTCCAAGAAGAGAGATGGGTGACACAAAGAGAGATCTAAAGAAGACAAATGACCTGTCGCAGGGTGAAGGTAAGTATAAGATTTATCATTCATCAAGCAAAGATCGCTCTTTGCAATAAAATCTTCAACAAGTGCTCCTCTGTTATTGATATCTTTACAGCCCCATAGAATATTGTGACCATTGAAGTCGCCAACTAAAAGATATGGCGATGGAAGTTGGCTCAGCAATGAGTCAAGATGTTCCGGCTTTAAAGAAAATGAGGGTGGGATATATAGAGAGCAAATTGTAGTTTCTTTATCCAGAGAAACCGATACTGCTTTAGCTTGTAGGTCTGTTTTTAATTTGATCTCTCTTTGTGGTAAACATGATTTAACAAAAATTGAACTGCCACCAGATGGTCTGTTACCATCAGAATAGATATATAGTTGTATGTATTGAAACCCCTGACATCAATGTTGTCATCAGTTTTTAAAAAAGTTTCTTGCAAACAAAAAAACCGATGGGTTTAATAACGAAATAAGTAATAAGAGTTCGTTATAATTTGATTTAAGACCTCGACAATTCCATTGTATTATTTTGTGTTTTAAATCCATTTTATGAAGAGATTAAGACTAGAAACTATATTGGAGCTGCAATTGGTGATATAGATCTGCTACCACCAGCTCGTGGTGTTGCAGACCTTGATCTGTTATTGCTACTTGGTGATGATGGAGCTTCAAACTCAATATCACTGTCACTCAAAGATCCGAATCTTTTCTGAAATTTTATATTGTCTCTTTCCATTTTACGTTGCCTGTCTGTTTGTTTTAGAGACAATTGCTTTTTCGGATCTCACGATCCCTTATTAGTTCGACCTGGGTCGAGTTTCTCTTTTACATGCGGCGCTGGCTTCGGTACGGTCGCTGTCGACCGATCCGCAGCAACCTGGATTGCGCCATTTGATAAATTGTTTGAACTTTGTGGTGCTGGAGTGGATTTGCTCCATGCACCGGATTTCTTTAATTCAGCTATGCATGATTCAACAGTTTGCGTTGCGGAGCTTGAAAATTGTTTACCAGCACCCTTTGTGATGCTGGCGTAACTGGTGGTTGGTGTTGTGTATCGCTCGTCAACAATTTTCCGCGCTTCTGGGAATGTCATCCCCCTTTGGTATTTGACAGTAAGTATTTCTTTTTCTTTTTGCCATGCCGGACAATCTCGAGAGAAAACAGCATGCTTGCCACCACAATTTACACATTTGGCCTCATTTTTACAGTTTTGATGATTATCGACATGTTTTTCTTCACCACAATTTGGACAGAGTTTTTTCTTTTGACATCTGCTTTCGTGGTGGCCAAAAACCTGACACGAGTAACATCTAAGAGGGTTTGGTATATAAACATCCACGTTAACTGAAAGATATGCTACTTTGATTTTCTTGGGTAGAACTGGTGTATTAAAAGTCAACACGTAAGTACCCGTTGGTTTCAATACACCACCTCTACGAACTTGGATGTTACGTACACCAATGACGCCTTCCGATCTCAAGTCCTCAACTATCTCTGCATCGCTGCAAGGACGGAGCTCTGGGCTGCGGATAACACTTTTGCATGAGTTAAGTGTATTATGCAGAGATACTTTGACCTTGAGATCGAAGAGCTTTGTGGTACCAAGCAGGCTTTTTACCTGCTGTTCTCTCTCGACTTCTAGTAAAAGGTCACCTGACTTAAGCTTTTTAATGCTTTTGGGATGTCCGGCAATGGAAATGATGCTCTTTTCAATCACAAATGGGGATAAACTTGACACAGTGCGTGTATCTTCACATGAAGACATTACCAAGAAGCGTGGAAAATTAAGTTGCTTTGGTGCTGCAGACTGCTGGCTTGACTGTTGACTAGACTGCTGACTGGGTTCATCCGTTTCGGATGATTCCTCGTCTTTTTTACGTTTAGGTGCGTTGCGGTTAGGTGCGTGGTTGCGGTTATGTTTGTTTTTAGGAGCCATAAGAAAAAAAAAACCTAGTTTCGTCCCAAGTGCTCTCCGCCCTCCACGGAGCCCTACAAGGGAACACCATAATGCAGTGGCTATCCAACTCGCAGGTGTTAGAGATACACGTGAGATATACTCGTATAAACAAAATGCCTACACGATTGATCCGTTTAGCCACCGCCTTCTAGAGATAAAAAGACAGAAAAGGGTAAGGTAAATGGGCATATGGTTGGTATCAGGAAAGATACAAAAAGAGTTGAAGAGAAAGCAAAGCGGTATCTCTAGGGCTCGGCGTGACCAGCCGATTGACCGTGCCGGACCGCACGGCCACCCGTCTACACCGAAAAGCCAGGCCAAAGAGGCGTGTTGGGTACCTGAAGCACCGCCACCTCAGGTGACCCTCAACCTCCAGGATCTGAGGGTCACTGATGAGGCCTAATTGGCCGAAACTAGCTAGTCTGGCCACATGTACACTCCATATTTTTCACGTCCGTGGTGTATTCCTTGCTTCCAAAGGATAACCCTTTTATAGAACATATTCCCTTCTTCCGGCTTACAGGACGCCACCCACGGCAAACGGGTGGTACTTCCTTTAGCTCTTCCCAGTGGGCACAAAGACCACAGCGGCAATGTGCCAAGTGGGAATTGAGCCCCCAGGGCCACGGCAAGGCAGGAAGTCTAATACCTGGGGGATTGTCTTTATGAACCTTTCTGCATAGTTGGCTTTGGTTTGCCGCTGTGGTCTCTGTGCCCACTGTGAAAAGTTTAAGGAAGTACCACCCGTTTGCCGTGGGTGGCGTCCTGTAAGCCGGAAGAAGGGATCCTGGAGGTTGAGGGTTACCTGAGGTTGCGGTGCTTCGGGTACCCAACACGCCTCTTTGGCCTGGCTTTTCGGTGTAGACGGGTGGCCGTGCGGTCCGGCATGGTCAATCGGCTGGTCTTGCCGAGCCCTAGAGATACCGCTTTGCTTTCTCTTCAACTCTTTTTGTATCTTTCCTGATACCAACCATATGCCCATTTACCTTACCCTTTTCTGTCTCTTTATCTCTAGAAGGCGGTGGCTAAACGGATCAATCGTGTAGGCATTTTGTTTATACGAGTATATCTCACGTGTATCTCTAACACCTGCGAGTTGGATAACCACTCCATTATGGTGTTCCCTTGTAGGGCTCCACGGAGGGCGGAGAGCACTTGGGACGAAACTAGAATTTTTTCCTTATGCCTCATGGAAAAAAAAATAACCGCAACGCAGCTAAACGTAAAAAAGACGAGGATTCATCCGAAACGGATGAACGCAGTCAACAGTCAAGTCAGCAGTCTAGTCAGCAGTCTGAAACTCAAAAAGCTAAACAATGTTCCACACTTCTTGGTGATAACATCACGTGATGATACACGTACGGTGTCAGATTTATCACCTTTTGTGATCGAAAAGAGTATAGTGTCCATTGCCGGACATCCAAAAAGTATAAAAAAACTGAAGTCAGGTGATCTCCTCTTGGAAGTCGAGAGAGAACAGCAGGTCAGAAACCTGCTTGGTACCACAAAGCTCTTCGATCTCAACGTCAAAGTATCGTTGCACAAAACCCTAAATTCATGTTAAGGTGTCATCCGCAGCCCAGAGCTACGCCCGTGCAACGATACCGAGATTGTTGAGAATTTGAGAGATGAAGGCGTCATTGGTGTACGTAACATCCAAGTTCGTAGAGGTGGTGTATTAAAGCCAACAAGTACCTACGTGTTGACATTTAATACACCAGTTTTGCCAAAGAAAATAAAAGTTGCATATCTATCTGTTAACGTAGAGGTGTATATACCAAACCCTCTCAGATGTTATCATTGTCAGGTTTTTGGTCACCACGAAAGCAGATGTCAGAAGAAACAACTCTGTCCAAACTGTGGTGAGGAAAAACATGTCGATAACCATCAAAACTGCAAGAATGAGGCCAAATGCGTCAATTGTCGTGACAAGCATGCTGTTTTCTCTCGAGATTGTCCGGCATGGAAAAAAGAAAAAGAAATACTCACTGTCAAATACCAAAGGGGGATAACATTCCCAGAAGCGCGGAAAATTGTTGATGAGCGATACACAACACCAACCACCAGTTACGCCAGCATCACAAAGGGTGCTGGTGTAAAAGTTTCCAGCTCCGCAACACAGACTGCTGAATCATACATAGCTGAACTGAAAAAATCTGGTGCATGGAGTAAATCCACTCCAGCACAACACAGTTCAACCAGTTTATCAAATGGCGCAATCCAAGTTGCTTCGGATCGGTCGACAGCGACCGTACCGAAGCCAGCGCCGCATGCAAAAGAGAAACTCGACTCAGGTCGAACTAATAAGGGATCAGAAGATCCGAAAAAAACAAATGTCTCTTAAACACACAGACAGACAACGTAAACTGGAAAGAGACAATATAAGATTTCAGAACAGATTCGGATCTTTGAGTGACAGTGATATGGAGTTCACTGAAACTCCATCATCACCAAGCGGCAAAAACAGATCGAAGTCAGCAACACCACGAGCTGGTGGTAGCAGATCTATATCACCAATTGCAGCTCCATAATAGTTTCTAGTCTTAATCTCTTCATAAAATGGATTTAAAACACAAAATAATACAATGGAATTGTCGAGGTCTTAAATCAAATTATAATGAACTCTTATTACTTATTTCGTTATTAAACCCATCGGTTTTTTGTTTGCAAGAAACTTTTTTAAAAACTGATGACAGCATTGATGTCAGGGGTTTCAATACATACAACTTTATCTATTCTGATGGTAACAAACCATCTGGTGGCAATTCAATTTTTGTAAAATCATGTTTACCACAAAGAGAGATCAAATTAAAAACAGACCGTTCCAAGGCGGTTCTTCTGTGACGATTTATTTATGTTGTTGTTTGTTACTTACTGTGTGTATCACTTGTGTCTTTTAATTTTGGATGGCCATATGGCCATTTTGTGGGAAAGTAACTGTCCTTATGGCCTTCCTTTGTTTAGGTTTCCATTATGGTCTGGTCGCTTAATGTTTGTATTTCTTTCCCTTTGGTGTCTTTGATGGGTGGAGTAAGTTAATTGTATCGATTCCTGATCTTTGTTTTACTTCTACTACAAGCTATAGCAGTATCGGTTTCTCTGGATAAAGAAACTACAATTTGCTCTCTATATATCCAACCATCATTTTCTTTAAAGCCCGAACACCTTGACTCATTGCTGAGTCAACTTCCATCGCCATATCTTTTAGTTGGCGACTTCAATGGTCACAATATTCTATGGGGCTGTAAAGATATCAATAACAGAGGAGCACCTGTCGAAGATTTTATTGCAAAGAGCGATCTTTGCTTGATGAATGATAAATCTTATACTTACCTTCACCCTGCGACAGGTCATTTGTCTTCTTTAGATCTCTCTTTGTGTCACCCATCTCTTCTTGGACTATGACTGGTCTGTTCATGATGATCAGTGCGGAAGTGATCACTTCCCTGTTATAATTGAGAGCGTAAATGAACCAGATGAGGACTGTAACCAGAAATGGAAAATGAATAAAGCCGACTGGGAATTATTCCGTAATTTATGTGAAGAAAGAGTTATCAGTTGATCACTTAAATGAATCATCTGACATTGTTTCTGATTTCACAGATACACTAATTAATATATCAGAACAATGCATTCCAAAGACCTCCACAAATACTAAGAAAAGCAAGCCTTGGTTTAATAATGACTGTAAAGAAGCTATTCAAAAGCGCAAACAGGCTCGAAATAAGGTGTGCAAAAGTCCCACTTCAGAAAAGCTAAACGGCGTAAAAGTTTTTAGAGCTAAAGCTCGGCGAACAATCCGAGCTTCAAAACGAAAGTCATGGAGAGAATATGTCTCCAAATTGAACTACAAACGCCCCATTAAAAAGGTTTGGGATATGGTACGAAAAACTTCAGGAAAAACAAAGTCCCCTAGTTTTACACATTTAAAGTAGAAGTAAAACAAAGATCAGGAATTGATACAATTAACTTACTCTACCCATAAAAGACACCAAAGGGAAATAAATACAAACATTAAGCGACCAGACCATAATGGAAACCTAAACAAAGGAAGGCCATAAGGACAGTCACTTTCCCACAAAATGGCCATATGGCCATCCAAAATTAAAAGACACAAGTGATACACACACTAAGTAACAAACAACAACATAAATAAATCGCCACAGAAGAGCCGCCTTGGAACGGTCAGTGGAAGATTTCCACTGGGGGGCTTAAATCGATTTTACGTGGCCACAATCCTCGCCCTTACTTCTGTCGCGATTTAGACAAATAATTTGTTCAGTCCGCATGAAGGCCTCCTAACTCATCAGTGCAACATCTCCGTGAACACAAAAATCAAAGAACCACAGAGGTGAGACAACGCTGAGGACTCGACAGCAAGAAACCACTGAAATGCTGGAGCAAAAGAAAACCAACAGTTAGACTCCGATGGGCCCGACCAGAGACAGAGCATCAGGCACCAACCAACATTACCTTGAATTAGATCTCTCTAATTCTCAATAAGCCTTTACGTTGGAGCCGTCATAGAATCTGAGGCCTGACCCACCGGCGTGCAATTAAAGAGGGAAGCAAAGTTGCCAACCGTGATTGGGTTAACTACCATGCATGCAGTCTGTCGTATAATATCCATGTTGTACCCAATCTTTTTATATCGAAGAATGATTTTACGAAATTGGGTGCTGAAGTCATTGCGGTTATATATTTCTCCGAACCCACATACCAAGCCACCACAAAACCCGGGCCCCGACAGACCCTGCCGCAGAAGAGACCCAAGTCCAATATTGAATTTTGAAACCAAATCAGAATGGCGTCTATAAAATTTTGAAAAGGCTTCGCGCAGTCCACGGCACCGATAACCCCGACCAAGGAGTCTAGCCGTTAATAATTTATTACGAGCGCCGAAGTCAGTTACATGACTACACACTCTAGCAAATCGAATTAATTGCGAAACACAAACGCCACAGGACGGCGCACGAGGAACATCACCATCCAAAAAAGGAAAACCCACAATCTCAAAATCAAAGTCATCGCGTTTATCATAAACCTTGCACGAAACAAATCCATCTACAATAGATAGATGCAAATCCAAAAACGGGACCTCGGTATCAGAAGAACCTGCCCTACCCAACCGAAGTTCTAGGGGGTAAATCTGACCGACCAAACCACCAAAATAGGCACCATCAATATTTAACAAACCATCCAAATATCCAGAAGTGGAGCTAAAAGCTTCAATAATTTCAGATTGGTTATCAATGGTTTTGACACAAAAGCTTCAACTAAAAAAGATATTTCAGATACTCTTGGTAGCACATTTTTGAGTAATTCATCACCGCGAAATTATTCTGACACTTTTAGAAATTTCCAAAAGGACCAAGAGAAAAGAAATCTAAACTTCAAATCCAACAATCACGAAGAATACAACAAACCTTTTAACTTATCCGAACTAGTGGAAGCCATTGAAAAATCACACGATACAGCAACCGGCCCTGATGAAATTCATTATCAGATGCTTAAGCATCTGCCAAAGAGTTCTCTTTCAACACTTTTAGATATCTTTAATAATATTTGGGAAACTGGGGTCTGTCCTGAGAGCTGGCGTTTTGCTACAGTTGTACCAATTCCAAAACCTGGGAAAGATCATGCAGAACCTACGAATTATCGACCAATAGCTTTGACAAGTTGTTTGTGTAAAACATTGGAGAGAATGATAAACAAGAGATTAGTCTGGTACTTAGAGTCCAACAACCTCATTTCAGAATATCAGTCAGATTTTCGTTCGGAACGTAGTACCAACGACAATTTAATAAGACTAGAAACATTTATACGAAATGCTTTTATTAACAAAGAATACGTAGTAGCTGTCTTTTTCGACTTGGAGAAAGCATATGATACCACAAGGCGTTATGGAATATTGAGAGATCTCCATAACCTCGGCTTAAGGGGAAAACTTATCAGTTTTATTCAAAGTTTTTTTGGTGAACGTGTATTTCAAGTCCGCGTGGGATCTACCTTGTCAGATCTCTGTGATCAAGAGCAGGGTGTCCCACAAGGTAGTATTCTCTCAACTACGCTATTTAACATCAAAATAAATAATATTGTACAATGTTTGGATGACAAAACAGACTGTTCATTGTATGTTGATGATTTTTGTATATGTTACCGTTCAAAAAACATGAAAACAATTGAACGAAAGTTACAACAAAATTTAAAACGAATAGAAGAATGGACTGATAAAAATGGTTTCAAGTTCTCCAAGTGGAAAACGCAGTGTGTTCATTTTTGTAAGCTACGGAAGAAACACAACCATCCTTCCCTGTTTTTATACGGATCACAAATTCCTGTCGTTGAAGAAGCCAAATTTCTTGGGGTCATATTTGATCAAAAGTTATCTTTTATTCCCCATATTAAATATCTTAAAGCGAAATGCTTAAAAGCTTTGAATCTTTTGAAAGTTTTAGCTCGTACAAGTTTGGGAGCAGATCGGTACACTTTATTACATCTTTACTGGTCTCTGATAAGATCTAAATTAGATTTTGGGTCTGTTGTTTATGGTTCTGCCAGAAAGTCTTATTTAAAATCTTTGGATACTATTCATCATCAAGGCCTTCGTTTGGCTATGGGAGCATTCCGTACTTCTCCCGTATTTAGCCTTTATGTAGAAGCAGGTGAACCATCTTTAACTTCGCGCAGAGAGAAACTTTCTCTTCGGTATGCTATCAGACTTGCTGCTAATCCATCTAACCCGGCATTCCAAATTTCATTTCCACCTGAATTTGTCGATAAGTATGAAACTAAACCCACAGCAATCAAACATTTTGGATTACGAATTTTACCACTGCTAGAAAATTCAGGTATCGACCTTAAAAATATTCAAAAACATGAAACCGCCGAAGTTCCATCTTGGTGTATTAATCAACCTCCTATTCTTTTCGACTTACATGATGGCAAAAAAAAACGAATCAAATTTGATACTTCTCAAACAAAACTTTCAGGTACTGCAGTCACGTTACAATGATTACCAGCAAGTTTATACTGATGTTTCCAAAGAAGGAGATAAAGTTGGTTGTGCGTATGTTTCTAAAGATACGCACAAAACCATGCGCCTTCCAGATGGTTCATCTATTTTTACAGCTGAATCCAAAGCAATAGACCTAGCTTTAGATTTTATCAGTTCTTCAACAACTCAAAAAGCAATTATATTTTCTGATTCACTTTCTGTGCTTAAGGCTTTAGACCATTCATCATCTAAAAATCCTCAAATTCAAAAATTGACCGAAAAACATAATGAAATTTCTAAAACACACCAAATCTTGTTTTGTTGGCTTCCGAGCCATATTGGCATTGTCGGCAATGAGTGTGCTGACAAGAATGCAAAGGAATCGCTCAATCTTGATCCGTCTGTTTTTAAAATTCCTTTTAATAATTTTAAACCATTTATCAACAGATACATCTTGTCGGAATGGCAAGGCGAATGGGACCTTACAGTAAATAACAAACTCCATGCCATTAAACCTGTCGTTGGAACAAAATGCTCTCCTCCACAATTTTCCAGGAAAGAGGATGTAGTATTAACACGACTGCGCATTGTCCATACTAGAGTTACTCATTCTTATATTTTGAATGGTGATGATCAGCCTTCTTGTGTAGGATGTGATCAGCCATTCACTGTTAAACATATCTTAATTGAATGTGTAGACTTTTCACAGTCCCGTGACTTATACTTCAAAGCTGACACTTTGCAACAATTGTTTCAAGATGTACTTGTTGATAATATTATTTTATACTTAAAAGATATTGGACTTTTTCATAAGATTTAACTGTTTCAGATTTTTATAAATATCATACTTACCTTTTTACTTTTTTATATCCTCATAATTCTTCATGCCGTTTAACCATTAACCGCTTGACGCTTATGACCCACAAAGAGGGTTGGCGCGTCGTTTAACACGAAATCATCATCATCATCAACTACCTGAATTTGTATATAAGTATGAAACTAAACCCACAGCAATCAAACCTTTTGGATTACGTATTTTACCACTGCTAGAAAATTCAGGTATCGACCTTAAAAATATTCAAAAACATGAAACGGCCGATTCAAAAACATGAAACGGCCGACGTTCCATCTTGGTGTATTAAAAAGACTTCTATTCTGTTTGACTTACATGATGGCAAAAATTCCTAATCAAATCCAATGCTACTCAAACAAAACTTCCAGGTACTGCAGTCACGTTACAATGATTACCAGCGAGTCTATACTAATGGTTCCAAAGAAGGAGATAAAGTTGGTTGTGCGTATGTTTCTAAAGATACGCACCAAACCTTGCGCCTTCTAGATGGTTCATCTATTTTTACAGCTGAAGCCAAGGCAATAGACCTAGCTTTAGATTTTATCAGTTCTTCAACAATTCAAAAAGCAATTATATTTTCTGATTCACTTTCTGTGCTTAAGGCTTAAATCTGTTTTGGTCTATAAAAAATTCGAATGAGGTTTTAAATAAATTGAAATCTAGAATTTCGTGCTTCTAGTCTGTCTACCTACGATTTTTCCACTCTTTACACTACACTTCCTCATAATCTTATAAAAGAAAAGCTTAATGATTTAATTGAATGGACTTTTCACAGAGAAGATTCTCTCTATCTTGCATGTAATGTCAGAAATGCATTTTTCACTTCTAAAGAGCATAAGAATTATACACTTTGGTCATGTCAGAAAGTGTGTGATGCCCTCACCTTTCTACTTGACAATATTTATATTAGATTCGGTACTAAGTTATTTAGACAAATTGTGGGTATTCCGATGGGTACTAATTGCGCACCTCTTGTGGCTCATCTGTTCTTGTATTGTTATGAAAGAGACTTCATTTTGTCGCTTTCCATTGATAACCAATCTGAAATTATTGAAGCTTTTAGCTCTACTTCTAGATATTTAGATGATTTATTAAATATTGATAATACCTATTTTGATGGTTTGATCAGTCAGATTTACCCCCTAGAACTTCAGTTAAATAAAGCAAATTCTTCTGATACCGAGGCCCCGTTCCCCAGTGGAAATCTTCCACTGACCGTTCCAAGGCGGCTCTTCTGTGGCGATTTATTTATGTTGTTGTTTGTTACTTACTGTGTGTATCACTTGTGTCTTTTAATTTTGGATGGCCATATGGCCATTTTGTTGGAAAGTAACTGTCCATATGGCCTTCCTTTGTTTAGGTTTCCATTATGGTCTGGTCGCTTAATGTTTGTATTTCTTTCCCTTTGGTGTCTTTTATGGGTGGAGTAAGTTAATTGTATCAATTCCTGATCTTTGTTTTACTTCTACTTTACATCTATCTATTGTAGATTGATTTGTTTCGTGCAAAATTTATGATAAACGCGATGACTTTGATTTTGAGATTGTAAATTTTCCTTTTTTGGATGGTGATGTTCCTCGTGCGCCATCCTATGGCGTTTATATTTCGCAATTAATTCGATTTGCTAGAGTGTGTAGTCATGTAACTGACTTCAACACTCGTAATAAATTATTAACGGCTAAACTTCTTAATCAGGGTTATCGGTACCATAAACTACGCAAAGCCTTTTCTAAATTTTATAGACGCCATTCTGATTTAATTTCAAAATTCAATATTGGACTTAAATCTCTTCTGCAACAAGGTCTATCGGAACCCGAATTTTATGGTGACTTAGTATATAAATTCAGAAAAATATATAACCGCAATGACTTCAGCACCCAATTTCGTAAAATCATTCTTCGATATAAAAAGATTGGGTACAACATGGATATTATACGACACACTGCATGCATGGTAGTTAACCCAATCACGGTTGGCAACTTTGCTTCCCTCTTTAATTGCACGCCGGTGGGTCAGGCCTCAGATTCTATGACGGCTCCAACGTAAAGGCTTATTGAAAATTAAAGAGATAATGTTGGTTGGTGCCTGATGCTCTGTCTCTGGTCGGGCTCATCGGAGTCTAACTGTTGGTTTTCTTTTGCTCCAGCATTTCAGTGGTTTCTTGCTGTCGAGTCCTCACCGTTGTCTCACCTCTGTGGTTCTTTGATTTCTGTGTTCACGGAGATGTTGCACTGATGAGTTAGGAGGCCTTCATGCGGACTGAACAAATTATTTGTCTTAATCGCGACGGAAGTAAGGGCGAGGATTGTGGCCACGTAAAATCGATTTAAGCCCCCCAGTGGAAATCTTCCACTGACCGTTCCAAGGCGGCTCTTCTGTGGCGATTTATTTATGTTGTTGTTTGTTACTTACTGTGTGTATCACTTGTGCCTTTTAATTTTGGATGGCCATATGGCCATTTTGTGGGAAAGTAACTGTCCATATGGCCTTCCTTTGTTTAGGTTTTCATTATGGTCTGGTCGCTTAATGTTTGTATTTCTTTCCCTTTGGTGTCTTTTATGGATGGAGTAAGTTAATTGTATCAATTCCTGATCTTTGTTTTACTTCTACTTTAGACCATTCATCATCTAAAAATCCTGAAATACAAAAATTGATCGAAAAACATCATGAAATTTCTAAAACACACCAAATCTTGTTTTGTTGGCTTCCGAGCCATATTGGCATTGTCGGCAAAGAGTGTGCTGACAAGAAAGCAAAGGAATCATTCTGTTTTTAAAATTCCTTTTAATAATTTTAAACCATTTATCAACAGATACATCTTGTCGGAATGGCAAGGCGAATGGGACCGTACAATAAATAACAAACTCCATGCCATTAAACCTGTCGTTGGAACAAAATGCTCTCCTCCACAGATTTCCAGGAAAGAGGATGTAGTATTAACACGACTGCGCATTGGCCATACTAGAGTTACTCATTCTTATATTTTGAATGGTGATGATCGGCTTGTGTAGGATGTGATCAGCCATTCACTGTTAAACATATCTTTATTGAATGTGTAGACGTTTCACAGTCCCTTGACTTATACTTCAAAGCTGACACTTTGCAACAATTGTTTCAAGATGTACCTGTTGATAATATTATTTTATTCTTAAAAGATATTGGACCTTTTCATAAGATTTAACTGTTAAAGATTTTTATAAATATCATACTTACCTTTCTACTTTTAATATCCTCATAATTCTTCATGCCGTTTAACCATTTACCGCTTGACGCTTATGACCCACAAAGATGGTTGACGCGTCGTTAAACACAAAATCATCATCATCATCTCCTCTTTTCTGGCTTTTGTGGTTCTTCTGCTTCCCTTTTTCTGTCCTCTTCTCTTCTTCTCTCCTCCCTGGCATTACTGACACCGGCCCCGATAGCTCAGTTGGTAGAGTGTCCGCTCCAGGGAACGGGAGGTCACTGGTTCGATCCCGGGCCGCGACATACCAAAATCGTTAACAAGAGCACCGCAAGCGGGTGCCAACGCTCGTCTGCAGTTTCTTTTAGAAAACAAAAGTTCTAAGTCAAATCAAATTGCAAGATGGAGTTATAAAACTTGTAGGGAATGTAGCTCTTGTGATGGTGAGTATGTGTATGAAGTTTCATGAAGGTAGGCCAAATACTTTTGGAAATATGGTCAAGGTTAAGTTTTTTGGTTAATTTTTCGAAAAATAGGTCAAAGTTCAAAGGTCAAGGTCACAGGTCAAAAAGCGTGGTATGACTGAAAAGGTCTTGTCCCAAGGAACATTCATGTGAAGTTGGAAGGCTCTGTTGTGAATAGTATTGAAATAAGAGACAAAAACAATTTAAAAAAAAACAGAGAGAAAAGGGGAGATAATTCAATCAAATTGCAAGATGGAGTTATTAAACTTGTAGGGAATGTAGCTCTTGTGATGGTGAGTATGTGTATGAAGTTTCATGAAGGTAGGCCAAATACTTTTGGAAATATGGTCAAGGTTAAGTTTTTTGGTTAATTTTTCGAAAAATAGGTCAAAGTTCAAAGGTCAAGGTCACAGGTCAAAAAGCGTGGTATGACTGAAAAGGTCTTGTCCCAAGGAACATTCATGTGAAGTTGGAAGGCTCTGTTGTGAATAGTATTGAAATAAGAGACAAAAACAATTTAAAAACAAGAGGGCCATGATGGCCCTGGATCGCTCACCTGATCCATAGGGTATCAAGTGGGCCCCTGGGAGAGCCATTATTGGCCCAGGCTATAATATGAAATCGGGCCAAAGGGCTAGGAGGAGATGTTGCTTAAAGGTATTTCTATTTTTAGCTCTGGTGGCCATTTTGTTCAGCGGAGCAGAACCATTTTATCAATTTTGGTAGAGGGTCATCCAAGAAACATTTCAGTGAAATTATTTTGAAATCGGGCCAAAGGGCTAGGAGGAGATGTCGTTTAAAGGTTTTTCTATTTTTAGCTCTGGCGGCCATTTTGTTCAGCAGAGCAGAACCATTTTAGCAATTTCTGTAAAAGGTCATCCAAGGAACATTTCAGTGAAATAATTTTGAAATCAGGCCAAAGGGCTAGGAGGAGATGTCGTTTAAAGGTTTTTCTATTTTTAGCTCTGGCGGCCATTTTTTTCAGCGGAGTGGAACCATTTTACCAATTTTGGTAGAGGGTCATCCAAGGAACATTTCTGTGAAATTATTTTGAAATCAGACCAAAGGGCTAGGAGGAGATGTCGTTTAAAGGTTTTTCTATTTTTAGCTCTTGCTGCCATTTTGTTCAGCGGAGCGGAACCATTTTGTTCAGCGGAGCGGAACCATTTTAGCAATTTCGGTAGAGGGTCATCCAAGAAACATTTCAGTGAAATTATTTTGAAATCGGGCCAAAGGGCTAGGAGGAGATGTCGTTTAAAGGTTTTTCTATTTTTAGCTCTGGCGGCCATTTTGTTCAGCAGAGCAGAACCATTTTAGCAATTTCTGTAAAAGGTCATCCAAGGAACATTTCAGTGAAATAATTTTGAAATCAGGCCAAAGGGCTAGGAGGAGATGTCGTTTAAAGGTTTTTCTATTTTTAGCTCTGGCGGCCATTTTGTTCAGCGGAGCGGAACCATTTGAGCAATTTCGGTGGAGGGTCATCCAAGGAACATTTCTGTGAAATTATTTTGAAATCGGGCCAAAGGGCTAGGAGGAGATGTCGTTTAAAGGTTTTTCTATTTTTAGCTCTGGCGGCCATTTTGTTCAGCGGAGCGGAACCATTTTAGCAATTTTGGTAGAGGGTCATCCAAGGAACATTTCTGTGAAATTATTTTGAAATCGGGCCAAAGGGCTAGGAGGAGATGTCGTTTAAAGGTTTTTCTATTTTTAGCTCTGGTGGCCATTTTGTTCTGCAGAGGGGAACCATTTTAGCAATTTTGGTAGAGGGTCATCCAAGGAACATTTCTGTGAAATTATTTTGAAATCGGACCAAAGGGCTAGGAGGAGATGACATTTAAAGGTTTTTTCTATTTTTAGCTCTTGGGGCCATTTTGTTCAGCGGAGCGGAACCATTTTAGCAATTTCGGTAGAGGGTCATCCAAGAAACATTTCAGTGAAATTATTTTGAAATCGGGCCAAAGGGCTAGGAGGAGATGTCGTTTAAAGGTTTTTCTATTTTTAGCTCTGGCGGCCATTTTGTTCAGCGGAGCCGAACTATTTTAGCAATTTCAGTAGCGGGTCATCCAAGGAACATTTCTGTGAAATTATTTTGAAATCGGGCCAAAGGGCTAGGAGGAGATGTCGTTTAAAGGTTTTTCTATTTTTAGCTCTGGCGGCCATTTTGTTCAGCGGAGTGGAACCATTTTAGCAATTTTGGTAGAGGGTCATCCAAGGAACATTTCTGTGAAATTATTTTGAAATCGGGCCAAAGGGCTAGGAGGAGATGTCGTTTAAAGGTTTTTCTATTTTTAGCTCTGGTGGCCATTTTGTTCTGCGGAGCGGAACCATTTTAGCAATTTTGGTAGAGGGTCACCAAAGGACCATTTCTATGAAAGTATTTTGAAATCCATTCACTGGTTTAGGAGGAGATGTCATTTAAGTGAATTGTTGACGACGCACGACGCACGACGCACACCGCACGACGCACGACGCACGACGCACACCGCACGACGCACGACGGACGCCGGACAAAAGGTGATCACAATAGCTCACCTTGAGCACTTCGTGCTCAGGTGAGCTAAAAACGGAGAGAAAAGGGGAGATAATTCAATCAAATTGCAAGATGGAGTTATAAAACTTGTAGGGAATGTAGCTCTTGTGATGGTGAGTATGTGTATGAAGTTTCATGAAGGTAGGCCAAATACTTTTGGAAATATGGTCAAGGTTAAGGTTTTCGGTTAAATTTTCGAAAAATAGGTCAAAGTTCAAAGGTCAAGGTCACAGATCAAAAAGTGTGGTATCACTGGAAAGGTCTTGTCCCAAGGAACATTCATATGAAGTTTGAAGGCTCTGTTGTGAATAGTATTAAAATGAGAGCAAAAAATGTGTTTCAGAAAAAAATTGGAAAAGGGGAGATAATTCAGCCAAAATCAACAATGTTGTTATGGTCCTTGGTCAAAATGTAGCTCTTGTGATGATGAGTGTGTGTATGAAGTTTCATGAGGCTAGGTCTAATACTTTTTAAGTTATAGCCAAGGTTAAGTTTTTTTGGAACGACGCAGGACGACGCAGGACGACGCAGGACCACGCAGGACGACAACGCAGACGCCGGAGTGATGACAATAGCTCGAAAGTTTTTTTTCAAAAAACAGACGAGCTAAAAATGGTACTAGCTGCTCCTCGCTTGGCACTCAGATTTATGGGGTAGAGCTAGGACTGGTCGACCCAGTGTCAGGATAGTGTGACTGGGTGTGGTATCATGTAATGTGTCTGGGACATGATACTTCAGTGAGGCAGCACTATAAAAGTGAGCATTGAGCTCCCTGTCGCAACCAGACACCGTCGTGATATGACTGAAAAATTGTTGAAAGCGACGTTAAACCCGAATTCACACACACACACACACACACACACACACACACACACACACACACACCCTGGCATTACTGATTAGGGTTGCATTTAGGTCTTTAAGGCTGTCTGTGAATGCATAGACAGCCTTAGTCTGTTCTGCCATTGTCCTTACTGATCTGGTATTCTTCTCCATCTCGTCCAGTATCTTTTTGTTGTGTCTGGTGAGCAGACCTTGTAGTTCTTGAAAACAGTTGGTTAGAGAAGGCAACTGCTGGTCCAGATTTACGGTTTGACAGCAGCTTCTGTGGTGGAGGGTGCCTTCGTAGTCATGATACCTTCCTCATAATCTGGCACAAAGGTCTCCTCGTTGGTATCCAGCAGCTGTGGCATGATGTTCTCAACAGCTGCTGTGGATGCTGGATGAGACCGAGCATGGTGTTTGGTAGCTAATGGTGGTGTCTGTAGTCTGGTTGTCAGCGGTGCGGTGGATGCTAGTTGAGGCAGAACAGGGCTCTTGGTGGGTAATGCTAGTGTCTGTGGTGTGGCAGTCAGCTGTTCTGGTGGTAATTGCAGAGATCTGTTTGCATGCAGTGCTGGTGGTGATTGCAGAGATCTGTTTGTAGCAGTGCTGGTGGTGATTGCAGAGATCTGTTTGCATGCAGAGCTGGTGATGTGGTGTTTGTCTGCTGAGTGGGTGTCCCAAATGCGTCTGTAGTGCCAGGAAGAAGAACCAAAGGTAGGGCAGGTTGATCCGGAGCAGCTACTGGTTGCTGGCATGATGACCAGGTACTTCATCAGCCAGTTGTCATCAGGATTCATCTGCAGTCTAGTAACTGCTGGCTCAGCTGTGAGTGTAGATTCCTCTGTCAAGCAGGGCTGAGACGAGGTAGCAACCAGGCTGGGTTGTCGGCATAGGGTTCAGCTCTACGTCTGCCTCCAGGACTGAAACTGGCAGTGATGCTTCCAGTGCCTGTGTCAGTAGGTCAGTTCCAGCTGCTGGCCTGAATGCAGGTAACACCGGAATGTGGGCTCTCTTTATCCTGCTGTAGAACAGGGCCAGGGATTCCTCTTGGGACAGTATCTTGAAGTCTGTGTTGGCAATGGTGTAAGGTTGTTTGCTCTCATGGAGGAACTGAGTGGAGTTGAGCACTTTCCTCTGTCTGGCTTCCTGGCGATGAGGTGCGTAGACATAGACATGGTCTATGAGCTGCTTCCTGTCTGTGCATCTAAAATTGCACAAACTACACCAATAAGGCAGTTCAGCTGGCCTGGCATGAAATTTCATGTGGTGGGCTTCAATTGCAGTATGTTTCCTCTGGCTTTCGTTGTCGGATCATTACAGGGTCACTGATGAGGCTTTATTAGCCGAAAATACGTAGTATGACCCATTTTCTTTCTTATGAATGTTTTCATTGCTCTTAAAGGAACTCATTTTGATTTTTATTTGCCATCACTGCAGCTGGTGTTGTGCCGTGTGGCGGCCGTAAAACGTCTCCCCGTACATCAACCATAGTGCAGTTTATATTTTACTTTTGGTCCTTTGAGATCAGCGTGAATATTCTGAGAAATCAGAAATAAATTATTGGTTTAGACTCATATTTTAGACAGGTTTTTAATTATTTCGACCACATTTTGATTTATATCAGTCTTTGAATCGACTGCCTATTCGAAATTCGCAAAATTGCAGTATGTTTCCTCTGGCTTTCGTTGTCGGATCATTACAGGGTCACTGATGAGGCTTTATTAGCCGAAACTACGTAGTATGACCCATTTTCTTTCTTATGAATGTTTTCATTGCTCTTAAAGGAACTCATTTTGATTTTTATTCAAATCTTCCCTTGGTGTCTGCAAATGGCCTATCTGTTCATAGGTTGCAGACATAGGCCCAGCCTTCTTCTTCGCAAGGCGCACCAGCTCTTCATTAGACCTCAGAAGTTGTGCCATTTTGATCATGTCTGAAAGAAGAGAGGTAACACGGCTTGAGGACTAGTTCTTGCCAACCAAGCTATAGCCCAAAGTCACTGCTATGCCATCTCGTTAATTGAATATGTGCAGGGCGAAAGGTTGATTTCAATTTGAAGAGTGGATTGGTGAGCATTACCATGTCTTTATGGTTTATTTTTCTATTCCTTGGCTATATAAATTAATATACAAGGTATGTAGAGCATACGCAATCTAGACTGTGATATCTAACTTAATTTTTATCTATTTAGTTTCTCTCCATGTGAGGCTGTATTTCTATTTAGAACAAAAGTAGTGCTGGATTTCTACTCATTTCTTATCAGTGAGGTTGGACATACATTATGATGATAATTTAAGTGGTTGGTTGTGTGGTCAGGTATCAAATGGCACTAAACATTGCTATGTTTTGGCATTCTCTGATCAAGATATGTAGGTAAAAGAGGTGGTACGGGCTAACGTCTTGATCTCGCAAATATTCGGATGTGCCTCACGTCTTCTTTACATGCATCTTTATTACTAGCGAATTCTTGGTTAGGGTCGTCTCGAGAATCCCCTATTGCAAAAGGGAAAACGATGTTCGGCGGTGTCTGGTATGGTGACTCTTAGGCAACTTGACTTGTTCAGTGCAAGTTGTGGCTTTCTAGGATATTCTGCTGGACAACCCCGAAGATTAAAAGGAAAAAAAATAATAATCTGTTTTTTATCCCTCCCGCTTTTAATAAGAGACCTGTGGTCCAAACATTGTCTGCAGGTTATGCTGAACATGTTGAATTCTGACACATACTGCTGAAGTTATTAAGATTTGTATTGCTATGGAGAAAATCCTCAAATGTGCTGTTGCTTAAGGGTTGGCAGGACCACTCACAGGGGAAAAATGAAAAGGAAACTGCATCCTACTTGCTAATTTTTATTGCCATTGCATATTTTTCTAATGTATGTTTTTATACACTAGTTCTCAGGTTGGAACCCTTTTTTGACATATTTTTTTTTCTGCTGAAATGTATGTTGAATATACTTTGTGTGACACGTAAATCTTCACTTTTTGATATCTTAACTATTTCTCCTTCGTCTCATTATGTCTGTAAAGGAGTATGTTTCTGTACAAAATGGTTCCCTTTGTAGTCACACTCAAACAATGCCTAAGAAAGGCCTGTTCATCTGCTTGTTAAGTCAACAACTTAATCTGTCTGAAGCTGGGGCATATGAAGGTAATCATTTGGTGGTAAGGTGAAGGTTATCTCAAGGGTGCATCTGATGACAAACATCTGGGGGTAAGGCGAAGGCTATGTCATCCATGTTAGTATGCAGCAACGCCCCAACGGGGCTACATCATTACTCTGTAACCATCTGGAGTTCTCCATAACCTTACAAAACTTCCAGGTACTGCAGTCACGTTACAATGAATACCAGCAAGTCTATACTGATGGTTCCAAAGAAGGAGATAAAGTTGGTTGTGCGTTTGTTTCTAAAGATACGCACAAAACCATGCGCCTTCCAGATGGTTCATCTATTTTTACAGCTGAAGCCAAAGCAATAGACCTAGCTTTAGATTTTATCAGTTCTTCAATAATTCAAAAAGCAATTATATTTTCTGATTCACTTTCTGTGCTTAAGGCTTTAGACCATTCATCATCTAAAAATCCTCAAATTCAAAAATTGATCGAAAAACATCATGAAATTTCTAAAACACACCAAATCGTGTTTTGTTGGCTAATAATTTTAAACCATTTATCAACAGATACATCTTGTCGGAATGGCAAGGCGAATGGGACCGTGCAATAAATAACAAACTCCATGCCATTAAACCTGTCGTTAGTACAAAATGCTCTCCTCCACAGTTTTACAGAAAAGAGGACGTAGTATTAACACGACTGCGCATCGGCCATACTAGAGTTACTCATTCTTATATTTTTAATGGTGATGATCAGCCTTCTTGTGTAGGTTGTGATCAGCCATTCACTGTGAAACATATCTTAATTGACTGTGTTGACTTTTCACCCTCACGTATTTTATGTTTCAAAGCTGACACTTTGCAACAACTGTTTCGAGATGTACCTGTTGATAATATTATTTTATTCTTAAAAGAAGTTGGACTTTTTCATAAGATTTAACTGTTTCAGATTTTTATACATCGTCATTCTGACTTTTTACTTTTAATATCATCATAATTGTTCATGCCGTTTAACCATTAACCGTTAGACGCTTATGACCCACAAAGAGGGTTGACGCGTCGTTAAACACGAAATCATCATCATCATCATAGCCGCCTGGATAAGCAGGAACGTCTGGTTTGCACGTATAGATGGGCTGGGATTGGCATTTGCGATGGAACAGTGGTGTTCAGATGTTAAGCTTTGACCACTGCTGCCCATACTGGCTCTTGAACTCCTTCCTGTCCCTCTTTGAAAGTAGTAAGTAGTGCTCTAGACATGATAGATGGTCTGTAATAAAAGGAGTTCTTCTGTGGGATACGTCCGATGTATATACCCCCACTTTTACACAGATTGCAAGCCTAGAAAAAAAGATAAGGAGTACTGTTTGTATTAGACAATATATATTAAATATAAATAATATCCACAATGCGGGTAAATATAACTATGAAAAAATTAAAGAAACACTGGAATAAAAGTTATTTTTCCTGTATTTTTAACAACCGGTTTCATCCATGATGGAATTTTCAAGTTAACAATGATTTTTTCATTAGTTATATATATATATATATATATATATATATATATTAATGAATATATTCAAACTGTGTCTTCTGATGTTCTCCCATATTGAAGAGCTTTTGGAGTGGTAGCGTAAATAAAATTTGCTCTTCAGGAACTAGCTCTTATTTCTTCATATTCTCTCCTATCAGTTCAGGAATGGTAATAGAAATCTGAGGACTTGAACTGGCATGGCACTTAATCTTCTGTCTGCTGTGACCAAAAAAAACCCACAAGACATCTGTCTTCTGATGTTCTCCCATCAGACCACAGGTTTGGGACTGTAATAAAAATACATCTGTCTTCTGAGGTTCTCCCATCAGACCACAGGTTTGGGACTGTAATAAAAATACATCTGTCTTCTGATGTTCTCCCATCAGACCACAGGTTTGGGACTGTAATAAAAATACATCTGTCTTCTGATGTACTCACATCAGACCAAAGGTTTGGGACTGTATTAAAAATCTCTTCTGTCTTCTGATGTTCTCCCATCAGACCACATACTGGGGACTATAATAAAAAAAGTCTCTTCTATCTTCTGATGTTCTTCCATCAGACCACAGACTGGGACTGTAATAACACAATATCTTCTGTTTTCTGATGTTCTCCCATCAGACCACAGGTTTGGGACTAATAAAAATCTCTTCTGATGTTCTCCAATCAGACCACAGGTTTGGGACTATAATATGAATCTCTTCTGTCTTCTGGTGTTCTCTCATCAGACCACAGGCTAGGGACTAAAATATCTTCTGTCTTCTGATGATCTCCCATCAGACCACATGCTAGGGACTAAAAATATCTTCTGTCTTCTGATGATCTCCCATCAGACCACATGTTAGGGACTAAAATTTCTTCTGTCTTCTGATGATCTCCCATCAGACCACAGGCTAGGGACTAAAAATATCTTCTGTCTTCTGATGATCTCCCATCAGACCACAGGCTAGGGACTAAAAATATCTTCTGTCTTCTGATGATCTCCCATCAGACCACAGGCTAGGGACTAAAAATATCTTCTGTCTTCTGATGATCTCCCATCAGACCACAGGCTAGGCTTTTCGGTGTAGACGGGTGGCCGTGCGGTCCGGCACGGTCAATCGGCTGGTCACGCCGAGCCCTAGAGATACCGCTTTGCTTTCTCTTCAACTCTTTTTGTATCTTTCCTGATACCAACCATATGCCCATTTACCTTACCCTTTTCTGTCTTTTTTTTATCTCTAGAAGG
Organism: Lucinisca nassula; assembly: GCA_963580285.1. Classification (NCBI taxonomy): domain Eukaryota; kingdom Metazoa; phylum Mollusca; class Bivalvia; order Lucinida; family Lucinidae; genus Lucinisca; species Lucinisca nassula. The sequence continues at coordinate 23,082,895 of OY757020.1, forward strand.
CGGTGGCTAAACGGATCAATCGTGTAGGCATTTTGTTTATGCGAGTATATCTCACGTGTATCTCTAACACCTGCGAGTTGGATAACCACTCCATTATGGTGTTCCCTTGTAGGGCTCCACGGAGGGCGGAGAGCACTTGGGACGAAACTATAATTTTTTCCTTATGCCTAATGGAAAAAAACATAACCGCAACGCATCCAAACGTAAAAAAGATGAGGAATCATCCGAAACGGATGAACCCAGTCAGAAGTCTAGTCAACAGTCAAGCCAGCAGTCTGCAGCACCAAAGCAACTTAATTTTCCACGCTTCTTGGTAATGTCTTCATGTGAAGATACACGCACTGTGTCAAGTCTATCCCCATTCGTGATAGAAAAGAGCATCATGTCCATTGCCGGACATCCCAAAAGCATAAAAACGCTTAAGTCAGGTGACCTTTTATTAGAAGTCGAGAGAGAGCAGCAGGTGAAAAGCCTGCTTGGTACCACAAAGCTCTTCGATCTCAAGGTCAAAGTATCTCTGCATAATACACTTAATTCGTGTAAAGGTGTTATCCGCAGCCCAGAGCTCCGTCCTTGCAGTGATGCAGAGATAGTTGAGAACTTGAGATCGGAAGGCGTCATTGGTGTACGTAACATCCAAGTTCGTAGAGGTGGTGTATTGAAGCCAACGGGTACCTACGTGTTGACTTTTAATACACCAGTTCTGCCCAAGAAAATAAAAGTAGCATATCTTTCAGTTAACGTGGATGTATATATACCAAACCCTCTCAGATGTTACTCGTGTCAGGTTTTTGGCCACCACGAAAGCAGATGTCAGAAGAAAAAACTCTGTCCAAATTGTGGTGAAGAAAAACATGTCGATAACCATCAAAACTGTAAGAATGAGGCCAAATGTGTAAATTGTGGTGGCAAGCATGCTGTTTTCTCTCGATATTGTACGGCATGGAAAAAAGAAAAAGAAATACTTACTGTCAAATACCAAAGGGGGATAACATTCCCAGAAGCGCGGAAAATTGTTGACGAGCGATACACAACACCAACCACCAGTTACGCCAGCATCACAAAGGGTGCTGGTAAACAAGTTTCAAGCTCCGCAACACAGACTGTTGAATCATGCATAGCTGAATTAAAGAAATCCGGTGCATGGAGCAAATCCACTCCAGCACCACAAAGTTCAACCAAATTATCAAATGGCGCAATCCAGGTTGCTGCGGATCGGTCGACAGCGACCGTACCGAAGCCAGCGCCGCATGTAAAAGAGAAACTCGACCCAGGTCGAACTAATAAGGGATCGGAAGATCCGAAAAAGCAATTGTCTCTAAAACTAACAGACAGACAACGTAAAATGGAAAGAGACAATATAAAATTTCAGAACAGATTCGGATCTTTGAGTGACAGTGATATGGAGTTTGAAGCTCCATCATCACCAAGTAGCAATAACAGGTCGAGGTCTGCAACACCACGAGCTGGTGGTAGCAGATCTATATCACCAATTGCAGCTTCAATATAGTTTCTAGTCTTACTCTCTTCATAAAATGGATTTAAAACACAAAATAATACAATGGCATTGTCGAGGTCTTAAATCAAATTATAACGAACTGTTATTACTTATTTCGTTATTAAACCCATCGGTTTTTTGTTTGCAAGAAACTTTTTTAAAAACTGATGACAACATTGATGTCAGGGGTTTCAATACATACAACTATATCTATTCTGATGGTAACAAACCATCTGGTGGCAGTTCAATTTTTGTGAAATCAAGTTTACCACAAAGAGAGATCAAATTAAAAACAGACCTACAAGCTGTGGCAGTGTCAGTTTCTCTGGATAAAGAAACTACAATTTGCTCTCTATATATCCCTTCCTCATTTTCTTTAAGGCCCGAACAGCTTGACACATTGCTGAGTCAACTTCCATCGCCATATCTTTTAGTTGGCGACTTCAATGGTCACAATATTCTATGGGGCTGTAAAGATAACAATAACAGAGGAGCACTTGTCGAAGATTTTATTGCAAAGAGCGATCTTTGCCTGATGAATGATAAATCTTATACTTACCTTCACCCTGCGACAGGTCATTTGTCTTCTTTAGATCTCTCTTTGTGCCACCCATCTCTCTTCTTGGACTATGACTGGTCTGTTCATGATGATCAGTGCGGAAGTGATCACTTCCCTGTTATAATTGAGAGTGTAAACGAACCAGATGAGGACTGTAACCAGAAATGGAAAATGAATAAAGCCGACTGGGAATTATTCCATAATTTATGTGAAGAAGAGTTATCAATTGATCATTTTAATGAATCATCCGACATTGTTTCTGATTTCACAGATACACTTATTAACATATCAGAACAATGCATTCCAAAGACCTCCACAAATACTAAGAAAAGCAAGCCTTGGTTTAATAATGACTGTAAAGAAGCTATTAAAAAGCGTAAACAGGCTCTAAATAAGTTCTGCAAAAATCCCACTTCAGAAAAGCTCAACGACGTAAAAGTTTTTAGAGCTAAAGCTCGGCGAACAATCCGAGCTTCCAAACGAAAGTCATGGAGAGAATATGTCTCCAAATTGAACTACAAAACCCCCATTAAAAAGGTTTGGGATATGGTACGAAAAATTTCAGGAAAAACAAAGTCCTCTAGTTTTACACATTTAAATACTGGTTTTGACACAAAAGCTTCAACTAAAAAAGATATTTCAGATACTCTTGGGAGCACATTCTTGAATAATTCATCATCGCGTAATTATTCTGACACTTTTAGAAATTTCAAAAAGGACCAGGAGAAAAGAAAACTTAATTTCAAATCCCTTAATCACGAAGAATACAACACACCTTTTAACTTATCCGAACTAGTTGAAGCCATTGAAAAATCACATGCTACGGCAACCGGTCCCGATGAAATTCATTATCAGATGCTTAAGCATCTGCCAAAAAGTTCTCTTACAACACTTTTAGATATCTTTAATAATATTTGGGAAACGGGGGTCTGTCCTGAGAGCTGGCGTGTAGCTACAGTTGTACCAATTCCGAAACCAGGGAAAGATCATGCAGAACCTACAAATTATCGTCCGATAGCTTTGACAAGTTGTTTGTGTAAAACATTGGAGAGAATGATAAACAAGAGATTAGTCTGGTACTTAGAGTCCAACAACCTTATTTCAGAATATCAATCGGGTTTTTCCCCCAGGTATTAGACTTCCTGCCTTGCCGTGGCCCTGGGGGCTCAATTCCCACTGGGCACATTGCCGCTGTGGTCTCTGTGCCCACTGGGAAGAGCTAAAGGAAGTACCACCCGTTTGCCGTGGGTGGCGTCCTGTAAGCCGGAAGAAGGGATCCTGGAGGTTGAGGGTTACCTGAGGTGGCGGTGCTTCAGGTACCCAACACGCCTCTTTGGCCTGGCTTTTCGGTGTAGACGGGTGGCCGTGCGGTCCGGCACGGTCAATCGGCTGGTCGCGCCGAGCCCTAGAGATTTTTATCTCTAGAAGGCGGTGGCTAAACGGATCAATCGTGTAGGCATTTTGTTTATGCGAGTATATCTCACGTGTATCTCTAACACCTGCGAGTTGGATAACCACTCCATTATGGTGTTCCCTTGTAGGGCTCCACGGAGGGCGGAGAGCACTTGGGACGAAACTAGAAATTTTTCCTTATGCCTCATGGAAAAAAACATAACCGCAACGCAGCTAAACGTAAAAAAGACGAGGATTCATCCGGAACGGATGAACCCAGTCAACAGTCAAGTCAGCAGTCTCAGCATTCTACTCAACAGTCTAGTCAGCAGTCTGCAGCACCAAAGTCAACCAATTTTCCACGTTTCTTGGTGATGACCTCAAGTGACGATGCACGCACTGTGTCCAGTTTATCACCATTCGTGATAGAAAAAAGCATAGTGTCCATTGCCGGACATCCCAAAAGCATAAAAAAGCTTAAGTCAGGTGACCTTTTGTTAGAAGTCGAGAGAGAGCAGCAGGTGAAAAGCCTGCTTGGTACCACAAAGCTCTTCGATCTCAAGGTCAAGGTTTCTCTGCACAACACTCTTAATTCATGTAAAGGTGTCATCCGCAGCCCAGAGCTGCGTCCATGTACTGATGCAGAGATCATTGACAACTTGAGATCTGAGGGCGTCATTGGCGTACGTAACATCCAAGTTCGTAGAGGTGGTGTATTGAAGCCAACAGGTACTTACGTGTTGACTTTCAATACACCAGTTCTGCCCAAGAAAATCAAAGTAGCTTACCTTTCAGTTAACGTAGAGGTGTATATACCAAACCCTCTCAGATGTTACTCGTGTCAGGTTTTTGGCCACCACGAAAGCAGATGTCAGAAGAAGCAACTCTGTCCAAATTGTGGTGAAGAAAAGCATGTCGATAACCATCAAAACTGTAAGAATGAGGCCAAATGCGTCAATTGTGGTGGCAAGCATGCTGTTTTCTCTCGAGATTGTCCGGCATGGAAAAAAGAAAAAGAAATACTTACTGTCAAATACCAAAGGGGGTTAACATTCCCAGAAGCACGGAAAATTGTTGACGAGCGATACACAACACCAACGACCAGTTACGCCAGCATCACAAAGGGTGCTGGTGTACAAGTATCTACCTCCGCAACGCAGACTGTTGAATCATGCATGGCTGAACTGAAAAAATCTGGTGCATGGAGTAAATCCACTCCAGCACCACAAAGTTCAACCAAATTATCAAATGGCGCAATCCAGGTTGCTTCGGATCGGTCGACAGCGACCGTACCGAAGCCAGCGCCACATGCAAAAGAGAAACTCGACTCGGGTCGAACTAATAAAGGATCGGAAGATCCGAAAAAAACAATTGTCTCAAAAACAGACAGACAACGTAAAATGGAAAGAGACAATATAAGATTCCAGAACAGATTCGGATCTTTGAGTGACAGTGATATGGAGTTCGCTGAAACTCCATCATCACCAAGTGGCAATAACAGATCGAGGTCAGCAACACCACGAGCTGGTGGTAGCAGATCTATATCACCAATTGCAGCTCCAATATAGTTTCTAGTCTTAATCTCTTCAAATAATGGATTTAAAACACAAAATAATACAATGGAATTGTCGAGGTCTTAAATCAAATTATAATGAACTCTTATTACTTATTTCGTTATTAAACCCGTCGGTTTTTTGTTTGCAAGAAACTTTTTTAAAAACTGATGACAACCTTGATGTCAGGGGTTTCAATACATACAACTATATCTATTCTGATGGTAACAAACCATCTGGTGGCAGTTCAATTCTTGTTAAATCATGGTTACCACAAAGAGAGATCAAATTAAAAACAGACCTACAAGCTGTAGCAGTATCGGTTTCTCTGGATAAAGAAACTACAATATGCTCTTTATATATTCCACCCTCATTTTCTTTAAAGCCCGAACATCTTGACTCATTGCTGAGTCAGCTTCCATCCCCATATCTTTTAGTTGGCGACTTCAATGGTCACAATATTCTATGGGGCTGTAAAGATATCAATAACAGAGGAGCACTTGTTGAAGATTTTATTGCAAAGAGCGATCTTTGCTTGATGAATGATAAATCTTGTACTTACCTTCACCCAGCGACAGGTCATTTGTCTTCTTTAGATCTCTCTTTGTGTCACCCATCTCTCTTCTTGGACTATGACTGGTCTGTTCATGATGATCAGTGCGGAAGTGATCACTTCCCTGTTATAATTGAGAGCGTAAACGAACAAGATGAGGACTGTAACCAGAAATGGAAAATGAATAAAGCCGACTGGGAATTATTCCGTAATTTATGTGAAGAAGAGTTATCAGTTGGTCACTTAAATGAATCATCTGACATTGTTTCTGATTTCACAGATAAACTAATTAATATATCAGAACAATGCATTCCAAAGACCTCCACAAATACTAAGAAAAGCAAGCCTTGGTTTAATAATGACTGTAAAGAAGCTATTCAAAAGCGCAAACAGGCTCTAAATAAGTTCTGCAAAAGTCCCACTTCAGAAAAGCTAAACGACGTTAAAGTTTTTAGAGCTAAAGCTCGGCGAACAATCCGAGCTTCCAAACGAAAGTCATGGAGAGAATATGTCTCCAAATTGAACTACAAAACCCCCATTAAAAAGGTTTGGGATATGGTACGAAAAATTTCAGGAAAAACAAAGTCCTCTAGTTTTACACATTTAAATACTGGTTTTGACACAAAAGCTTCAACTAAAAAAGATATTTCAGATACTCTTGGTCACACATTCTTGAGAAATTCATCATCGCGTAATTATTCTGACACTTTTAGAAATTTCAAAAAGGACCAAGAGAAAAGAAATCTTAACTTCAAATCCCTTAATCACGAAGAATACAACACACCTTTTAACTTATCCGAACTCGTTGAAGCCATTGAAAAATCACATGATACGGCAACCGGCCCCGATGAAATTCATTATCAGATGCTTAAGCATCTGCCAAAAAGTTCTCTTACAACACTTTTAGATATCTTTAATAATATTTGGGAAACGGGGGTCTGTCCTGAGAGCTGGCGTGTAGCTACAGTTGTACCAATTCCAAAACCAGGGAAAGATCATGCAGAACCTACAAATTATCGTCCGATAGCTTTGACAAGTTGTTTGTGTAAAACATTGGAGAGAATGATAAACAAGAGATTAGTCTGGTACTTAGAGTCCAACAACCTCATTTCAGAATATCAATCGGGTTTTCGTTCGGAACGTAGTACCAATGACAATTTAATAAGACTAGAAACATTTATACGAGATGCTTTTATTAACAAAGAACACGTAGTGGCTGTCTTTTTCGACTTGGAGAAAGCATATGACACAACATGGCGTTATGGAATATTGAAAGATCTACATAACATTGGCTTAAGAGGAAAACTTCCCAGTTTTATTGAAAGCTTTTTAGGGGAGCGCATGTTTCAGGTGCGTGTGGGGTCTACCCTGTCAGATTTCTATGATCAAGAACTGGGTGTCCCACAGGGTAGTATTCTTTCAACTACGCTATTTAACATCAAAATAAACAATATTGTACAATGTTTGGACGACAAAACTGATTGTTCATTGTATGTTGATGATTTTTGTATATGTTACCGTTCAAAAAATATGAAAACAATTGAAAGAAAGTTACAACAAAATTTAAAAAGAATAGAAGAATGGACTGATAAAAATGGTTTCAAGTTCTCCAAGTCGAAAACGCAGTGTGTTCATTTTTGTAAACTACGGAAGAAACACGAACATCCTTCCCTGTTTTTATACGGATCACAAATTCCTGTTGTTGAAGAAGCCAAATTTCTTGGGGTCATATTTGATCAAAAGTTATCTTTTATTCCACATATTAAATATCTTAAAGCGAAATGCTTAAAAGCTTTGCATCTTTTGAAAGATTTAGCTCATACAAGTTGGGGAGCAGATCGGTATACTTTATTACATCTTTACCGGTCTTTAATAAGATCTAAATTAGATTATGGGTCTGTTATTTATGGTTCTGCCAGAAAGTCCTATTTAAAATCCTTGGATACTATCCATCACCAAGGCCTTCGTCTGGCCATGGGAGCCTTCCGTACCTCTCCCGTATTAAGCCTTTATGTAGAAGCAGGTGAACCATCTTTAACCTCGCGCAGAGAGAAACTTTCTCTTCAGTATGCTATCAGACTTGCTGCAAATCCATCTAACCCGGCATCCAAAATTTCATTTCCACCTCAATTTGTAGATAAGTATGAAACAAAACCCACAGCAATCAAACCTTTTGGATTACGTATTTTACCACTGCTGGAAAATTCAGGTATCGACCTTAAAAATATTCAAAAACATGAAACCGCCGAAGTTCCATCTTGGTGTATTAAACAACCTTCTATTCTGTTCGACTTACATGATGGAAAAAAATCCGAATCAAATCCAATACTTCTCAAACAAAACTTTCAGGTACTGCAGTCACGTTACAATGATTACCAGCAAGTCTTTACTGATGGTTCCAAAGAAGGAGATAAAGTTGGCTGTGCGTATGTTTCTAAAGATACGCACAAAACCATGCGCCTTCCAGATGGTTCATCTATTTTTACAGCTGAAGCCAAAGCAATAGACCTAGCTTTAGATTTTATCAGTTTTTCAACAATTCAAAAAGCAATTATATTTTCTGATTCACTTTCTGTGCTTAAGGCTTTAGACCATTCATCATCTAAAAATCCTCAAATTCAAAAATTGATCGAAAAACATCATGAAATTTCTAAAACACACCAAATCTTGTTTTGTTGGCTTCCGAGCCATATTGGCATTGTCGGCAATGAATGTGCTGACAAGAAAGCAAAGGAATCGCTCAATCTTGATCCATCTGTTTTTAAAATTCCTTTTAATAATTTTAAACCATTTATCAACCGATACATCTTGTCAGAATGGCAAGGCGAATGGGACCTTGCAATAAATAACAAACTCCATGCCATTAAACCTGTCGTTAGTACAAAATGCTCTCCTCCACAGTTTTCCAGAAAAGAGGACGTAGTATTAACACGACTGCGCATCGGCCATACTAGAGTTACTCATTCTTATATTTTTAATGGTGATGATCAACCTTCTTGTGTAGGTTGTGATCAGCCATTCACTGTGAAACATATCTTAATTGACTGTGTTGACTTTTCACCCTCACGTATTTTATATTTCAAAGCTGACACTTTGCAACAACTGTTTCGAGATGTACCTGTTGATAACATTATTTTATTCTTAAAAGAAATTGGTCTTTTTCATAAGATTTAACTGTTTCAGATTTTTATACATTATCATTCTGACTTCTTACTTTTAATATCGTCATAATTATTCATGCCGTTTAACCATTAACCGACTGACGCTTATGACCCACCAAGAGGGTTGACGCGTCGTTAAACACGAAATCATCATCATCATCATCAATCGGGTTTTCGTTCGGAACGCAGTACCAATGACAATTTAATAAGACTAGAAACATTTATACGAGATGCTTTTATTAACAAAGAACACGTAGTAGCTGTCTTTTTCGACTTGGAGAAAGCATATGATACAACATGGCGTTATGGTATATTGAAAGATCTCCATAACATTGGCTTAAGAGGAAAACTTCCCAGTTTTATTGAAAGCTTTTTAGGGGAGCGCATGTTTCAGGTGCCTGTGGGGTCTACCCTGTCAGATTTCTATGATCAAGAACAGGGTGTCCCACAGGGTAGTATTCTTTCAACTACGCTATTTAACATCAAAATAAACAATATTGTACAATGTTTGGACGACAAAACTGATTGTTCCTTGTATGTTGACGATTTCTGTATATGTTACCGTTCAAAAAATATGAAAACAATTGAACGAAAGTTGCAACAAAATTTAAAACGAATAGAAGAATGGACTGATAAAAATGGTTTCAAGTTCTCCAAGTCGAAAACGCAGTGTGTTCATTTTTGTAAACTACGGAAGAAACACGAACATCCTTCCTTGTTTTTATACGGATCACAAATTCCTGTTGTTGAAGAAGCCAAATTTCTTGGGGTCATATTTGATCAAAAGTTATCTTTTATTCCCCATATTAAATATCTTAAAGCGAAATGCTTAAAAGCTTTGAATCTTTTGAAAGTTTTAGCCCATACAAGTTGGGGAGCAGATCGGTATACTTTATTACATCTTTACCGGTCTTTAATAAGATCTAAATTAGATTCCCCCAGGTATTAGACTTCCTGCCTTGCCGTGGCCCTGGGGGCTCAATTCCCACTGGGCACGTTGCTGCTGTGGTCTTCGTGCCCACTGGGAAGAGCTAAAGGAAGTACCACCCGTTTGCCGTGGGTGGCGTCCCGTAAGCCGGATGAAGGGGTCCTGGAGGTTGAGGGTTATCTGGAGTTCAGTGCTTCAGGTACTCAACACGCCTCTTTGGCCTGGATTTCGGTTAGACGGGTGGTCGTGCGGTCCGGCACGGTCAATCGGCTGGTCGCGCCATGCCCTAGGAATAACCTTTTACTTTCTCTTCCTTGTCTTTTGTATCATCCTGAATACACACCGTTTGCTCATAAAGTCTTTTCACAACCTTTCCATTTCTAGAAGGCGGCGGCTAAACGGACCAATCGTACAGCTTTTTGCTCGTACGAGTATATCTTCTGTGTATCTCTAACACTTGAGGTAGGAAATCCACTCGTTAAAAGTGTTCCCTTGTAGGGCTCCACGGTGGGCGGAGAGCACAGATGACGAATCACGCAATCTTTTCATCATGGCTATTGATAAAAAGAGAAAAAAGCCTACCCAAGACGACACATCAGATGCTGATATGACGGACAACGGCGAGAACATTCCAACATCAAGCAACAACACGACTCAAAATTTCCCGCGCTTCCTCATCATAGAAAGTAGAGATGACAATCAACCTATTACATCCCTTTCACCTTTTGTTATTCAGAAAGTCATCTCCGGTATTGCTGGTGAACCTAAAAATATAAAGAAATTATACAGGTCCAAGCAGTTGCTCGTTGAGATCGGTAAAAAATCTCACGCAGAGAATCTCCTGAGGACGACTGATTTCCACAATTTGAAAGTGAGAGTAATTCCTCATACCTCGCTGAATTCCTCAAAGGGGGTAATCCGTTGCCCGGATTTGAGGAACTCCAGCGAGGAGGAGATTCTCGAGGGCACCCGATCGCAAGGAGTAACTGCTGTCAAACGCTTTAAAATCAAACGCGACGGGCAGTTCAAAGATACAAACACTTTCGTATTTACATTTAATACACCAGTATTACCTAAAAACATCAAAGTAGCACGTGGAAATATACATTCCAAATCCGTTACGCTGCCACAATTGCCAGAAGTATGGACATCACGAAAATCGATGTACAAAAGATCCTCTCTGTGCAAATTGTGGCGAGCCTGCAAATCACACGGAACAAGCGTGTAAAAACGAACCCCACTGTGTTAATTGTGGGGAAAAACACAGCGCCAACTCTAAAGAATGCCATGTTTGGCACAAAGAAAAAGAAATACTCACGGTCAAATTCACCCGAAACATCTCGTTCCCTGAAGCGCGGAAAATAGTTGAGTCCCCCACCCCTATTCCCGGTGTAAGTTATGCCAGCATCGCACAGTCACCTGCTAAAAAGGTACCTGTTGAAGATGCTGTCACTCAAACTGATCCGATTCCTGGCCTCGAACCTTTACAAAAAATAACAACAAAAAGCAAAACTGAAGATCAAGCCAACAATGCTAACATTCAAGCACCACCACCACAGCCAATTCCAGACAAAAAATCAGACAAAATATTGAAAAACGCTACTTTGGAAATGATGAAAAACGATTTAAAAAAACAACAACAAAAACAACAAACATCTCTAAAACAACAAACATCTCTAAAACAACAAACATCTTTAAAACAACAAACATCTCAAAAGCAAACAGACAGACAACGTAAAATGGAAAGAGACAGTATAAAATATCAGAACAGATTCGGATCTTTGAGTGACAGCGATATGGAGCTCACTGAAACTCCATCACCACGAAGTGGTAATAACAGATCGAGGTCAACAACACCACGAAGTGGTAATAGCAGAGCGATATCACCAATTGCACCTCCAATTTAGTTTCTAGTGTAATAAATATCTCTCCATAAAATGGATTTAATACACAAAATAATACAATGGAATTGTCGAGGTCTTAAATCAAATTATAATGAACTCTTATTACTTATTTCTTTATTAAACCCATCGGTTTTTTGTCTGCAAGAAACTTTTTTAAAAACTGATGACAACATTGATGTCAGGGGTTTTAGTACATATAACTATATCTATTCTGATGGTAGCAAACCATCTGGTGGCAGTTCAATTTTTGTTAAATCATGTTTACCACAAAGAGAGATCAAATTAAAAACAGACCTACAAGCTGTAGCAGTATCAGTTTCTCTGGATAAAGAAACTACAATTTGCTCTCTATATATCCCACCCTCATTTTCTTTAAAACCCGAACATCTTGGATCATTGCTGGATCAACTTCCGTCACCATTTCTGTTAGTTGGTGACTTCAATGGTCACAACGTTCTATGGGGTTGTAAAGATAACAACAACAGAGGAGTACTTATTGAAGATTTTATTGCAACGAATGATCTTTGCTTGATGAATGATAAATCTTATACTTATCTTCACCCTGCAACAGGTCATTTATCTTCTTTAGATCTCTCTTTGTGTCACCCATCTCTCTTATTAGACTATGACTGGTATGTCTATGATGATCAATGCGGAAGTGATCACTTCCCTGTTATAATTGAGAGTGTAAATGAAACAGATGAGGACTGCAACCAGAAATGGAAAATGAATAAGGCCGACTGGGAATTATTCCATAATTTGTGTGAAGAAGAGTTATCAATTGATCACTTAAATGAATCATCTGACATTGTTTCTGATTTCACAGATAAACTAATTAATATATCAGAACAATGCATTCCAAAGACCTCCACAAATACCAAGAAAAGCAAGCCTTGGTTTAATAATGACTGTAAAGAAGCTATTCAAAAGCGCAAACAGGCTCTAAATAAGTTCTGCAAAAGTCCCACTTCAGAAAAGCTAAACGACGTTAAAGTTTTTAGAGCTAAAGCTCGGCGAACAATCCGAGCTTCCAAACGAAAGTCATGGAGAGAATATGTCTCCAAATTGAACTACAAAACCCCCATTAAAAAGGTTTGGGATATGGTACGAAAAATTTCAGGAAAAACAAAGTCCTCTAGTTTTACACATTTAAATACTGGTTTTGACTCAAAAGCTTCAACTAAAAAAGATATTTCAGATACTCTTGGTCACACATTCTTGAGAAATTCATCATCGCGTAATTATTCTGACACTTTTAGAAATTTCAAAAAGGACCAAGAGAAAAGAAATCTTAACTTCAAATCCCTTAACCACGAAGAATACAACACACCTTTTAACTTATCCGAACTCGTTGAAGCCATTGAAAAATCACATGATACGGCAACCGGCCCCGATGAAATTCATTATCAGATGCTTAAGCATCTGCCAAAAAGTTCTCTTACAACACTTTTAGATATCTTTAATAATATTTGGGAAACGGGGGTCTGTCCTGAGAGCTGGCGTGTAGCTACAGTTGTACCAATTCCAAAACCAGGGAAAGATCATGCAGAACCTACAAATTATCGTCCGATAGCTTTGACAAGTTGTTTGTGTAAAACATTGGAGAGAATGATAAACAAGAGATTAGTCTGGTACTTAGAGTCCAACAACCTCATTTCAGAATATCAATCGGGGTTTCGTTCGGAACGTAGTACCAATGACAATTTAATAAGACTAGAAACATTTATACGAGATGCTTTTATTAACAAAGAACACGTAGTGGCTGTCTTTTTCGACTTGGAGAAAGCATATGATACAACATGGCGTTATGGAATATTGAAAGATCTACATAACATTGGCTTAAGAGGAAAACTTCCCAGTTTTATTGAAAGCTTTTTAGGGGAGCGCATGTTTCAGGTGCGTGTGGGGTCTACCCTGTCAGATTTCTATGATCAAGAACAGGGTGTCCCACAGGGTAGTATTCTTTCAACTACGCTATTTAACATCAAAATAAACAATATTGTACAATGTTTGGACGACAAAACTGATTGTTCATTGTATGTTGATGATTTTTGTATATGTTACCGTTCAAAAAATATGAAAACAATTGAACGAAAGTTACAACAAAATTTAAAAAGAATAGAAGAATGGACTGATAAAAATGGTTTCAAGTTCTCCAAGTCGAAAACGCAGTGTGTTCATTTTTGTAAACTACGGAAGAAACACGAACATCCTTCCCTGTTTTTATACGGATCACAAATTCCTGTTGTTGAAGAAGCCAAATTTCTTGGGGTCATATTTGATCAAAAGTTATCTTTTATTCCCCATATTAAATATCTTAAAGCGAAATGCTTAAAAGCTTTGAATCTTTTGAAAGTTTTAGCTCATACAAGTTGGGGAGCAGATCGGTATACTTTATTACATCTTTACCGGTCTTTAATAAGATCTAAATTAGATTATGGGTCTGTTGTTTATGGTTCTGCCAGAAAGTCCTATTTAAAATCCTTGGATACTATCCATCACCAAGGCCTTCGTCTGGCCATGGGAGCCTTCCGTACTTCTCCCGTATTAAGCCTTTATGTAGAAGCAGGTGAACCATCTTTAACCTCGCGCAGAGAGAAACTTTCTCTTCAGTATGCTATCAGACTTGCTGCAAATCCATCTAACCCGGCATCCAAAATTTCATTTCCACCTCAATTTGTAGATAAGTATGAAACAAAACCCACAGCAATCAAACCTTTTGGATTACGTATTTTACCACTGCTGGAAAATTCAGGTATCGACCTTAAAAATATTCAAAAACATGAAACCGCCGAAGTTCCATCTTGGTGTATTAAACAACCTTCTGTTCTGTTCGACTTACATAGTGGAAAAAAATCCGAATCAAATCCAGTGCTTCTCAAACAAAACTTTCAGGTACTGCAGTCACGTTACAATGATTACCAGCAAGTCTATACTGATGGTTCTAAAGAAGGAGATAAAGTTGGTTGTGCGTATGTTTCTAAAGATACGCACAAAACCATGCGCCTTCCAGATGGTTCATCTATTTTTACAGCTGAAGCCAAAGCAATAGACCTAGCTTTAGATTTTATCAGTTCTTCAACAATTCAAAAAGCAATTATATTTTCTGATTCACTTTCTGTGCTTAAGGCTTTAGACCATTCATCATCTAAAAATCCTCAAATTCAAAAATTGATCGAAAAACATCATGAAATTTCTAAAACACACCAAATCTTGTTTTGTTGGCTTCCGAGCCATATTGGCATTGTCGGCAATGAATATGCTGACAAGAAAGCAAAGGAATCGCTCAATCTTGATCCATCTGTTTTTAAAATTCCTTTTAATAATTTTAAACCATTTATCAACCGATACATCTTGTCGGAATGGCAAGGCGAATGGGACCGTGCAATAAATAACAAACTCCATGCCATTAAACCTGTCGTTAGTACAAAATGCTCTCCTCCACAGTTTTCCAGAAAAGAGGACGTAGTATTAACACGACTGCGCATCGGCCATACTAGAGTTACTCATTCTTATATTTTTAATGGTGATGATCAACCTTCTTGTGTAGGTTGTGATCAGCCATTCACTGTGAAACATATCTTAATTGACTGTGTTGACTTTTCACCCTCACGTATTTTATATTTCAAAGCTGACACTTTGCAACAACTGTTTCGAGATGTACCTGTTGATAACATTATTTTATTCTTAAAAGAAATTGGTCTTTTTCATAAGATTTAACTGTTTCAGATTTTTAGACATTATCATTCTGACTTCTTACTTTTAATATCGTCATAATTATTCATGCCGTTTAACCATTAACCGACTGACGCTTATGACCCACAAAGAGGGTTGACGCGTCGTTAAACACGAAATCATCATCATCATCATCTAAATTAGATTATGGGTCTGTTGTTTATGGTTCTGCCAGAAAGTCCTATTTAAAATCATTGGATACTATCCATCACCAAGGCCTTCGTCTGGCTATGGGAGCCTTTCGTACTTCTCCCGTATTAAGCCTTTATGTAGAAGCAGGTGAACCATCTTTAACTTCGCGCAGAGTGAAACTTTCTCTTCAGTATGCTATTAGAACTGCTGCTAATCCATCTAACCCGGCATCCAATATTTCATTTCCACCTCAATTTATAGATAAGAATGAAACTAAACCCACAGCAATCAAACCTTTTGGATTACGAATTTTACCACTGCTAGAAAATTCAGGCATCGACCTTAAAAATATTCAAAAACATGAAACCGCCGAAGTTCCATCTTGGTGTATTAAACAACCTTCTATTCTGTTCGACTTGCATGATGGCAAAAAATCCGAATCAAATCCGATACTTCTCAAACAAAACTTCCAGGTACTGCAGTCACGTTACAATGAATACCAGCAAGTCTATACTGATGGTTCCAAAGAAGGAGATAAAGTTGGTTGTGCGTTTGTTTCTAAAGATACGCACAAAACCATGCGCCTTCCAGATGGTTCATCGATTTTTACAGCTGAAGCCAAAGCAATAGACCTAGCTTTAGATTTTATCAGTTCTTCAATAATTCAAAAAGCAATTATATTTTCTGATTCACTTTCTGTGCTTAAGGCTTTAGACCATTCATCATCTAAAAATCCTCTAATTCAAAAATTGATCGAAAAACATCATGAAATTTCTAAAACACACCAAATCTTGTTTTGTTGGCTTCCGAGCCATATTGGCATTGTCGGCAATGAATATGCTGACAAGAAAGCAAAGGAATCGCTCAATCTTGATCCATCTGTTTTTAAAATTCCCTTTAATAATTTTAAACCATTTATCAACAGATACATCTTGTCGGAATGGCAAGGCGAATGGGACCGTGCAATAAATAACAAACTCCATGCCATTAAACCTGTTGTTAGTACAAAATGCTCTCCTCCACAGTTTTCCAGAAAAGAGGACGTAGTATTAACACGACTGCGCATCGGCCATACTAGAGTTACTCATTCTTATATTTTTAATGGTGATGATCAGCCTTCTTGTGTAGGTTGTGATCAGCCATTCACTGTGAAACATATCTTAATTGACTGTGTTGACTTTTCACCCTCACGTATTTTATGTTTCAAAGCTGACACTTTGCAACAACTGTTTCCAGATGTACCTGTTGATAATATTATTTTATTCTTAAAAGAAGTTGGACTTTTTCATAAGATTTAACTGTTTCAGATTTTTATACATCGTCATTCTGACTTTTTACTTTTAATATCATCATAATTGTTCATGCCGTTTAACCATTAACCGTTTGACGCTTATGACCCACAAAGAGGGTTGACGCGTCGTTAAACACGAAATCATCATCATCATCACCACAGGCTAGGGACTAAAAATATCGTCTGTCTTCTGATGATCTCCCATCAGACCACAGGTTTGGGACTGTAATAAAAAAAATCTCTTCTGTCTTCTGATGTTCTCCCATCAGACCACAGGTTTGGGACTGTAATAAAAATCTCTTCTGTCTTGTGATGTTCTCTCATCAGACCACAGGTTTATGTGGCTTCTCGTGGACACTTAATACATCTAACCACAAGAAAAAAAAAACAATCATAAAAAAAACACTATATTTGTCAACACAAACTGGAAATCTGCAATTTACATGTGACATTGGATAATTGTTCTACTGTGTTCCCGGCTGTGGTGACAGTCTAGTTCAAATTCGGTATCTGATGACGCATCACCATCATTTAAAGCGATTTCAGAGTTTGCTCTACTTAGATTCTGTTTTCGGTTTAGTCTTCGTCTGCCCATTATCTTATCTCTCGACGCAGTAGGTCTCAGGCTTTCTTAACGTTTGTGAAGACGTGAGGTCGTTTCGCTGGATTGCAGTCATGACTGCAATCCCACCGCAGTGCCACCAAAAATGTAACGCTTAAGCGCCGGGAGTCTGTAGTAATGGCGAGTTAGTGTTTATCGTGGTAGCGACCGAGGTTCAACGGGTTCCACATGAACAGCCCCCATGTATTAGACTTCCTGCCTTGCCGTGGCCCTGGGGGCTCAATTCCCACTGGGCACATTGCCGCTGTGGTCTTTGTGCCCACTGGGAAGAGCTAAAGGAAGTACCACCCGTTTGCCGTGGGTGGCGTCATGTAAGCCGGAAGAAGGGATCCTGGAGGTTGAGGGTTACTTGAGGTGGCGGTGCTTCAAGTACCCAACACGCCTCTTTGGCCTGGCTTTTCGGTGTAGACGGGTGGCCGTGCAGTCCGGTACGGTCAATCGGCTGGTCTTGCCGAGCCCTAGAGATACCGCTTTGCTTTCTCTTCAACTCTTTTTGTATCTTTCCTGATACCAACCATATGCCCATTTACCTTTACCAATTTCTGACTTTTTATCTCTAGAAGGCGGTAGCTAAACGGATCAATCGTGTAGGCATTTTGTTTATATGAGTATATCTCACGTGTATTTTTTTACACCTGCGAGTTGGATAACCACTCCATTATGGTGTTCCCTTGTAGGAGGAGAGCACTTGGGACAAAACAAGAATTTTTTCCTTATGGCAAATGGAAAAAAATAATCGCAAAGCACCTAACCACAACGCACCTAAACGTAAACAAGAGGCTCAATGAGCCTAACCGCTCACCTGAGGAACATTTTAATTAGCTGTTTGACGCATGGTCTTTGAGCATAAATTTTTTTTTGACTAATTTTGTTTCCTAATGGAACACGGCATTGTCAATTTGGACCCTAGGGGCAGGTTTGGTAGGATTAATGTAGGGGACCACTTGACCTGGGCCTAGTGGTTTTAGAGAAGATTTTTGAAGTTTTTTTTTTCATTATAAGTCTATGGGGGCTAAAGGCCCCGGGGCATCGCCAGTTTCGTCCCCAGGGGCATGATTGGCACAATTTATGTAGGGGACCACTTGACATTGCTACATGCTTAATATGTAAGCTCTGGGCCTAGTGGTTTCAGAGAAGAAAATTTTATAAGTTTGTCCCATTGTAAGTCTATGGGAGCTATATGTTGACATGGCAACACCAGTTTCAATCTGAATTACCCCAAAACATACTGCATCTTCTCCCCCAATCGGATAATGCTTCTCATGAAATTATGTCTCCCCCGAAAAAAAAATTTCGGAGAGATATATTGTTTTTCCCCCGGGTGTCTGTCTGTCCGTCTGCACACATTCGTGTCCGCTCTATAACTTGAAAATCGTTAGAGCTATCTTCATGAACCTTCGTATAAATATTAATCAGCATTAGACGTCGTGCAGTGCGCAAGAACTATAACTCTCGCATTTATACTTTTTGAATTATCTCCCTTGGAAGTTTGTCGGTATGTATATATGTATGGGCAAATCGTGTCCGGTCAATAACTTTCTTATTTTGAGAGGGATTTTAAAATTACTCGGCAGAAATATTAAAAACCATAAGACGATGTGTGGTGCGCATGAGGCAGTTCGGTACCTCCAAGGTCGAGGTCATACTTAGAGGTCAAAGGTCCAAAAAGGGGCCTTTTTTCGTATTTGGTCAATAACTTTCTTATTTTGAGATGGATTTAAAATTACTTGGTATAATTATTAACAACCATGAGACGATGAGTGGTGCGCATGAGGCAGGTCGGTACCTCAAAGGTCAAGTTCATAGTTAGAGGTCAAAGGTCCAAAAAGGGGCCTTTTTTCGTATTTGGTCAATTACTTTCTTATTTTGAGATGGATTTTGAAATCACTTGGCAGAAATGTTAACCAATATAAGACGATGTGTAGAGTGCATAAACCAGGCTGGTACCTCAAAGGTCAAGGTCATACTTAGAGGTCAAAGGTAAAAAAAGGCCTTTTTGGGGGGGGGGTTGTCAATAACTTGCTTATTTTTTTGATACAATTTGAAGTTACTTTGCAAACATGTTAACTATCATGAGACGATGTTTGCATGCATGATTCAGTTTGGTACCTAAAATGTCAAGGTCATACAAAGAGGTCAAAGGTAAAAAGGGGCCTTTTTCGTGTTTGGTCAATAACTTTCTTATTTTTAAATGGATTTTGTAATTGCTTGGCAGAAATGTTAACCAACATGAGATGATGTGTTGCACGCATGACCCAGTTTGGTACCTGCGAGGTCAATGTCATACATAGAGGTTCAAGGTAAAAAAGGGACCTTTTTGTGTTCTGTCAATAACTTTCTTATTTTTAGATGGATTTTGAAATTACTTTGCAGAAATGTTAACCACCATGAGACGATGTGTTGTGTGCATGATCCAAGTTGGTACCTCAAATGTCAAGGTCGTACTAAGAGGTCAAAGGACAAAAAGGGGCCTTTTTTAGTGTTCAGTCAATAACTTTCTTCTTCCTGGATAGATTGTGAAATTACTTGGCAGAAATGTTAACCATCATGAGACGATGTGGTGCACGCTAGACCCAGGTCGGTACCTCCAAGATCAAGGTCATACTAAGAGGTCAGAGGTAAAAAGTTTTTTTTTTGTGTCCAGTCATTAACTTTTTTATTTCTTGATGGACTTTATAAAGTAACCATGCAGAAATGTTCAGTCATTAGACCATGAGTCATGTGCAAGACCAAGGCCCATACCTCCAATGTCAATGTCATACCTAGAGGTCAAAGGTAAAAAAAGGGACAGTCAATAACTTCCTTATTCTTTGATGGATTATGAAATTACTTGACAGAAATGTTAACCATCATGAGAAGATGTGCTGTACCTCAAAGGTCAAGGCCATACTTAGAGGTCAAAGGTAAAAAAGTGCTTTTTTGTGTACGGCCAATAACTTTTTTATTTTTCTATGAACATTGTTAAAGTTACTATGCAGAAATGTTCATCTTCATTAGATGATGTGTTGCACACAAGACCCAGCTCAATACCTCCAATGTCAAGGTTATACTTAGCAGTCAAATACGGGGAAGACATCTGTGTTTTTGTAGAAAAACAAATTCTAGTTTGATCATGATTGGCACAGTGGCTTTAAAGATATACTTATTTGAAAATGTGAACGGACGCCGGACCATTGGCATACTAATACCAAACATGAGCCTTCGGCTCAAGTGAGCTAATAATACTAGCGGTTTCAGAGAAGAAGATTTTTTTAAGCTTTTTTCCATTATAAGTCTATGGGGGCTAAGGGGCCCAATGGCGTGGCCAGTTTAGATCCCAGGCGCATGATTGATACAATTTATGTAAATATTGTCAATTAGATATTCCAGCATCCTTATGACATCTGCATCAGTGTACTTTTGTGGTGCATCAGAGTGATCTCGAACGAAGTATGTGTCTTTGTAGCCAAGGACAACATACTGGTAGCGACGGTTACCATTCTTGTGAAAAAAAAAACATTGATTAATGATTCCTTGAGTTTAGATTTTAATTTATCATGAGGAATTATCAAAGAGGGTTGACGCGTCATTAAACACTGCATTTCTTATGCACCCAGAAGTTGCAGCCATTACAAAATATACTGTTGCTGCCCACTCCAGTGTGACATACAGCGCATGGGAACTGGCCTGTACTGTGCAAGAGGTCTAGACCTGTACCACAGATCATGATCTTTGTCTTTCCTCCATTCACTCTCAGCCCTTTCGCCTCCATTGCATCTTTCCAAGTTAAGAGCCTCCTGACACATTCCTCATAGGATTCAGCTATGATGACACGTTCATCAGCATACAGGTCCATCCATGGGACTCCAGAGCGGAACTCGCGTGACAAGGCTGCAAGCACATTGATGAAAAGCAGTGGGCGGAGAACGGAGCCTTGATGAACATCCAGCTTCACCTCGAATTCTTCACTGTAACCATCACCAATACAGACACGACTCCGAGCATTAGCATACATCCCTTGGACCAGTTGCACAATCCACTCGTCCACTCCAAGTTTTCTTAGTGCCCACCAGAAGACTTTCCGAGGCACTCGGTCAAATGCCTTCTCCAGGTCTACAAAAGCCATGTAGAGTCTCCTGTTGGCCGCCAGATACTTCTCTTGCAGCTGCCGTACACCAAAAAAATGCGTCTGTTGTGCCTCTTCCTGGGACGAAGCCAAACTGGCAATCGTCGATGGACAATTTAATATTCCTTCTTTAATATTCTATCAATTTAATATTCCTTCTTTAACCAGCACTCAAAGTAGCATTTCATGAACAGAGACATAATGAAGTTAGAGAAAGCACATAATCATTTTGGGGACTTTGCTTCCAATTTTGTGGGACTTGTATCCGACTTTTAGATAAAATGACATCTCAAGCCCTATCGCCCAATGAACACGGAGATGGTGCGTTTCCCCGGCATATAAAGGAAAATGACATGACCGCCCCTACCCCGCCGGGCATCCCATCATTGAGAAACGGTACACGCTTCATGTCATATTCCTTTACATACGGGTGAAAAAGACCAAAACCAACACTGACTGAACGGTTTAACGTCTCAGTCATCACTTTAGGTCATTTTGGGGACTTTGTTTTGCTATCCGACTTTGAGATGAAATGACATCTCAAGCCCTATCGCCCAATGAACACGGAGATGGTGCGTTTCCCCGGCATATAAAGGAATATGACATGATCGCCCCTACCCCGCCGGGTATCCCAACATTGAGAAACGTCTTTCGGCTGCGCTGTTTAACATCAAAATAAGCAGTATTGGGCAATGTTTGGACGACGAAACTGATTGTTCCTTGTATGTTGACGACTTTTGTATATGTTGCCGTTCAGAAGATGTGAAAACAGTTGAACGAAGGCTGCAACAAGGTTTAGAAAGAAATGAGGAGTGGACTGATAAAAATGGTTTCAGGTTCTCCAAGTCGAAAGCGCAGTGTGTTCATTTTTGTGAGCTACGGAAAAAACACGAACATCCTTCCCTGTTTTTATACGGATCACATTCCTGTTGTTGAAGAAGCCCAATTTCTTGGGATTATATTTGATCTAAAGTTATCTTTTATTCCCCATATTAAATATCTTAAAGCGAAATGCTTAAAAGCTTGAATCTTTTGAAAGTTTTAGCTCATACAAGTTGGGGAGCAGATCGGTATACTTTATTACATCTTTACCGGTCTTTAATAAGATCTAAATTAGATTATGGGTCTGTTGTTTATGGTTCTGCCAGAAAGTCCTATTCAAAATCCTTGGATACTATCCATCACCAAGGCCTTCGTCTGGCTATGGGAGCCTTCCGTACTTCTCCCGTATAAAGCCTTTATGTAGAAGCAGGTGAACCATCTTTAACTTCGCGCAGAGAGAAACTTTCTCTTCAGTATGCTATTAGACTTGCTGCTAATCCATCAACTCGGCATCCAAAATTTCATTTTCACCTGAATTTTTAGATAAGTATGAAACTAAACCCACAGCAATCAAACCTTTTGGATTAAGTATATTACCACTGCTAGAAAAAACAAGTATTGACCTTATGAATATTCAAAAACATGAAATGGCCGAAGTTCCATCTTGGTGTATTAAAAGAACATTCTATTCTGTTTGACTTACATGATGGCAAAAAATCCTAATCAAATCCAATGCTACTCAAACAAAACTTTCAGGTACTGCGATCACGTTATGATGATTACCAGCAAGTCTATACTGATGGTTCCAAAGAAGGAAAAAAGTGGTTGTGCGTATGTTTCTCAAGATACGCACCAAACCTATGCCTTCCAGATGGTTCACCTATTTTTACAGCTGAAGCCAAAGCAATAGACCTAGCTTTAGATTTTATCAGTTCTTCAACATTTCAAAAAGCAATTATATTTTCTGATTCACTTTCTGTGCTTAAGGCTTTAAACCATTCATCATCTAAAAATCCTCAAATACAAAAGTTGATTGAAAAACATCATGAAATTTCTAAAACACACCAAATTTTGTTTTGTTGGCTTCCGAGCCATATCGGCAATGAATATGCTGACAAGAAAGCAAAGGAATCGCTCAGTCATGATCCATCTGTTTTTAAAATTCCTTTTTATAATTGTAAACCATTTATCAACATATACATATTATCTGAATGGCAAGGCGAATGGGACCGTGCAATAAATAAACTCCATGCCATTAAACCTGTCGCTGGAACAAAACGCTCTCCTCCACAGTTTTCCAGGAAAGAGGATGTAGTATTAACGCGACTGCGCATCGGCCATACCAGAGTTACTCATTCTTATATTTTTAATGGTGATGGTCAGCCTTCTTGTGTAGGTTGTGATCAGCCATTGACTGTGAAACATATCTTAATTGAATGTGTAGACTTTTCACAGTCTCGTAACATATACTTTATAGCTGACACTTTGCAACAATTGTTTCAAGATGTACCTGTTTAGAATATTATTTTATTCTTAAAAGAAATTGGACTTTTTCATAAGATTTAACTGTTTCAGATTTTTATACATTTCATAATAACTTTTGTACTTTTAATATCCTCATAATTCTTCATGCCGTTTAACAATTAACAGCTTGACGCTTATGACACACAGAGAGGGTTGATGCGTCGTTAAATACGAAATCATCATCATCACATTGAGAAACGGTACACGCTTCATGTCATATTCCTCTACATACGGATGAAAAAAGACCAACACTGACTGAACGGTACCCCCAGGTATTAGACTTCCTGCCTTGCCGTGGCCCTGAGGGCTCAACTCCCACTGGGCACATTGCCGCTGTGGTCTCTGTGCCCACTGGGAAGAGCTAAAGGAAGTACCACCCGTTTGCCGTGGGTGGCGTCCTGTAAGCCGAAAGATGGGATCCTGGAGGTTGAGGGTTACCTGAGGTGGCGGTGCTTCAGGTACCCAACATACCTCTTTGGCCTGGCTTTTCGGTGTAGACAGATGGGCGTGCGGTCCGGCACGGTCAGTCGGCTGGTCACACCGAGCCCTAGAGATACCGCTTTGCTTTCTCTTCAACTCTTTTTGTATCTTTCCTGATACCAGCCATATGCCCATTTACCCTACCCTTTTCTGTCTTTTTATCTCTAAAAGGCGGTGGCTAAACGGATCAATCGTGTAGGCATTTTGTTTATACGAGTATATCTCACGTGTATCTCTAACACCTGCGAGTTGGATAACCACTCCATTATGGTGTTCCCTTGTAGGGCTCCACGGAGGGCGGAGAGCACTTGGGACGAAACTAGGATTTTTTCCTTATGGCAAATGGAAAAAAGAATAGCCGCAACGCACCTAACCGTAACGCACCTAAACGTAAAAAAGACGAGGATTCATCCGAATCTGATGAACACAGTCAACAATCCAGTCAGCAATCAAGTCAACAATCTAGTCAGCAGTCTGCTGAGCAAAATCTCAGCAATATTCCGCGTTTCTTGGTAATCACGTCACTTGATGATACACGGACTATATCTCGCCTTTCTCCCTTTGTAATCGAGAAAAGTATTCTTTCCATGGCCGGACATCCGAAGGCTATTAAAAACTCAAATCGGGTGATCTTCTCTTGGAAGTCGAGAGAAAACAGCAAGTGGTAAGTAGAAGTAAAACAAAGAATTGATACAATTAACTTACTCCACCCATAAAAGACACTAAAGGGAAAGAAATACAAACATTAAACATTAAGACAAAAATGGAAACCTAAACAAAGGAAGGCCATAAGGACGGTTACTTTCCCACAAAATGGCCATATGGCCATCCAAAATTAAAAGACACAAGTGATACACACAGTAAGTAACAAA
Organism: Lucinisca nassula; assembly: GCA_963580285.1. NCBI lineage: Eukaryota > Metazoa > Mollusca > Bivalvia > Lucinida > Lucinidae > Lucinisca > Lucinisca nassula. Next base: position 23,108,026 of record OY757020.1, read on the forward strand.
CAACAACATAAATAAATCGCCACAGAAGAGCCGCCTTGGAACGGTCAGTGGAAGATTTCCACTGGGAGGGGGGGGGGGGCTTAAATCGATTTTACGTGGCCACAATCCTCGCCCTTACTTCCGTCGCGATTTAGACAAATAATTTGTTCAGTTCGCATGAAGGCCTCCTAACTCATCAGTGCAACATCTCCGTGAACACAAAAATCAAAGAACCACAGAGGTGAGACAACGGTGAGGACTCGACAGCAAGAAACCACTGAAATGCTGGAGCAAAAGAAAACCAACAGTTAGACCCCGATGGGCCCGACCAGAGACAGAGCATCAGGCACCAACCAACATTACCTTGAATTAGATCTCTCTAATTCTCAATAAGCCTTTACGTTGGAGCCGTCATAGAATCTGAGGCCTGACCCACCGGCGTGCAATTAAAGAGGGAAGCAAAGTTGCCAACCGTGATTGGGTTAACTACCATGCATGCAGTCTGTCGTATAATATCCATGTTGTACCCAATCTTTTTATATCGAAGAAAAAGACCTTCTAAACACCAACAAACTCTTTGATCCTAAAGTTAAAGTCTCGTTACATAACACGCTCAATTCATCTAAGGGAGTGATTCGCAGCCCAGAGCTGCGTCCTTGTTCAGATGAAGAGATAGTCGATAACTTGAAAGATCAGGGAGTTATTGGTGTTCGTAACATTAACGTCCGTAGAAATTGTGTACTAAAACCAACAGCCACTTATGTGTTGACTTTTAATACACCAATTCTACCCAAGAAAATCAAAGAAGAATATCTTTCCATTAAAGTAGAGGTATACATCCCAAATCCTCTTAGATATTATTCTTGTCAGGCTTTTGGCCATCACGAAATCAAATGTCAGAGGAAAAAACTCTGCCCTAATTGTGGTGAAGAAAAACATGTTGATATTCACCTCAACTGCAAAAAAGAGGCCAAATGCGTGAATTTCGGTGGGAAACATGCTGTTTTCTCCCGAGACTGTCCGGCGTGGAAAAAAGAAAACGAAATACACACTGTCAAATACCAAAGGGGGATAACATTCCCAGAAGCGCGGAAAATTAATGAAGAGCGATGCACAACACCAACCACCAGTTACGCCAGCATCACAAACGGTGATGGTGTAAAACTTACCAGCTCCGCAACACGGACTATTGACTCATACATAGCTGAACAGAAAAAAATCTGGTGCATGGAGTAAACCCACTCCAGCACCACAAAGTTCAACCAACTTATCAAATGGCGCAATCCAGGTTGTTCCGGATCGGTCGACAGCGACTGTACCGAAGCCAGCGCCGCATGCAAAAGAGAAACTCGACTCAGGCCGAACTAATAAGGGATCGGAAGATCCGAATAAAAAACATCAAGCGTCTCAAAGACAGATAGACAGACAACGTAAAATGGAAAGAGACAATATAAAATTTCAGAACAGATTCGGATCTTTGAGTGACAGTGATATGGAGTTCACCGAAACTCCATCATCACCAAGTGGCAATAACAGATCGAGGTCAGCAACACCACGAGGTGGTGGTAGCAGATCTATATCACCAAATGCAGCTCCAAAATAGTTTCTAGGCTTAATCTCTTCATAAAATGGATTTAAAACACAAAATAATACAATGTAATTGTCGAGGTCTTAAATCAAATTATAATGAACTCATCACTTATTTCGTTATTAAACCCATCGGTTTTTTTGTTTGCAAGAAACTTTTTTAAAAACTGATGACAACATTGATGTCAGGGGTTTCAATACATACAACTATATCTATTCTGATGGTAACAAACAATCTGGTGGCAGTTCAATTTTTGTTAAATCATGTTTACCACAAAGAGAGGTCAAATTAAAAACAGACCTACATGCTGTAGCAGTATCGGTTTCTCTGGATTAAGAAACTACAATTTGCTCTCCATATATCCCGCCCTCATTTTCTTTCAAGCCCGAACATCTTGACTCATTGATGACACAACTTCCATCGCCATTCTTTTAGTTGGCGACTTCAATGGTCACAATATTCTATGGGGCTGTAAAGATATCAATAATAGAGGAGCACTTGTTGAAGATTTTATTGCAAAAAGAGCGACCTTTGCTTGATGAATGATATTTCTTATACTTACCTTCACCCTGCGACAGGTCATTTGTCTTCTTTAGATCTCTCTTTGTGTCACCCATCTCTCTTTTTGGACTATGACTGGACTGTTCATGATGATCAGTGCGGAAGTGATCACTTCCCTGTTATAATTGAGAGCGTAAACGAACCAGATGAGGACTGTAACCAGAAATGAAAAATGAATGAAGCCGACTGGGAATTATTCCATAACCAGTGCTTCAGCTGAAGTGCACGACCCGCCGGATGCTTTTAGCTTTATGAGTGTTACCATATATGGGTATAGCGGCCATTTTGGTCGTGTGACCTGGACCTAAAACGGTTCCCCCCCAATAAATGCGCCTTATCGTAAGGAGCAAAAATATATCTTATATTTTAGTACTGTATTCTGAATCGTTTGCAGGATAAAATGCAATCTCACTTTTCCAATACAAAAGCATATGTATCAAAGTTTGACCTAGGCACAAGGAAGGTCAAGGTCAACCCAGGGTCACCAGTTTAGCAATTTATGATGGGCCTACGTCCCAGATGCTATTTATCAAATTTCGTGGAAATCTGCCTAGTGGTTCTGGGGAAGACTATTTTTGAAGGGTTTTACCGTATATGGCTTGGCGGCCATTTTGGTCATGTGACCTGGACCCCATCAGCAAATTTTGGTTTCCCATATACCATAGAGGCTCCAAATGAAATTTGACTTCAATCGGCCCAACGGTTTCCGAGGAGAAGCAGTTCGAAATTTTTCGCCTCGGCGAGGCTATACTAAATGGAATGTAATATTTCGCAAGTTCATTGGTTAGATCTCATTGATATATATCAGCATGCCAAAAATTGTTTAAATATTCCAAGCGGTTAAGTCACTATCACCAATTTTCACAAACGGGTTACGGACGGACAGACAGACCATATATGGCTTGGCCGCCATTTTGGTCATGTGACCTGGACCCCATGAGCAAATTTTGGTTTCCCCCATCCCATAGAGGCTCCATATGAAATTTGACTTCAATTTGCCCCAACGGTTTCCGAGGAGAAGCAGTTCGAAAATTTTCACATTTTTCGCCTCGGCGACGCTATACTAAATGGAATGTAATATTTCGCAACTTCATTGGTTAGATCTCATTGATATCTATCAGTATGCCAAAAAATGTTTAAATATTCCAAGCGGTTAAGTCACTATCACCAATTTTCTCAAACGGGTTACGGACGGACAGACTGACAGAATGACCGAATGACAGAATGACATGGTGATTTTAGGGCACTCTTAGAAATCAACCAACTTCAGTCGGTCACTTTTTCTGTGGGGCGTGCAATTTATGTGATTTGTCGGAATGGCAAGGCGAATGGGATCATGAAATAGATAACAAACTAAATGCCATTAAACCTGGCGTCGAAACAAAATGCTTTCCTCCACAGTTTTCCAGGAAAGAGGATGTAGTATTAACACGATTACGCATTGGCCATACTAGAGTAACTCACTCATATTTTAAATGGTGATGATCAACCTACTTGTGTAGGCTGTGATCAGCCTTTCACTGTAAAACGTATCTTAATTGACTGTTGACTTTTCACCCTCCCGTAACATATACTTTAAAGCTGACACTTTGCGACAATTGTTTCAAGATGTACCTGTTAATAATATTATTTTATTCTTAAAAGAAATTGGACTTTTTCATAAAATTTAACTGTTTCAGATTTTTATAGGCCATTTTTATACATATCATACTGACATTTTTACTTGTAGTATCCACATAATTCTTCATGCCGTTTAGTCATTAACTGCTTGAGCTTATGACCCACAAAGAGGGTTGACGCGTCGTTAAACACGAAATCATCATCATCATCATCATGACTGAACGGTAGCAAGTGTCTGTTTCTTCTCATCTAAGGTTTAACGTCCCAGTCATCACTTTAGGTCATTTGGGGACTTTGCTTTGCTATCCGACTTTAAGATAAAATGACATCTCAAGCCCTATCGCCCAATGAATAAGTTCTGTAGTTTGATCCTTTGGAATCAAGGAATACGCCAAATAAACGAAAATAGCAGACACGGTTTTATTGAGTCTGTTCATGACCAGTACTGAAATGTGCAACACCGGCCACGCCCTCTAGCTCCCGCTTAAGCAGAACTCTATTTTCAAAATGATATCAAATGCACTCAATGATCCCAAAGGACCAGAAATATAATCTGCACTATGATGATGTACGGGGAGACGTTTTACGGCCGCCACACGGCACAACACCAGCTACAGTGAAAATAAATAAGTTCTGAAGTTAGATCCTTTGCAAGCAAGAAATACACCAAATAAACAAAAATAGCAGACTCGATTTTATTGAGTCTGTTCATGACCAGTACTGAAATGTGCAACACCGACCACGCCCTCTAGCACCGGCTTAGATACCAAATGCACTCAATGATCCCAAAGGACCACACAAATATGATCTGCACTATGGTGATGTACGGGGAGACATTTTACGGCACCAAACGGCACAACACCAGCTACAGTGAAAATAAATAAGTTTTGAAGTTAGATCCTTTGGAAGCAAGGAATTCACCAAATAAACGAAAATAGCTGACAAGCCGAAAGGCTCGAATGCATTGAACGGTCTGACACATACCATTTCATTTTATCCAAGGCTCGATGTGCGGGGGCATTACAAGTTATTTAATTGTCATTTGTCAAAGTTTTCGATCTATTCTATCAAGTCACCGTCACTGTCCACTGTCTTCTTATGTTTACGTTTCATTGTCATAGTTCTTACGTTTACTTTGCGTTTTATTTGATTTGGTTTCTTCCCATGGGTTTTGGGGGGGACGATTGTGCTCTGTCCTACAGTCGATGTTTCAAATTTTTTGTCTGTCAGTTTTGTATTTCTGTACCTGTTTTACAGTCTAGTTCTTTGTTCGTTTGTTTTTGCCACCCACTTGGTTTTTGAACTTGGAATTTTTTGTGCGATTCAGCAAGTTTGAAATCACCCACCCCAATTAGTGCCCGTTTTAACTCCTTATACTGGCCCTATACTAACTCAATTATGCCACTGACTAGGTCTGTAAGGGGTTTTGATCTCCTGTCAGACTGTTGCATAAGGACGTGATTTATTGATTCACAATTATTACTGGTCCATTAAGTCGCTATCCTGTGTAGTCTGGTGGGTTCATTAACTTTCTCCTTTAACTGTCGTTTCAGTCTGTCCTGGAAATATTTCAAAACTTGTCCGATTTGTCTGAGCAGTTGGTTTCAAATTCGTCACATTTGTCGTTAAAACAGATGATACCATCTGTGCCGAAAATTCGATCTATCATTGAGGACCTGTCTTCTTTTGGTAACTGCGTCGTCCGTCAATTTATGTAAAGCATTCTGCTTCAGATGCCGTGTGCATAGAACATAACTAACTAGACTCTGGAAATGCAGTTATGATGGGCTTAACCATGGCCTTTTCATCATCTGTTCCTATTACTAGATTCTTCAAGTCACAGTCCACCAGTTTCATTTTCAAGTGACTGAAGAAATGGTAATAGGAATTAAAGTCACTATTGTCATTAATATTTTTTTTTTTTACATTTTTTTTACACCAGCTGCTTTTAAGCGATCCGTTCTATTTAAGATGTCTTTCACGATATCTCCAGGTTTGGATGTTTCTATAATTGAGTTACCACCCAGGCACCAGAGTACGACTTGAGGACGATATTCAATCATTTCTTCCCACGAGTCCTCTGGAAATGGACAGAGTTTCGCTCATCCCCGCCCAAAGAACGTTACTTCTCCTGGCACGTGGAAGAGAGTTAAAGACATTAAACGAAACGTGTTAGAAAAATTCGCAATCGGTGACAATATCATCTACATGTTAACAAGTACGTGTAATGGGCACACCACTAAACCGGGCACACCACTAAACCCCACTTTATATAAGGAAAACTGGTGTTTACTGGGGTATACATTAATTTTCTTTTCTTATTCCTGCACTGACCTGCAGAAACACATGAGGCGGTTCTAACGAGCTAAACTATTTATGTCTGGAGATCAATTAAGAATAATTATCACAAAGTGGGTTTTACGGGGGTATACATTCCTTTACTTATTTCTGCATAAACGCATAGGTTGTGGGTACCCGTTAAAACCGCCTCAATGAGGCGGTTCTAACGAGCACAAGATTATGTCTGGAGAACAAATAAGAAAAAATATCAGTGGTTTTTACGAGGGTATACAGTCCTTTACTTATTTCTGCACCAACACATAGGTTGTGGGTACCCGTTAAAACTGCCTCAATGAGGCGGTTCTAACGAGCACAACAATTTATGTCTGGAGAATAAATGATAAAAAATATCACATCGGAAAAGTAGCGATTTTGGGGATATGAAAAAAAAAAACACACACACACAAAAAAAGAAGCAATTATGTCATTTCATACGGGTGTGTTATCGTAATGATAAATGGCGGTTTGGGGTCGGGGGTAGAATGGACAGTTTCTTAAATATTTTGCTTAGAAATTCATTGTTGTTTTGTATGTGAATATGCCATTTCAAATCTGATATTACATACGCTTTGGAAGAGTCAACATTTTTCGTCAAAAATAATATTTTCTTACCTTTAAGTCATATTGACAAAAGTCTCCGAGTCTTCTATTGTAACTGTCACCAAATAAAGCGAAGGAAGGTACGGCAGTGCAAACGTCTCATTAGATCACGACATATATGTCAACATCCCAGGAAATTATAAATTGAGATGAAGATTTATTTGTCAGACGTGAAGAGAAATATCTTCACTTATTAACTTGTTTCTGCATATTTGTTTTAGATGATCTCGAGATGTATATTTATTACAAGTAAGTATGGAAACGACAATTTAACATTTTATTAATTGCATTTCGAATTAAGAAAAACTTTTTATAGCTAAATAAACAATGTTGAGATACACTTACGAGGACTGTTCAAATATGAATGCAAGTAGAACGTTTTCTCATGCACTAATGCGAAAATCACCTGGAAATAAATATCACAGCGTAGAAAAACATTTTACCTATACATTGATACCAATCCTGTTAAAATCCGTGCGTTTTAGCCATGTATATCGTTCGATAAACACTGTCTACTCTTGTATACTAATACAAAACATGGTTGGAAGAAGGTCAGAGTACGCCGTTGAAATACGGTCCTAAATTAAGAATCGTTGTATTCTTGGTATACGGTGCAAAGACATTTTTGATGAAATATGTTCGGTTTATATACATAATGAAATGTCTTTTCCGACAGTTTTTCGTTGGTGTAAGAAATTCAGCTGTGGGCTAGGCTCAACAGAAGATGCACCACATGATCGTCGGCCGAAAAGAGCAACATCTGCCAAGATGGTTGCTAGAGTGGAAGAAATAGTTACTACCGATGCACGATACACCACTAGGCAAATAACTAGTATGGTTGGCATCTCATTAGGAGCAGCTCATACAATTCTGAAACGGGATTTGAAAATGAGAAAAATCTGTGCTAGATGGATTCCCCATCTGTTGACAGGTGAGCAGAAAAAGACACGCGTTCAGTGCGCCAAGAAGTTGCTTAAACAGTTTCAAAATTACATTGCACGGTCTTTCGCTATTGTCGTCACAGGTGACGAGACATGGGTTCACTTTTTTTAGCCAAAACGAAAGATTCAGAACAAAATGTGGGCAACAAAGTATTGCAAAAGACCATGCATTGCAAAGCGGAACATGAGCGCCAAGAAGGTAATGTATGTCACATTCTTTTCAAATCAGGGCCCTGCTATTCAGGTTGCTGTGCCTAAAGGCAAATCTGTAAATGCGAAGTTTTACAAGAATAAAGTTCTTCGAAAATTGAAGAAATATTTCAAAGAACGAAGACCCGCAACTGGTTTGGCCAATGTCAGATTGCTACATGACAATGCGTCATCACACAAAGCGTTCATTGTGCAAGACTATCTGAAGCAGGAAAAGGTTGTTGAACTCCCTCACCCCCCGTATTCCCCTGACCTTGCCCCGTGTGACTTTTTTTTTGTTCCCGCGGCTGAAAAATACCTTTCTGGTCGAAAATTTGTACAGCGCAAACACCTCGGTTCTGCAATATTTCAGTGCCTTCATAGCATACCTCGAAAAGACTACCAAATTGCATTCAATGATTGGATCAGAAGACTGAAAGTTTGTATATCTGTTAAAGGGGAATACTTTGAGGGGACAAAATAAATTTTTCATCGAAATCTATCACGGAATCATTTTTATGTGCTTAGTCGCATTCATATTTGAACAGTCCACGTATTTATCACCTTCTTCCAAAAATACATTTTGACTAAGCATTGTATTTCTCAAGATCTTTTGGATTTTATGTTATGTTATCTATTTATAAGCGGTCATTGTAAAATAAAATATCCATTATCCATAAAAAATTCAAATGAATTTTAAGCGTCATTAAGTGATGTGCAAGAGACAAGAACCATAACTGTGGCTTTACTACTTTCTGAATTATGGCCCGTTGAACAATGAAAACTATGGTTTTAAGTTATTTCGTTGTGTTTCAGTTATCTTATTTTTTCTTGCAGAAATGCTAAGCATAATTAAGCAATTTGAAGAAGACAAGGTCCATAACTCTGGCTTAACTTCTTTTGGCGTATGGCCCTTTGGACAATGAAACAGTGGTTTCCGTTTTTCCAGGTGACTGTCATGTAACTTTAAAATTGTTTGATATATTTTCATCAAACTTTACGGAACTGAAGGTCATCATTGGACGAAGTAGATGTGCAAAAGACAAGAACACTCTGACGTCGCTACTTTCAGGAATAATGGCCCATTTAACATCGAAAGTAGTGGTTTTGTTTAATATTTATGCCTCATATGTAACTTGAAAGTATTTCGGGATATTTTATGACCATTTACAGAAGTCAAAGCCCCTTAAGACGAGATGCAGAATTCAGGAACCATAATTATTATTTTCTCATTTCGTAAGTCATGGTCCTTTGAGCACTTTTAAATGGTCACTTTTTTCATTTCCCAATGCTGTTATGTAATTTGAGATTTTCATTTCAAAAGTATTAAAACCAGATTAATGGTTCTTGTTTTTGTACATCGTCTCAGGAAGCTTTACATTTCGGCAAAGTTTCATGAGAACATCTCAACTCGTTTTCAAGTTATAGGTCGTATACGACGGCCCCCGCCCATCGGGGCTTGAAGAAATACATAGGTTGCATGATGCTTCCACGCAGAGCTGGTACCGACCCGAACACGAGTACTGGTGAACCGTTTAGATGATCTTAGCCTGCCCAGGCGAGTCGGGCTGTCCATAGTTGTAAACCCTACTGGTTTCATTGGCGCCAGGGCTTGAGATGTCATTTCATCTCAATGTCTGGTAAAAGTCCCACAAAATTGGAAGCAACGTCTCCAAAATGACCTATTATACAGGGTTGACGGGTACGTTGAACCTCAATTCAAACAAACAGAACAGGCCGTATATAAGTACATAAAACAAAAATAAAAACACTGTATTCACTTTTCAGAAGACCATGACCACTAAACCGAGCAACCAAGTACATGTATTATGGTTCTTGACTTTCACATGTAATCATATCGTGTTTTTTTTTTCAGTCCTGTATATTTTCTTGAAAATGCACGAGACGGTTATAAAGTAACCCAAGGAATAACAAACCATCGCTTTTGTTTTTCAAAGGGTCATATTTTCAAAAGAAGTTATGAGCCAGAGTTATTTTCCTTGCTTTCTATATATCGTTTTGCATCTCTGTTAAAACCACCGTTCTTATTGTTCAAAGGGTCATTACTCCGAAAGTAGAAAAGTAAGAGTTATGGTTCTTTTCTTCTGCACGTCGCTTTGCCTTTGTTAAAACCACTGTTTTCATTGTACCCAGAGCCATAATTCCGAAAATAGTAAAGTAGGGTTATGGTTCTTGTCTTCAGAACATTGCCTGATTGTGCTTTGCTTATTATTTAAGGTCCAGGATAATAATTTATTCTTTCTAAAATGACCAAATATAAATAGAAAACATGAGATAAATTTTCAAAAGATCTTCAGAAACATAATGTCATGTCAAAATAGGTATTTGGAAAAAGATGACAAATAAGTATATCTTAACATCTTTAATTTAGCTATAAAATGATTTTCTTAATTCGATATGCAATAAATACTATGTTAAACTGTCGTGTTCGTACTTACGTGTTATAAATATACATCTCGAGATCATCTAACAACAAATATGCAGAAACAAGTTAATAAGTGAAGATATTTCTCTTCACTTCTGACAAATAAATCTGCATCTCGATATTTAATTTCCTGGGATGATGACATATATGTCGTGATCTATTGAGACGTTTGCGCTTCCGTAGGAAGGCATCTTGATGTATATTTGGGGTTTGGGACGTTTACTTTATTTATATACGAAGAAATATTAATTAAATTATCTAGAGTGATCTGTGTCAATTGGAAAAATATGATATTATCAGTCAATAATATGCTTTCATTGTGAACAGTTATGAGTGTTGTCAAACAAAATCAATCACACAACCGCAAACGGATTGCGAGTCATCACGTGAACAAGGCCACTTAATGAAAATCCCCTTAAACCCGCTATATAAATACAACTGGGGCTCAAGGGGGCATACTTTATTTTTTTTTTCTAATTCGGCTCCATTTTCGGCTATATTTTATAGGTTTTGGGTACTCGTTTTAACCGCCGCAAAGAGGCGAGTCTAACGAACACTCGCAACATATATTTACGAAAACCTGCCTATATATATCTTTAGGCATTTTACTACCAAAAATGAAAATCTTTATATAAAAATCTAATATTTTTTATTTTTTCTCTCCAAACATAGATAGAGAAAATGATTAGAACCGCATAGGCGAGGACCCATAAACCATGTTTTTGAACAGAAATAAACAAAGTCATGTATACCACTTTAAACCCGAGCTTTACTATGTAAAAAGTGGGGATAATGGGGCTCGAAATTATACAGGCGTGTTTTCATGACACAAGTTTCTAAATTTAATATCTTTTTTTTTTTCAATATGTTATTTTATAGCATCAGTAAATATCTTATTGAATTACAAAAATTGTAATCCGGTTATTTGAGCAATTAATTCAGGTGTCAATAAAGAACAACAGTAATTAAGGAACGTGTCAAAACGCCAGCGGTTAATCTCGTAATACACACACTAGGTGCGATAAATGAATGCGGCGATAAAAGAAAGCAATGTAAAGATATTTCATTAGGCGGCTGGGCTCGAGATGTCATTTCATCCAAGTTAATGGTAAAGGTCCCACAAAATCGGAAGCAACGTCTCTAAAACGATCTAAATAGTGCTGACGGAAACGTTAAACCTCAAATCAAACAAACAACAAATGAACATAGCTCGCAGGATAGACTACGAATTCAGCTATAATACTATTGTATTTCATTTAATTGATGTTATTAACATCTGGTCGTCCTGTTGCTGATGCTGTACGAGTATCTAATTTATTATTATTGTGGTCATGAATTGTGTCTTTTAACCTGAATCGGAATTGTCTAATATTTCCGTGAGAATAGAATAGAATATTTCGGCAGGGTTTTCATCGCTTCCCTTGATGTGAAACCAATAAATTTTATGTATGGATATAATATTTATATGAATATTGGGAATGGGATACGAAAAAAATACTTAGAAAAATGAAAACTAGGCCGAAAATAGGTCCGTTCCGGTTATTGCAGGTCCGCTCCGGTTATTGCAGGTCCGCTCCGGTTATTGGGTCCGTTCCGATTATTCAACGCACCGGAGTCTTTGTATTAACTGCCCACTTCGCTTTTAAATCTGTCCTTTTCAGAATCCTTGAATAAGGAGGACTTAAGAGAATCAATAATTGATGATTGCGGCAAAGATCTAGGCCCAGATTCAGACTCTTGAAGCAAACACTCTAGGGCTGATTTTACCCTTCCAGTGTTTGCCTCTTCAGTATCTCTTGAACACTGTTCATCTCCCAGGAGAGAATATACCATGCCTCAAGTAACTGAATATGATTATACCCCCGGCATACGCAGTATGCCATGGGGGTATATAGTTTTCGTATTTTCTGTGTGTGTGTGTGTCTGTGTCTGTTAACATTTTCGTGTCCGCTCCATAACTTTTGAAACGCTTGACATATTTTCATGAAACTTCACATAAATGTTAAACACCATGAAACGACGTGCAGAACACATGAACCGTAACTCTTGCTTTTCTACTTTCACAGTTATTGCCCTTTGTATGTTTTAACTTGCATTTTCGTGTCCGCTCCATAACTTTCAACCGCTTGATATATTTTCATGAAACTTCACATAAATGCTAAACACGATGAGACGATGTGCAGAACACATGAACCGTAACTCTTGCTTTTCACCGTTCAGAGTTATTGCCCTTTGTATGTTTTAACTTGCATTTTCGTGTCCGCTCCATAACTTTTCAATCGCTTGATATATTTTCATGAAACTTCACATTAATGTTAAACACCATGGGACGACGTGCAGAACACATGAACTGTAACTCCTGCTTTTCTACTTTCAGAGTTATTGCCCTTTGTATGTTTTAACTTGCATTTTTGTGTCCGCTCCATAACTTTTCAACTGCTTGATATATTTTCATGAAACTTCACATAAATGTTAAACACCATGAGACGACGTGCATAACACATGAACCGTAACTCTTGCTTTCCTACTTTCAGAGTTATTGCCCTTTGAATGTTATAACTTGCATTTCTGTGTCCCCTCCATAACTTTTAAACTGCTTGACATATTCATGAAACTTCACATAAATGCCAAACACCATGAGACGACGTGCAGAACACATGAAACGTAACTCTTGCTTTTCTACATTCAGAGTTATTGCCCTTTGTATGTTTTAACTTGTATTTTCATGTCCGCTCCATAACTTTTCAACCGCTTGATATATTTTCATGAAACTTCACATAAATGTTAAACACCATGAGACGTCGTGCAGAACACATGAACCGTAATGCTTGCTTTCCTACTTTCAGAGTTATTGCCCTTTGAATATTACGAGTTTTACCATACACTTGTGTCCGCTCTGTAACTTTAAAACCGTTTGGGATAATTTCATGAAACTTCAAACAAATGTAAAGCAAGATAATAGGATGGGCAGAACACAACAACCATAAGTCTTGTTTGCATACATTACAAATTATTTCCCTTTTAAGATTGTAAATTATGTGTCTGCTAACATCTTCGTGTCTTCTCCATTACTTTTGAACGGCTTGACATATTTTCATGAAACTCCACACGAATGTGAAACACTATGAGACGACGTGCAGAACACATGAACCATAACTCTTGCTTTCCTACTTTCAGAGTTATTGCCCTTTGAATCTTGAAAATGGCCATTCTATTGAATATGGCCTGTATATGCAAAGAAGCTTTTGACATTGCTATTTTCAGCTGAGGTGATGGTACTGGCCGGGGGTATACGTGCCCCACTGGGCACTTTTGTCTAGTGTTGTATCTTCCTCCTGGGAGATTACAGAATCTATATCTGTCATTGCCAAATCAGAATGATACTCATGTAACATATCTAAGATGACCCAGTAGGATGTACACTACCCTGGGTTAAAGGGGAATAAGCACGATGAATGTGATCTGATACTGAGGAAACTTGAGATCTGGTATATCTATGAGGAGCCCTTTGCCATGAGAAGAGAGAGATCCAGTAGAAGTTCTAACCTGATGAGCTGAGGATGTAGTATCAGTAGGAGCAACAGATTGATGAGATACATTTGGAAAAGGAGCCCCTGCCGATCTATAGGACGTGTCAATATATCCGGGATAAGGGGGGGGGGGGAGTCCCATAAAAATACCCTGATGCATCATAACTGTTCCCTTGAGGATAACCCCTGTGAAAAGGATAATTAAACTGATTATGATAATAAAAATTACTAAAATCAGTGCCCCAGAAGTCATAGGAGCACGGTAACCTAAGTACCGAGGGTCAGGGGGTGCACCCGGATAAAACCGGGATAGGAAACGTAACCGAAATTCGAAGAACATGGATTCGGCAGAATTTTGGGCATAGGTTTCCCGTGCCCCGAGGGTCCCGCGATTTTGAGCAGAACCTCTCTGGGCGGTCGACAAACCCTTCCTTGTCAACCCAGACCCAGTATGGGAGGCGGGGACATGGATAGGCTCATCCTGGTTCGGCAATTTTGAACCACACGAATTGGATGGATTTTGCTTAGAATTTATTTCAGAATGTTTCAAATGAACCTGATGAAAATCCATCTGCCTCGTTGGGTTTATAAGTGCAGAAGTGGCAGACGAGGACTGGTCCTGTACATGTTCAGAACTTTTTGAATTAAACTGAGAAGTTAATTCAGCATTACAAATATCCTCTTCCGTCCTAGGAAGGGAGGAGGAAACACGTACAAAACGAGACCTGTCTCTGGCGATTTCAGTTCCCACAACGCCGACCTTCAACCAGTTGGTCTTGGAAAAGGATTTAGAATATTTGCATGGACTAATGCGTGTGCATCCGTGGCAAAACACGCAGAAAGATGTAGGGTGATTATCAAAAGCCAGGAATGGCTGTCACATGATAAACAAATCTTCATAATGAAAATCCAAGATGGCGGACGATGCACGTGGACAACTCGGCAGAAAAAAAGAAATAAAATCAACAAAGAAAATAAATTCGGAGCAAAAGAAGCTTAAAAAAACAGGTACGTTGTGGAAACTATCAAAGTAAATGTAAATATCAAAAAAGAATGAAAAACTTATCCGTTTTTATCCTCTTGTCAAAAGCTGTCGACCATGATGGCGAGTCTGATGAAATATGAGCCTTATTCTCAAGCTGAGCGCGAGATCGGGGTCACATGACCCGTATCGCCTACCGATTGGCCGTATTAGGCATGTGACCTCAGCAACCAATCAGGACGCTTCTCTAGGGAGGTCACGTAAGACGTTCATGGAGATGGGCATGCCTGTGGCATTTTCTGGTAGATTGTTTAGAACTGCGTCTGGTTAAAAGGCTATAATTGTAGTGATGGGTAGTTATATTTGATATTAAAATCCTCATTCCACCACCAGGTTTCCCGACGCCAGTGGTGGGGGCGAGTTGTGCCACACACCTCTTCAGTTGTCTTGAGCAGACCCGTCTTGATGCTGTTCTATATATCCTCAGTGGTACCATCAGTTACACCTGCTGAAGCACTTACATGCTGGCTGAAAACCTCCTGGAAATGATTTCTTGTCTGAGATTCTTTCAGCTTCCAAACTTTTAGTCTGGGGGTGAACTTGCGCTTATGTTTTGGTGGCACATCAATCCTCATATCGCATACAAGTAGCTGATGTTGCAGGGCTACTTCCTCGCCAGGGATCACTTTCACATCTGTGACAAGTTTGCGCATTGTCCTGCGGACAAGGATGAAATCTATCTGCGTCGCTGCGCTTCCTGACTTGTACGTGATAAGATGACTGTCACGTTTCTTGAAGCATGTGTTTGCAAGAAGCAGGTCAAATGCCAGGGCATACTCTAGAATCCTCCCACCCTCAACATCTGGTTCAGGTCTACCATACCCGATCCCACCATGCACTTCCTTGTATCCAGTGCCTGCACGGCCTACGTGGCCATTCCAATCTCCGCATGGGATCAGGAGTTCGGATCCTGGCAGTCACAGCACGCAGTTGGTCAAAGAACAAGTCCTTGACTTCAGCACTTAAACCACTCTGTTGGGCATACACAGACAGAAGGGTAACCAAGCACTGGCCGACTACAAGCTTCACCACGATGATTCTGTCTGACTCTTTGCACTTCAAAAACCTTCTCTTTCCACTCTTCTGCCACAAACACTCCTACACCAGCAGTGCCTTTATCGTTTCCAGACCAGTAAAGTTTTTACTTGGTGTCCCTGCCCTTGATCGTGCGGCAGTTTCCACCAGGGTATCTGGTCTCCTGGACACAACAGACATCAACTTTCCTGCGGGATAGTGTATCCACTACCTCGCAAACTCTTCCTCTCAGTGTTAACATTGAGTGTTCCCACTCTGAATTTCCACAAGCGCTTGCTTGATTTGCCACAATGGCCTGACCCTGCCTCCAACGCCTAACGAGCACCCACAACCTATGTTTGCAGTATAAATAAGAAAAATATCACAGAGTTTCATCAGAAAAGTAGCGGTTTTGGAGATTTGATAATATGCACTATGTCGCACGGGTGTGTTTTCGTAATGAACTTAGGGTGATTGATTCCCAAAACTGCTTGAAAATGTAATCTGTGTATTGTGTATCCATGCTAACCCTTATCCTGCTGAATATTCAATTTAGCCACACCAATTTCTGACTTTGAACCAATCAGATTACTCGATGTAATTTATTCTTACAAATCCATAAACAGAATGTCAAACAGTGTAGATTCTAATCAGATGGCTTCTTAACATCTGATCTGGATCTACACTGTTTCCAAAGATAGGGGGTTGTCATGAACAGCAGGATGAGAGCTAAGAAAGATTTATATTCTGATGATAGACACACCTGGAGATCTAGTGTGAGATCTGCCACGCTTGTAGCGAGCTAGCTACCTGCAAAGGGGGTCCGCTGACAAGTATGCTGCCCCTGTATCTGAATGTTAATCAAAAATCCATTGTTGATGACGGTGATGGTGATGATGATGATGATGATGAAGGCACTATGTCCTTTGGGATAAGAAGAATACACAAAAAAAAGTTTTAAAAAGATCTTTATATGATTTAATTCAATAAATTTCATCTCTAGTAGAACCTTAATAACTCCAGCACGGATACATGGTTTACCATGGGTTATCCAAACTCGCTCTTGTGTGCCCAAGAATATTGTACCCATTTCTCTAGATATTCATATATGAAGGATAATTTAGGGAGGTTTTCCTTATTTTATCTAGAAAAGCTATGTTGTGTGTACTCATTAGAATCGCCTCAATGAGGCGATTCTAATGAGTACACACAGCATACCTTCATTAAAAAAAATGATCGAACAGATATCCCGAAACCATCCCAATTACTCACCCATTGAATGCCAATCACAACAATTGTCACCTGCTTTGACGTCTGCTGCTTACTTTAAAAGTCTCTTTTGCAAACAGTGTGGTCCAAATCAGCCTGCTCCTCTGGGAGCAGTCTGATTTGGGTCCACACTGTTTGCCTGTATTTTTAAATATTTAAAAAAAAAAAATATGCAAAAACATTTAGCAGACGACAAAAGCAGACGACATTTTCAGATGTAGTTTTTCTTAGTGTCTTAAGGGTTAGGGCCTAAAAAAAGTATCTGTGTTTCTGCATACCTGATCGACCCAGATTTTTGTGCCCACCGTGCAACTTTTATGGTCATGTAGAAAAATTAAGATTTCCTTACCTACCAACCATAACATTTTCTAGCACTTCAGATAAAAATTCATAAAATTTTCAAAAAAGAAAAACTAATACTTAACCCATTTCAGACTGGAAACCTGTAAATGGGTACCGTGGCAAACAGTGCATGCCCAGATCAGACGCCGCAGAACGCAACGTCTGATCAGGGCCTACACTGTCTGCAAAAAATTCAGCCATTTTCCAAATTGATTTTGATGAAAACGCAACCTGTCACCCCTAAATTTTGAAATGGACTGGACCTGCTATAGATAGGAAGATTCCATTTGGTACAAAAAGGGTTGAAATCCTGTTCTATTGCTTCCTTGACACTTTAAACCTCATTATTAGTATTTTTCTTGTACACATAATAGGGTAAGAATTTAGCCCTTTTAACCCTTTTTGTACCAAATGGAATCTTCCTCCTTCTATATATAGCAGGATTCCATTTCGAAATTTAGGGGTGTCAGGTTGTGTTATTTCTGCAAAATTTATCAGGAAAATGGCTTAACTTTTTGCAAACAGTGTAGGCCCTGATCAGACGCCGCAGAATGCGGCGTCTGATCTGGGCCTGCACTGTTTGCCAGGGTACCCGATAAGGGGTTTCCGGTACAAAAAGGGTTAAAGAGCTTTGCTCTTTTTTTATCAAATAAGTAGTTGACAGAAAAGAAAAATTTTCCGACCTGACCCTTTCCTGGTTTTGGCATGTTAGCAGAAACACAGCTATTTTTAGGGCTAGTCATCAATGGCTCAAACTACCCCTATCTTGAACATATTTTCATGGTCCCAAAGGTGTAGGAGCTATCAAAGTTCAACTGTACTATATACAACAGCAAGACAGAATAAATAACACTACATGAACCACAACAAGGAAAATTGTGTATTCTGACAGAATTGTCTTGACTTGATAGATTTTGTAAGGTAACCGGGCGCTAAAAGCACATAGGGGCTACCCCTGACAGGATTGTGTGCTTGGTGACAACTCTTAACCCTTCTCTTGCTGAATATTCATTTTAGCCACACCCATCTCTGACTTCGAACCAATCAGATTACTTGATGTTATTTATTCCTTCAAATTCATAAACAGAATGTCAAACAGTGTAGATCCTGATCAGATGGCTTCTTCAGAAGCCATCTGATCTGGATCTACACTGTTTCCAAAGATAGGGGTTGTCGTGAACAGCAAGATAAGAGTTAAGCCGTATCCAGCTGAACCTGACAACACCTACCTTTACAATTAGTGTTGATCCAGATCTGAATCTGTACTGTTTGACATTCAATTAGCAAATTTGAATGAATACATGAATACAAGCTATTATACCCCCCACAAATGAAATTTGGGGGGGTATATAGGAGTGAGCTTGTCGGTCGGTCGGTCTGTTGACTTGGTTTCCAGACGATAACTCAAAAAGCGCTTCACCGATTTTTATATTTTTTTGGTACACTGATGTAACTTCATAAAATACAGGTCAAGTTCAATTTCCACTACAATTCGTCAATTTTCGACATAGTTATGGCCCCTTTCAAGTGAAAAAATTGCAAAATGCCGCTGATGTACTATCAAGGCAGTTTTTGTGGGGGTATTCATCACCTTTAGTGATAGCTCTAGTTTGATTGGCTGATAGTCAAAAATGTTTGTGGCCAATTTGTTTTATTCAGCAGGACAAGGGTTTATAGCCAGTAAGTCACAATTTAACCTTCAGTGCCCAGCAAAGACTCAAATCAAACCTGCAAGCTGATCCTAGTCTTCACTTGTGACACATGACTTAAGATTCATGTTCACTTGTCACAGTTCACTGCAAAACAAATATATTGCATCTTTAACAATACCTATGGTATTTGCCGTAAACATTCACACACTTTTTTAAAAAGCTTACAGTGATATACAACATTTTTTCATATATTTTGGCCCAAACAACTTTAACTCAGTGCCATGATCAGACTGCTCATTTAGGAGCAGTCTCATCAAGGCGCCGAGTCAAAGATCTGGGTTTTCATTATTTGCTTTTTATGACTCTTCAATGTAAATATTTAACCCTTTTGGTACCGTAAACCCCAAGACGGGTAAGTGGCAAACAGTGCAGGTCCAGATCAGACGTCACAGAACACGCCATCTGATCAGGACCTCCACTGTTTGCTAAAAGTTCAGTCATTTTCCAAATAAATTTTGATGAAAACACAACCTGACACCCCTAAATTTTGAAACTCCTGCTATATATAAGAAGGAAGATTCCATTTGGTATCAACCAGACAGGAACATTCAATGGCTTAAGCCCCCGCCCATTGGGGCTTGAAGAAATAGATGTGCTGCATGATGCTTCCACGCAGAGCTGAAACTGACCAGCACACGAGCACTGGTAAACCGCTTAGAGGACCTAAGCCTGCCCAGGGAATGCAGTGCTAGTCAGACCGTCCATGCTTATAAACCATATTGGTTTCATTGGCTGACAGGGCTTGAGATGTCATTTCATCTCAATGTCAGGTAAACCTAAAATTTTAGTTTTTTAGGCAAAAAATTTACACTGTTTTAGTATAGGCGTGTTTTCGTAATGATCCGAAAGTCTGTAGAAGCCTGGGATCGATCCTGCGATCCCTGGTTTACAAGGCGAGTAGCATAAACAACACACCACGGAGGCGTCTATTAACATGATGGTATGTTACAAATGCTGATGGCTTGACAAACTAGGGGAGGGTGAAACAGATGGAAACTGGACCCAAACATCGTGCTCTGCTTAAAGCAAGAGCAACAAAAATTATTGGAGTTTAACGGCCCAGACAACACTATTTTAGGTCATTTTTTTTAGCAGGTCTTATATGGAAGCGGTTAACCAGTACAGTGCACATTCTTTCGCCACAAACTGACAGCTGCCCTTCTTGAATCAGCGGAAGGGAGAGAATGACCGTAGAAAAGATTTCATGATCAATCTCCATGAAAGAATGTTGCCGACTACGGCAGGTGCATGTATGGAACCGGCCTCCTCCTGATCACCAGTCAGACGCGCATCCGACTGAGCTACCAAGGCCGACATAGCAAAAATTATACAAAAATTATCCTTGTTTTCATCTCCTAATCTGAAGCTATGATTAGATACTGTTCTAAGACATAGCAACAGATAAGGTAAATAGTTTGTGATAACTGTAGGATAGTTTTTGTCAGTTCTCGGTAAAAAACCCTTTGTTGTGGGTATTCATTAGAACTGCCTCACAGAGGCAGTTCTAATGAGTATCCACAACACAGGTTTTTATGACCTTTGTTGCGAGTATTCCAGTTCTAATGAGTACCCACAACGCAGGTTTTTATGACCTTTGTTGTGGGTATTCCAGTTCTAATGGGTACCCACAACACAGGTTTTTTATGACCTTTGTTGTGGGTATTCCAGTTCTAATGAGTACCCAAAATACAAGTTTTTTATGACCTTTGTTGTGGGTATTCCAGTTCTAATGAGTACCCACAATACAGGTTTATATGGAGAAATAAGGAAAACTATCCTTCAATTCTCACAATATTTACCTTATCTGTTGCTATGTGTGCTAAAACATTTTATGTTTCAAACAGAATTCAGCCCATAAAACTCAACTCTGCAATGGTCACACAAAATTACACAAAATAAAGAAGTGGTGTGAACATTAACCACAGTTCTCTACAAACTGACTGATGTTGATCATTTATTACTTCCAATTCCAGTAAAGACATCAACATAAGAAACATGTCTAAGATCAGTATAATAATCATCCAAAGATATCAATATCAGTATCTACATTAAAATGGGGTTTTATGGACGCTGGAACTGGATCCAGAGGCCACCATGGGCGCCGCAATGATCTAGCTTTAAAGTGATTGCATATATAACTTTCCTATTTTTGAGTCCTGTAAATCCAGCATAAAAATGCTACGATTAAATAAATCCTATCCATAATCCATATTTCCTATTCATAATCCATAAAATTCCTCGAAAATATGCAAATGTGCGGACTGCCTTATTGCAGACTTAACGCCTACTCTGAGCAGACCTTTTCCAAATTTAGCAAGACCTCACCACCAGCTCATTAAAGTAGCACAACAACCCCGTTATATGCAGAACTCAAGCCAGGTTATTGGTTATGTTATTGGTTTTAATGGTCTAATTTGTATGTTTCAGTATAACAGAATTGTATAGATCATCACGGCGCCCACTCGATGGCCGCTGAATTCCGCTATTCCACTCCAACCCAGTTCAGCGAAATTAAAGGCCGTGTGCCAGCCAGGTCTGTTATAGTATCCTTCCGCAAATGGTACACTTGATTGAATGTATAGCTATTATATGAGAATAAACATAAGCTTGAAGCATCCAACTAGTTTGTTCTTTACTGATCCCCCAAAAGGTTAGTTACATGTTAGCCCACTTGTGCCACGAAAGAAAGTTAAACAATTTTTTGTGAATCCTTTCTCTCGGAATGCAGGAAGGAAAAGGAAGCCACGTCACTGCGATTGCGCACAGGTTCTGCAGATTCAATTTCCATAAATTTGCATATCACCTGATCAGTCATTGATAAGTGTCTGTGTCAACCAAACGCTCATCCGGCGGAGACTAATGTAATTGCAAGCATCTTCCGAACGAAAGTGTCTGCAGACCCAGTAGCAATGGCGGACAACCTTTCAATAAATATTATTTTCAATTGCAAGCAACGTTTCCTCGACTCCATAGGTGAGTGACGATGTATTACTTATTACAATAAGTCCAGGCCAGCAGACCCAACCTCCGTCTGCCCCAAAATCAAAGGGATTATCGCGCATTTGAGCGATAATCCTGATTATAGCTTAAAACCATTACAGTGCATAAGGGCATGAAAATGTTACAATTAATAATAGCTCGAAACTGTTTAAAATACAGTTAATAAGACCATGGAACTTTCCAGTTAATAATAGCTGGGAACTATAAGTTAATAAGATCACAGAACTGTTACAGTTCATAATAGCTTAGAACTGCTATGTTTAACAATAGCATGGAACTGTTACAATAATAGCTTAAAAACTGTAACAATTAAAAAGATCATGAAACTGTTTCAGCTAATAATAGCTGGAAACTGTTACAGTTAACAATAACATGGCACTGCCACAATTAATCCTTATCTTGCTGTTCACGACAACCCCTATCTTTGCAAACAGTGTAGATCCAGATCAGATGGCTTCTGAAGAAGCCATCTGATCAGGATCTACACTGTTTGGTGTTCAATTTATAGGAATAAATTACATCAAGTAATCTGATTGGTTCAAAGTCAGAAATGGGTGCGGCTAAACTGAATATTCAGCAAGAGAAGGGTTAATAATAGCTTGAGACTGTTACAGTTAAGATCATGTAACTGTTACAGTTAATAATAAGTTGAAACCATTATAGTTAACAATAGCATAGAACTGTTGCTGTTCCAGATCATGGAATTGTTACAATAGCTTAAAACTTGTACAATTAATAATAGTTTGTAACTGTTACAGTAAACAATAGCATAGAACAGCTTAAAACTGTTGCAATTCATAAGCTCATGGAACTGTTATAGTTCATAATAGCTTGAAACTGTTACAGTTAACCCTTATCTTGCTGAATATTTATTTAAGCCACACCCGTTTCTGTCTATCAACCTATCAAATTACTTGATGTAATTTATTGCTACAAATTGATAAACTAAATGCCAAACAGTGTGGATCCTGATCAGATGGCTTAGAATCCATCTGATCTGGATCTACACTGTTTGCAAAGATAGGGGTTGTCACGAACAGCAAGATAAGGGTTAATAATAGCATGGAACTATCACAATTATTGACAGTTTTAAACTGTTGCTGTTCCAGATCATGGCATTGTTACAATTAATAATAGCTTAAAACTGTTACAGTTAATAAGATCATGGAACTGTCACAATTGCGTGTAGTTTTGAACTGTTGCTGTTTCAGATCATGGAACTGTTACAATTAATAGTAGCTTAAAACTGGTTCAGTTAATAAGGGCATGAAGTTTAAAACTGGTACAGTTAATAAGATCATGGAACTGTTACAATTATTAATAGCTTGAAACTGGTATAGTTAATACGGGCAAGAAACTGTTACAGTTTATACCAGTCTGAAGCTATTACATATACCAAGGGCATGGAAATTACCATTTATACTAGCTAGAAACTGTTACAGTTTATAGCACATGTATCCAGCATGGATTATTACAAAAACGATACCATGTTTACCCTACCCTATCTAGCACAAAAATCCAGAAAGTTTGGACACCTGGAGAACTTGCTGTAACTCACCAAAAATATTTCTCCAAAAAATATTAACAAATTTGTTGATGATCCAGCAAGGAGTCCAAAAGGTGCAGATGGAATGGCAAACAGTGCAGACCCTGATCAGACTGCTCCTGAAGCACTGTAGATCTGATCAGACTGTTCCTGAAGGTCTGCACTGTTTGCTTAGGCCTATCTGTCCCAATACTTAGGATCATAACGGTATTCAGCCTGAGCAAACAATGTAAACCCAGATGAGATGCTGCAGGATGTGGGGTCTCATCAGGACCTACACTGTTTGTTACTAATCCAATTATTTTTGGACAAAACATCGGCTAGTAAATTGAGTTTCTTCCAGGTTTAGAACAACTATGGTAAGGAACTGAGGTATCTGAATAGGAGTGTTCATGTATTACTGAATTTTTATACCGCAATCAGGCTTTCTAGTAACCTAATAAAGGGGGCCGAATAACTGCACTTATAAATCGGTAGTTACCTATACCTTCTACTGACCTAAAATAGCCTAGTGACCGTTTATAGACCGGACCTACTTTTCAGGTCACTTATTTACAAGTGTAAACAATAACATGCAAAATTTTATACATTGGAAAACAACGAAACTGCAAGTTCAAATCTTTGCAATGTTTATTTGAACCGATTTTCAGTAATTTCAAATAAATTCTTACCTTCTCGTCCTTTCCTGGTTTGAATGGCCCGTTGGAATAACTGCACACTGCTACAGCAGTTGCGTCTCAGCCTCGAAAATAATTTCTAAAGCTAAAATAAACTTAATTTTAAGATTTTCATACAGAATATAAAGCGCTGAGAAACTTTTATTTGAGCGCCCATGTTGTTTCCTACATCTTTGTGGCGCGGTGATGATCACAAAGTTTGCAAATGTTGACATCAAGTTGCAGTACGTGTGCACGCCATGGCACTGAATGTTGTTTAACATGCCACTCTGTCTGCGGTCTTTTTTGCTTAAATTTGCTTATTTATTGCAAAACCCCACTGACTGTTTTAAACTGCAGTATAAACTAAATACATGATTAGCGAAATATAATCGGTTTGCCACAATTTTATAGGGGCTCGTTAAAGCTTGCCCCTATAAAATTGTCTAAGGCTCACCGATTATATTTTATTATTAAAGACACTAACCATATATTTACTATATTAAACAAGTTGGTTTAAACAATATTTATTTGCAAATAAATTAGAAAGACATGCATAGATACATGTACATACACGCAAAATGACACAGGATCTGATGGTAAGCATAGTGCTAATATGAAAGCCATTTCCTAAATACATTTAACGAGTTGAGGAATAGGGATAAAATGCGAGGCTTTGCCGAACATTTAAGCCTTTTTCTCAACGAGTTTAATAAATTTAATGATAAATGAACACAAATGCAAGATTCTGTTTATCATATGATATTTAAAACACATTTTATTCAAAATATTTTAACAAAAAATGTCCATATTCAGGCATTAGTAAACGTGACATTGTTAAGGGCATCATATGTGTAACGTTATTAGGCTTATCTAACTAGTTTGCATGTTAAATCCAGTAGCGGATTACCTAATTTAATACATGCCGTTATTACATTCTCAGATGGGGCGTCATATGATAAACTTGGTCACCTAAAATAAAACAAGAGGGCCCAATGGCCCTATATCGCTCACCTGTGTACCAGAAAATCATTAGTGTAGGAGACCACTTGACATTGCTATATACTAAATATCTAAGCTCAGGCAAAGCGGTGTCCATGCTTATAAACCCTACTGGTTTCATTGGGCAACAGGGCTTGAGATGTAATTTCATCTCAATGTCGGGTAAAAGTCCCACAAAATTGGAAGAGACATCTCCAAAATGACCTATACAGTGTTGACGGGGATGTAAAACCTCAAATCAAACAAAATCTGTGCCTTATGGTTTTGGAGAAAAAGATTTTTTAAAAGTTTTTTCCAGTATAAGTCTATAGGAGCTATTGAGCCCTGGGCTTGGCCAATTTTGACCCAAAGGGCACGGTTGGCAGGATTTATGCAGGCGACCATTTTGTGTTGCTATATACTAAATATCTAAGGTCTGTACTTAATTTTGAAGCTTTTTTTCCATTATAAGTTTGTTGGAGTTAAGGGGCCACAGGATTTGGACCCCCAGGGGCATGATTGGCAGGATTCATGTAGGCGACCACTCGACATTGCTACATGCTAAATACCTAAGCTCTGGGACTTATGGTTTCAGAGATGAAGATTTTTGAAGATTTTTTTCCCCTTTTTTTTCATTATAAGGGCCCTGTGGTTTCAGAGGAGAAGATTTTTGAAGTTTCTCCACTTGTAAGTCTATGGAAGCTAAAGACCCCTGGGTTGTGGCCAATTTGGATCCCAGGGGCATACCTGGCAGGATTTAAGTAGGTGGCCACTTAACGTTGCTACATACTAAAAATCTAAGCTCTGGGCCTTATGGTTTCATAGAAGAAGATTTTTTAGGGGTTTTTTTCCATTATAAGTCTATTGGAGGTGATGAGCTCGGGCGTGGCCAATTTTGACCCCAGGGGCAGGGTAAGCAGGATTTATGTAGCTGGCTATTTTATGTTGCTAGACACTAAATATCTCAGTTCTGTGCTTCACAGTTTCTGAGAAGAAGATTTTTGAAGCTTTTTTCCATTATGAGTCTATCGGAGCTAAGGGCCCCTGGGCATGGCCCATTTGGACCCCAGGGGCATGATTAGCAGGAAATATGTAGGAGACCACTTGCAGTTGCTACATGCTAAATATCTAAGCTCTGGGCTCTGTGTTTTCAGAGAAGATTTTTGAAGTTTTTTTTTTCATTATGCGTCTATGGGAGCTATAAGGGTCCCAGGGTGTGGCCCATTTGGACCCCAGGGGCATGATTGGCAGGATTTATGTAGGTGACCACTTGTCATTGCTACATGCTAAATATCTAAGCTCTGGGCCCTGTGGTTTCAGAGAAGAAGATTTTTGAAGCTTTTTTTTCCATTATGAGTCTATAGGAGCTAACTGGCCCCGGGCTGTGGCCCTTTTGGACCCCAGGGGCATGATTGCCAGGAATTATGAAGGTTACCACTTGCCGTTGATACGTGCTAAATATCTCAGCTCTGGGCCCTGTGGTTTCAGAGAAGAAGATTTTTGAAGCTTTTTGTTCCATTATGAGTCTATGGGAGTGAAGGGGCCCCGGGGCTTGGCCCATTTGGAACCCAGGGGCATGATTGGCAGGAATCATGTAGGTGACCAATTGGCGTTCCTACATGCTAAATATCTAAGCTCTGGGCCCTGAAGTTTCAGAGAAGAAGATTTTTGAAGCTTTTTTACCACTATGAGTCTATGGGAGCGAAGGGGCCCCGGGGCGTGGCCCATTTGGAACCTAGGGGCATGATTGGCAGGATTTACGTAGGTGACCACTTGCCCTTGCTACATGCCAAATATCTCAGCTCTGGGCCCTGTGGTTTCAGAGAAGAAGATTTTTGAAGCTTTTTTCCATTATGAGTCTATAGGAGCTAAAGGGCCCCGGGGCGTGGCCCATTTGGAACCTAGGGGCATGATTGGCAGGATTTACGTAGGTGACCACTTGCCCTTGCTACATGCCAAATATCTCAGCTCTGGGCCCTGTGGTTTCAGAGAAGAAGATTTTTGAAGCTTTTTTCCATTATGAGTCTATAGGAGCTAAAGGGCCCCGGGGCGTGGCCCGTTTGGACCCCAGGGCATGATTGGCAGGATTTGTGTAGGTGACCACTTGCCGTTGCTACATGCTAAATATCTAAGCTCTGGGCCCTGTGGTTTCCGAGAAGAAGATTTTTGAAGCTTTTTGTTCCATTATGAGTCTATGGGAGCAAAGGGGCCCCAGGGCGTCGCCCATTTGGAACCCAGGGACATGATTGGCAGGAATTATGTAGGTGGCCACTGGCCTTTGCTTCATGCTAAATATCTAAGCTCTGGGCCCTGTGGTTTCAGAGAAGAAGATTTTTGAAGCTTTTTTTCCATTATGAGTCTATGGGAGCTAAGGGGCCCCGGGATGTGGCCAATTTGGACCCCAGGGGCATGATTGGCAGGAACTATGTTTGGACCACTTGCCGTTGCTACATGCTAAATATCTAAGCTCTGGGCCCTGTGGTTTCAGAGAAGAAGATTTTTGAAGCTTTTTTTTTCATTATGAGTCTATAGGAGCTAACTGGTCCCAGGGCGTGGCCCTTTTGGACCCGAGGGGCATGATTGCCAGGAATTATGTAGGTTACCACTTGCCGTTGATAAGTGCTAGTATCTAAGCTCTGGGCCCTGTGGTTTCCGAGAAGAAGATTTTTGAAGCTTTTTGTTCCATTACGAGTCTATGGGAGCGAAGGGGCCCCAGAGCGTCGCCCATTTGGAACCCAGGGGCATGATTGGCAGGAATTATGTAGGTGGCCACTGGCCGTTGCTACATGCTAAATATCTAAGCTCTGGGCCCTGTGGTTTCAGAGAAGAAGATTTTTTAAGTTTTTTTTCCATTATGAGTCTATGGGAGCTAAGGGGCCCCGGGTATGGCCCATTTGGACCCCAGGGGCATGAGTGGCAGGAATTATGTAGGTGACCACTTGTCGTTGCTACATGCCAAATATCGCAGCTCTTGGCCCTGTGGTTTCAGAGAAGAAGATTTTTGAAGCTTTTTTCCATTATGAGTCTATAGGAGCTAAAGGGCCCCGGGGCGTGGCCCGTTTGGAACCCAGGGGCATGATTGGCAGGAATTATGTAGGTGACCACTTGCGCTTGCTATATGCTAAATATCTAAGCTCTGGGTCCTGTGGTTTCCAAGAAGAAGATTTTTGAAGCTTTTTGTTCCATTGTGAGTCTATGGGAGCGAAGGGGCCCTGGGGCGTGGCCAATGTGGACCCCAGGGACATGATTGGCAGGAATTATGCAGGTGACCACTGGCCGTTGCTACATGCTAAATATCTTAGCTCTGGGCCCTGTGGTTTCCGAGAAGAAGATTTTTGAAGCTTTTTGTTTCATTATGAGTCTATGGGAGCAAAGGGGCCCCAGGGCGTCGCCCATTTGGAACCCAGGGGCATGATTGGCAGGAATTATGTAGGTGGCCACTGGCCGTTGCTACATGCTAAATATCTAAGCTCTGGGCCCTGTGGTTTCAGAGAAGAAGATTTTTGAAGCTTTTTTTCCATTATGAGTCTATGGGAGCTAAGGGGCCCCGGGGTGTGGCCAATTTGGACCCCAGGGGCGTGATTGGCAGGAATTAAGTAGGTGACCACTTGCCGTTGCTACATGCCAAATATCGCATCTCTGGGCCCTGTGGTTTCAGAGAAGAAGATTTTTGAAGCTTTTTTCCATCATGAGTCTATAGGAGCTAAAGGGCCCCGGGGCGTGGCCCGTTTGGAACCCAGGGGCATGATTGGCAGGAATTATGTAGGTGACCACTTGCCCTTGCTATATGCTAAATATCTAAGCTCTGGGTCCTGTGGTTTCCGAGAAGAAGATTTTTGAAGCTTTTTGTTCCATTGTGAGTCTATGGGAGCGAAGGGGCCCTGGGGCGTGGTCAATGCGGACCCAAGGGGCATGATTGGCAGGAATTATGTAGGTGACCACTGGCCATTGCTACATGCTAAATATCTTAGCTCTGGGCCCTGTGGTTTCAGAGAAGAAGATATTTTAATTTTTTCCTATTGTAAGTCTATGGGAGCTGTATGTTGCCATAGCAACCAGAATTCCAATCTGATCAGCCCAAAAACCTTATGCAGCCTTTCCCCCTACCTGGCGATGCTTCTCGTGAAATTTGATCAAGATTGACCATTGGGTATTAGAGATATACTTATTTGAAATTGTTTATGGACGCACGCACGGACGGACGCACGACGGACAAAAAGTGACCACAAAAGCTCACCTTGTCACTACGTGACAGGTGAGCTAAAAAATGGCTTAAGGAGGGTGGTGAGTAATTCATTTGTCTTTAGATTTTTTTTATTTGCTTATATTTTGTAGCTTGGAATCTCTGCATTCGTTTGCCGGAATAAAAATATAGGCTTACCATGCTTTTTTTCAAGCTTTTTAGCCTTATAGAGGGGTACAGTTTTCGAAATTATCGAATGTTTCAATAATTATCCCAGTCATTGACAAAGTGTCGATAACAATTGTTTAAAACAATATTTCCAAGTTTGGTTAAAAGAAACACAATGCAGGATAATGTCATGTTTGCGTACTTATGTGTGAAAGACAAACTCTTTCACAGATTTTTGTCGAAACACCTATTTACAAATGTCCTTTTCTGCATATTTTGCTGTTTTGAGATGCAATTTTCGCTATATTTGAAAAAAAGAATGCATTTTTCGTCTTTAGATTTTTTTTATTTTAACATATATTGTGTAATAATATTAGATACACGAAATAGGCGTGAAATTTGACCATGTCACCAGGCATCTGAAAGAAATATTGCAGAAAAAATTACCCCCCCCCCAATAAAAATGGCTAAAAAAGCATTAAGATATTGTTTAAATGACAAGAACAAGGATTATACCTTTATTATTGCACATACTTTTGCTTCCTTTATGTGATATGAATCAAAGTATTTCATTAGAATTGAAACACAATTTCATTTATAAGTTTTATGGTGTGAAAAATGGATTTTTTCTGGCCAAAAAATGCATGTTCTGATATAGCCATATTGTCGTTCTGTTCATGTTTAAAAGATCTGAAGCCATTAACATTGTCGCAGACGTTCAGACAATGCCAGATGTATTTGGAGCGTAGCTGTTGCAGCGTAGCTCCAGTGAGATGAGAAGTGATTTCGGCACTACTTTCGGTGTTAATGCGTACCCCGTGTTAACGTAGAAGATTATTACGCTATGCGGTATCTTCTTATAGACTGCTTCACAGACCACCTATTTCAAACGGAATAGATGAATATTTTTAATAGATGAACTGTGTAGCAGTCTTATCGTTTTATAGTTCAGTTCATATAACCCAGTCTACAGCCCATTTGTACCATAAAATCCCAAACCTGGCAACCTGCAAACAGGACAAACCCAGATCAGATACCACACAACGCGGAGTCTCATTATGCCCTTCACTGCATACTTACAAAAAAGGTTCAGCCATTGTTTGCCAAATATTTCGTGGAAGCCACAACCTGACATCCCTGATTTTAAAATGAACTCATCCCATACTGATATAAGGTGTTGAGGATTCCATTCGTTTAAAATGGGTCAAAAGTACGCAGTGTGGATCGATAATGTATTTCCAAAATAAGACAGTTGGAATGAGTTTGGACAGGTGCACGTCAAGGCTTATATTGAAAGGAGTAAATTTTGCAGTTTAGACACAGATGAGACGCCACTTGTTGTAGCGTCTGATTTGGGTCTGCTATGTTTGTCCCTAAAAAGGCTGCTAGACATATACTCAGAGTATGGGTTAATGTGTGTGTGTGTGTGTGTGTGGGGGGGGGGGTGGTGTTACTTTTTTAAAGCGACCTGTCTGCGTCCTAGGCACGTGACCATAAATAAAGCAAATTTTCAGCTCAGACGCAAGTTCGATACCTGCCGGGTTCGGCAACATTCTTTCCAGGAGATTGGTCGTGAAATCTGTTCCACGGTGATTCTATCCCTTTCGCTGATCCAAGAAGGGCAGTTGTTGGTTTCCAGTAAAAGACTGTGTACTGTGCTGTATTGACAATATCTAACCAAAGAAATTGCCTTAATGCCAGATCATTTCATAAATGGCCTCGTCGAGGCAATTTATTTTTATATAATAATAACGGAGTATAATGTCTAAACCTCTTCAAATATTCCTATGGATTGATATTGACAATAACTAACCCAAGAAACTGTCGTATGCAAGATCACTTCATAAATGGCCTCACCGATGCAATATATATTTAGAAAAATGTTGACAGAGTATAATGTTCAAACCTCTGAATATTCCGATCATTTTTGGCATTCGGGTTGATATTGACAATACCTAACCCGTGAGGCTGTTTTATGCAAGATTACTTTATGAATGGCCTCGCCGAGGCAAAATAATATAAAAAATGAATACAGAGTATAACATCTAAACCCGGCTTTGATCATTTTCGGCATACAGGTTGATATTGACAATACATAACCCGCAAAATTGTCTTATGCCAAATTACTTTACAAACGGCCTCGCCTAGGCAAACTGAAAAATTATTTCGAAGTGTAACTTCTAATCTACTTGGAATATATTTGACAACTGTTCACTATATAATTTTACTCCACTTTGGTTGCTCACCTATGAGTCGAGCTGTCTAGGCAGTGGACCGTTAGCTAAATATTTTGGATAAACACTGAACTCCAGGGAACTTGTAAGGCTGATTCTTATCAGCAATTTTATTGGGATATTTTCCTGGACCTTTTAACATCTGGTTTCGTTATAAATATTGAAAATTAGAAGGAGAAAAATCAAAGGTCTGAAAGCCCTCAGAGTCGGTGAATACAGAGTTCTCTTTTTTAAACAGGATCAAAACTGCCAACTAATTCTAAGATCAAACGAGTTCATAGTTCATAATTCCTGGTTAGAGAAACGACTTTTATGAGTTGTCTTAAATCACGATTTTGCAAATGCTGTGTTATACAAGGACATGCATATGAACAACTAATACAGTACTGATTTAGGGATAGCACTTATTCTTTTCAAATACAACACTTGTGCTACAAGTGAGTATAAGTACTTGGTTTTGTTTGAATTAAGGTTTAGTCCCTGTCAACACTTCTTAGATCACTGGGACTTGAAATTAAAACACACACAGATTGCGGATGCTCCTTAGAATCGTCTAATTGAGGCGGTCTTAAACAGTTCCAAGAAATGCAGCAATAAGAAAAATTGGGTTCCACCTTGTATATCCCCTTATTTCAAGTATACACACATTGCGACTGCTCCTTAAAAATCATCTAACAGTCTATGTATTTAAGCAGGAATAAGAAAAAATAAAGAATACCCCTGTAACCCTCACTTTTCAAGCACACACAGATTGCGGGTGCTCTTTAGAAGTGTTTAAATTTAGCAGTCTTAAAGAGTACCCACAGATTATGAATTTGAGCAGGAGAAAGAAAAATAAAGTATTCCCCTGTATACCCCCTCTTTTCAAGAACACACAGATTGCGGGTGCTCCTTAGTATCGTCAAATTGGGGCGGTCTTAAAGAGTACCCAGGGTCTATGTATATAACTAGGAATAAGAAATATAAAGTATACACCTGTAAACCCACTCTTTTCTAGCACACACAGATTGTGAATGCTCCTTGGAATTGTTTAATTTGGACAGTCGTAAGAAGTATCTACAGTATATGTATTTAAGCAGGAATAAGAAAAATTGTGGTCCCTCATTTCCAGCACATACACAGGTTGCAGATGCTCCAAAGAATCGTCTAATTGGGGCGATCTGAAAGAGTACCCGGAGTCTATGTATTTGAGCAGGAATAAGAAAAATAAAGTATACTACTGTAAATCCCCACTTTTCAAGCACACACAGATTGCGGGTGCTCCTTGGTATTGTCTTATTGAGGCGGTTTTAATGAGTACCCCGTAACAGACTATGTATTCTATGCAGGAATAAGAAAAATAAAGTGTACTCTGTAAACCCCCTCTTTTTATGGATACACAGATTGTGGGTGCTCCTTAAAATTGACATATTGGGGCGGTCTCAAAGAGTACCCAAAATCTATATGTTTAAGCAGGAATAAGAAAAATAAAGTATATACCCCTGTAAACCTTCGCTTTTCAACAAGTAATTATTGAACTTGTCAAATGCCAGATTTCTAAATAAATAGCCTGGCTGAGTGAGACCAGTTCGTTGTGAAAATTGAATAGTTTGAAATACATGTATAATATGTATTTTGGTCTTGCAAATATATATTGTCAAGGCAAGACCAAACAAAGGAAAAATTTCATAGGCAGTGGCAGCCTCATTGAGGCTTAAATGTAAAAATACGTTTATCTGCTTACTGATCAAACAGTTGGGAATTTGTAATAAGATCTGATATGCTGGCATACTGAAAAGACCTCACCCGTGTATTAAATAGTCAAATGTCGGATTTCTTCATTATAGCCTCGCCAAGACAAAAATGTATTGATATGACACTGCCTGGAATATTTTCATTTTAAATTTAAGCTTATTGATGCATATCAGTTAAATCAAATCAAAGATGTTGTTATGTTCTTGGTATATGGAGGGATGTGATGTCATAAAGAATCTAAAACAACTTTTTGTCAGCTATGAAAAAAGTGAAAATAGTAATCCATATAAACTGAGTTAGAGTAAGAGTCTACACTAAAATCATGTAGCCTCTGTATTATCAGAGATTTCCATCACAAACAATAACAAATCACCACACTCCAGTTACAGATTAAATGGCCTCACAAATTATCTCCAGCTGTGCTGAGAAACAGGCTAAAATTCGCTGAAAGTGGAGTAAAATTATACAGTGTGTTAGCATGCAGAGAGATAATGTACAGATCTAACCAACGTGATTCCCGAATGCCCAATTTCTTTATTTTAGCCTCGGCAAGGTAAAAACTTCACCCACTGACACGGTCTTATAACTTTCAACCCGACGGGTATATTTTTATAATGTTTTGCATGCAGATGTAAATTGACAAGATCAAGCTAATGGTATTGTCTAATGCCAGATAGCTTTATAAACAGCCTCACCGAGGCAATTTTTAAAGACTGATTGCGGATATATAACTTATAAACTGCTGGGAAAAGTATGATAATTTTTCACAATCAAGTCGTAACCAAGAAGAATGTCTAATGCAAGATAAATAACCTCCCAAAGGTAATTTTTCAAAAACTGATTCCATAAAATAACTTTAAAGCCGCCAAACAATTGCGCAAGCCGCAGTTATTGCACGAACTATAGCTCAGCAGAAATCTTCAAGTAAACTGTTGAACTGCATGGTTGCTGTATTGCTCAAAAACATTGATTGTGGGTTCTTGATAAAACTGCCTCGCCAAGGCGGTTCAATCAAGTCCCCGCAATCAATGTTTTGAGCAGAGATAAGAAAATATCACAATTTTGTATCTTAAAATTTCCATTTTTTTTTTTTTTTTTTTTTTTGCCAAAAAAAAAAAAAGACAATGTATTTGTACAGGCGTGTTTTCGTGATGGTTGTTGCGGGGTCTACACCTTAGCGTGAGTTAATTTCAATTTTGGTCTTGTTGCTTTAACACGACTTCTGGCCCAGAATAGCTTCAAACAGCTATGTTCATTGGATCAATATGAGCCTGGATTAAAATACCAATCAGACGCTAAATCAAATTATCAAAGCTACGCTCCATCAGCACTCTCAGTGCTTTGATTTGACAATTTATTACCCCACCCCCTAATGAAATGGGTTGAAATTGATAAAAAAAAAATACAATAAGCTGATGCAAAAGAATATAAAAATTTCCTTTTTCTCATTTAAGTTCCTGCCAACGTTATAGGGAAAGTAGAAAAAACTTCTAATTATTTTTTCTATAATTTTGACAAGTTTTTTTTATGCCATATTGACCGGAAACGCTATTTAATTATCTATTGCCTGTTTATGCAAACTGTGAAAGGGAGGTGAGATAAGTTATCCTTTTACTTTCCGAAAGTAGATAGAAGTGATAGCAATGACCAGGAATCGATACAATTACCCAACACCTCCAATCAGACACACCAAAGGGAAAGAACCACGAACATGAATAACTAGACCGTAATGAAACATCACTAGCGGAAAGCCAAAATGGCAGTTACATTCCCACATAGTGGCTTCCGTGGACCTTGAGAAGGCATTTGGTTGAGTGTCTCGGAAAGTCATCTGGGAGGCAAGAGAAAATTTGAAGTGGAGGAGTGGAATGTTCGAATGGTCCAGTGGGTGTATGCTAATTCGCGGAGCCGTATGCGTTTTTGTGTTTGTTACATTGAAGAATTCGAATTGAAGGTCGGTGTTCCCCAAGGCTCTTTTCTCAGCCTAATGCATTTCATCATTGTGCTTTACGTCTTGTCATGCCAGTTCTGCTCTGGGGGCCTTTGTAATCATAGCTAAATCACTTAAGTATGCTACACCACTTCAAAGGCATCGCCCAAAAACTTGTCATATATATAGCCTGTACAATGCATGATAGCCCCGAACTGGCCTTGAAGAAAAAGATTGTGTTGCATGATACTAACCCAATCAAACATGAGTACGAGTAGACCGCCCTGCCCAGGTAAAGTGGTGCAAGACGGACAGTCCTTATAAACATATAGATTGGTTTCACTGGCCGTCGGGTTTCATCTCAATGTCAGGTAAAAAACTAGAATTTGTTTTTTATACAAAAACACAGATGTCTCCCCCGTTTTTGACTGCTAAGTATAACCTTGACATTGGAGGTATTGAGCTGGGTCTTGTGTGCAACACATCATCTAATGAAGATGAACATTTCTGCATAGTAACGTTAAAAATGTTCATAGAAAAATAAAAAAGTTATTGGCCTTAAACAAAAAAAGCATTTTTTTACCTTTGACCTCTAAGTATGGCCTTGACCTTTGCGGTACAACACATCGTCTCATGATGGTTAACATTTCTGCCAAGTAATTTCATAATCCATCAAAGAATAAGGAAGTTATTGACTGTCCTTTTTTTTACCTTTGACCTCTAGGTATGACCTTGACATTGGAGGTATGGAGCTTGGTCTTGCACATGACTCATGGTCCAACTTTCAAGCCTCTAGCTCCAACAGTTTTTGAGATATCTTGCTGACAAGATTTTATTAAAAAAAATTCAAAGGGCAATAACTCTTGAAAGGGGCATAATCCGGATGAGAAAAAAATACGTGTCGGCTTATTTTCCATTAGGAATGCATATATGAAATTTCAAAACCATAGCATACACAGTTCTAAAGTTATGCTATGCATCACTTTTAGGATTCATTACAATGGGCACAAATTACCAAAATGACAAAGGGCCATAACTCGCTAAGTATTTTTCGGAATTTTGTCAAAAGTTAATCAGTTCATATACTCATCACCACCAATATACTCAACAACTTTCAAGGCTCTAGCTCCAATAGTGTTTGAGATATTTTGCTGACAAGATTTTATTAAAAAAATTTCAAAGGGCAATAACTCTTGAAAGGGGCATAATCCGGACGAGAAAAAAAATACGTGTCAGCTAATTTTTCATGAGGAACCCATATATGAAATTTCAAAACCCTAGCATACACGGTTCTAAAGTTATGCTATGCATCACTTTTAGCATACATTACAATGGGCACAAATTACCAAAATGACAAAGGGCCATAACTCACAAAGTATTTTTTGGAATTTTGTCAGAAGTTAATCAGTTCATCTACTCATCACCATCAATATATTCACCAACTTTCAAGCCTCTAGCTCCAATAGTTTTTGAGATATCTTGCTGACAAGATTTTATTAAAAAAAATTCAAAGGGCAATAACTTTTGAAAGGGGCATAATCCTGACGAGAAAAAAAATACGCGTCAGCTTATTTTCCATCAGAAATGCATATATGAAATTTCAAAATTATAGCATACACCGTTCTAAAGTTATGCTATGCATCACTTTTAGCATACATTACAATGGGCACAAATTACCAAAAGGACAACGGGCCATAACTCGCAAAGTATTTTTCGTAATTTTGTCATAAGTTAATCAGTTCATCTACTCATCACCAACAATCTATTCACCAACTTTCAAGGCTCTAGCTCCAATAGTTTTTGAGATATCTTGCTGACAAGATTTTATTAAAAAAATTTCAAAGGGCAATAACTCTTGAAAGGGGCATATTCCGGACGAGAAAAAAAATACGCGTCAGCTAATTTTCCATGAGGAATCCATATATGAAATTTCAAAACCCTAGCATACATGGTTCTAAAGTTATGCTATGCATCACTTTTAGCATACATTACGATGGGCACAAATTACCAAAATGACAAAGGGCCATAACTCACAAAGTATTTTTTGGAATTTTGTCAAAAGTTAATCAGTTCATCTACTCATCACCATCAATATAATCACCAATTTTCAAGGCTCTAGCTCCAATAGTTTTTGAGATATCTTGCTGACAAGATTTTATTAAAAAAAAAAAATCAAAGGGCAATCACTCTTGAAGGGGGCATAATCCGGACGAGAAAAAAAATACGCATCAGCTAATTTTCCATGAGGAATCCATATATGAAATTTCAAAACCCTAGCATACACGGTTCTTTAGTTATGCTATGCATCAAAAGCGTAATGGAGGGACGAACGGACGAACGAACCAGAACCAATATGCCCCTCAAACTTTTTCAAAGTTGGGGGCATAATAAGAAAGTTATTGACAGAACACAAAAAAGGCCCTTTTTTTTACCTTTAACCTCTATGTATGACCTTGACCTTTCAGGTATTAAACTGGGTCATGCGTGCAACACATCATCTCATGGTGGTTAACATTTCTGCCTAGCAATTTCAAAATCCATCTAAAAATAAGAAAGTTATTGACCAAACACGAAAAAAGGCCCCTTTTTTACCTTTGACCTCTATGTATGACCTTGACATTTTAGGTACCAAACTGAATCATGCATGCAACACATCGTCCCATGATAGTTAACATGTTTGCCAAGTAACTTCAAATTCTATTTAAAAATATGCAAGTTATTGACAAAACCCGAAAAAAGGCCCCTTTTTTTACCTTTGACCTCTAAGTATGACCTTGACCTTTGAGGTACCAACCTGGGTCATGCGCGCAACACATCACCTTATATTGGTTCACATTTCTGCCATGTGATTTCAAAATCCATCTCAAAATAAGAAAGTTATTGACCAAATACGAAATAAAGTCCCACTTTTTGACCTTTGACCTCCAAGTATGACCTTGACCTTTGAGGTACCGACCTGCCTCATGTGCACCACACATCGTCTCATGATTGTTAATAATTATGCCAAGTAATTTTAAAATCCATCTCAAAATTAGAAAGTTATTGACCAAATACGAAAAAAAAGGCCCCTTTTTTACCTTTGACCTCTAAGTATGACCTTGACCTTTGAGGAACAGACCTGCCTCATGCGCACCACACATCGTCTTATGGTTGTTAATAATTATGCCAAGTAATTTTAAAATCCATCTCAAAATAAGAAAGTTATTGACCAAATACGAAAAAAAGGCCCCTTTTTTGACCTTTGACCTCTAAGTATGACCTTGACCTTTGAGGTACCGACCTGCCTCATGCGCACAACACATCCTCTTATGGTTGTTAATAATTATGCCAAGTAATTTTAAAATCCATCTCAAAATAAGAAAGTTATTGACCAAATACGAAAAAAAGGCCCCTTTTTTGATCTTTGACCTCTAAGTATGACCTTGACCTTTGAGGTACCGACCTGCCTCATGCGCACCACACATCGTCTTATGGTTGTTAATATTTCTGCCGAGTAATTTTAAAATCCATCAAAAAATAAGAAAGTTATTGACCGGACACGATTTGCCCATACATATATACATACCAACAAACTTCCAAGGGAGATAATTCAAAAAGTATAAATGCGAGAGTTATGGTTCTTGCGCACTGCACGTCGTCTAATGCTGATTAATATTTATACGAAGTTTCGTGACGATAGCTCTAACGGTTTTCAAGTTACAGAGCGGACACGAAAGTGTGACAGACGGACAGACGGACAGACAGACAGACAGACGCCCGGGGGAAAAACAATATGTCTCTCCGAAAAAAAATTTTTCGGGGGAGATATAAAAACCCCACAAATTGGGAAGTAACCTCTCCAAAATTATGTTGATGTTAAAATGACATCTCAAGCCCTGCCGCTCAACGAAAACAATAGGGTTTATATGCATGGACGGTCTGATTCGGACCCATTTTCCTGGGCAGGTTTAGACCCTCTAAGCGGTTTACTAGTTCTCACGTGCGGTCGGTTTCAGCTCTGTGTGAAAGCATCATGCAGCCCGATGGG
Organism: Lucinisca nassula; assembly: GCA_963580285.1. Taxonomy (NCBI): domain Eukaryota; kingdom Metazoa; phylum Mollusca; class Bivalvia; order Lucinida; family Lucinidae; genus Lucinisca; species Lucinisca nassula. Next base: position 23,147,658 of record OY757020.1, read on the forward strand.
CTGGAGCCGGTACATTGACAAAATTCTGTTATGATGGTGAATGTGTGGGCATACAAAGGCTCCGTGTGGCACAACCTAAACCATCATCTTTATATTCGAAACAGATCAAAGTGAATTTTTCTTGTACATGTACACCCTTTTGCTTATGCTTGATTTTTGTTTGTTTGATTTGAGGTTTAACGTCCCCGTCAACACTGTAAAGGTCATTTTGGAGACGTCGCTTCCAATTTTGTAGGACTTTTACCCGACCTTAAGATGAAATGTCATCTAAAACCCCGCCGCCAATTGAACCAATAGAGTTTATTAACATGGACAGGCCAACTCGCACCGCTTTGCCTGGGCAGGCTTAGATCCTCTAAGCAGTTTAACAGTAGGCCTACACCTGTTGAGTGCAAGATCCTAATTATGGGTGCTGGCACAGGCTATTTGTTCACTGAGGTGGCTTAACAGTAACTGAACCCGAGACTGCGACTGACAGTTAAAAGAGTATTGTGCGCTGCCAGGCATTACAGTCTGCACTTTTAGTTATCAAATATGGCAGTGTTTTCTTGCCATATATATGACGTCACGCAAACTACTAAAGTTAACGTCACTATTGATTCATTGTTTTGTTTGTGTTGACAAAGTATGGCCGTGGAATATGTGAACTGATAGACTCTTCGAGGCTATATTTTTAACACCAATGGAAAAAATAAAGTAAACATTGTGCGTTAAAGAGAGTTAAAGAGAGTTCAGATTTGCCATGGACAGCTGATGGGCTGCAATCGGAGGAAACATACCAGTAGCTGGAAAAATACAGGGTTAGTCTGTTTATCCCTCTATTTTCCTGTGCTTCCAGCCATGCGGACTAGACCGGAAAGTAGTCTAGAAGTCGCAAAATAATTTATAACAAAATGCAGATTACAATGGTTATTAAATGTTACAAAAACCTCAGAAAACACTTTGAAAACTAAATAGAAATAAAAATCATTTTGAGGTAAAAATTCGAACCTGATTACTGCAGAGTCAATAATGCGCGACCCTCCTTAATAAAAGAACTGAGTTGTGTCAAGTGACAATGTCTTTGAGCAGGAGTGACCAGTGGAGACTCAGATCAGCCTGTGCACTTGCCGAGTCTGGTCAGAACCTTTGCAATGCTCTGTATGGATCCCTGTTGACCCAGTTTCTTCATGCAATCACATCTGGTGCCAGTTGTTCAAAATTAACGACATTGTTAGTTAACATATTAAAATTTTGATCATAAAATATGGCAAATATGCTGAAAAATGTGAGTAGCTTTTGCAACTGCAACTGCAAAAGATACTCACATTTTTTCAGCGAAAATATCAGAGTGCAGAGGACCCTCGTTATAACGACAGTATGTGTTCCCTATTATTGTGCTATTATAAAACACTTGCCGTTACAAAGAATTCCAGTTAGGAGTAGGATAGATAATACAAGAGGACCATGATGGTTCTATATTGCTCACCTGAGCTAAGAGATTTACATGCGGGTCCTTGGGCGGGACAATTTTTGGCCTCAGGGCTATAATTTGAACAATCTTGGTAGAGATCCACTAAATGAAGCTTAATATCAAATATCATAAGCCTGGGCCTTCTGGTTTCAGATAAAAAAAAATTTTAAGGTTTTCCCTATATAAGCCTATGTAAAAGATGCGGGGCCCTGGGTGGGGGGCCATTTTTGGCCCCTAGGCTAGAATTTGAACAATCTAGGAAGAGGTCCACTAGATGAAGCAGCAAGCGTCATACCAAATATCCAAGATCTAGGCCTTTTGGTTTCAGACAAGAATACTTTTAAAGGTATTCCCTATATTTGCCTACTTAAAACTTGGGACAGCGCCATTTTTGGCCCCAGGACTATAATTGGAACAATCTTGTTAGAGGTCCATCAGTTGAAACTTCATACCAAACATCAAAGACCTGGGCCTTCTGGTTTCAGACAAGAAGATTTTTAAAGGTTTTCCCCATAAAAGCCTACCGGCATGTAAAATCAGTGGGTCCCCACTCGCGGGTATTTTTGGCCAAAGGGTAATAATTTGAATAATTTTGGTATCGGTCCACTAGACGAAGCTTCATACCAAATATCAAAGACCTGGGCATTCTGGTTTCTGATAAGATTTTTAAAGGTTTTCCCTATGAACTCTTATTTAAAACAAGTGGGCGCAGGGGCATTTTTGGCCCCAGGGCTATAATTTGAACAATCCTGGTATAGGTCCACTAGATGAAGCTTCATACCAAATACCAAAGACCTGGGCCTCCTGGTTTCTGACAAAAAGATTTTTTGAAGGTTTTCCCTATATAAGCCTATGTAAAACAAATGGGCCCCGGCGCGGGGGCATTTTTGGCCCCAGGGCTATAATTTGAAGAATCTTGGTAGAGGTCCACTAGACGAAGCTTCATACCAAATATCAAAGACCTGGGCCTTCTGGTTTCAGACAAGAAGATTTTTAAAGGTTTTCCCCCAATTATAATTCTATGTAAAACCAGTGGGCCCTGGCGCGGGGGAATTTTTGGCCCCAGGGCTATAATTTGAAGAATCTTGGTGGAGGTCCACTAGATGAAGCTTCATACCAAATATCAAAGACCTGGGCCTTCTGGTTTCAGACAAGAAGATTTTTAAAGGTTTTCCCCCATTATAATTCTATGTAAAACCAGTGGGCCTTGGCGCGGGGGAATTTTTGGCCCCAGGGCTATAATTTGAAGAATCTTGGTAGAGGTCCACTTGACGAAGCTTCATACCAAATATCAAAGACCTGGGCCTTCTGGTTTCAGACAAGAAGATTTTTAAAGGTTTTTCCAACATAAGCTTGTACAAAACCAGTGGGCCAACAAGCGCGGGGGCATTTTTGACCCCAGGGCTATAATTTGACCAATCTTGGTAGAGATCCACTAGATGAAGCTTCATACCAAATATCAAAGACCTGGGCCTTCTGGTTTCAGACACAGAGATTTTCAAAGATTTTCCCTAAATAAGCCTATGTAAAACAAGTGGGCCCCTTAGCGGGTGGGGGGGGGGGGGGGGGCATTTTTGGCCCCAGGGCTATAATTTGAACAATCTTGGTAGAGGTCCACTAGCCGAAGCTTTATACCAAATATCAAAGACCTCGGCCTTCTGGTTTCAGAGAAGAAGATTTTTAAAGGTTTTCCCTATATAAGCCTATGTAAAACCAGTGGGCCCCGGCGCGGGGGCATTTTTGTCCCCAGGGCTATAATTTGAACAATCTTGGTAGAGGTCCAATAGATGAAGCTTCATACCAAATACCAAAGAACTGGGCCTTCTGGTTTCAGACAAGAAGATTTTTAAAGGTTTTTTCTTATTTTCTCCTTTTCGTTGCCATGGCAACCAGAGTTCTGCATGGAATGGAATTCTTTGAACAACTCAGAGAGGACCACCCAAAGATCATTTCTGCCAAGTTTGGTCAAAATCTGTTCCGTAGTTTATGAGATGTTCTTTAAATTAAAGCAATTGTGGACGGACAGACAGACGGACGACGACGGACAGTGATTGATCACAAAAGCTCCCTCTGAGCCTTCGGCTCAGGTGAGCTAAAAAGGTCTTTTCCCCATTATTACTCCAAGAAACAAATTTTATACATATTTGTTCTCGGTGAGGCGATTCTAACAAATATCTATAATATTTGTTTCTTGGAGTATTAGATTACAAGACCCTTTCATGACTATGGACTTGATTTGTGCATTTCCAACTCGAGGGAAGCCCATGCCGCTCGGAACCGAGGCTACGCCTTTAGCTAAGTAGTCATTGCAGTCAAATTGTCTTTATAAGGAGTTTTGCCGTTATAACGAATGTTGGTATAAAGAGGGTTGACTGTATTAGATATTGTAATTGCTAGACTAGTTAATAAATCGACCACTAACGAGCTCGTTAAGCTAACGATGCTCTGAACAATTTTGCCCTGATTGTATTTTGTATTAAAGGGTTATTGCACTGTTATTGGCAAGTAGTGACCCCGAGTTTGGATACTGAAGGACACAAGCTTGCAGGTGGCCTTCCATATCCCAACAAGGGGCAATAATTGAGCAATATCGTAAAAATCCTAAAAATTCAGACACCTTAAGGACTTGTTGTAATTCTCCTTTATATCACAATCCAGCAATGAGTCCAAGAAGTGCAGATGAAATAGCAAACAGTGGAGATCCTGATCAGACTGCTCCTTCAGGAGCAGTCTGATCTGGGTCTCCACTGTTTGCTTAGGCATGTCTGTCTCAGCACTTAGGAATCAATATGGTAACCGTATATCATTGCAAATAGCTTTAAAATATATGTACAGTCGCACTTCAATAGCTCAAACACCTTTGGGACCTCGAAAATCTGTTCGAGACAGGGGTAGTTCGAGCCACTGAACATACTGCCAGGAGGCATAACGAGATACTTTTAGACATCTTTTCGGTGTTCTATAATGAAAATGCATGCTGTGTGTACTCATTAGAATCACCTCATCGAGGCGATTCTAATGAGTACACACAGCATACATTTACAAGATAAAAGACTAAAATCTCCTTAATATTCCCCAACTAGTTCTTATGTACAGGATTTCGCTAGGGGCTCAAGAATGGGTTCGACACACCCATGGTGAACGAGCCATCGGTGTTCGAGCCATCGAAGTTCTACTGTATATGCATTTTATTGGAATATGTATGAGTGAATAACAACATTTCATGTGATGACACTGCTGTTAGACATCATAAGATGTTTTCTTATGGTTGAATTCAAAGGCATCCAAGTACATTTGCAGTATCAGATTAACCCTTGTCCTGCTGAATATTCATATATGCCACACCCACTACCGATTTTCAACCAATCAGATTATTTGATGCAAATTATTGCAACAAATTCACAATCTGAATGACAAACAATGTAGATCCTGATCAGATGGCTTCTTCAGAAGCCATCTGATCTGGATCTACATTGTTTGAAAGATAAGGCATATCCGGGCTCAGCAGGACAAGGGTTAAGTGTTATTAAAAGTGATATCAACACTGTTCTTTCTCAGATTTTATTGTGCATTGCTAATAATTCAATATCTATACAGAAGGTCTTACACAAGTGGTAATTTCATATGAAATGTCTGAAACGAGTCTTCGCTGAGTTTCATAAATTTCATATATTTTTTTATTATTTAAGGCCCTTTCAAGATTATTTTACTTATTTTGAGATGACCCTTAATCAGAAGTGGGCAAAAACTGGAGTACCCGGAGAAAACCACCTGACCTTCTACTGCAGAACTTGGGTGTCTCATGTGACCCGAGCGAGGTTCTATAAACAGCAGTGAGGGTACCCAAGCATCATTCCTGACAAATAATTCTGAAAACTGACCATTGCAGTTTTGACACCAGTAAGACTTTGGCAGCTATAAAACAAAGCAGTCGGTCTGAACAAACTTGGTAGAGCCAGAGTCCCTATTGCTGCATACCAAGTTTCAAGATCACTGGCTATTCGGTTCCTTTTAAAGAAGATTTTCAAAGGTTTTTGCAGAGGACCCTTGCTACAACATCACGGAAACACACCTATATAGTTTTGACCCCCTGGAACCCCACTTTTATATAGTAAAACTGGGGTTTACAGAGGTAAACTTTTTCTCTTATTTCTGCTCTAAAATATATATTGTTAAATATATATTTTATATTAAATATATATTGTGGGTACTTGATGAGGCGGTTCTAATGAGAACCCACAATCTATATTTTAGAGCAGAAATAAGAAACATATCAATTTTTCATCCAAAAATTTAGTGTTTTCATTTTTGGCAGAAAATTTTACAGTGTATTTGTGTAGGCGTGTTTTCGTAATGAACACATTACGATAACACATCCGTGTGATATAGTGCATTTTTCAAACCTCAAAAAAGGTAATTTTTCTGATGAAAATTTGTGATATTTTTCTTATTTATACTCCAAACATAGGTTTTGGGTGCTCGTTAGAACCGCCTCATTGTGGCGGTTCTAAAGAGTACCCACAACCTATGTCTTAGAGCAGAAATAAGGAAAATAATGTTTACCCCCGTAAACCCCAGTTTTCTCTACATAAAGTGGGGTTTAGGGGGGTCTTTATTTCACAGACTTGTTCACGTGATGAACTGTATTTGTTTCCCTACAATTTGCCGCTATAGTGAATTTACCACTATAAAGAATCCCAATAAAGAGTAGTATACTAGGTAATAAAGGACTTTTCCACTTAATTACTCCAAGAAACAAACGCTGTGGACATTTGTTAGAATCGCCTCAGCGAGGCGATTCTAACAAATGTCCACAACATTTGTTTCTTGGATTATTAAATAACTGTAATATTCTTTATTCCATTTCATCTTGAGCTAATGTTTCGCTCCATTGAAAATGTCATTATAACAAGTTTTGTCGTTACATTGAATGTCGGTATAAAGAGGGCTGATTGTACCATATACAGGAATGGTGGCAATCTTGGTAACGTGACTCCGGCGATTCTAACAAATATCCACAACATGTAAATAATTACAATATTCTTGAATATTTCCTTTATTCCATATCATCTTGAGCTAACGTTTTGCTCCATTGAAAATTTTATTATAACAAGTTTTGTCGTCACATCCAATGTCGGTATAAAAAGGGCTGACTATACCATATATAGCAATGGTGGCCATCTTGGTCTGGTGACTCGGACATAACAACAAACTTTTGTTCCCCCACAGGTTTTAAGTGAATCAGCGGAAGGGAGAGAATGACCGTAGAAAGATTTCATGATCAACCTCCATGAGGAATGTTGCCGACCCCTGCAGGTATCGAACCCACGTCCTCCTGATCACCAGTCAGACGCGTATCTGACTGAGCTACCGAGGCTGGCAGATGTCATTAGAAAAAGGTTGAAGACGCCAATGATATTAAGGTGGCATCTGATTTGGCTCTTCACTGTTTGCAGCAAGTTCAGCCATTTTTAAATCGGTTTTCAAAATCAACTGGAGCTGGTATGCCTAAATCACAAAACGGACTCCTGCTATAAATAAGGTGGAAGATTCCTTTCAGTACAAAATGGGTTAATCTTTTCTGGAGTTTGACAGACTAACGGCTATTCAACATGTGAACAGAATCTTCCCATCCAGCCCTGCCACTGCTGTACGACAATCCTTCAAGGTAGTCAGTCAGTTCGGCGATGTCAAAGATTCTAAAATCTTTTCTATATGTTCCATAACTTTAGTCTCTTGTATCTGTTCTTGACTTAGTTTTGTCTGAAAAATATGAAAATACAGTAGAACTTCGATGGCTCGAACACCGATGGCTCGTTTACCATGGCTGAGTCAAACTCGTTATTTAGTCCATAAGGAATTCCTCGGCTTAGGAAATAGTGAGGGATAATTTAGGAGATTTTCGTCTTTCATCTTGCAAATGTATGCTGCATGTACTCATTAGAATTGCCTTGATGAGGCGATTCTAATGACTACACACAGCATAGGTGTTATAGAACACGGACAATATCTCCCCTTATGCCTCCTGGGAGTAACCCTCAGTGGCTCAAACTACCCCTGTCTCGAACAGATTTTAATGGTCCCAAAGGTGTTCGAGCCATTGAAGTTCGACTGTATAGAGAAAAGTGAAAATTTTGCATCAGCGGGAATTTGTTTGTTTGTTTAATTTGAGGTTTAAAGTCCCCGTCATAACTGTAAAGGTCATTTTGGAGAGGTTGCTTCCAATTTTGTGGGACTTTTACCCGACATTGAGATGAAATGACATCTCAAGCCCTGTCGCCCAATGAAACCAATAGGGTTTATTAGCAAGGACGGTCTGCCTCGCACCGCGGTTCCTGGACAGGCTTAGATCCTCTAAGGGGTTTACCAGCACTAGTGTGCGGGCCGGATTCAGCTCTGCGTGGAAGCATCATGCAGCCCAAATATTTCTTCAAGCCCCTATGGGCGGGGGCCTAGCATCAGCGGGAAATGTGAACTTCATAATTTAACCATGCACAACAAAACTTAAACTGTAAAAATCCTAAAAATTTTGACACCTTGAGGTCTGGCTGTAATTCTCCTAAAATTTTGATATTTTTTCGTGATCCAGCGAGGAGTCAAAAAGTGCATACAGAATGGCAAACAGCGTAGACCCTGATCAGACTGCTCCTGAAGGAGCAGTCTGATCTGGGTCTGCACTGTTTGCATAAACCTATCTGTCCCACTACTTAGGGTATATTTGTTGCAGCTAAACCGGTTTCCGTTTCAAACCAGTTTCAGAAACTAGTCAATTTTTTATTGAATCTGTTTGAAAACTGGTTTTGGTTTTCTCCTTTTTTGGGAATGAAACTGAAACTAGTTTGCAAAACCATCAAAGCTGCCTCCTAGGTAGTTCCGCCGGTTTTGTCTGTAGGTACAGTTAGACATCCGCATACAATTAAAGAGGGAAGCAAAGCTATTGACCATGATTGGATCAAACCCAAAGCATCAGAGCTCTCACTAGGATTTTGAAAACAGGATTCCAGGAATCCTTCCTTGTAAAAAGTTGGATTCCAATATAAAATGTTGGAGTTCTGATCTTGATTACGCATAAAACATAGACAAAAATTTCTTATTATCAAGCTTATCCATAAGAAGCAGCCACAATCTGATGTTTTGTAGAAATATTAGGAAAATAATGCATACCCCGGTAAACCCCCCCACCCCCCCACACACACAAAAAACAGCATGCAGTTGCTCCGATTTATTCTCGCACTTCCAGCCAAATAATGCCACATCATAAAAATCATAGCAGATACAATGCAGAAAAGAAACATTCTATACAGCCAGGTTTGTGCTTTCAAATTCGGACGTACATGTACGTGACACTAGCTCATAGTTTTATGAACAAATATGTAGGGGAAGCATCCTAACTAAGTCTGACTGCCTGTAATAATTATTGTTAAAATGATTGCATTTTGAAGAATTACAGACATTTATGTCACCAGTAAACGTCGATACTCTCTTTGACAGAGCGATAAAAAGTACGATCGTGTAGTCGCGAAAATACATGACATTAGTAATTCGTCAATTATATCGTCTTCGCCGTAACCCTGGTTTACCTAAATGTGATATTTTACCGACTAATGTTAATCCGTTGATGTTTCATGCTTGCATCAATCAGTAAACTAATTAATTGTAATCCGTAATAACACAGGTATTAGCGCGGCGAGATTAAAAGGTACAATCATTTTTAACACGTGCCGCAAACCGACAAAAATACCTACATGAATCAATATGTGGCACGTTTGCATTCAACACAAAAAGCGGCGGCGCATTTGATCTTTAACTGGTATTGCGTAAGCGGCATTTATTAGCTCCTGATTTTACCGCTTCTGTAATTTTGGACGCGTGTCGCAATAAAAACATGCGTACATAAGAATCAGAGATAGTGAATTTTACGCGTACAACGGCAAAAAGTTGGCGTAAAATACGCAGAATCCTGCGTTTCCGAGAGCTCTGAGCATGCAGACTATTTCACAGCAATTATATTGTAACCCATGTATTTATTACATATAGGTCTAGAGCTCCCATGGACTTTGAGACCTAATAGATCCGCAGACCCTAAGACCCAAGTGGGTCTAGAGCTCCCACAGATTTTCCTCAACATGTTTAGACCCCAGTTGAAGCATAGAACTAAAACTGCCCATTTTTTATGAAACAGAAACTGGTTTTGGTTTTTTCATAAATATTGCCGAAATTGAAACTGAAACCGAAACCGGTTTCTGCACAACAAAATCATCCTTAGGATCATTATCATACAAAAAGACATGCTACCAGTATAGACTTTGATCAGCCTGCATATCCACCCACTATGGCAAGAATTGTTATTGGATAGCCTGGTTATAAAGAGGCTCTTACATGAGTGTTCATGTATAATTGAATTTATTAATTGAGTTGAGGAAAATGGATAAAAAGCGAGGCTGTGCCGAGCATTTTATCCCTTTTCTTCAAGGACTTTAATAATTTCAATAATACATGATCATGAAAGCAAGATTCTATTTATCATATGACCTTTAAAATGCATTTTATTCACAACTGTTCCAAAAAAAAAATGTCAATCTTCAGCCATTAGTAAACACGACGCAGTTAAGGACCTTGTGCATGACGTTACGGGGTGTATCTAACTAATTCACATATTTAATATACAAAAAATTATCGAATTTATTACATGGCGTTGTAACATGGCGTTATTACATTCTCAGACGCGACATCATATAACAAGGAAGCCCAGGGGGCCCTGATTCTTCACTTGAATGTCACTGTCTCTAGTACATTCTATTTTTAGCTCTGGTGGCCATCTTGTTAGTCAGAGCGGAACTATCTTAGCTATTTTGGTAGATTGTCACCTTGGCAACATTCCTTTGAAGTTTGAATCAAATTGACCCACGTTTAGGAAGAGTTCGCGTTTGAAGCAAATTTACAATGTTTTTCTATTTTTCTTCGGAGCGGGATCGTTTTAGCTATTTTGGTAGAGGGTCATCTAAGCATCATTCCTGTGAAGCTTGAATGAAATTGGCCAAAAGGTACAAGAGGAGTTGTCATTTGAAGATTTTTTCTATTTTTAGCTCTGGTGGCCATCTTGTTCATCAGAGCGGAATGATTTTAGGTACTTTGGTAGGGAGTCACCTGGGCAACATTCATGTGAAGTTTGAATCAAATAGGAGAATTTTGCATTTGAAGCAGATTCATGATGTCTTTCTACTTTTAACTCTGATGGCCATTTTGTTCATCTGAACAGGATCGTTTAAGCTATTTTAGTATTTGGTCATCTAAACAATATTCCTATGAAGTTTGAATGAAATTGGCCCAAGGGTACAGGAGAAGTACCGGTAGTAGTTTGAAGATTTTTTCTACTTTTAGCTCTGGCAGCCATCTTGTTCATCAGTGGAATGATTTTAGCTATTTTGGTAGGGAGTCACATACATAACATTCCTGTGAAGTTTGAATCAAATTGGCGGAAGGGTTTAGGAGGAAGTTGCGTTTGATGCAAATTTATGATGTTTTTCTATTTTTAGCTTTGGAGGCCATTTTGCTGATTAGAGCAGGATCATTTTAGCTATTTTGGTAGAGGGTCATTTAAGCAACATTCCTATGAAGTTTAAATGAAATTGGCCCAAGGGTACAGGAGTTGTCATTTGAAGATTTTTTTCTATTTTTAGCTCTGGCCACCATCTTGTTCATCAGAGTCGAACGAATTTAGCTTTTTTGGTAGTGAGTCACCTATGTGACATTCCTGTGAAGTTTGAATCAAACGGGCCAAAGGGTTATGGAGGAGTTGGCGTTTGAAGCAAATTTACCATGTTTTTCTATTTTTAGCTATGGTGGCCATTTTGTTCATCAGAGCAGAACCGTTTCAGCTATTTTGGTAGAGGGTCACCTAAGCAACATTCCTATGAGGTTTGAAGGAAATTGGCCCAAGGGTACAGGAGGAGTTGTCGTTTAAGAATTTTTTCTATTTTTAGCTCTGGTGGCCACCTTGTTTGTCGGAGAGGAACGATTTTAGCTATTTTGGCAGGGGGTCACTTAGGCAACATTCCTGCAAAGTTTGAATCAAATTGGCCCAAGGTTTAGGAGGAGTTCCCGTTTGATTTGTTTGTTTGTTTGATTTGAGGTTTAACGTCCCCGTCCACACTGTAAAGGTCATTTTGGAGATGTTGCTTCCAATTTTGTGGGATTTTTACATGACATTGAGATAAAATGACATCTCAAGCCCTGTCGCCCAATGAAACCAATAGGGTTTATTAGCATGGACGGTCCACCTCGCACCGCGGTTCTTGGACAGGCTTAGATCCTCTAAGCGGTTTACCAGTACTAGTGTGCGGGCCGGATTCAGCTCTGCGTGGAAGCATCATGCAGCCCATATATTTCTTCAAGCCCCTATCGGCAGGGGGTTTGAGTTCGCGTTTGAAGCACATTTACGACATTTTTCTATTTTTAGCTCTGGTGGCCATTTTGCTCATGGGAGCAGAACCGTTTCAGCTACTTTAGTAGAGGGTGACCTAAGCAACATTCCTATGAAGTTTGAATTAATTTGACCCAAGGGTACAGGAGGAGTTGTTGTTTAAAGATTTTTTCTATATAGCTCTGGCAGCCATCTTGTTTATCAAAGTGGAACAATTTTAGCTATTTTGGTAGGGAGCCACCTAGGCAATATTCCTGTGAAGTTTGAATCAAATTGGCCCAAAGGTATAGCAGGAGTTGCAGTTTAAAGGTTTTTCTATTTTTAGCTCTGGTGGCCATCTTGTTCATTGGAGCAGAACGATTTTAGCTATTTTGGAAGAGGGTCACCTAAGCAACATTCCTGTAAAGTTTGACTGAAATAGACCCAAGGGTTTAGGAGTTAGCATTTAACGCAAATTGTTGACACAGCACGATACAGGACGCATAACAGACGACGGACGTTGACTGATCACAATAGCTCACCAAGAGCACTTTGTGCTCAGGTGAGCTAAAAATAGCAGAGTATCAGATATTGCACTTGCTAGAACTATTTGACCACTAACAAGCTCATTAAGCTTTGAACAACTGGGTCCTGATCAGTTTTGTTTGTTTGATTTGAGGCTTAACATCCCTGTCAACACTGTATAGGTCATTTTGAAGATGTTGCTTCCAATTTTGTAGGACTTTAACCCAACACTGAGATGAAATGACATCTCAAGCCCTATTGCCCAATGAAACCAATAGGGGTTTTAAGCCTGGAAGGTCCGACTCGCGCCGCTTTGCCTGGGCAGGCTTAGATCCTCTAAGCGGTTTACCAGTTCTCCTGTGTGGTCAGTTTAAGCTCTGAGTGGAAGCATCTATTTCTTCAAGCCCCGATGGGCGGGGGCCGTGGCTCTGATCAGCAGTCTGATCATACATCCAACTGAGTCATGGAGCCCAGCTGTTATGAATGTTCAGTTTCTTTTCTAAAGGTTTAATGCTCTGCATGCTGGGTATTTTTTATCAGCAGACGGCATTCTGAAATATTTTCCTAATTTTCCAAGAAAACAGGACTTAACATCTCATGCAAATTGCCTCCTAGTACTGTTTTGTGGGAAACAATGAGGCGATTCTGATGTGTACACACAGCAGACATTTACAATGAAAAGAAGTTCCAAAATTATACCCCTTATGCCTCCTGAAAGTAGCCCTCGGAGGCTCGAACTACCCCTGTCTCGAACAGATTTCCATGGTCCCAAAGGTGTTCCGAGTCATTGTAGTTCGACTGTATGTTTTTTTTTTTTGAGAATTAAGACGAATTATCCTTTTACCTTCTTATCTGGAGCTATGGAACTTCATTCTTTGTGCAAAGAAAATGGTTATTTTTTGACACACTGCTCAATTGATACATAAAACTTGTAATAAGCTCACCTGATAACTGTCCGTTATTTGCTGTGCTGCCCAAGCGACATATTTGCTGTTACTCTGTCGGTCTTTTGGTGATTTAGAGAATCCTGTTGCTAAGTTACTCGCTGTCTGAAAAAATAATGATATAATATTTTATTATATACCTACAAAAACTAGTGCCATCTACTACCAGTTTTCTGACACAAAACTAAATAATCCCGTACTACCCTACTCGCGTTTTCGATTTGTTGTGACATTAGAAAGCAGCCATGTGTAACATGGAACCAAACGTGTGAAATGATGACGTCACTTCCACGTAGAGTGCAACAACAAATTTTTGTCACTGAAGCAGTCTGATCAGGGTCTACACTGTTTGCCATTCTGTCTACACTTCTTGGACTCCTTGCAGGATCGCAAAACAAATTTGTTAAAATTTTAGGAGAATTACAGCAGGTCCTCAAGGTGTCCAAATTTTTAGGATTTTAGGGTAAACTCCAAAGGTAGTTTTACTTGCAGCAGGGCTCCTATCAACATATCATGCAATGTGACCCAATGCAGTAATTCAGGTTACAAAACATTTGGTTTGGTTTTAAGACCCTTTCAAGATTATTTCACTTATTTTGAGCCTATTGCTGACCATAGGTGAATAAAAACCAGAGCACCCTGAGTAAAAACCATATGACCTTCAGTTGCAGAACTTGGTGCCCCGAGCAGTGAGAAACCTAATGATTAGTCAGCACCCTAGCGTAACTAGCCTCAACCCTCTCACTATCTGGTGCATTTGAAAGTTTTGGTTGACTTAAAATAATTCACCAACTAATCATCATATCACATGGCTGGATGCAGCAATTTAGGTTTTTCAACTAACCCATAGCAAAAGATAAGGTGAGTATTAACTGAAGGACGATTTTCCTATGTGGAGATTGATCATGAAATCTTTCTACGGTCAATCTCTCCCTTCTGCTGATTCAAGAAGGGCAGTTGTCAGTTTCTGGCAAAAGGATGTGCACTGTACTGGTTAACCGATTACATATAAGCCTGCCCAGGAAAAATATGGATAGGTAAACTGACAGGCTCAAAAATGACCTAAAATAGTGTTGACCGGGCCGTTAAACTCCAATACAAACAAACAAACGAACAAACTAACCCATGGCAACAAATAAGGTGTGTAAAGTGAAATTCTGTATTAAGACCACCTAAAATTAGGACTAATTCTGCTTTAACCCTTATCTTGCTGTTCACGACAACCCCTATCTTTGTAAACTGTGTAGATCCAGATCAGATGGCTTCTTCAGAAGCCATCTGATCAGGATCTACACTGTTTGAAATTCAATTTATGAATTTGTAGGAACAAATTACATGAAGTAATCTGATTGGTTCATAGTCAGAGATGGGTGTGGCTAAAATGAATATTCAGCAAGAGAAGGGTTAAAAAGTTATTTTGAAGGCTTCACTTACTTTTTCTTTGTGATCTCTGCCCATAGTGTCCTCTGGTCATGGACCACCTTTAGGACTGTTCAAAAGTGGTCTTAAAGACCACTTTTGAACAGTCCCAAAGGTGGTCTTAATATAGGAATTTTACTGTATTTGGTGATAACTGAAGGACAATTTTTCTTTATTTCTCCTTATTAACCGATGTTTTTGGGTATTCATTTGAACTACCTTGCCCCGATCGTTCAAAAGATGCCAACTACAGTCGAACTTCAATGGCTCGAACACCTTTGGGACCATGAAAATATGTTCGAGACAGGGGTCGTTCGAGCAACTGAGGGCTAATGCCAGGAGGCATAACGACATACTTTAGGACATCTTTTTCTGTGTTCTATAATGAAAAATGTATGCTGTGTGTAATCATTAGAATCGCCTCATCGAGGCGATTCTAATGAGTACACACAGCATACATTTGCAAGATAAAAGACGAAAATATCCTAATTTTTACTCTCCCTATTTATGTATAGAAATTCCCGAGGGACTAAAGAACAGGTTCGACTCAGCCATGGTAAACGAGCCATCGGTGTTCGAGCCATCGAAGTTCCACTGTATATAGAGAATACCAGGTATGTGTGTTTTGATATCAAGTTTATCAGGCAAGGCTTAGAGAACGCTTGTAAAATCGCGAGGCATGCCAAGCGATTCTACATGCGTTCTCAAAGCTGAGCCTGATAAGCTTGAAATCAAATGACAGGAATCTGGTATTCTATTTTAATATCAGTTTATCCCCTTGTACACTCTTTCAATATGCAATTTACGATCAGTTATCTATTGTCCTCAGTGCGTTCCAAGATTCCGGCATGCCATAATCGGTCCATATATTAAGTATCATTTGACTGTCATTCC
Source organism: Lucinisca nassula (assembly GCA_963580285.1). Classification (NCBI taxonomy): domain Eukaryota; kingdom Metazoa; phylum Mollusca; class Bivalvia; order Lucinida; family Lucinidae; genus Lucinisca; species Lucinisca nassula. The sequence goes on from OY757020.1 coordinate 23,163,295, forward strand.
AATGATACTTTTCATGTAATGTTTCCAATTTTTCAAGTATCAGGAGTCCGGTTGATTCATAGAATTGCAATGTTACTTTGACCTGATAAAGCTCACTTGTCCTGAGATAGAATATTTTTATCAGGTCAAGTTGTTGCAATGCAATTAATATAAGGGGTAACTGATATGTATTTTTTTATGGCGAAATGACAAAACTTATCCTTAAACCCTTATCCTGCTGTTCACGACAACCCCTACCTTTGCAAACAGTGTAGGTCCAGATCAGATGGCTTCATCAGAAGTCATCTGATCAGGATCTACGCTGCTTGTCATTCAGTTTGTGAATTTGAATAAATAACATCAAGTAATTTGATTGGATTAAATTTAAAGGGGTGTGGCTAAATAAGTTTATGCAACAAGATATGGGTTAACCCATTTTGTACAAGATCACAGAATGCGGCACCTGATCAGGTCCTATACACTGTTTGCAAAACATTCAGCCAGTTTTCAAATAGATTTTGAAGAAAACACAACCAGACACCCCTAAATTTTAAAATTGACTCCTGCTATATATAAGGAGGAAGATTTCATCTTGCACAATAAAGGTTAAGGAATCTTATCACCAAATACCCACCTTATATTTTTTAATATAACACAAAACCTCCCACTATCTAGTGCTTCTTGATCCCCGCCCATCGGGGCTTGAAGAAATAGATGGACTGCATGATGCTTCCATGCAGAGCTGAAACCGACTGCACACGATTACTGGTAAACCGCTTAACCGCTTAGAGGATCTAAGCCTGCCCAGGCAAAGCGGTGTGAGTCGGACCGTCCATGCTTATAAACCCTATTGGTTTCATTCGGCGACAGGGCTTGAGATGTCATTTCATCTCAGTGTCGGGTAAAAGTCCCACAAAATTGGAAGCAACGTCTCCAAAATGACCTTTACAGTGAGTGAGTGCTTCAGTTTTACGTCCCACCAACAGCTTAGGTCATACGGAGACGGAACCTCGGTTTAAAGACTCATCCGAAAGTCTGGAGAAACCCGGGATCGAACCTGCGACCCCTGGTTTATAAGGCGAGTAGCGTAACCACTCGACGACTGAGGCTTCTATGACCTTTACAGTGCTGATGGGGATGTTAAACCTCAAATCAAACAAACAATCTAGTACTTCTATTGGACTACCAAATTACTCACCAGTAATAAGCCATACTGTGCTCTCATGTTGTTGGGATTTAACTTGGCCGCTTGTGCAAAATATGATCTCGCCAACTCAAGATTTTTCTCACCTCCCTCTGTGTACTTTATCTGAAAACAATAAGATATTTTGCATCAACTGTCTATCAGTGCTTATACTGAGTTTTGATGGGAAGTCTGAATGAAATTGGACTTAAGGGGAATGGGAACACCTCCAGGGGAGGCAACTCCTGCAAATGTATTTTTGTCTCCCATATCAATAAGGGTCAACTCTTAAAGGAAAGAATTCGTTTCGGAAGAGAGAATTTTTTCTTTTAAGAGTAGACCCCCGTTTTCAGTTGGCCATGGTTGATAGAAAAGCGAACAAAAAGTGCCGAAAGGTGGCTTCCTTTGAAAAATGTCAGAAAAATGTGCTAGGTGTTCCCATTCCCCTGTAGGAAAAGAAAAAGTTGTTATTTTAAAGATTTCTATTTTTAGCTTCTGTGGTGGTCTGTTTTAGCTTTCTTGGAAGTTTGAATTAATGAAATTGGTCTGAAGGTAGAAAAGCTGTCTTTCGCTGATTCAAGAAGGGCAGTTGTCAGTTTCTGGCGAAAGAATGTTCACTGTACTGGTTAACCGCTTAAGTATAAGCCTGCCAAGGAATAGTGTAGACAGGTAAACTGACCGGCTCAAAAATCACATAAAATAGTGTTGACTGGGCTGTTAAACTCCAATACAAACAAACAAACAAAAGCTGACATTTAAAGTGTTTTTTTTTTTTTGTCAGCTCCGTGGCCATATCGTTCATTGGAGCATAACCATTTCAGCTGTTTTGGAAGAAATATTAGGTATTAACAAGCTTGAATGATATCATTACCAACCCAGTTTTAATGTATACAAGTGTGGTTCAAGGGGGATCAGAATTATACAGGCGTGTTTTCGTGAGGTTGGCACAGGAGTAGAGGAGTTGACAGTTTCTTTAGCAGTGGTGGCATCTTGTTCATTTGAGTAGGCCTTTTTTATGGTTTTTATCTATTTTGGTTGAGGGTCACCTAGGCAACCTTCATGCAAAGTTTCAATACACTTGGTCCAAGGGGATAGGAAAAGTTGGCATTAAAAGATATTTCTGTCTATAGCTCTGACACCCATTCTCTCCATTAAATTTTAACCATTTAGCTATTATGGTAGAGGGTGAAAAAAATCAGCGTTCCTGTGAAGATCCAAATTGTAACTTGTCTTTTAATATAGGAGGAATTATCATTTGAAACGTTTTTCTGCTTTAAGATCTGGTAGCCATCTTTTAACTTGAGGGGAACCCAGGCAAAATTCCTGTGAAGTTTTAATGAAACTGGACATACTGTAATGATCCTAAGTATTGTGACAGGCTGGCAAAAGCAAACAGTGCAGACCCAGATCAGACTGCTCCTTAAGGAGTCTGATCAGGATCTACGATGTTTGCCATTCTGTCTGCTCCTTTTGGACTCCTCGCTGTGCCGTGAATCAAATTTGTTAATATTTTAGGAGAATTACAGCAATCCTGAAGGTGTCCGGCTTTTTAGGATTTTTATGGCAAGGTATAGGAGTCGCCAATTAATGTTTTTTTCTACTTTATTTGCTCTTTATTGGGGCAGAACTATTGGAACTATTTTGGAGGTCACCTTCAAGGCTGGAAAATTGCTCAAAATTTCACTTTTTCTGCCTGAACAAGGGCATCTAGAGTTTGGAAAATTTCATGGGGACTAGATAAAACTTTCACTTGTCCTCAAAAATTTTAATTCATCATGGCTAATGGACAATTGAAACTTTCCAGCCCTGAACTTGCCTTTGAATTTTGGATGAAATTGTTGGTTTGATTTGAGGTTTAACATCCCTGTCAGCACTGTATATGTCATTTTGGAGACATTGCTTCCAATTTTGTGGGACTTTTACCCGACATTGAGATTAAATGACATCTCAAGCCCCGTCGCCTAATAAAACCAATAGGGTTTATAAGCATGGAGGGTCCCACTCGCACCGCTTTGCCTGGGCAGGCTTATATCCTCTAAGCGGTTTAACAGTACTCATGTGCTGTCAATTTCAGCTCTGTGTGGAAGCATCATGCAGCCCATCTATTTCTTCAAGCCTCGATGGGCGGGGGCCGTAAAATTGGATGAAAAGGAGATGTCACTCATGTCAGTTAAAGATTTTTTTTTCTATTTTTTAGTTCTGTAGGTTATCTTGTTCAATGAGAGGAATCATGTTAATGGTCACATAAGCAACCTTCCTGTGAAGATGCCAATCACGACAATTACTGTCTGGTTTGTCATCTGCTGGTTACCTTAAAAGTAACTTTTTGCAAACAGTGTGGAACCAGATCAGACTGGTCCACACTGTGTGCCTGTATGCAAAAATTTGTTTAAAAAGTTTGCAAAAAATCAGCAGACGACATAAACAGACATTTTCAGATGTAGTTTTTCTTGGCGTCTTAAGAGTAAATGAAAGTGGAACAAAGGTATAGGAGTTGTTATTCAAAGAGTTTTTATCTTACCTCTGCATATCTCTGATGAAAAAGATGGTTGTGTGGGTTAGACATGATCAGTTCCTCCATACAAAAGGATGCTTTCTCGTAGTCTTGTAGTTGTAGATACAGATCACACAACTCCATCCACGCATCAAAGTCACTCATGAATCTGAAAGTTTTTCATTTGATTTTAGTTTTACAGTCCACTAAATAAAAGATAATTCACTTATATCAAGCTAATCATTAATCAGAGAGGGCCAAAAGCTAACTACCTGGAGAAAACCATCTGACCTTTCATTGCAGAAATTCCGCCCCCATCCATCGGGGCTTGGCTGCATGTTGCTTCCATGCAGAGATGAAACCGACCGCACACGAGTACTTGTAAACAGCTTAGAGGATCTAAGCCTGCCCAGGTAAAGCGGTGCGAGTCGGACCATCCATGCTTATAAAACCTATTGGTTTCATTGGGCGATAGGGCTTGAGATGTCATTTCATCTCAATGTTGGCTAAAAGTCCTACAAAATTGGAAGCAATGTCTCCAAAATGACCTATAGTTTTGACGGGGACGTTAAACCTCAAACCAAACAAACAAACATTGCAGAACTTGTAATTCATTTATGGCCATTTTTTCTATATATTTTTCATGATTTTTGGGATCCACCTTTATGCAGAGTCTAATCCAAAACTTGTGCATGTGGGAAACCCCTAAAGTGGTACCCTGGCAAACAGTGCAGGCCCAGAACAGACGCCGCTGAACATATAGCAATGGAAGAGTCCAGCAGTATACAATGGGTTAAATGTTATAAAGAATAGTGTTAAAAGAGCACTGGCCCCTATTGTCAACTTCTGTATCTCAGTCGGCTGCGAGTTTGACTGGTGATCAGGGGGTTGCTGGTTCCATACCTACCAGGGTCGGCAACATTCTTTGGTGGAGATTGATCATAAAATCTTTTCTACGATAATTCTCTCCCTTTCACTGAATCAAGAAGGGCAGTTGTCAGTTTCTGGCCAAAGATTGTGCACTAATCTGCTTAATCACTTTAGTATAAGCCTGCCAAGGAAAAGTGTGGATAGGTTAACTAACCGGCTTGATACATGTATGACCTAAATGGTGTTAACTAGGCTATTAAATGTCCAAATAAACAAAACTGGTGCCTATCTGATAATACAGATTCTAATAGGCTTATTCATATCTTCCAATGAGTCACTGACTGGAGCATCCTGAAGACAGCAAGTGGAAAAGTATCCCCAAGTTATCCAATAATTTCACCTTAACACTTATCCTACTATTCACCACAACCCCTACCTTTGCAAACAGTGTAGATCATGCAGTTTGTGAATATAATAAATATATATATTTTGTAATCTGATTGGCTGATGGCTGGTAATGGGTGATATTTAATATATTCAGCAGGATAAGTGTTATTATTTACAGCTATAAATAAGACCTGTCGCCGGACAGGATAGCTCACTGGAAGTCGTGCTTTGACTCAGTTGCTCAAAGGCAAATTTCAGATCCATAACAGAAACAAAGTCACAAAGAAAGAATCCAGTGCTATATCAATATAGTTATATATCAAAATCTATCAATAAATGTAGCCCCTAGAGCAAAGACAAAGTTTTTCTAAAAATAGTCACAGTGACCTTGACCTGAGGACCCTAAAAGTCAAACTCCCTTGAGATATTATCATACCCAACATTTGTATGAAGTTATAGAGTGATGTCAAAGTTTTCTAAAAATAGCCACACTGTCCTTAACATTGAGGACATGACCTTGAAAATCGAACTCGCTCGAGATATTATCATAAGCAACATTTGTGTAAAGTTATGGCAAAAATCATCAACAAATGTAGCCCAGACAGCCATGACCAAGTTATTCTGAAAATAGCCAATGACCGTGACCTCTATCTCAGGACCCTGAAAGACAAACCTGCTCAAGATACTATCATACCCAACAATTGTGTGAAGTTATATTAAAATCTATCAATAAATATAGGTGCTAGAGTGATGACAAAGTTTTTCGAAAAAAAAAAAAAATACCAGTGACCTTGACCTTGAGGTCATGACCTTGAAAGTTGAACTCGCTTGAGATATTATCATATGCAACATTTGTGTGAATTTATATAAAAATCCGTCAATAAATGTAGGCCCTGGAGCGATGAAAAAGTTTTTCTAAAAATAGCCATAGTGACCTTGACCTTGAGGTCATTACCTTGAAGTAGAACTCACTCAAGAAATATAAAGCAGTATCTATCACCGTTCCAAGTCTCAAGTAAATTCGTCTGAAGGCAACAAAGTAATGATCTTAAATCTTCAGTGCAAAAACATAAACGTCCTTAGTCTGTGACAGGGTCATGTATGATGATGCAGCTGTAAAAACTTTTGACTAGTACCTATCACCAGCCCAAGTATGAACTAAATCTATCAAAAGGTAAATAAGTAATGTGCTCCTAGATATGGATGATGCAACTTGACTAATTGATCTTACGCTTCTAAGTAGCTGTTCAAGGCTTCAATAGCTCTTGGGATGTTATGTTCTTCCTTCAATATTGCAACTTCCCGCTTTCTTGCAAACTGAAATAAAAGATAGGTTATTGTATGTTTGTCCTGATCTAAACTCATTATGGTGTAAAGATTTTTATCATATGACGTCACATCTTGAGAATGTTATAACACCATGTATTAAATTCGGTAATCCACTAGTGGATTAAATATGCAAATTAGTTAGAAATGCCTCCTTACGGTACATGTACGACGCCCTTAACTACGTTGCATTTACTAATGGTGGAATAGTGAATTTTTTGTAAAACAGTTGTGAATGAAAAGCCTTTTAAATATCATATGATAAATAGAATCTGGCATTTGTGCTCATGTATTATTGAATTTATTTAACTCATTCAGGAAAAGGGATAAAATGCTCGGTGAAGCATACAAATTAACCCTTTTCCTCAACTCATTTAATAAATTCAATAATACATTACCATCATGTAAGATCCTCAATCTCCAAGCCTACAAAATACTTTTGACTGACAGGAAACATACACTTCCCTCTAGATCCCGCCCCCATGGTGCCCACTCACCTGTGCGGTTGAAAGAAATAGATTGGGCTGCATGGTGCTTCAGCAGAGCTGAAACTTGACCGCAGACGAGTATTGGTAAACAACATATGTCTAAGCCTGCCCAGGTAAAGTAGTGCGAGTCGGACTGTCCCTAGTTATATACCCGAGCAGTTTCTCTGTGTGATAGGGCTTGAGATGTCATTTCATCTCCATTGTCGGGTTAAAGTCCCACAAAATCCGGAGCAACATCTCTAAAATTGTCAAAATAGTGCTGACTTAATGATGATGATGATGATGATGATGATTTCGTGTTTAACGATGCGTCAACCCTCTTTGTGGGTCATAAGCGTCAAGCGGTTAATGACCTAACGGCATTATGCTGACATACATGTAAGTCACTGAACCTGATACTCCTAGATTTTAAAACAGTAGTTAAGATGCCAATCACAACAACTGTCATCTGCTGGTAACTTTAGAAGTCATTTTTACAAACAGTGTGGACCCAGATCAGACTGCTCCTCTAGGAGCAGTCTGATCTGGGTCCACACTGTTTGCCTGTATTGAAAAATATGTTTGAAAAGTTTAAAAGAAGATTCAGCAGACAACATAAACAGACGACATTTTCAAATGCAGTTTTTTTTAGGCATCTTAGGACTGGTCACTACAGCTGGTATAACGGGAATTTGTGGGGGCCGTAAAATGTCTCCTTGCCCTTCACCATAGTGTAGTTTATATTTTCTCGTCCTTTGGGATCATAGATTTCATTCTGGAATTTTGAAAATATTTGAGGGTCACTGATGAGACCTAATTGGCCGAAACTAGCTATTCTGGCCCAGAAATTCTTCTACACTCCAAAGTTTTAAGTTCTGTGGTGTATTCTTTGCTTCCAAAGGATAACCCTTTTATAGAGCATATTTAACTCTTATCCTGCTGTTCACGAGAACCCCTATCTTTGGAAACAATGTAGATCCAGATCAGATGGCTTCTGAAGAAGCCATCTGATCAGGATCTACATTGTTTGACATTCAGTTTATGGATGTGTAAGAATAAATTACATCAAGTAATCTGATTGGTTCAAAGTCAGAAATGGATGTGGCTAAACTGAATATTCAGCAGGATTAGGGTTAAGGTGTATGTATTTTTTTAGGGCCCCGCCCATGGGGGCTTGAAGAAATATATGGGCTGCATGATGCTTCCACGCGGAGCTGAATCAGGCCCGCACACTAGTACTGGTAAACCGCTTAAAGGATCTAAGCCTGTCCAGGAAACGCGGTGCGAGGCGGACCGTCCATGGTAATAAACCTTATTGGTTTCATTGGGCGACAGGGCCTGAGATGTCATTTCATCTCAATGTCGGGTAAAAGTCCCACAAAATTGGAAGCAACGTCTCCAAAATGACCTTTACAGTGTTGACGGGGACATTAAACCTCAAATCAAACACAAATTGTACACTCCAGTTTTAAGTTCTGTGGTGTATTCTTTGCTTCCAAAGGATAACCCTTTTATAGAGCATATTTAACTCTTATCCTGCTGTTCACGACCACCCCTATCTTTGGAAACAATATAGATCCAGATCAGATGGCTTCTGAAGAAGCCATCTGATCATGATCTACATTGTTCGACATTCAGTTTATGGATGTGTAAGAATAAATTACATCAAGTAATCTGATTGGTTCAAGTCAGAAATGGGTGTGGCTAAACTGAATATTCAGCAGGATTAGGGTTAAGTTGTATGTATTCCCCTGAATAAATGAAAGAGTATTTACCATATTTGTCGGGTCCTTTTCTTGTATTTTCTTGTAAATGGCCAAGGCTTTCTCATACCTGTGACAGTGAACAGTTACAGTATTTACTATTTTTATTTGGACAGACATGATTAAAGACTGCTGAAAAGGCACACAGCAGCATCTCATCAGGGTCTACATCCAGCTATTTATAGACATAACATTGGAAAGTAAATTGATTAAAGACTGCTGAAAAGGCACAAGGTGGTAAGTACGTGTTTGTTTTAATGACCCAGAAAACACTATTTAGGTAATATTGAGCCGGTCAGTTTCCCTAGCCCCACTTTCCAGGGCAGGATCAAACGTAAGGGGTGTTAATCAGGTCATCAACTCATCATTCCTTATCAACCTGCCAAGTTTCAATGCAACGGTTTTTGAGATAACTTGCTTACAATATTTATATGACAAATTGTTCAAAGGGCCATAACTCGAGAAGAAAATTTCGGATTTTGTTCCAAAATTGGTCAGGTCATATTCTCATCATCCCCTATCAGCATGTAAAGTTTTATGACAATAGCTCAAATAGTTTTAGAGATATTTTGCTTACAAATTTGATATGCTCAAATTTTCAAAGGGCAATAAATCAAAGAAAAAATTTGGAATTTTTTCAAAAGTTGAACAGTTCATTTTATAATCATCTCCCATTAGTCTGTAAAGTTTCAAGGCGCAAATGGTTTTGGAGATACCTTGCTTACAAGCTTAGAATGCTCAATGTTTCAAAGGGCCATAATGAAAGAAAACATTTTTTGGATTTGTTTTTCAAAAGTTAATCAGTTCATATGCTCATCATCCTCTAACAGCAGATTAAGTTTCAACACAATAGCCCAAACAATTTTTCAGATATCTCCATTGCATTTCTTTATGCAAAGGGGCAAAACTCAAGAAATGGGCACACCATGTGAACAAGTCCATGAAATAAAGACCCCCCTAAACCCTACTTTATATAGAGAAAACTGGGGTTTACGGGTGTAAACCTTATTTTTTGTTATTTCTGCTCCAAGACATGTGGGTACTTGTTAGAACCACCTCAATGAGGCGATTCTAAAGACCACCCAAAACCTATGTTTGGAGCATAAGAAAAATATCACAAATTTTCATCAGAAAAGTTACCTTTTTTTTAGGTTTGAAAAATGCACTATATCACATGGATGTGTTATCGTAATGATAATTCTGATAAGAAAATTAAAACATGGTCATAATTTTTTCATAAGGAATCCATAAACGAAATTTCAAAAACCTAGCATGCACAGTTCAAAAGTTATGCAATGCATTAAATGTGCAACAGATGGATGAAAGGACGGACGGCTGAACAAAGCAGAAGCAATGTGCCCCCAGGGTCATAATGATGAAAATGAACAGACAAAAATCAGGGGCCAGTTGTTCAAAACTAATGACATCATTAGTTAACAAATCGTTAAACTTTGATCATTTAATATGGCAAATATACTAATATTTTTGCTGAAAAAATGTGAGCAGCTTTTGCATATATGCAAAAGCTGCTCACATTTTTTCAGCAAAAATACAATTTTAGGTCTTAAACATGCTAGAATAGTTAACAAGTTGACCATTAACGAGCTTGTTAAGCAAACTTAACTCATTAAGAGCCCCTGGACTCTCTTATTGTTCCATACTTCAAGCAGGCATCACAAAATCATGTTATGATGAATAGTATTATTTTCTTCTTTGAACATCTGCAATGACCTACCTTCCGCGAGATTCATAGAACATTCCAAACAATCGTCGAACTCTGAGAGAGTCTGGGAACTTGGACTGCAGTGAGTCAATACAGTCCTGAAATAATCAACATAAAAAAATAAAGACATTAGATACTGTCATACACAGGACTAATTTAACATTTTTTTTTTCTTTTGTTTGATTGTGTTGTGGTTCGACTTCTCTGTCACAAAATTTAGGTCATTTTGTATATGTTGCTTCCGATTTAGTGGGACTTTTACATGACACTAAGCTGAAATAGCATCTTAAGCTCTACTGCCAAAACATCGCAAGGACTGCAATCGTATGTTGGATTTGGCAAACAATGTAGATCCAGATCACACCTTGCAGAACACATCATCTGATCAGGCTCTACACTGTTTGCTTACAGTTCAGGGGCCAGTTGTTCAAAACTAACGACGTCGTTAGTTAACGTATCGTTAAAACTTTGATCATTAAATATGACAAATATGCTGAAATTTATGCTGGACAAATGTGAGCAGCTTTTGCTGACGCAAAAGCTGCTCACATTTTTTCAGCAAAAATACCAAAATTTACGATATTGTACTTGCTAGAAGAGTTAACAATATGACCTCTAACGAGCTCGTTAAGCTAACGATGCTTTGAACAACTGGCCCCAGGACTTTTTCCAGCCTACACTCAGAGACAAATCTAATCAGTGCTAGGATTTAAAGAGCTGCATGGCCTGACATCTGCCCACCTGACACCGCTACATGACTACATCATGTATCTTTCCATTTCATTTATGTTGGCCCCAACCCACCGGGGCTTGAAGAAATAGGTGGGCTGCATGATGCTTCCACGCAGAGCTGAAACTGACCACACATGAGTTCTGGTAAACCGCTTAGGAGATCTTAGCCTGTCTAGGCAAAGCGGTGCGAGTCGGTCCGTCCATGCTTACAAACCCTATTGGTTTCATTGGGCGACAGGGCTTGAGATGTCATTTCATCTCAATGTTGGGTAAAAGTCCCACAAAATTGGAAGCAAAATGACCTATACAGTGTTGGCGGGGACGTTAACCCTCAAATCAAACAAATTTTCATTTATGTATAGTGTGCACCATAAAATGGTCATTTTGTGAGACATAAACACACCAGAAATTTTTTTCTTATTTTAACACATTTTGTACTGGAAACCCTTAAATGGGTAATTGGCAAACAGTGCAGGACCTGATCACGGTGTCTGGTCAGAGCATACACTGTTTGCAAAATATTCAGCCATTTTCCAAATCAATTTTGTAGAAAACACAACCTGACACCCATAAAGTTTGGAATGGACTCCTGCTATATATAAGGAGGAAGATTCCATTTGGTACAAATTGGGTTAACTTCCAGTTTCTGCCTATTGTCTCAACTCTGGCTGATAAATGGAGAAAATTTTGATAAAGTAAAGTACTGTAAAAATGCTAAAATTGGGGCACCTTGAGAACTTGCTGTAATTCTCTTAAAAGTTTTACACATTTGTTTCATTATCCAGCAACGAGTCCAAAAGGTCCAGATGTAATGGAAAACAGTGTAGACCCTGATCAGACTGCTCCTTCAGGAGCAGTCTGATCTGGGTCTGCACTGTTTGCTTAGGCCTGTCTGTCCCTATGCTTTGAATCATTACGGTACCTGCTGGTTTAAAAGTGATATGCAGCATATGGGCCTTCAATGTTTGCTGGTGTCCAAGTTTGGAGTCCCCCACCACCACTATACCCTTGTAAAATGATTAACACTTTCAAATATGATATGGGCACTGTATCTAAAGTCCCGCTCCAGAACCTAAATGATCCAGCGCACGACAAGACCTACAATAAGACATGTGCGCCCAATGAAGACTCAGATCAGCCTGCGCATCCGCGCAGTCTGATCAGAGTCTTCATTGTGCACTCAAAGGATAGCTAAGGGCCCAATGCTCCTTCATGCAGCAAGAGAAGTCTCTGGTTAGACATATGGATACACAGGCTGATCTGAGTCTTCGCTGGGCACACATGTCTTATTGTAGGTTTTGTCATGCACTGGCTCAAGTGTATTGCCTAATTCCTGAGGTAAAGATGTTCAGCTGTCTAATCCCTGGGACATGCCTGTCACCTCACCTCTGGGATAGTGCAATGATTCTAATGACAGCCTGCATGATAAATGATGAATAATTTTCATTATTCCTTATTCCTTCATATAAGCATATGTTGTGGCTATTCATTAGAACTGCCTTGCTGAGGGGGTTCTAATGATTACCAACAACATATGTTTTATGGAGAACTGACATTCAAACTTTGTGACTCACAAGGTTTGGTTGACTTTTGAGGCCAAAATAAGCCACACATTGGGGTGACTTAGGCCAAAATAAGCCACAAGTTGGGGTAACTTTTGAGGCCAAAATAAGCCACGAGTTGCCGTAACTTTTGAGGCCTAAAGAAGCCGCAAGTTGGGGGTGACTAGGCCAAGATAAGCCACAAGTTGGGGGGTGACTTTTGAGGCCAAGATAAGCCACAAGTTGGGGGTGACTTTTGAGGACAAGATAAGCCACAAGTTGGAGTGACTTTTGAGGCCAAAATAAGCAATAAGTTTATGGTGACTTTTGGGGCCAAAAACAACTGTCACAACAGCACTGCAATAATGGAATTACTGTTGTAATACTACTCGCAGTTTTTTTTTTTTATGGCTTTGGTTTTACAACCCTTTCAAGATTATTTCACTTATATGAAGTGATTCTTAATCTGAGGTGGGCGAAAACAAAGAGTACCTGGAGAATAAACACCTGACCTTCATTTGCAGATTTTGGCATCTCACTTGTGACCCTAGTGAAGTTCGAATCAACACTGTAGAAAGACCTAATGCATATGAGTCAGCGCTCTTAACCATCTGTTTGTTTGCCCAGTCAAAACTATACGGATCATATCAAGCTGGTCAGTTTACCTAACCAAACTTCCTAGGCAAGTTATACATAAGCGGTTTACCAGTACAGTGCATGTTCTTTTGCCAAAACTAACGACTGCCCTTCTTTAATTAACAGAAGAGAATGACCTAGAGGTTTCATGAAAAATGCTACCAACGTGGCAGGTATCAAACCTTTGAGCTCCTGATCACCAGTCAGTGTGTGTGAGAATTTGGGTTTAACGTCGCTTTCAACAATTTTTCAGTCACATCATCATATCACGACGGTGTCTGGTTATGACAGGGAGCTCAATGCTCACTTTTATAGTGCTGCCTCACTGAAGTATCATGTCCCAGACACATTACATGATACCACACCCAGTCACATTATCCTGACACTGGATCGACCAGTCCTAGCTCTACCCCGTGAATCTGAGTGCCAAGCGAGGAGCAGCTAGTACCATTCTTAACGACTTTGGTATGCCGCAGCCCGGGATCGAACCTGTGACCTCTCGTTCCCTGGAGCGGACACTCTACCAACTGAGCTATCGGGGCCGGTGATCACCAGTCAGACATGAATACCACTATCTAGGCTGGGCTCATTAACATGTATATGTGACTCTGTATATCTACTGTACTCTCCAACTTTGATGGCTCAAACACCTTTCGGACAGCGAAAATCTGTTTGAGACAGGGGCAGTTCGAGCCACTGAGGGTAACTGCCAGGAGGAATAAAGGGATTAATTTTGGGACATCTTTTCCGTGTTCTATAATAAAATGTATGTTGTGTGTACTCATTAGAATCGCCTCATTGAGGCGATTCTAATGAGTGCACACAGCATACATTTGCAAGATAAAAGACTAAAATCTCCTTAATCATCCCCCACTATTTCTTATGTAGAGGATTTCGCTAGGGGCTCAAGAATGGGTTCGACACATCCATGGAAAACAAGCCATCAGTGTTCAAGCCATCAAAGTTCTACTGTAGTTTCATGCCATGAAAAACTACATCAGAAAATGTTGTCTGTTTACTTTGTCTGCTGCATCTCCTGACAAATGTTTCAAATACAGGAAAACAGTGCAGACCCTGATCAGACTGCTCCTAAGGTAGCCGTCTGATCTGGATGATGACTTTTAAAGTAAAGTAACCGGCAGCCAACAAACCAGATGACAATTGTTGTGATTGGCTTCTTAACCCATTTTGTACTGGAAACCCCAAAACGGGTAGTTGGCAAACAGTGCAGGCCCAGATCAGACGCCGCAGAACGCGGCGTCTATTCAGGGCGTCAACTGTTTGCAAAAAGTTCAACCATTTTTCAAGTAAATTTTGACAGCCCTTAATTTTTGAATGGACTCCTGTTATATACAATGTCGAAGATTCCATTTGGTATAACAAGAGCTGTCGCATGACAGCATAGCTCGCCTGTTTCGCGCCTTCAAAATATAAGGTGAAACTATTGAACCATGAAATATAGATCACAATGACCTACATTATTTTAAGGTCAATCATCAGGTCACATGGAACATATATTCCAGATATTACATTTCAGAATCAAATTGTGTCTGAAATATAAGGCTAATCATTGAACCTTGAAAATAGGTCACACTGACCTAGATATATACCTATGTCAATCATCTGGTCACATGGAATTGAATATTCAGATATGAAGTTTCTCCATCCAATAGTATTCAAGATATAAGTCAAAGTCATTGAACCATGTAAAAAAGGTCACACTGACCAAGATATATTTTGAGGTCAACCATCTGGTTGCATTGAAGTGATATCCCAGGTCTAACATTTTGTTATCAAAATATTGTTGAAGATAATAGGCAAAATCACTGAGCCATGAAATATAGGTCAAACTGACCTAGATATATTTTGAGGTCAATCAGCAGGTCACATGGAACTAATAATCAAGGTATGACATTTCTTTATCAAATAATTTTCAAGATAATAGGCAAAATCAGTGAACCATGAAATATAGGTCACACTGACCTAGATATCTTTTGAGGTCAATCATGGGGTCTCATGGAAAAAATAATCCAGGTATGACATTTTATCCATCAAATAGTATTCAAGATAATAGGCAAAATCACTGAACCATGAAATACAGGTCACAGTGACTTACGATATATTTGGTGGTCAATTATAGGGTCACATGGATCTAATAATCCAGGTATGACATTTCTGCTTCGAATAGTATTCAAGATAATAGGCAAAGTCACTGAACCATGAAATATAGGTCACAGTGACCTAGATATATTTTGAGGTCAATCATGGGGCCACATGGCACTAATATCCAAGGTATGACATTTCTCCAACAAATAGTCTTCAAGATAAGGCAAAATCACTGAACCATGAAATATAGGTCAAAGTGACCTAGATATATTTTGAGGTCAATCATGGGGTCACATGGTACTAATATCCCAGGTATGACATTTCTCCAACAAATAATCTCCAAGATATAAGGCAAAATCACTGGACCATGAAATATAGGTCACAGTGACCTAAATATATAGAGGTCAATCATGGGGTCACATGGTACTTATATCCCAGGTATGATATTTCTCCAACAAACAGTCTTCATGATATAAGGCAAAATCACTGGACTGTGAAATGTAGGTCACCATGACCTTCACCCTTTTACACTTGAACCAATGTCACATGGTTGGCTGATATATAACCAATTGTGTTTGTAACTTGTTTGCATATTGGAAACATATAAAACAAATTACAAAGGTGTCCTAGATTTTGACCCCTAGCCCCACCCCATCCGTCCTCCCAGGCATGAACCCAGGGGTGTGTTGTCTTGGAATCTCAGAAGACACGCCCTGGTATCCAACTTGTAAAATATGAATCCTTTGTGATGAGTGTCTGTTGAGATATAAGCAATTCAAAAACTTTAACACAGTTTGACAGAGGTGTTCTAGACTTTAACCCCTAGCCCCACCCCGGGGCATGGACCCAGGGGTCTGTTGTCTTTGAACATCAGAAAACCCTCCCAGGTACTTAAGTTCGAAATATGAGTGCTCTGTGATGTGTGACTGCTGAGATATAAGCATTTGAAAAACTTTAACGCAGTGTGATGGAAACGCACACACACACGTGCACAAATGAGGTGACAACAATAGCTCTCCATGTACTTCGTACAAGCGAGCTAAAAAGGGTTAATACTTACACTGGTGGTTTCAAACTTGCCGCAGTCCAAAGCTGCCACAGCTATTTGTTCTTGAACTGTCCATACTGAAACAGAAACAAATATCACTGTTTATTAATTGATTATCCTATATTACACAAGGTCAACCAATATTCAAAAATCATAAATCATGTTTTAATTGCGTCAATTAATAAATTTGTCATTAATCAAGTAATTTCGTATTGGCCAAGTTACAGGTCCAAGGTCTGCTGTATTGGCCCGAGGCCGAAGGCCGAGGCCAATACAGCTGACCGAGGACCTGTAACTGGGCCAATACGAAATTACTTGATCAATAACAATATAGTAATGCTTTTATTGCAAAGGTTAATCATAATGAGACATAAAATCCTTACAATTCAGACATCGTGAGCACTTGCTGTTTTGTTTGATTTGAGGTTTAATGTCCCCATCAACACTCTATAGGTCATTTTGGAGACGTTGCTTTCAACTTTGTGGGACTTTTACCCGACAATGAGATGAAATGACATCTCAAGCCCTGTCGCCAAATGAAACCAATAGGGTTTATAAGCATGGACGGTCCGACTTGCACCAATTTGCCTGGGCAGGCTTTGGTCCTCTAAACGGTTTACCAGTACTCGTGTGCAGCCGGTTTCAGCTCTGCGTGGAAGCATCATGGAGCCCATTTATTTCTTCAAGCCCCGCTGGGCAGGGGCTGCTGGAAATAATAATACACGTAAATATAAGAATTTTGTAAAATACAAGTAGGAGAAATATGTACATGTAAATTCAAAAACTTTAACCCATTAAATGCCAATCACAACAATTGTCGTCTGCTTTGCCGTCTGTTTTTTAAAAAAATTTTTGCAAACAGTGTGGACCCAGATCAGACTGCTCCTGTAGGAGCAGTCTGATCTGAGCCCACAGTTTGCATGTATGCAAAAATGTTTTAAATAGTTTGCAAAAAAAATTAAGCAGACGACATAATCAGACAACATTTCCAGATTCAGTTTTTATCGGCGTCTTAAGGATTAATATATCTGAATATGCATGAATCTGGAAAACTGTGAACATTTGGAATTAAGGCGTAACTATACCTAATTTAGTGACACAGAGGCCTTTCTCTGCAGAATGCAAAAATAAGTACACTGCACATATAACATTACTGTAATTCTTGACCTATAGTGATTGTACACTGAGCTTACATTCATCTCCAAGTTTATAAGCATTATCCCTGAGAACCTCCTCCCACAGTCTCACGGCCGTCTCCCCATCACGGATCTGCTCTTCCCTCATCTTACGTAAGTAATCCTGGGCATCTGTGGACATAACAAAACAACAACTGTTTTTCAAAAGCATCAATGAATTTGACAAAAACCTGGGTTCAGTTGTTCAAAGCAGGGCAGAGCTATTCAGATGTTAACCCTTGTCCTGCTGAATATTCAAATATGACATGCCCACTACTGATTATCAACCAATCAGATACCTTGATGCAAATTATTGCAACAAAATCATAAACTGAATGGCAAACAATGTAGATCCTGATCAGATGGCTTCTTCAGAAGCCATCTGATCTGGATCTACATTGTTTGAAAGATAAGACATATCCAGGCTCAGCAGGACAAGGGTTAACCCATTGTATACTAGTGTACTCTTCCATTGCTATATGTTGGACAAGTCCATTTGTCATATAAGGGGTATCAGGTCTATTTTTCTGTTTTTTATTCTATTTTTGAAGGAAAATTCTGCTAGCAAATGATGCAGGCCCTGATCAGACGCCGTGTTCTACCACAAACAGACATGCTCAGCAAAACCGCCTAGCAACAGTCTTAAAACTTTAGATGTTTTGGGACAGACATGCCTAAGCAAACAGTGCAGACCTAGATCAGACTGCTCCTGAAGAAGCAGTTCGGTCAGGGTCTACACTGTTTCCCCTTCTGTCTGCACTTGTTGGACTCCTTGCTGGATTGTAAAACAAATTTGTTAAAATTTTTGGAAAATTACAGCAATTTAGTTCTCAATATGTTCAACTTTTTGGATTTTTATCATAGCAATAGATAAGGTCTATTTTTTTGGTAACTGAAGGATAGTTTTTGGCAGTTCTCCTTAAAAACCTATGCTGTGGGTATTCTTTAATGAATAACCACAACATAGGTTTATATGGAGAAATAAGGAAAACAAAATCTCAGGGTTTCCTCTGATGCAGGATATTGAGTCTCTGAGTCCTATAAGTCTGACTGGGACTCTTTGAATGAACCCCATACAGTGGATATATAAATACTCTACACAGACACTTTCCATAAATGCAACATAACTTAATTTTAGGCTGTTTTGTTCACAGGAACACTCTTGCCGATTTCAATTGAATTTAATAAAATAGCAGGTTGCAAGACATTTTTCTTGAAGAAAATAGATAAATCTGTTTGTCTATCTAATCTCTGTATGTGATATACATGTACAAAGAACTATAGCTTAGCTCAGACCCAATATACATGTACATATAGTGGATCCCAGATCTTAGATAGAGAATAAAACATAAAGAAGCTTAAAAAATATGTAATTTTTGTTTCAAGAGCTTCAAGACTTTTGTATGCCTCCATGAATGACAGTTAAACAAACAAATTTATTTAGTCATTCTCGATATTGCAGTGGTTAATGCGTTCGACTTATGATCGAGAGGCTGTGCGTTCGAATCCGGCCACCGGTATTGAGGTGTGTCCTTGGGCAAGACACGTAATGACACTTCCCCACTACACCCAGGTGTAAATTAGTAGCAGTGGTGTAAATGCCACTGCCTCTCTCTCGCATGCACTGAAAACACCCAGAATGAGTGTACAAGAGTGATTCAATAAGCTTGGAGCTTTCATCGCAATCGAACTAAAATCAATAAGTATAAACTAAATAAATTTATTCTTTTTTTCAGTCTCAAACCAGAGACATGGATCATTCACACAGACCTTTTCAGAATGGCAATGGCTAGCTGTCCGGTACCGGACGACCAGCCAACGAGTCTGCTCGTCCAGTACAGGACTGCTAGCCAACCCACTTAGGAATGGCTAGCCATCCGGTAGTAAATTTTAGTCTCTCTTTAAAACAAGAGGGCCATGATGGCCCTGTATTGCTCACCTGATCCATAGTGTAACAAGTGAGCCACAGGGAGGGCCATTATTGGCCCAAGGGCTTTAATGTGCATAATGTTGAGGGAGGTCTTAAAGGTGAAGCTTCATACCAAACATCAACAAAGGCTATAATTTGAACAATCTTGGTAGATGACGCTTCATACCAAATATCAAAGACCTGGGCCTTCTGGTTTCAGATGAGAAGATTTTTAAAGGTTTTCCCTATAAAAGCCTATGTAAAACCAGTGGGCCCTGGCGCGGGGGCGTTTTTGGCCCCAGGGCTATAATTTGAACAATCTTGGTAGTGGTCTACTTGACGAAGCTACTTACCAAATATCAAAGACCTGGGCCTTCTGGTTTCAGACAAGAAATTTTTAAAGGTTTTCCCAATATAAGCCTATGTAAAACCAGTGGGCCCCAGGGCAGGGCCGGTTTTGGCCCAAGGGCTATAATTTGAACAAGCTTGGTAGAGGTCCACTAGATGACGCTTCATACCAAATATCAAAGACCTGGGCCTTCTGGTTTCAGACAAGAAGATTTTCTAAGGTTTTCCATATATAAGCCTATGTAAAACCAGTGGGCCCCGGGGGATGGGGCTGTTTTTGGCACCAGGGCTATAATTTGAACAATCTTGGTAGCGGTCCACTAGACAAAGCTACATACCAAATATCAAAGACCTGGGCCTTCTGGTTTCAGACAAGAAGATTTTTAAAGGTTTTCCCTATATAAGCCTATGTAAAACCAGTGGGCCCCGGGACAGGGTCGTTTTTGGCCCCAGGGCTATCAATCCATCCACTGGTTAAGCAGGAGAAGCTCTGGTGGCCATTTTGTTCACCCGAGCGGAACAGTATGAGCAATTTTGGTAGAGGGTCACCAAACGGACATTCCTGTGAAATAATTTCAAAATCCATCCACTGGTTAAGGAGAAGAAGTCATTTAAAGGTTTTTCTATTTTTAGCTCTGGTGGCCATTTTGTTCACCCGAGTGGAACTGTTTGAGCAAATGTGGTAGAGGGTCACCCAAGGAACATTCCTGTGATGTAATTTCGAAATCCAGCCATTGGTAAAGGAGAAGAAGTCCTTTAAAGGTTTTTCTATTTTTAGCTCTGGCGGCCATCTTGTTCACCGGAGTGCAACGGTTTGAGCAATTTTGGTAGAAGGTCACCCAAGCAATATTCTTGTGAAGTAATTTCAAAATCCATCCACTAGTTAAGGAGGAGAAGTCCTTTAAAGGTTTTTCTATTTTTAGCTCTGGCGGCCATCTTATTCACCCGAGCTGAATGGTTTGAGCAACTTTGGTAGAGGGTCACCCAAGGAACATTCCTGTGAATTAATTTCGAAATCTATCCATTGGTTAAGGAGAAGAAGTCGTTTAAAGGTTTTTCTATTTTTAGCTCTGGTGGCCATTTTGTTCACCCGAGCGGAACGGTTTGAGCAATTTTGGTAGAGTTTCACCAAAGGAACATTCCTGTGAAATAATTTCGAAATCCAGCCATTGGTTAAGGAGAAGAAGTCCTTTAAAGGTTTTTCTATTTTAAGCTCTGGTGGCCATTTTGTTCACCCGAGCGGAACGGTTTGAGCAATTTTGGGAGAGGTTCACCAAAGGAACATTCCTGTGAACTAATTTCAAACTCCATCCACTAGTTAAGGAGAAGAAGTCGTTTAAAGGTTTTTCTATTTTTAGCTCTGGCGGCCATCTTGTTCACCCGAGCGGAACGGTTTGAGCAATTTTGGTAGAGGGTCACCCAAGGAACATACCTGTGAAGTAATTTCAAAATCCATCCACCGGTTAAGGAGAAAGAGTCGTTTAAAGGTTATTCTATTTTTAGCTCTGGCAGCCATCTTGTTCACCCGAGCAGAACGGTTTGAGCAATTTTGGTAGAGGGTCACCCAAGGAACATTCCTGTGAAGTAATTTCAAAATCCATCCACTAGTTAAGGAGAAGAAGTCGTTTAAAGGTTTTTCTATTTTTAGCTCTGGCAGCCATTTTGTTCACCCGAGCAGAACTGTTTGAGCAAATTTGGTAGAGGGTCACCCAAGGAACATTCCTGTGAAGTAATTTCGAAATCCAGCCATTGGTTAAGGAGAATAAGTCCTTTAAACGTTTTTCTATTTTTAGCTCTGGCAGCCATTTTGTTCACCCGAGCGGAACGGTTTGAGCAATTTTGGGAGAGGGTCACCCAAGGAACATTCCCGTGAAATAATTTCAAAATCCATCCACTGGTTAAGGAGAAGAAGTCGTTTAAAGGTTTTTCTATTTTTAGCTCTGGCGGCCATCTTGTTCACCCGAACAGAACGGTTTGAGCAATTTTGGTAGAGGGTCACCCAAGGAACATTCCTGTGAAGTAATTTCAAAATCCATCCACTAGTTCAGAAGAAGAAGTCTTTTAAAGGTTTTTCTATTTTTAGCTCTGGTGGCCATCTTGTCCACCCAAGCGGAACGGTTTGAGCAATTTTAGTAGAGGGTCACCCAAGGAACATTCCTGTGAAGTAATTTCAAAATCCATCCACTAGTTAAGGAGAAGAAGTCGTTTAAAGGTTTTTCTATTTTTAGCTCTGGTGGCCATCTTGTTCACCCGAGCGGAATGGTTTGAGTAATTTTGGTAGAGGGTCAACCAAGAAACATTCCTGTGAAGTAATTTTGAAATCCATCCATTTCTTAAGGAGAAGAAGTCCTTTAAAGGTTTTTCTATTTTTAGCTCTGGCGGCCATTTTGTTCACCCCAGCAGAACGATTTGAGCAATTTTAGTAGAGGGTCACCCAAGGAACATTCCTGTGCAATAATTTCAAAATCCATCCACTGGTTAAGGAGAAGAAGTCATTTAAAGGTTTTTCTATTTTTAGCTCTGGCGGCCATTTTGTTCACCCGAGCGGAACGGTTTAAGCAATTTTGGTAGAAGGTCATCCAAGGAATATTCCTATGAAATAATTTCAAAATCCATCCACTGGTTAAGCAGGAGAAGTCGTTTAAAGGTTTTTCTATTTTTAGCTCTGGCGGCCATCTTGTTCACCCGAGCGGAACAGTTTGAGCAATTTTGGTAGAGGATCACCCAAGGAGCATTCCTGTGAAATTAGATCAAAATCTGTCCAGCAGTTTTGGAGAAGAAGTTGTTTAAAGCAAAAGTTGACGACGGACGCCGGACGACGGACAAAGACCGATCCCAAAAGCTCACCTTGAGCACTTCGTGCTCACTTCGTGCTCAGGTGAGCTAAAAAGTGTAATGAATGCAGGGTTCGACATTAACCCAAGACCGTTGGACATTGTCTAGTGGAAACCTGGTCAGGTCTAGTAAGGTCAGTGGCTGGCTGGTCAGAATGGTCCAGTTGAAAATCTGCCACCAAAGTTATTAAAATCCCTGTTTTAAACATTTATCATAAAATTAGTTTGTGCTTTCAGTTTGCTGCAGAAGATTAACCATCATAATCTGATTACTGCAGAACTGATGTACATTTATCACTTCAGTATGATTTTCATCATTTCTTTGGTCCAGCTGAACTTAGATCTGGTCCAGTGTATCCCAAGAGTACAGGACCACCTTGTCCACTTATTAAAAACGTTTATGTTGAACCCTGGAATGCCAAATAAGAGTATCCACTCTATGATGTAATACAAGTATTTTTAATTTACAACTGTTTCTCAATTTTTAAGGTTTGTTGCCTTTTTTTTTTTTCAGTATTCGACGTAACTGTAATTGACTGGATGCATTAAATTGTTGTATTGAACACTGTAAGTGATTATTATTATTACTATTCATTAAGGCTGGCTAATCAGAGCTGAAAAGATAATCAATTATCATTCCTGTCATTGTGACCGATAATCGATTAGCATTCACTGAAGATTTGGTCATAATTTCACCTGTCCGGCTTTCTGTCTGAGCATGACTCCTACCATATGTGGTACTGTGCCATATGTATTTGAACAGACCGGCCTATGCAAACAGTGTTACACAGGGGTGAGAACAGTCCAAAATCTCAATCCTGGAAATCAGCTATTTGAATCCTGGAGTGACCCTCTTGTTATCTTGAAATCAAAAGTAAATGGGTTTACCCTTCCAATATCAATGGAGATTAGATGCTTCATGCTTAGTTGTAGCTAACCATTTAATTAAGACATGTTATAACTTCAAATGGACAATAATAAATGACAATTTATATGCAGCATGCCAAAGCTCTTAATCCTGAAATCAGGATTAATCCTGAACTTTCTCACCCCTGAGTGTAGACCAGGAACTTGGATACTGATTACAGAGAATGAAATTGGGCTGTTACTGGCTTGGTTTAAATTTGGCCAGAACCAGTACTGGCTGAAACAAAGATTATCTGAAGCACGTTACTAATAGGGAATATTGACCATTTTGTAAAACAATCGTGAATAAAATGCGTTTTACATATCATGATATGATAAATAGAATCTTGCATTCGTGCTCATGTGTTATAGGCCGAGCATTTAATCCCTATTCCTCAACGAGTTTAATACATGTAAATTCAATAATACATGAACACTCATGTAAGATCCTCTATTTATATTGCCAGTTGATAATATAATGCTATTAATCAAGTAATTATCCCCACGTTTTTCGAAGAAGTGGGGATATTGTTATCGCCTCAATCCGTCCGTCTATCTCCTCCTTAACCCTTGGGTGGAATCCAACCAAATTTGGTATGTGAGTTGCTTATATGAAAGGCTTGTGCAAGAGCACGTTTATTTTTGGTCCTGACCCCAGGGGCTACCCTGGGGAGGGGTCAAAAGGTCAAATTTTGGCCCTATTTCTTCAAAATTCAATAACAAAGTCAGTTTTAAAGAATTTTATCCCAAACTTTGTATGTTTACTCAGTAGGCAAGTCTCTTTAACATATTGAACGGGTTTTTCGTTGTCTCCTACATCATGCCCTGGGGGTGGGGGGTAAAAAGCAATGAAAAAAGAAAGTTTTCAGAACATAGTCATGTAGTATATCAAAGCGAAGGGGATAAAGAATACAACAATATACAAGCAAAATCAAAGCCCTAGGAAAACTGGGGATTTGCGATGGCGTGCCATGCCATCGACTGCACATCGGCCCCCGCCCATAGGGGCTTGAAGAAATATATGGGCTGCATGTTGCTTCCACGCAGAGCTGAATGCGGCCTGCACACTAGTACTGGTAAACCGCTTAGAGGATCTAAGCCTGTCCAGGAACCACAGTGCGAGGCGGACCGTCCATGCTAATAAACCCTATTGGTTTCATTGGGCGACAGGGCTTGAGATGTCATTTCATCTCAATGTCGGGTAAAAGTCCCACAAAATTGGAAGCAGCGTCTCCAAAATGACCTTTACAGTGTTGAAGGGGACGTTAAACCTCAAATCAAACAAACAAACAAACAAAAATCGACTGCGAGATCTAGTTTCATATTGACCCAGTTACAGATCCGAGGCCTGCTGTTTTGGCCTAAGGCTGAGGTCAACAGCGCGGACCGAGGACCTGTCACTGGACAAACACGAAATTTCTTGATTAATGACATTTTTATTAAATGACACACGGTGACAATAAAAAACATGATTATTGATTTTTGACCCGGTGTTAATACGAATGACCTCTGATTAATACAATCTAATCAATAAATAATTACTTATATTATTGATGGTAATAATACTAGAAATAACCAGTGCTTCAGCTGAAGTGCACAACCCGCTGGATGCTTTTAGTTTTATGAGTGTTATCATATATGGGTTACCAGGGTATGGCGGCCATTTTGGTCATGTGACCTGGACCTAAAACGGTTCCCCCAATAAATGCGCCTTATGGTAAGGAGCAAAAATATATCTTATACTTTAGTACTGTATTCTGAATCGTTTGCAGGATAAAATGCATTCATACTTTTCCAATAAAAAAAAAGCATATGTGTCAAAGTTTGACCTAGGCACAAAGAAGGTCAAGGTCAACCCAGGGTCACCATTTTAGCAATTTATGATGGGCCTTCGTCCCAGATGCTATTTATCAAGTTTCGTGGAAATCTGCCCAGTGGTTCTGGGGAAGACTATTTTTGAAGGGTTTTTACCATATATGGCTTGGTGGCCATTTTTGTCATGTGACCTGGACCCCATGAGCAAATTTTGGTTTTCCCCATCCCATAGAGGCTCCATATGAAATTTGACTTCAATCAGCCCAACGGTTTCCGAGGAGAAGCAGTTCGAAAATTTTCACATTTTTCGCCTCGGTGAGGCTATACTAAATGGAATGTAATATTTCGCAAGTTCATTGGTTAGATCTCATTGATATCTATCAGTATGCCAAAAATTGTTTAAATATTCCAAGCGGTTAAGTCACTATCACCAATTTGCACAAACGGGTTACGGACGGACAGACAGACTGACAGACTGATAGAACGACACGGTGATTTTAGGGCACTCTTAGAAAATCAACCGACTTCAATCGGTCGCTTTTTCTGCGGGTCGTGCAATTAAATATGATACAGCTTTTATTACCCCAGGCTCTGTATTTGATACAACAATTACGGCTGTGGTTATTTCCCTTACTTTTAAAATGGTGGATGACATTAATTCAACCACAACAACAACACGAAATTTCATGTATTATTGAATTTATTAAGGAGGGTGGGGAGTAATTCATTTGTCTTTAGATTTTTTTTATTTGCTTATATTTTGTAGCTTGGAATCTCTGCATTCGTTTGTCGGTATAAAAATATAGGCACACCATGCTTTTTTTCGAGCTTTTTAGCCTTATAGAGGGGTACAGTTTTCGAAATTATCGAATGTTTCAATAAATATCCCAGTCATTGACAAAGTGTCGATAACAATTGTTTAAAACAATATTTCCAAGTGTGGTTAAAAAAAAACACAATGCAGGATAATGTCATGTTTGCGTACCTATGTGTGAAAGACATAGAACACTTTCACAGATTTTTGTCGAAACACCTATTTACAAATGTCCTTTTCTGTATGTTTTGCTGTTTCGAGATGCAATTTTCGCTATATTTGAAAAAAGATTGCATTTTTCGTCTTTAGATTTTTCTTATTTTCACATATATTGTGTAATAATATTAGATACACGAAATAGGCGTGAAATTTGACCATGTCACCAGGCATCTGAGAGAAATATTGCAGAAAAAATTACCCCCCCCCCCCCCACCAATAAAAATGGCTAAAAAAGCATTAAGATATTGTTTAATAATCATGAACAAGGATTATACCTTTATTATTGCACATACTTTTGCTTCCTTAATGTGATATGAATCAAAGTATTTCATTAGAATTGAAACACAATTTCATTTATAAGTTTTATGGTGTGAAAAATGGATTTTTCTGGCCAAAAAATGCATGTTCTGATATAGCCATATTGTCGTTTTGTTCATGTTTAAAAGATATGAAGCCATTAACATTGTCGCAGACGTTCAAACAATGTGAGATGTATGTTATTAATATACATTGGAAACATTATTGTACATTTTTAGCTTTCTTTTTTGACAATTAATTACCCCACCCCCTTATGAATTGGGTTGAAATTGATAAAAAAAAAAAAAATACAATAAGCTGATGCAAAAGAATATAAAAAATTTCCTTTTTCCCATTTAAGTTCCTGCCAACGTTATAGGGAAAGTAGAAAAAACTTCTAATTATTTTTTTTCTATAATTTTGACAAGTTTTTTTTATGCCATATTGACCGGAAACGATATTTAATTATGTATTGCCTGTTTATGCAAACTGTGAAAGGGAGGTGAGATAAGTACTCCTATTACTTTCCGAAAGTAGATAGAAGTGATGGCAATGACCAGGAATCGATACAATTACCCAACACCTCCGATTAGACACACCAAAGGGAAATAACCACGAACATGAATAACTAGACCGTAATGGAAACATCACTAGCGGAAAGGCAAAATGGCAGTTACATTCCCACATAGTGGCTTTCGTGGACCTTGAGAAGGCATTTAGTTGAGTGTCTCGGAAAGTCAGCTGGGAGGCACAGAGAAAATTTGAAGTGGAGGAGTGGAATGTTCGAATGGTCCAGTGGGTGAATGCTAATTCGCGGAGCCGTATGCGTTTTTGTGTTGGTTCCATTGAACAATTCAAATTGAAGGTTGGTGTTCCTCAAGGCTCTTTTCTCAGCCTAATGCATCTCATCATTGTGCTTTATGTCTTGTCATGCGAGTTCTGCTCTGGGGCCCTTTGTAATCATAGCTGAATCACTTCAATGTGCTACACCACTTCAAAGACGTCGCCCAAAAACTTCTCATATATATAGTCTGTACAATGCATGATAGCCCCGAACTGGCCTTGAAGAAAAAGATTGTGCTGCATGATACTAACCCAATCAAACATGAGTACGAATAGACCGCCCTGCCCAGGTAAAGTGGTGCGAGACGGACGTTCCTTATAAACATATAGATTGGTTTCACTGGCCGTCAGGTTTCATCTCAAGGTCGGGAAAGAGACCAACAAGTTGGGAAGTAACCTCTCCAAAATGACCAATATTATGTTGACGTTAAAATGACATCTCAAGCCCTGCCGCTCAACGAAACCAATAGTGTTTATATGCATGGACGGTCCGACTCAGACCCATTTTCCTGGGCAGGTTTAGACCCTCTAAGCGGTTTACTAGTTCTCACGTGCGGTCGGTTTCAGCTCTGCGTGAAAGCATCATGCAGCCCGATGGGCTGGAGCCGGTACATTGACAAAATTCTGTTATGATGTTGGATGTGTGGGCATACAAAGGCTCGGTGTGGCACAGCCTAAACCATCATCTTTATATTCGAAACAGCTGATCAAAGTGAATTTTTCTTGTACACCCTTTTGCTTATGCTTGATTTTTGTTTGTTTGATTTGAGGTTTAACGTCCCCGTCAACACTGTAAAGGTCATTTTGGAGACGTCGCTTCCAATTTTGTGGGACTTTTACCCGACCTTAAGAAGAAATGTCATCTAAAACCCAGCCGCCAATTGAACCAATAGAGTTTATTAACATGGACAGGCCGACTCGCACTGCTTTGCCTGGGCAGACTTAGATCGTCTAAGCAGTTGACCAGTAGGCCTACACCTGTTGAGTGCAAAATCCTAATTATGGCTGCTGGCACAGGCTATTTGTTCACTGAGATGGTTTCACAGTAACTGAACCTGAGACTGCGACTGACAGTTAAAAGAATATTGTGCGCTGCCAGGCATTACAGTTTGCACTTTTAGTTACCAAATATGGCAGTGTTTTC
The DNA here is from genome assembly GCA_963580285.1 of Lucinisca nassula. Taxonomy (NCBI): domain Eukaryota; kingdom Metazoa; phylum Mollusca; class Bivalvia; order Lucinida; family Lucinidae; genus Lucinisca; species Lucinisca nassula. The sequence goes on from OY757020.1 coordinate 23,191,854, forward strand.
TTTCCATATATATGACGTCATGCAAACTAAAGTTAACATCACTATTGATTCATTGTTTTGTATGGCCGTGGAATATGTGAACTGATAGACTCTTCGAGGCTATATTTTTGACAACAATGGCAAAATAAAGTAAACATCGTGCGTTAAAGAGAGTTAAGATTTGCCATGGACAGCTTATGGGCTGCAATCGGAGGAAACAAACCAGTAGCTGGAAAAATACAGGGTTAGTCTGTTTATCCCTCTATTTTCCTGTGCTTCCAGCCATGCGGACTAGACCGGAAAGTAGTCTATGAAGTCGCAAAATAATTTATAACAAAATGCACATTGCAATGGTTATTAAATGTTACAAAAACCTCAGAAAACACTTTGAAAACTAAATAGAAACAAAAATCATTTTGAGGTAAAAATTTGAACCTGATTACGGCAGAGTCAATTATGCGCGACCCTCCTTAAGCTCGTTGTCATCATAGCTGAATCCAAGGAGGCTCTTAATTTGGAAAGACGCAATGGAGGTGAAAGGGCTGAGAGTGAATGCAGGAAAGACAAAGATCATGATCTGTGGTACAGGTCTGGACCTCCTGCAGAGTACAGGCCAGTTCACATGCGCTGTATGTCGCACTGGAGTGGGCAGCAACAGTATCGCACCTAGACAGACAAAGGATGCTGCATATAAAATTGGTTTGCCCTCAACTGGAATATGCATCACCCATTTGGCATCCCTATGTTAAAACTCAGACTCAGCAGGTGGAGAAGGTGCAGATGATGGCTGCTCGATGAACCTGCAGGCGATGGCAAAATAGAAGTACTGTTGGTGACATGCTTAATGAGCTAGAGTGGCCCTTCCTGGAGGCCGGTCATGAGCAGTCCTCTTTAACCTTCTTCTATAAGATACACTCTGATACAGGCAGTGTCTGTTAATAAAGATAGGTACTTGACCCCTGTAACAGCGTTGACCAAAACAAGGGCATCAAAAATAAACGACTCACAATATTGTAGGTACCAGTCCTATAGTGATGCCCTGAAGAACTCCTTCTTTCCCAAACTATTCCTCAATGCCTCTGCGGTGAATGCCAAGTCCGCAGAAGAGTTTAAAGCCCGTACAGTGTAAGATTGAGGTATGCGTTTTAGGATACCTCTGTATGCAGATTGTAAGTAGTTTTAAGGATGCATCCAGAGCCTCTTCTTCTTTTTTTTTCGCAGCTAAATTCTAAATTTAGCCACCCAACCAACTGAGGTAATGGCCAAATTTGACCGACTCAGTATAACAAGCTTGGTCCTGTATCGCTCACCTGAGCTAACAGATTCAAAGTTTAAGGAAGTGCCAACCTTTACTGAAGGCTTTATGGGAGGACATGGTGATGACAGGGTAAGCATTTTCTGAAAATCAAGTAGAATGTAACTCTATGATAAACAGGCTGACCTCACCCGTTTTCAAACTCATTCAAGCTTTTATTCCTGACTTGCTAAGAAGATCCGATCTGAACTGAAGTGTCTATGGTGATGACAAGTTCAAAAACAAGAGTTTTCAAACTCCTCCAAGCTTTCTGCCTGACTTCCTTGTTTGTAAGTTTCATGAAGATCCGTTCAAAACTAAAGGGGCAGCAGTGATGACAATGTCGAAAATAGGCATTTTCAGCAATCAAAGGCACGTCACTCTATGATAAATGTGCCGACTTGGCCGGTATTCGAACTCACCTGAGGTTTTATTCCCAGCCACCTTACATGTAAGTTTCAGAAAGATCTGATCAGACTTGGCCAGTATTCAAACTCATCCAAGATTTTGTTCCCAGCCACCTCACATATAAGTTTCAGAAAGATCCGATCAAAACTGAAGGGCAAACGGTGATGACAAGGTCAAAATTTGGCATTTTAAGCAATCAAAGGGATGTTACTCTAAAATAAATGAGCCGACTTGGCCAGTTTTCGAATTAATCCGAGGTTTCATCCCAAGCCACCTTACATATAAGCAGTGATTCATTTTGCCGCGCGTCCCGTGTCTTTGACGCATAGATTTGACAAAGGACGCATTGTTCTGAAAGATACGCATCATGAGGACGCATAGAATTTCAAATTACTTTGTTGTATCTTTCTTTATAATTCGCTTGACAGCTTTCGAAAGCTGGACTAAAAACGGAGATTAAATTTACCTGCGCACCGCCGGTGGCAGTGGCGCGCGCATCGTATTTACTCATCGACTTGACTATCGCGTAATTTCATTGGACGGGGCCTCCAGGGCTTCCGTTAGGCCGACGTACGGCGTATATTACGTCCTGAAATCGCTTCCGGACGCCCAAATTAAACATCAAAGGCGTCCCGCGGACTCCCGAAAATTTTTCTGTACGGCCAAAAATCTTTACCGAGACGTATAACTATAAACCCGCCCACTTTTAGCGATTTGTAAAAAGTTTGCTTAGCTGAAACCGCTTTCTGTGTTTATTGAGTACTAAGGACGTCCCATTTTCTGCCTGCGCGGTATTATATTGACAGTCAGAATCACGTGCGTCGGCATACCTTTGATCGTCATCGGTGTGTGAAAAACGTGTCGAGTTGATTGCTCGGTGTTTGCATATAATTAAACGGATTAGTAGTTGAGGATAAACTAATTATCTCATTGACGATAATTGGTTTTTAATCCTGTAAACTTGTTACTGTTTAAATTAAAACGGATCGTAATTTAGGTGTTTGGTAGTGAGATTATCATTAGCGATGCAAAGTGTGACAATATTTTCAAAGATAGATACGCATTTTTTCTTGAGTAAATAGCAGGTGTTCACAAGGTGAAATGACGAAAATAATTTATAAAATCCCAAAATGTTGTCGCGATCGCTTTTTGATTTTGGCGCCCTGAAAATACGTCAAATCGTCAGGGTCCGAGCTACAGTCATATCTGTCTGTTAGCCAAAAAGCAAAAAAAAAAAAAAAATTAAATACCGCTGACTCGTCTAAGTCTGCTCCAATTGACCAAAGTTGCACGTGTTTCTGCCTGTAGTTCCGAGTGTTGAGTACAATGAAGACTCGAAGCGTATGTTTTGCAAAGTTTGGCAAAATTCTTTTACAAAAGTATTTTTTTTTTAATTTCGTAATCCATATATGACAGTGGGTGTCAGGTTTGTTTTATTTTATTTGTGTTAAGTTTTACAAACAGTGTAGACAGATCAGATGCTATATTCTGTGGCGTCTGATCTGGGTCTACACGGTTTGTTAATGACCAAAAAATGGGCCACTAGGCATATATGGGGATGGGAAATGCGATTGTTTTCTTTACTTTTTATTTATTCATTTTTTAGCTCACCAGAGCCAAAGGCTCCGGGGGAGCTTATAGGATAGGCAGTTGTCCGGCGTCGTCGTCGTGGTCGTCGTCGTCGTCTGACGTCAACACTTTCAAACATCTTCTTCTCTGAAGCCACTGGACCGATTCAGCCCAAATTTTATCTGTAGCATCCTTGGGCTGGGGGATTGAAAGTTTGTGTTTTTTATGAAAATTGGCCCATTAGTTTGGTTGCTATAGCAACTTAGAGCTCCCATAGACTTATAATGGGGAAAATTGAAAAATGGCATTTATTGCCAAGCCACTGCAGATATTTTGACAAAACTTTCATAGAAATATTCCTTAGGCAATCTACTATCTGCCATATGATTTTAGGCCTACTCCTCATTTGTATTGGTTGCCATGGAAACCAAAATGAAAAAATAGAAAAAAAAATACTTAAAAAATCATCTCCTCAGAAACCGTATGCTCTATGAGGCTGAAAGTTTATGGAAATATTCACCATATTTGCCTTTACAGGTTTTGTGTTTTTTATGAAATTCGGCTCTTTAGTTTGGTTGCTATGGCAACTTAGATTTTCCATAGACTTATAATGGGGAAAATTGAAAAATGGCATTAACTACAAAGCCTTTGCAGATATTTTGACAAAACTTTCATAGAAATGTTCCTTTAGTAAACTTCTCTCAGCCATATGCTTTTATGTCAACCTGGGGGTCCAGTAGGTTGTGCCGGGGCCATGCCCCGCCCCCAGTACTTCATAAAATGACTTATATCTCAGAAACCTTACAGATCCCCACCCCTAAACCATATATATTCTTGTTCCTATTGATAAGACGCATTCAGTGACACCAACCTGGAGGTCCTCCGGGATGTGCCGAGGCCATGCCCCACCCCCTCCACTTCATAAAAGGCCCAATATCTCGGAAACCATTCAGATCCCCACCCCTGAACCCTATATACTCTTGTTCCTTATGATAAGACGCATTCAGTGACATCAAACTGGGGGTCCCCCGGGATGCGCCGGGACCATGTCCCGCCCCTCCATTTCATAAAAGGCCCAATATCTCGGAAACCTTACAGATCCCCATCCCTAAACCATATATATTCTTGCTCCTTATGATAAGACGCATTCATTTACCCCAAATTGGGGGTCTTCCGGGGTGCGCCGGAGCCATGCCCCACCCCTTCACTTCACAAAAGGGCATATATCTCAGAAACTGTTCAGATCCCCACCCCTAAACCATATATGTTCTTGTTCATTATGATGAGACACATTCAGTGACACCAACCTGGGGGTCCCCAGGGATGTGCTGGGGCCATGCCCCACCCCCTCCATTTCATAATATCACAATATCTCGGAAACCTTACAGATCCCCACCCCTAAACCATATATATTCTTGTACCTTATAATAAGACACTTTCATTGACACCAACCTGGGGGCCTCCCTGGGTCTTGCCCCACCCCTGCACTTCACAAAAGGCCTTATATCTCAGAAACTGTTCAGAGCCCCACCCCTAAACCATATATATTCTTGTTCCTTATGATAAGACTCATTCAGTCACACCAACTTGGGGGTCTCTTTGTGCTGAGGCAATGTGCCCCGCACTTCCACTTCATAAAAGGCCATATATTTCAGAAACCATTCAAACCCCCCACCCCATATTCATATATGTTCTTGTTCCTTATTATTAGCACACCTACTGTAGGGGTGTCCGCAGGGGCCAGTCCTCTCCTTTCCACTTCATGAAAGGATATCTTGGAAACCGTTCAGATTCCCACCCCTAAACCATATATATACTTGGTCCTTATGATGAGACACATTTAGGGACAACAATCTTGCGCTTTCCTTGGAACGACAGGGCATGCTCCAACCCCTCCACTTATATCTCCAGCCATGCAGATCCCCACTGCTAAACCATATATATTCTTGTTCTTTGTGATAAGACACATTTAGTGATACCAACCAGGGCTCCATTGGGTCCATGCCTCACCCCCTCTACTTCATAAAAGACCTAATGTTTCATATACTGAGTCCACATTGATGCTCATTTGGATATGGGGGTTCATTTGGCAGATTAAAACTAGACAAAAGTGCCCAGTGGGGCACGTATACCCCCGGCCAGTGCCATCACCTCAGCTGAAACAAGAACTACAAAGGGAAATAACTCTAAAAGGCCTGACCCCTTGACCCTTATTTTCTTTCCCACAATACAAGTAGTCATACTGATCATGTGTGCAAAATTTCAAGTTTCTATGTACAGTAGTTATTGAGAAATCTTTGACACAAAATACTATTAAACAGCAAGAACTATAAAGGGAAATAACTCTAAAAGGCCTGACCCCTTGGCCCTTATTTTCTTTCCCACAATACAAGTAGTCATACTGATCATGTGTGCAAAATTTCAAGTTTCTATGTACAGTAGTTATTGAGAAATCTTTGACACAAAATAAACAAGAGGCCCATGGGCCACTACGCTCACCAGAGGTCATGTAGTTTACACCATATACAGGCAAGGTGTACATCTTGGTCATGTGACAACAATACCACGAATAATGTTCAATTGCCTCATCCCCATAGAGGCTTTTAATGTAATTTAGTTTCGATCATCACAGCTCTTTTACTGGAGAAGTAGATAAAAATACTGAATCTGAGCCATCCAAGACAAAGGTCAGTAATTACCTTGACCTTTGGAATTGATTAATTTCCATTCATCTGATTGTAAATAATATTTATGATGGATCCGGCTGCCATGCAATCAGTAAAACCCACCGTCTTGCTCTTTTTCGATACAAATGTCTAAGTGACCAAATTTGACCTTGACGTAAAACAGGTCAAGGTCAGCTAAAGGTCATCAGTTGAATAAATTTGGTAGAGCCTGAGTCCCCAATGTTACATACCAAATTTCTAGGTCATCGGCTATTTGGTTCCTGAGAAGAAAATTCTTAAATTCTTTTACCGTATATGAGCATGGCAGCCACATTGGTCAGGTGACCCAGTCCTTACAAACAAATTTCTTTCCCCCTACCCATAGAGGCTCCAAATGTAATTTGGTTTCAATCATCCCACCAGTTTAAGTGGAGAAGAAGATAAAAAAAACCTGAATCTGAGGCATCCAGGATAAAGGTCAGTAAATGACCTTGACCTTTGGAATTGATAAACTTCCATTCAGCTAACTGCAAATATCATTTTTGATGTCACAGCCTACCAGGCAATCAGAAATATCCACTATTTTGCCTTTTTTCCATACAAATGTCTAAGTGACCAAATTTGACCTTGACATAAAATAGGTGAAGGTCAAACAAAAGTCATCATTTGAATGAATTTGGTAGGGCCAGAGTCCCCGATGCTGCATACCAAGTTTCAAGATCATCAACAATTCCGTTTTTGAGAAGAAGATATTCAAAGGTTTTTAACCATTTATGGGCATGGCGGACATATTGGTCATGTGACCCGGTCCTCACAAAAAACTTTCGTTCCCCCAATCCATAGAGGCTCCACTTTAATTTGGTTTCAATTGGCCAAGTAGTTTAAGTGAAGAAGAAGATGAAAATACTGAATCTGAGCCGTCCTGGACAAAGGTCGGGAAATGACCTTGACCTTTGGAACTTATAAACTTCCATTCAGCTGATTACAAATACCATTTCTGATGCCACTAGTTACCATGCAATCAGAAAAATCCACTGTTTTGCCTTTTTTCCATAAAAATGTCTAAATGACCAAATTTGACCTTTAAGTAAAACAGGTCAAGGTCAACCAAAGGTCATAATTTGAATAAATTTGGTAGGGCCCGAGTCCCCCATGCTGCATACTAAGTTTCAAGATCATCCGCTATTCCGTTCTTGAGAAGAAGATTTTTAAAGGTTTTTACCATATATGGGCATGGTGGCCATATTGGTCAGTTGACCCCGTCCTCACGAACAAACTTTCGTTCCCCCATTCCATAGAGGCTCCACATGTAATTTGGTTTCAATTGGCCAAGTAGTTTAAGTGAAGATCAATAAGAAAATACTAAATCTGAGCCGTCCTGGACAAAGGTCGGTAAATGACCTTGACCTTCTGGCCTTATAAACTTCCATTCAGCTGATTCCAAATACCATTTCTGATGCCACTAGCTACCATGCAGTCAGAAAAATCTACTGTTCTGCCTTTTTCCATACAAATGTCTAAGTGACCAAATTTGACCTTGATGTAAAACAGGTCAAGGTCAACCAAAGGTCATAATTTGAACAAACTTGGTAGGGCCCGAGTCCCTGATGCTGCATACCAAGTTTCAAGATCATCAGCTATTTGGTTCTTGAGATGAAGATTTTTAAAGGTTTTTACCATATATGGGCATGGTGGCCATATTGGTCATGTGACCCAGTCCTCACGAAAAAAATTTTGGTTCCCCCATTCCATAGAGGCTCCACATGTAATTTGGTTTCAATTGGCCAAGTAGTTTAAGGGAAGAAGAAGATGAAAATACTGAATCTAAGCCGTCCTGGACAAAGGTCGGGAAATGACCTTGACCTTCGGAACTTATAAACTCCCATTCAGCTGATTGCAAATACCATTTTTGATGCCACTAGCTACCATGCAATCAGAAAATCCACTGTTTTGCCTTTTTTCCATACAAATGTCTAAGTGACCAAATTTGACCTTGACGTGAAACAGGTCAAGGTCAACCAAAGGTCATTATTTGAACAAACTTGGTAGGGCCCGAGTCCCTGATGCTGCATACCAAGTTTCAAGATCATCGGCCATTCAGTTCTTGAGAAGAAGAATTTTAAAGGTTTTTACCATATATGGGCATGGTGGCCATAATGGTCATGTGACCCCATCCTCATGAACAAACTTTAGTTCCCACATTCCATAGAGGCTCCATATATAATTTGGTTTCAATTGGCCAAGCAGTTCAAGTGAAGAAGAAGATGAAAATACTGAATCTGAGCTGTCCTGGACAAAGGTCGGGAAATGACCTTGACCTTTGGAACTGATAAACTTCCATTCAGCTGACTGCAAATACCATTTCTGATGCCACTAGCTACCATGCAATCAGAAAAATCCTATGTTTTGCCTTTTTTCCATACAAATGTCTAAGTGACCAAATTTGACCTTGACGTAAAACAGGTCAAGGTCAACCAAAGGTCATAATTTGAATAAACTTGGTAGGGCCCGAGTCCCCGATGCTGCATACCAAGTTTCAAGATCATCGGCCATTCGGTTCTTGAGAAGAAGATTTTTAAAGGTTTTTACCATATATGGGAGTGGCGGCCATCTTGGTCATGTGACCCAGTCTTCACGAACAAACTTTCGTTCCCCCTTCCCACAGAGCCTCCACATGTAATTTGGTTTCAATTGGTCAAGTAGTTTCAGAAAAGAAGTCATTTGAAAATGTTGACGCAGACGCGGACGCGGACGCGGACGCGGACGCAGACGCGGACGCGGACGACGGATCACTGCCTATACTATAAGCTCCCCCGGAGCCTTCGGCTCTGGTGAGCTAAAAATATACACTATTAAACAGCAAGAACTACAAAGGGAAATAACTCTAAAAGGCCTGACCCCTTGGCCCTTATTTTCTTTCCCACAATACAACTAGTCCTACTGATCATGTTTGCAAAATTTCAAGTTTCTATGTACAGTAGTTATTGAGAAATCTTTGACACAAAATAAAAATATACACTATTAAACAGCAAGAACTACAAAGGGAAATAACTCTAAAAGGCCTGACCCCTTGGCCCTTATTTTCTTTCCCACAATACAAGTAGTCATACTGATCATGTGTGCAAAATTTCAAGTTTCTATGTGAAGCAGTTCCTGAGATATCTTTGACACAAAATAATTGTTTACGGACAGACAGACAGACGGAAAAGACAAAAACTATATACCCCCATGGCATACTTCGTATGCCGGGGGTATAATGATATCATGTTAAAATACATGGCTGCAATTTGGCAGTGCCCACCTGAGCTCTGGTGAGCATAGTGGCCCATGGGCCTCTTGTTTTTTTTTTGGGGGGGGGGGAGGGGGAGGGGGGGTACTTGGAAAGTTATATAATTTATACAGGCCAAGCAAAAATATTTTTCTTTTTTGTATGCACTCCTTTGCACTGTACTGACCGCAGGTATGTCACATAGTTATGAGTATTTTTGAGTTTAACGGCCCAGTCAACACTATTCAAGTCATTTTTGAGCTTGTCAGTTTACCAATCCACACTTTTCTAGACATCTAAAAAGATATACACGTGATTAAAAATGCAAACAAGAGATTCAAAGATTAAATAATATATATTTCTTCATCAAAACAATTTTACGATCCGCAAACACCTTGCTTCAAAATTGGGACTTCCTGAATTTTCCAGTGGGACTTCCAGATTTCAAGGGTAGGAAGTCCGGGACTTCCTGAATTTGGGAGTTAATGGAAGCCCTGACGGGCTATATTTGTTCGGCCAATCGCTCGCAACGTTTTAATTATTTTAGGCGTAGTTGTTTATAAAGTCCCCGGATGTACAACAACGATGATCAGGATGCCACCGAAAAAGAAATCAAAGATCGAAATCGGTCAAAAAAATATCACAGGTTTTTTCACCCAGTCCCAATCATCGGAGAAAGCGATAGAGAAAACATCTGAGTCACCTACGTCTTCGGCAAAACCCTCCTATGATGCGACGGAATCAAAGAAAGAAAGGAATCATATTTTTCCTAGTCAACATTGTATGGTGTTTGTTTGTCTCTGAAAAACAAATTACATGTAAGAAAAACAGCATTTCAGAGCAGTAAAATTAGCTATCAAACTATCACCAGAATGCGCCAGAATGCAGGAAATTGAGTCTAGAATTTGAAATTTTTCCGGGGGGGCATGCCCCCGGGCCCCCCTAGCAAATTCCTTCGCTTCGCTCGGTCAATGTCACAGTGGGACTCATTGTTTACAAATATGTGAGTCCCCAGGACTCATACTATCAAATTTCAAAATGAATCACTGTATAAGTTTCAGAAAAATCCGATCAAAACTGAAGGGGCTACGCTAATAACAAGGTTAAAAATCAACATTTTCAGCCATCAAAGGGATATAACTCTACAATAAATGGGCTGACTTGGCCTGTTTTCGAACTCATCCAAGATTTTATCCCCAGCCACCTTACATATAAGTTTCAGAAAGATCCAATCAAAACTGAAGGGGCTATGGTGATGACAAGGTCAAAAATCAACATTTTCAGCAATCAAAGGGACGTAAATCTATGATAAATGGGCCAACTTGGCCGGAATTGAAACTCATCCTAGGTTTTATCTCCAGTCACCTTACATATAGGTTTCAGAAAGATTCGATCAAAACTGAAGGGGCTACGGTGATGACAAGGTAAAAAATCGACATTTTCAGCCATCAAAGGGACATAACTGTATAGTTAATGGGGCAACTTGGCCAGTTTTCGAACTCATCCGAGGTTTTATCCCCAGCCACCTTACATATAAGTTTCAGAAAGATCCGATCAAAACTGAAGGGGCTACAGTGTTGACAAGGTCAAAAATCAACATTTTCAGCAATCAAAGGGACCTAACTCTATGATAAATAGGCCACCTTTGCTGGTATGCGAACTCATCCGAGGCTTTATCCCCAGCCACCTTGCATATAAGTTTCAGAAAGATCCGATCAAAACTAAAAGGGCCACGGTGATGACAAGGTCAAAAATCGGCATTTTCAGCAATCAAAGGAACGTTACTCTGTGATAAATGGATCAACTATGCTGGTTTTCGAACTCATCCGAGATTTTATCCCCAGCCACTTTACATATAAGTTTCAGAAAGATTCGATCAAAACTGAAAGGGCTACAGTGATGACAAGGTCAAAAATCAGCATTTTCAGCAATCAAAGGGACGTTACTCTATGATAAAAGGGCCCACTTGGTCGGTTTTTGAACTCATCCGAGATTTTATCCCCAGCCACTTTACATATAAGTTTCAGAAAGATCCGATCAAAACTGAAGGGGCTACGGTGATGACAAGGTCAAAAATAGGCATTTTCAGCAATCAAAGGGACGTAACTCTATGATAAATGGGCAGACTTGGCCGGTTTTCGAACTAATCTGAGGTTTTATCCCCAGCCTCATTACATATAAGTTTCAGAAAGATCCGATCAAAACTGAAGGGGCTACGGTGATGACAATGTCGAAAATGGGCATTTTCAGCAATCAAAGGGACGTAACTGTATGATTAATGGGCTGATTTGGCCGGTTTTCGAACTCATCCGAGTTTTTATCCCCAGTCACCTTACATATAAGTTTCAGAAAGATCTGATCAAAACTGAAGGTGCTACGGTGATGACAAGCATTTTCCCATAGTAAGTCTATGGGACCTTGTGGTTGCCATAGGAACAAAAGTTTTAGAGCGATTTCCAAAAAAAGTTTATGTCATCAATGCCCCACCAGAGGCATGCTACAGATGAGAAATGATTGAGATCAGCCTGCAGGATACAGAGATATAGCTGCTCAAAAGTGTGGACGGACGGACGAGGGAAGACGGAGGACCCACTATACTATAAGCTCCCCTGGAGCCTTCAGCCCAGGTGAGCTAAAAACAGCCTGGAAGAAATTCAAGGAGTTGCTACCAAATCTCTCTTCACGCCACCTCTCGTTCAAGACACATGGCCGTGTGTACAGCTCTTGCGTGCGGAGCGCAATGCTCCATGCCAGTGAGACCTGGCCATTGACAAAGCCAAACCTCCCATGTCTTCAGGGCAATGATCAGACAGATCTGCCATGTCAAGCCACAGGACACTGTCACCATTAGGTCCAGTGAGTTACTCAAGTGTCTTGGCATTGAGGACCTGGACCTCATCCTGAAAGAGAGAATACTCCGCTGGTATGAACATGTGGAATGCTCCAAAGGTGCAGTCAAGACTGCCTGTGACATACAGGTAGGTGGAAAGACGTTCCAACCTAACTACCGACACGGCGTCCATCTGTCCGTCCATCCATCCATGAATTTCAGCCGAATCTCAAAGCAGTGTCTGTCACAAGCAAGGTTGTGCATGTGAATGCGCCCTTGTTACGTGCATTTAAAGTGCCCCTTTTTCATATTTCTGCGCATCGAAATTGCCCTTTTTCCTGACCAGCACCATGCCTTTTTTGGGAGCTGGGGGAAGGATTAGACCTGAATCAGAATTGTTACTGGTGACACGTCAAATGACATTCATACACCAGGACCTGTGATGCGGGAAGTTAGTCCCTAGCTCTAACCAAAGAGGTAAATTTAGCTACACAATCATCAGCACCTTCAGCTGTCGAAATAATCGAATCGGGAAGGGCATTCCTATCTCTAATGGTTCTGGGGAAGAACGACTCTTTATAAATGTCAGTTCTTGCGCTAAGGGTCTGAAACGCCAACAAATGGTGATTTCTACAGTGTCTAGCTGGGGGAACAAGGTCATCTGTTGGAATGTTGGCAGCACCCTTTAGACCTTGGTATAAAAGGATCAGCCTACTGTCTTTTCTCCTTTTCTTGAGAGACTCCCATTTTAATTTTCCAAGTATTCCAGTCATGCTCCCAGTTTCAAAGCAGTACATGTAATTGCCTGTTACAAATCTAGCAGCTCTATTCTGAACTTTCTCAATTTCATCGTTAAGGACCACTCCACTGGGGTCCCAGATACAACTACCATATTCCAAGATTGGGCAAACAAGACCTTTATATGCTGCCTCTTTTACATCCTGAGGGCACTGATGAAGATTTTGCTTCAGGAAACCAAGCGTTCTATTTGCCTTAGTACACATGTTGCTAATATGAGTATTCCATCTCAAGTTGTGTGAGATTGTCACTCCAAGGTATTTAATGGAGTCCACATTCTCGAGGACCATTCCCTCTAAGGTGTAAGAAGTCTCAACTTTATTAGATCTCTTCCTAGTTATCTGCATAATATTGCATTTAACTGGCTGAAATCTCATGCCCCATTTACGTGCCCAACATCCTAATCTATCTATGTCAGCCTGAAGTTTCAATGAGTCATCTGTTTGTCTAATTTCCCGGTAACAAACACAGTCATCTGCGAACAGTCTTATTTCTGAGTCAATGTCAGTGGAAATATCATTGATGTACAGGGAGAACAAAAGTGGACCAAGAACGGTCCCTTGCGGGACTCCAGACAAAACTGGAGCCCACTCCAAAGATTCACCATTAACAACAACCCGCTGTTTTCTGTAGCAAAGAAAGGAATCTATCCATTTGAGGGTCTTTCCCCCAATTCCATAACCAAATAACTTAGATTTAAGTAGTTCATGAGGAGGGGTGCCAAAAGCCTTCTCGAAGTCCAGAATAAATGTGTCCACCTGTCCCCCTTTGTCCAAGATTTTTGCCCAGTCATTAATAACCATGCTTAGCTGAGTTTCACAACTGTGCCTTTTCCTAAATGCATGTTGTCTGTCTGACAAAAGTTTATGTTCGTCCAAGTGGTCCATGATGTTTGAGCAGACTATATGTTCCAGCAATTTACATAGAACACAAGTCAGAGACACAGGGCGATAATTACGGGCAAGAGCCCTATCTCCTTTTTTGAAGAGTGGACAGATGTTTGCTAAGAGCCATTCTTTGGGGATTTCACCCGTATCAAGAGACTGTTGAAACAAGTGTGCAAAAACTGGACCCAATTCATTTGCTAGTTCCTTCAGGACTCTAGGATGAAGCTCATCAGGTCCTAACAGTAGCGAATCTCAGAGGCCGGCGTATGTAGATTTAAAAACATTTTTCTCGAGAAAAAATTCGAAGGGACTATAATTCAAAGATGAAAATGCCTGTCGAGTCAGAATTTCATGCTCTTGACACAACCTGTTTGATAACATTCACCTTTGAAAAATAGACAGATATGAAACTTTGTGTACATTTCTTTCCGATGAAATACCACACAAACACCATTCTCAGCAAAAAGTTTGTATAAAAATGCGGTAAACTTGAGAAAAATCTGGGTCGTTTCAGTGGGTTCAGAAAAGACAAAAATTAATATATTTAGCGATAAACTGGAAATTTTTCACCATAATCATTAAATCGGAAATTGAATAATCTGCAACTGAGTTAAATTTCAGGAAAATCTATTTCTGACCATTTTTTTATTCCCCAAAAAAAACTGAACTACTTCTGGTTGTTGAACAGGAACAAAAGCCAGCCAACATGGCTATAAACACAGGAAAATAACGAGACGAAAAGACTAGCCCTGCTGTAGTATTTCTCCAGCTACTGATTTGTTTACCCCGCCTGCAGTTCATCAGGTTTTCCCAGTAAATCCGAACTCCCGATGTTTACTTTATTTTTCCATTTGTGTCAAAAATAGCCTCGAAGAGTCTGTTAATATACGCATCTTCCATGCCATAATAGGTATATTGCCAACAACAACAAAAACATATGACGTATACATTTGTACTGACGTCATATACGAAAAACCAATACTACCTTATTAGCCCATCCACTAATCAAGATCAAATAACAATGTAGACTAACAATGTAGACAGAATGAGCACCTTACTCTGTTAATTGCCAGTTCACGCGCAGCCTAAGTTTCAACTAGTCCCATCCACCTCGAAACACAAATAAGCTTAAATTTCCTTCATGTTTGCTCAACGATGCTTTATTTTAGTTGTCACTACTGCTCAATCATGAGAGAGAGAGAGAGAGAGAAAGTTTGCTTGATTTGAGGTTTTATGTCCCCGTCACACTGTAAAGGTCATTTTGAGGACGTTGCTTCCAACTTGTGGGACTTTTACCCGGCATTGAGGTGAAATGACAACTCAAGCCCTGTTGCCCAATGAAACCAATAGGGTTTATAAATCAGCATGTAAGGGCCGACTCGCACCGCTTTGCCTGGGCAGGCTTAGATCCTCTCAGCGGTTTATCAGTAATCATGTGCGGGTCGGTTTCAGCTCTGCGTGGATGCATCTATTTCTTCAAGCCCCGATGGGCGGGGGCAGAGAGAGAGAGAGAGAGAGAGCCAGCCAACAAATCATGTCGGGACATCACTGTCGGCCCAACATTAACCCGCTGTAGCATAGCATGTCAGGACATCACTGTCGGACCGTCGTTGGCCCGCTGTTTTGTGTGTGCGAGAGAGAGAGAGAGAGAGAGAGAGAGAGAGAGAATAATTTGATTGCATATTGACGTAAATGAAATGAAATAAAAAGAAAAAAATCCGCCCAACCGAGCCAGCAAAGCGTGCCGGGCCAACGTCTGGCCGACAGCGATACGACGTCTTAACGCTGGGCTAACTTACGTCGTATCGCTGTCGGTCCGACGTTGGCCTGTTAGTGCTAGCCGGGCACTATCCGCAAGAAAGAGATACCTGGGTCTCAAAGTACAACCACAAAAGTCGCGCGGTAGAGGATGCTCCTAGAAAACCGACCGAAAGTGGATAATTTATTTTCATTCGCAGTTTTTTTGTTGTTTTTTTCACCATCCCTATTAGTTTTTTTGTGTGTTCGTGATGAGGTAATTTATCGGGCTTTGCCACAGAGTGCGATACAGGATTGTTTGGAGAAATTATTTCTACAAACAAGCTGTAGCACAATGGAGACAAGCTGTAGCGCAATGGAGAACCTTCCCCCCACCCCCACCCCCGAACCCCCACAATCTTTCATGCCCAGTGTCAAAACAATTGTATGATCGTAGGCGGTTTATCCTTAACAGGCAGGTAATCTTTGAAAGACGGCAGCCGCCTCACCTTGAAATTAATGAATGTCATGTCATAATAAAACCCCCGTCTGAGTATAGGCTGAGAAAAAAAGTCCTGAGCGAGGATTTAGACTGTTTTGTCCTGTATTTGTTTAACGTCCCCGTCAACACTGCATGTGTAGGTCATTTTAGAGACGTTTCTTCCAATTTTGTGGGACTTTTACCCGACATTGAGATGAAATGGGCAAGCGTTAAGATGTCGCATCGTTGTCGTCCCGACGTTGTCCAGTATTTGTTTAACGTCCCCATCAACACTGCATGTGTGGGTCGTTTTAGAGACGTTGCTTCCAATTTTGTGGGACATTTACCCGGCATTGAGATGAAATGGGCAAGCTTAGATCCTCTTAGCGGTTTACCAGTACTCGTGTGCGGTCGGTTTGAGCTCTGCATGGAAGCATCAAGCAGCCCAACTATTTCTTCAAGCCCCAATGGGCGGGGGTCGGGTCTTTACTGAGCTTTTATTAATCTAAGGGTCTACAGAGTCTACTGTTCACACATACGAATGCAAACAGTGTAGATCCAGATAAGATGCCGCAAAATAAGTTATCTCAACCATAACGATTGTCATTCTATTACTGATTTACATCGACCAAAAACCAGAAACAGACCTATATAATTTTGACACCCTTTAAACGCCACTTTTAAGTGTAGTTAAACTGGGGTTTACAGGGGTATACTTTGCTACCGCCCACCGGGGCTTTCAAAAATAGATTGGGCTGCACAATGTTTCCACGCAGAGCTGAAACCGACCGCACACGAGTACTGTTAAACTGCTTAGAAGGTCTCAGCCTGCCCAAGCAAAGTGGTGCGAGTCCTGATGACCTACACATGCAGTGTTGACGGGGACGTTAAACAAATACAGTACGAAAGAGTCTAAAATCCTCGCTCAGGACGTTAACCTCATGCATATAAACACTATTGGTTTCATTGGGCGGCAGGGATTGAGATGTCATTTCATCTCAATGTTCGGAAAAAGTCCCACAAAATTGGAAGCAGTGAGTGAGTGTTTGAGTTTTACGTCCCATCAACAGCTAAGGTTATACGGAGACGGGCCCTCGCTTTTAAGACTCATCCGAAATGGAGAAGCCCGGGATTGATCCTGCGATCCCTGGTTTACAAGGCGAGTAGCGTAACCACTACACCCCGGAGGCTTTAGCATTGAAGCAATGTCTCCAAAATGACCTAAATAGTGTTGACGGGCACGTTAACCTCAAATCAATCAATCAAACAAACAAACAGGGGTATACTATTTACCCAACATTGAGATGAAATGACATCTCAAGCCTACCACCAGAGGTAGGCCTACCCGCTTGTCCAGCAGGCACACAACGTTTACGCAACGTCGTATCAACGTCGATGCAACAGAATGATGGTGCATCGACGTTTAAAAGTCATTTGCCCCGCCCAACATTGAGATGAAATGACATCTCAAGACTACCACCCCAGGTACCCGCTTGTCCAGCGGGCACACAACGTCGTATCTACGTCGATGCAACAGCATGATGTTGCAGGGACGTCTAAAAGTCATTTGCAACCCCTCCCCCCCCCACACCACCACCCGAAGCGGTTTTACACCAGCACAAAAGTTCGGTCGGTTGTTTCAGCTCGGCGCAGAAGCTCATGCAGCCCAATCCAATTTTCTCCAAGCTATGATGGAAGTCAGTGTCATTATCTGAAGGCTCGAACATATAGCAGTCACCACTCACAGGCTGCAGTATTTAAATGGAATACCGACAGATACAATGCTGTCAGATAGACTGAGAGAGAGAGAGAGACAGACAGAGAGAGAGAGAGAGAGAGAGAGAGAGAGAGAGAGAGAGAGAGAGAATCGTACCAGTGATGCGTTTTGCATAGGATTTACATGGATCTGGTGAAGGATTGTCTAAGGATGTGACACCAGTAAAAATTCTGATTCTGATCTACGTGTTCACAAACGGCTTCTGTCTATCTATCTATCTTCTTATACGGAGTCGGTCATATTTGACCATTACCTCAGTTGCCGTATCAAAGTGCGAAACTGCTTAACTTACCGACAAAAATAAAGCAATCCAGAGGCAGTTAGTTTAGTTGAGGTCTAACAACCATGGTTCATAACGTATTTTGACAAAACACGCCTTCTTTAAGCGTTTAAATTTTGAATAACTTTTCTTCGCAGCCATGTATTTTAAAAATCTGTGTGTGCAAGCGTTGCGACTAGGTCAAATATTGACCCAACTTCTGACGTCAACATTTCCAATACTGTGTTTACTTTCGTGTAGATACTCAGCTGGAAGACAGAATAATGTATAACAAACATTTTAGGAAAATTTGAACCAAAATTTTTTCTGACCATTTTTTTATTCCAAAATAACTGACCGGTACTGTTTGACCAGAAGTTTGTTTAAAAATATGGGTTACTTAATAAACGAAGCTTCGGAAACGTTCCATTTCAGTGGCAACCATAACTGAAGTAATGAAACGTTTTAGGAAGTGTTGATGTTTTCATTTGTGCTTTTGAATGCTAATTTTATCATTTCTGACGACTGTATGCTTATGTTAAAATGACCGGAAGTAGCTTCCGATTTCACAATTATTTTTGCTATAAAAAATAATCCCTTTCGCGGAAGCTTACAAAAAATTAAAATCTTGACGACGGCCTTAGCAACTCTCCTACTGTAAGGCCTTACTGGGGTTTAAGCCTTGAAGTAATTTGATCACTCCTGCAGTTGTCACAATATTATTCATGAATGGGGCCGATCTTCCAGTCAATGGAACCTCCTTGAACTCAGTTTTACCAACTAGTTCCTCTGCCCTTTCAGAGTTGGATTCAGCAACCCCGTCCCCTCCTCTTTTATTAAGGGGCGGGATACCTTGCCTGTCTTTCTTCTGGCTAGTAATATACCTGTAGAAGTCCCTGGGATTTGCCTTTACATCACCTACCAAGTTATTCACATACAAATCATGCTGATTTTTTATATCAGTCTTGATTTCACGTCTCAAGTTTTCAAATTTTGTCCGGAGTTTACCACTTCCCGTCTTTTTTGCCTTTGCATGAATCTTATTCCTTCCGCGAATTTTCCTTCTTATCTCTGGAGTGATCCAGGGAATAGAAGATACAGACCTACTAGTTTTTGAGGGGATATGATTTTCGGCCGAAGTATGAATGAAAGAAGTTATCAAATCGAAATTCTCCTGTACAGACCGAGCATCTGAATGACCATTAAAGTAATTCTCCTTTGCAAATCTGAGTGCACCCTTCCTCATAGTTTCATAGTCACCTTTCTGATATGAGTACACCTTCCTCCGAGGTTTCTTTATTGGTGGGATGTGAATTTTTAAATATCCGGAGACAAGTTTAGTTTATCTGGGGAATGAATGTCTTCGAATTGTCCTGGCAAAGTCATAAGGATCAGATCCAATGTGTTCTTATCACGAGTGGGGAAGTTAACAATTTGTTCAAGGCCATGATCGTTCATAATGTCAATTAATATTTGTCCTTCCGACTGACTCAGCATTGTGCCTTGTTTGCTGAGCCTGTCGGGCCAAGCAATGTCTCTGAAGTTGAGGTCACCTAGAACATGTACAGCCGGGAGTTTTTTACCCTTTTGCTGCAATTTAATGCAATCCAGTTGGTCTTTAAACAACTGGAAGTTTTCGATTGTACCATTTGGTGGTCGATACCAACTTGCTACAAAGTGGGAAGTTTTATTTGCAAAAACCTTAACCCAGACTGATTCGGTGTCATTTTCAAGTTCCATGAAGGGCATGTGAGGGATGTCTCTATGAATGAGCAACATCACCCCACCGCCATGAGAGTTCCTATCTTTTCTGTACACACAGTACTGACAAGTTTCAGGGAAAAGCTCAGATGTAGTAATTGAACTGTCAATCTTTGTTTCCTGAATAGCAACAATATGAGGTTGAGATGTATCGAGGAAAGCTAATAGTTCAAGAATTTTTCCTCTAATTCCATTTATGTTTATACTGCAAAGTTTCAAACCTTTCACAAAATTTGACTTAGTTTCATCAGCAGTCAAAGATTTGCCTCTCTTATCCTCTGACAGAGGTTCAAACCTGTTTGGCTTACTCAGTTCTACATATTCATCAAAGAAGGAGTCTGAACAGTTACAGACCTCACATTTTGGACATATCCAGTGGCAGCTTGAATTTACCAAAGTGCCATATTCTGCATCTGAAATGAAGGAACAGTCAGTGTGTATCCACATTTCACATTGATCACACTGAACGGCTTTGTGGCCATTAAGGACAGCACCACTGCAAAGACCACAGTCAGCTTTGCAATACCAAGTTCCAGCTCTAGATTCAATTTCTAACAATTGACTGTTTTCCAAATCAGAACATGAGGAGTGAAAGCGCTTGTTACAGTCCTCACATTCTATCCATTTCTCGGAACCTTTGCAATATTTTTTGCAGAGTCCGCAGCGAAACCTTGGCATACCTGCCAACTTTTCAAATTTTTCATGGGGGAGATTCTGCGTGTCACGGCATTTTTCGATGGAATAAAGCGCGGTGAATATTTTCCCCAAATTTCCATGGAGGAGATTTTTTTCAAACTAGTAGACACACTCCAGTCCACTAGAACAATCAGAAAAATTGCATGTTTACATTTTATGTATTATCCAAGAAATCACTGGTATAATACTTAAGCTTCAATAATTAACAGTATTTGCAATAACTACAGATTGTCTGAATACATGATCTGTCTGAAATTAGGTTCTTTTACTCAGAAACAGTTTTCATGCAATTGCAAGGAGCTTAATGTCTGACTATAACAGCCTTTATTTTGCAAAACAATTGTTTCTGAAGTGTTAGAACACTCATTACCAAATAATAATACAATTCTCAGTTTGAGAGAGAAAAAATACGATTTTCGTAGTCACGAAAATACGTGACATTGCTCATTCATAGGTAAATATTTACTTTCATTACATCTGGGAGAGATTAGATAATTGTTCAAACATACTTACATGAAAAGATCAGCAAAGGGCATCCCTGTCCATTCTCATACAGATAGAAAACTGTTGGCAACTTGCATTTGTTTGTGGGTACAGGGTAATCTATCATTGGGTTAAAAAAAGTCAATACAGCTAAAATATACTCAAGGTTTTTCCATCTCCAAAATAGATAGTGAAGAAATCCAAGATATTCCAAATGCCTATCCACAAACAATATGGCTGATAAAAATACCAAGCGTGAGGAGGTGGAAAAATCGTGATTTTTGCCTTATTTTGACAACACGATCGTGAGGTCAAAATGCATAGAAAAATCATGAAACTCACTCCTAATGGGTGAAAGTTGGCAGGTATGCCTTGGGCCGGGGTTAGTTTCAATGTCTCCAGCCAAGATTAGAAGTAAAGCCAAGTTTGTACCGCGCGAGGACTTGAAGTTTCGCAAGCCCTCCGAACACCTTCTGTTCCCATTCTTCCTTGTAAATGCCAAATACATGTACTGGGAAATTCTACTACTACTCTCCTTAATTGTAATCTTGCACTCCTGATTTCCATCATCTGGATGCATTCTATAAGTTGTTTTCCAAAGCGCGAACCCAAGAATTAAGACCATGGGAAACAGGGAGACCTTCATTTTAATATACCGGGTAGTGATTTGATGATTTCTAATGATTTATTATGGGGTGGGTCGGGTATAAAGGTCAAGGCCGCGCCGAGCCAAAAATGCCAATCCGAAGATTTTATATTTCATCTCTTGTTATAATTAAGATAAATATTGTGGTCAGTTGGGTGTCAAATTATTATAAATAACATATTTGATAACTGCACGAAGGTTTATCTCCCTGCTGTGTTTAATTTTCTTGTAATACCCGTTTTGCCGAAATCGAGGGTTATAAAAGCAAAGGCCGGAAAAAATTATAATATTTCTCAATTTCTTGCAAATTTACAGGTTAAAGAACTTCTTTTTTCCTGACAATATTTGAATTTGATTATTGTCATCATTTGTCCACAGAAACATATAACACTACCTTAAATTATCAATTTTCTTAGCTTCTATTTGTTTCCATTTTAAGATTGACTTAATTAAATAAAACGACAGAAAAGAACCGAAATGGAAGAAAGTTTTGTTTACTGCTAGCTGGAATTAATGAAAAATAAAAAATAACATTTTTTTTCTTTATCATTTTAATATACACGTACATGTACATACAGTACATCATGGATTTCGCCAAGGCCTTTGACAAGGTACCTCACAGAAGGCTATTGTACAAATTGGACTACTATGGGATAAGAGGATCCACACATAATTGGATTAGCTCATGGCTCTCTGGGCGCTCTCAACAAGTTGTACTTGACAGCCAAGTGTCTGATCCAGTCCCTGTTCAATCTGGTGTCCCACAAGGTTCGGTCCTTGGACCGGTCCTCTTTTTGATATTCATCAATGATCTCCCTAATAACATCAGGTCATCTGTCCGTTTGTTTGCTTATGATTGTGTTTGCTTATGATTGTGTCCTGTATAGGGACATATATTCTTCTTCTGACTGTCACATTTTACAAGATGACCTGGATCGACTTGCACAATGGGAAGCAGATTGGCAGATGAAGTTCAATGTAGCCAAATGCCATTCAATGAGGGTGTCACGACACCTTCAGGACAAGTAAATTAAGCATGATTACACACTACACCAGCAAACTTTGGAGCAAGTTCATTCCGCCAAATATCTTGGTATCACCATCACTGATGATCTCGATTGGGGTCAACATATCTCTGAAATAACATCTAAAGCAACTAGGACCTTAGGATTCCTCAGACGTAATTTGGCTTTTGCACCTCGGCAGACAAAGGATGTTCCATATAAAACATTGGTTCGCCCTCAGCTTGAATATGCATCACCCATTTGGCATCCATATGTTAAAACTCAGATTCAGCAGGTAGAGAAGGTGCAGAGAACAGCTGCTCGATGGACCTGCAGACGATGGCGAAATAGAAGTATCGTCGGTGACATGCTTGATGAACTAGAGTGGCCATCCCTGGAGACCCGTCGTGAGCAGTCCTCCTTAACCTTCTTCTACAAGATACATTCTGGTACTGTATCAATTAACAAGGATAGGTATTTGACCCCTGCAACAGTGTCAACACGGACAAGGGCATCAAGAGCAAATAACTCGCAGTATCGTAGGTACCAGTCCTATAGTGATGCCCTGAAAAACTCTTTCTTCCCTAGAACTATTCCTCAGTGGAATAGTCTTCCATCTTCTGCTGTGAATGCCAAGACTGCAGAGGAATGCAAAGCCCACACAGTATAAGATTGAGACTCAGAGGTATGCGTTTTAGGATATCTCTGTGCTTGGATTGTAAATAGTTTTAAGGACTCATCCAGAGATAATTTTTTTTTTGTGCTAAATTCTAAATTTAGCCACCCACCCAACTGAGGTAATCAAGGTTGGCAAAAAAGCGGGAAATACTCATATTTCCCTGGACGGCGGCAAATACAGGGAATTCCCGGGAAATACAGGGAATTCCCGGGAAATACTGGGAAAGGTTGTGGGACAACTCGGCACATAGCAAACTCGGCACATGACAAACTCGGCACATAACAAACTCGGCCTATACAAACTCGGCTCATAATTAGCTGTTTGGGTCAATTATCTGTTGTTCACTTGGTAATGATAATTGCATAACCAAACAAATAATCAAATCAAATTAAAGTTACCTGTGAAATAGGGACCAACTGAATAGGGACCAAACATCAATATTTAATGGAGTAGATCTTTATTAAAAAAAAACTAGAGCTGCCGCCTAACGGGCGCCAATTATACCCCCGCATGCGTTGTCAGACAAATTTTTACAAGTATTTGACCTTGAGGAAGGTCAACGTAAAGGTCAAGGTCAGGTTTGTGTATATCAATCTTAAGTACTAGGGGCAAGGTGTGTGGTGTGTGAATATTAGAGAAATCGGTCAAAGAATAAGGAAGTTATGGGCAATGTTAAAGTTTTTTGTAACGGACCGACGACAAATTTTTACAAGTATTTGACCTTGAGGAAGGTCAACGTAAAGGTCAAGGTCAGGTTTGTGTATATCAATCTTAAGTACTAGTGGCAAGGTGTGTGGTGTGTGAATATTAAAGAAATCGGTCAAAGAATAAGGAAGTTATGAGCAATGTTAAAGTTTTTTGTAACGGACCGACGACAGACGACAAGCTGACTCCTATATACCCCCTTCAAACTTCGTTTGCGGGGGTATAACAAATATGAAGATTTTTTTTCAATAAAATTTCAAATATTTAAGTTTCAAATATTTAAGTTGTTTCTTAAATTATCAGCGAATAAATCTTAAAAAAAAAAATCAGATTCACAGCTTTAGTCATCGTCTGATTAATCAGATAATTAGTGTAGCAATTAAGTCATATCCAGAGCTTATTGATTTAGACGTTTTTTTTTTTTTTAAAAATGCAAAAAAATAAACTAGAAACTTTTTTTTAATTTAATAAGCATATATATAATTATTATAACATAAAATAATGATAATAAAACAGGCAAATAAAGTATTAATGCACAGCTTAATAAGCATTATAAGTATTGTGGGCCGAGTTTGCTACAGTACAGGTCGCGCAGAAAAGCCGAAAGACTCTTTATTCCGAATTTCTTCATTTCGCATGATTCTTTTGGCCCTCTAAAACATTCCGAATCTGAAAATTATTCGGAGTGTTTTACTCGCAAACACTCCGCGAACCGTCGTCGTTCGCGATTCGCGGAGCATATTCCGAGTGTTTCGGAAGCTTTACCTCTTTGCCGCAGGCTATCTTTGCCGCGAAATCCATGCGAAAGTTACTCGGAGTGTATTTAATTATTACCTGTGTGTACATCTGATAATTAATTATGAAAAAAAAGAAGAAGAAGAACAAAAAAAAAAAAAAAAAAAAATAACGAAAGTTATTGGAAATGAAAAAGGGAAAAGGTTTAAAACAAACACGGTTGAATGGCGCAGTGTATCAGTGTTGAAGAATTTATCTTTTATATGCTCATGTGTTTTCCCGGTCCGTTTTCTGTATACAAAAAAAGACGATTTTTTTCGATGTTTTGTCTTTGTGTATGTGTGTGTGTCTGCGTGTGTGACATTCAAGATGTTTTGTCTTCCGATGTTTGGTCGCGTGTTGTTTGATGTTTCATTAGATGTTTTGAAGTTTCCACGTTTTTTTGCCTTTCGATCAAAATTCGGACATTCGTCTTGGACATTGGTCGACCGACCAACAGACAAACAGATAGGCACAGACAGACAGATAGAGTTTAGAAAATGCAAGATTGCATCTCATAAACACTCCTAAATTGACCCATCTTTTTTGGTAGGTGTAGTGTGGTAATATGGCTCTTTCAAGATGTCGATCGTTAATCAAAGGTGGGCGAAACTCGGCTTACCCGGAGAAAATCCGCTTGACCTTTCGGTGCAGAACTTAGCATGTTTTCACTTCCCTCTTTTCATTCCTCAGATGCTGCAGATGAGACTGCGCGAATGCGCAGGCTGGTCCAGATGAGGCTGAGCGGGTGCACAGGCTGTGAGGTCTTTACTGCTCGTTCAGGACTTAATGGCTCAAACTACAGTTAGCGAGGCGATTCCATTTTTTGGTAGTGTTTATTCGTCGCTGCGATACATGTAAACGTATCTATGACATGACCAGCGTTATCCCAATCTGAATGCCCGATGATTCTCTCTGATCAGACCTCGCGGTTGTGCAGGCTGATCAACTCTAGTCAGGCTCCAATCTACGTCTTTACCGGTCATGTGAATCTTATTGTATTTGGCTGGCGCTCGCTCGAACTTAACTTCGTGTTTAACGAGGCGATTCCATTATTTATAATAAAAATCTTGACATTTATATATATAGCATAACTTGTAATAACTCCTGTTTGTGTGTGTGCGTGTTTTTTTTTTGTTTTTTTTTGAAACCGTGTAGATCATGATCAGATGCCTACAAAACGGAAATGCTAATCAAACTGCGCATACGGAAAGGCTGATCTTCGCTGGTTAGGCAGGATTTGCAGGTTAATCTTGAGTTTTTGCAGATCGTGCAAGCACTGGGTCTGATGGGTTAAAGTGACGTTCACAAGAATGATCAGTCATGACTTTAGCATACATAATTACGCCCCGCCCATCGGGGCTTGAAGAAATAGATGGGCTACGCAGAGCTGAAACCGACCGCACACGAGTACTTGCTTGTTTATAATGGCCAAATCGAAATCGCTCTTGAGCACATAGCGAATTGTTCCCAAAGCTCTAGATATCTATATACACCATAACCTCTTGGCCCCCGCCAATCAGGGCTGAAAAAAATAAATGGGATGCATGATGCTTCCACCCAGAGCTGTATCCGATCGCACACGGGTACTGGTAAACCTCTTAGAGGATCTAAGCCTGCCCAGGCAAAGCAGTGCGAGTAGGACCGTCCATGATTATAAACCCTAATGGTTTCATTGGGCGCCAGGGCTTGAGATATCATTTCATCTCAATGTCGGGTAAGAGTCCCACAAAATTGGAAGCAACGTCTCCAAAATGACCTATACAGTGTTGACGGGCACGTTAACCCTCAAATCAAACAAACAAAACATACATAATTTTTGTTATTTGCGTAAACAGTTCAGTTCCTTATCCGAGTACCTGATGAGGTTTTCATAGACTGATCAGTCACAACTTTTCTGGCTACACAGCTATCTCTATCACCTCACCGAGGCGTTTCAAAAGGAGCGTGCAGGCTTTGGCCGGCGCTAGGTACTGGGTCGGATTTACAAACACTGATCAGTCAGAATCTTTCTCACTACACGGCTTACTTTATCGACTCACCGAGGCGTTTGAAATATGAGCGTGCAGGTTTTTTTCCGGTCTACAAGTCCCGAGTCTTTGCAGTTCGTGCGAGTTTTACAGTCCAGTTTGGTCACCATAGGCTAAGACATTACGAAAACACGCCTATTGAAATACATCGGCAAAATTTTACCTCCAAAAATGGAATTTTTTTCAGATAAAAATCCTGATAATTTTTCGTATTTCTACTCAAAACATAGATTGTGGGTACTCGTTAGCACAATCTCGACGAGGCGGTTGTAACGGTTACCCACAATCTATATAGGGAACATAAAGATTAACCCCTGTAAACCCCAGCTTCGCTATATAAAAGTGGGGTTGAAGGGGGTCAAAACTATATAGGCATGTTTGCGTGATGAATAAAAAAGTAGTTGCATTCACAATGTTTGTGACAGTTGGAAGGACGGACGGACAGACGAACACCAGTGACGAAAATAATATACCCCCCAAAAAACAATAACCAGTGACACCACCAAATGAATCGTATACCCTTTAGCTGAAAAATAAAATGTCGTAGCCGAAGCTGACTGGTTTTGACCGTCGGTCTCATGTTCAGCATGTTTTAAAACAAACCATTGAGATCGTACATTAGCTAGCGCTCGGCATGAACAAAGACCTAGAATAACATGCACTGTCAAAGGTAAGTGTTTTCGCTCATTTCACCATGGATAGAACTGCGGCCACTTATGACGGACGGACGAACAACAATGACGAAAATAATATGTCCATGTTTTTTATCTTCAAAAAAAAAAACAAAAAAAAACGGGTATATTAAAATCAACAACACACCCCTATTTTAATCAGTAGACTCGACCAAGGAATTGTATTCCCTTTTACTGAAAATAAATTCGCAGCCGGCCTCATGTTCAGCATGTAACAAAACACTGAGATCGTACATTAGTTAGCGCTCGACATAAAACCCGTGCCACTACAAAGACCGAGACGGCCCCCGCCCATCGGGGCTTGAAGAAATATATGGGCTGCAGGATGCTTCCACGCAGAGCTGAAACCGACCCGCACACGAGTACTGGTAAACCGCTTAGAGGATCTAAGCCTGCCCATGCAAAGCGGTGCGATCCTGCCCGTCCATGCATATAAACCCTATTGGTTTCATTGGGCAACAGGGCTTGAGATGTCATTTCATCTCATTGTCGGGTAAAAGACAAAAAGTCCCACAAAATTTGAAGCGACGTCTCCAAAATGACCTTTACAGTGTTGACGGGGACGTTAAACCTCAATCAAACTAACAAACAAAACAAAAACCCAGAATAACATAACTGTCAAAGGTAAGTGTATCATTTCACCATGGGTAGAACTGCGACCACTTGTGATGGCTGAATATTGATCAAACTGCATGGATGCACACGCCAACCTGGAAAAACCGTCCATGAAAGGTGGGTGCGTGTGTTATTCCAGCGACTTCCAGTGTATTCATAGGCGAAAGGCTCATCAGACGTATTACGCATGTGCGTAAAGTAAAAAAATAATACTTGCCTTTCGGGAGCAAATTCTTTCCTTCAAGAGTAGCATTGATTGATTGATTGATTTGTGGTTTAACGTCCCCGTCAACACTGTAAAGGTCATTTTGGAGACGTTGCTTTCAATTTTGTGGGACTTTAACCCGACATTGAGATGAAATGACATCTCAAGCCCTGTCGCCAAATGATACCAATAGGGTTTATTAGCACTGACGGTCCGCCTCGCACCGCGGTTCCTGGACAGGTTTAGATCCTCTAAGCGGTTTACCAATACTAGTGTGCGGGCCGGATTCAGCTCTGCGTGAAAGCATCATGCAGCCCATATATTTCTTCAAGCCCCTATGGGCGGGGGCCAATTCAAGAGTAGCATACCATCTCGGAAAAGGTTTTTATTATTACACAGCACCATAGAAAGTTTTCGGTAGATTGACAGTCGACCAAAACTTACGAAGTGCAGTAGCTTTACGCTACTAATTCTAAATGAGTGTCACTTATTTGTAGCGTTTTTTTAAAGCCGCGCTGTTCGTATCAGTGAGGCCAGAGTAGTGTGTAAAGGTTTACCTGTAGAATCGATCTGGTCTGGAAATGGCAAAAATGGTAGATCCCGGTCAGAAGCCAAATAAAGGGCCTCTGATTAGAGTCTGCATTGTTTAGAGTTAAGGCATTTAAGGAATTAACGAACGAATGTCTGAGCTCCCATCCAGGGCCATTTTCCCAAATCATCAATGCCTCGATTAAACCCTCTTATTGTTATGCTGTTTTCATTATTTCTCCATTAACCCATTTCAGACTGGAAACCCCTAAGCGGGTACCCTGGCAAACAGTGCAGGCCCAGATCAGACGCCGAAGAATGCGGCGTCTGATCAGGGCCTACACTGTTTGCAAAAAGTTCAGCCCTTTTCCTAATCAATTTTGAAGAAAACACAACCTGACGCCCCTAAATTTTCAAATGGACTCCTGCCATATATAAGCTGGAAGATTCCATTTTGGTACAAAAAGGGTTAAACATCTCTCGCTTCTCGTGAACAACCAGTGTGACAGATTGCTTTTTTCCATGCGCTGTCTCCGACTGAGCACATGATTCCCACGATTTACCGCAGTTCGTCATGTAAGCACGTGCAGATTAACCATACTACGTCATACTAGTGAGCACGCGCACAGTTATTGCGTGTGAAAAGGCACTTACAGGAAACATAATTGCTCGTTTGAGAATTGATCTGTACAGTCTGATCAGAGCATTTGCTGTTCCTGTGAGCATTCTGATCTCTTGGCTATTCAAAGAGCAACAAGTGAAGACTTTGACCAAAGTGGATACATAGACTGGGGAAGACGTAATTCGATAAGACGGGTAACCATTGAAGACTCAGATCAGCCTTCGCATCCGTGCAGTCTGATCAGAGCCTTTGCTGTTTGAATAAGCCTACTATGTGGGCTATTCAAAGAGCAACAAGCGAAGACTGGACATGTTGTCTAGATGCAAATGCTAATCCGATACTTCTGTAGTAGAAAAAAGTCTTTGTCGTGCGCCGGCTCATGTACAAGGAAAATGTATAAGAATGCGGTCTACATATGTGTCTGTTTTAGTTTTTCGTCCCACCAACAGCTAATGTCATACAGAGCCGGGTCCTCGGTTAAAAGACGCATCCGAAAGTCTGGAGAGGCCCGGGATTGATCCGACAATCCCTGGTTTATGAGGCGAGTAACGTAACAACTATACACCGGCTATTATAATTTATTCCTCAATGACAGATTTCATGTTAAGGGGTCCGTTAACTGACTACAGATAAAGTTATGTAATAGTGGCAAATCATTATTATTTTAAATTTCTTTACTTCCAATTTCATGCGGCGTCTGATCTGGGTCTTCAAACCCGACAACAGGATTCCAGTCCAGATTCTAGAGATAGTTAACCCATTTGCGCAACACTCTGACCTCACAGCGATTAGAATTGCGCGGCTATCAATACCAGGATTTGTGAAATCAACAATTTTTAATCCCCCGCCGCGAAGCGGGGATTATAGGAATGTCTTTCGTCTATCCGTCCTTCGCGGCGGGATAATAGGAATGTCCGTCCGTCTGTCTGTCCGTAACACTTTCTTGTCCGCCCCATATCTCCTTTACCCTTTGATAGATTTTCATTAAACTTTGGTCAAGTGTTAGTCTCAGTGAGCTGATGTTCAGAACCCATAACGAACCATGCCGACTCAAGGTCAAGGTCACAGTTGAAGGTCATGAGTTTGATACTTGGTATTTTTTGTCCGTTTTATATCTCCTTTACCCTTGGAACGATTTTCATTAAACTTTGGTCAAATATTCTTTTGAGTGAGCTCATGTGCAGAACCCATAAATGAACCATGCCGACTCAAGGTCAAGGTCATAGCTGAAGGTCAAGAGTTTGAAACTTTGATTTTTGTGTCCGTTCCATATCTCTTTTACCCCATTCTTTTACCTCAGTGAGCTTATGTGCAGAACCAATAAATGAACCATGCCGACACAAGGTCACGACTTTGAAACATTGAATTTTGTGTCCGATCCATATCTCCTAGACCCCTCAAAGGATTTTCATTAAACTTTGATCAATTATCCCCCTCAGTGAGCTCATGTGCAGAGTTCATAAATGAATCTTGCTGACACCAGGTCAAGGTCACATTGGAAGGTTACTACGCCGTATGGCTTTCCGGTCATACATTTTTGATGGCTACGTTGCTCATCCTGGAATGTTCAAAACCAACAAACACAATTTCTTCTATAATCATTTTATTCTAGTACATCACGCCCATTGCCAGCCTCGGTATCTCATTCGGATGCGCGTCTGACTTGGGATCAGGAGAACGTGGGTCCGATACTTGCCGGGGTCGGCAACATTCTGTTGTGGAGACTGATCATGAAATTTGTTCTGGCCTTTCTCTCCTTTCCGCTGTTATCAACTAGGGCAGTTGTCATTCTCTGGCGAAAGAATACGCACTGTGCTGGTTAACCGTTACCGTAAAAGACTGCCCAGGAATAGTGCTGATGGTTAAACTGATCAGTTAAAAAATGACGCCCATAATGGCAATGGAAATGGAGTTTTTTATTGTGCAATAAATCTCAGCGAAGAAGAGCGTGACCGAACAGCCGCAGTTGTAGAACGTCACTCCTTTTTTTTTTTTTTTTTTTTTTTTGTATAAGAGTTTGACGGTCCAGTCAATACTATTTTAGGTCATTCTTTTAACTGTCAACACTTAATGTGCAGACCTATTGGCTACGTAAGCGTTTAACTAATAGGCTGCAGTGCGCAAATTCTTTCACCAGAAACTGGCAAGTGCCCTTGACTCAGCGGAATGGATTTGTTTGTTTGATTTGATGTTTACGTCCCCGTTAACACTCTATAGGTCATTTTGGAGACGTTGCTTCCAATTTTGTGGGACTTTTACCCGACATTGAGATGAAATGACATCTCAAGCCCTGTCGGCCAATGAAACCAATACGGTTTACAAGCATGGACGGTCCGACTCGCACTGCTTTGCCTGGGCAGGCTTAGATCCTCTAAGCAGTCAACCAGTACTAGTGTGCGGTTGGTTTCAGTTCTGCGTGGAAGCACCTTGCAGCCCATCTATTTCTTCAAGCCCCGATGGCGGGGGCCGTCAGCGGAATGGAGAGAATGACTGTAGAAAAGTTGTAATGATCGATTTCCACGACAGAAAGCTACCGACTCCTGGCAGGTATTTAATCCGCATCCCCCTGAATCACTTAATTTGCCGGGATTCCTTTTAACATATTACGTGCCTTGATAGCTCGGTGGTTAGTGCACTTGCATTTGATGCTAGAGGTCCCAGGTTCGATCCCCGGCAGCGGCGATAAAATTTCGATGTCCGAACACGCTCCATTGGCATCATTGGCAGGGATGAATGTCATAAAGGGCATCGTCCTTCGGATCGGGACGCTATCTGGAGGTCCCCTGTGCAGGGAGAGTCATGTCCTATGCAGGTTGAAGACCCCTACCGTAATTACATGATTACTGTGTTGGCTTTCATCCTGCAAAACTGGTGTGTATGTAATGTACATCTGCGAGTAATGGTAAGATGTGACCGATCGCAGTATTAGTAGAAAGAAAAGGAAGAAACAGTCGAAAAGTTGGGAGAATTTGATGGTATTGTCGAATATGAGTGTGTTAGAATCCAAATAGATCAGCTCCAGTTTGTGAACCATTGCAAAAAAAATCACAGTTCAAGCTGCCGGTTACTTTAAAGTAGATACACCAATCGTGGTTTAGTCTTCTTTACAAATGCCTCCAAACTGTGATTTATTACTCAACAAATCACATAGAATATGATAAAATAGAGTAATTTCTCATATAACTAGTCTTGACGATAACAAGACTGTGAGCTAAGGGGTGGGAGTGTTTCGCGGCCCTCTCAAGATTATTTCATTTATTTCTATCAAAATACTAATCTGAGATGGGCGAAAACTGGAGTACCCAGATAAGAATCTGATAGCCGTTGTTTTTTTACATGCCCGAGTGAGACCCAACAGCGGTGAGAGACCAAATCATTGCTCTTGCAGGGGAGGCTCTCATCGTCTTCCTTATCTCTAGAACTAACGTTTTTTTTTTTTTGTTTTTTTTTAAGATGACATAGTTCGGTATCATCGCGAAAACATGTCTAAATAATTCTGACCCCCTTTAACCCCACTTTTATACAGTAAAACTGGGGTTTAGATGGGTAAACGTTATTTTCTTTATTCTGCTCTATAACACAGCCAGTGGTACTCGTTAGAACCGCCTCGATCAGGCGGTTCCAATGTGTATCCATAATCCATATTTTGAGCAGAAATAAGAAAACTATCACGTTTTTACACTGAAAAATTTCAATTTGGTGGTAAAATTATCCTATATATTTGAATATGCGTGCTTCCGTAATGTTTTTACAAATCTAGTTCAAATGTAAACTACTGGTGTTCGTAAGAACAGCCACAATTAGCCGATCCTTACGAGATCCATAAATCGGTATATTTAAGCTTCTGTCTAAAAATAAGAGAACTAATGAATATCCCCAATCCTCGTAAGCCCCACTGCTTTATATAAGCTAGGTGTTCATCTCACGGACCTGTCCACCTGACGGACACGTGCTCGGCTACGGTTGCTGTAGATGCTGATTCGGATGTTTTCCTTTTTCCCTTCCTCCCCTTGAAATTTGGATTCCGCCAGCCTTTAAAACAACGATCTGATCGAAAGAAGTGAATTCTTCAACAGAACATCAAACCAAAAAAAGAAAAAAATATATAAATATATACCCCCTATGTACTTATTACCGGTGTATACTAATTACCGGTGTATTCTGTTTTACCCGAATTACTATCGCGTACAATAACATCATTTGGAATTTCTCACATCATTGTTTACAAGACATTTTTCTCTCTGTCTGTATTAAGAAAAAAATATATCAGACCTGTCCGTTTCTCAGGGTAAGTGACTTCTTTTATCTGTAATCATAAATAATGATGTTCTGTTTTGTGTAGTTAATAAAATGGTATACTTCATAAAACATGTTGTAGAAACAAAAAAAAAAAGCTTTCAAACAGGCCCTTTTTGCTTTCATTTTGAAGGCTAATAACTATTTCATTACAGAACCTCGTCCAATGTAGGCTCTTATACCCAAATAACTTTCTACAGGATTTGTTTACATATACACCGGTAATTAGTAACACCGGACATGCCAGACGGTGGCAGGGGTAGTCCAATATAAATAAACAATTTAGCCGGTTGGGGTTTATTTTAAAAAATATATTGTTTATTTCCGTTGAAGGAATGAAACAATAGTTTGACTAGACACAATTTATCAGAATCGGTAGAACAGTTTGTTTTATATACTGAGTTGAACAGTTAATACACCGGTAATTGGTAACACCAGTATATATTGCATTTGGGAACGTATCACGAGGAGTACCTTATACTCATTATATGCCTGTTTATTGCAACTTCAAGTAAGGCATTTTACCGTAATGGTCCCGTTTCCGTGCTGGGGTATATTAGTTGCACGTGCAAATTGAAAATCCAACCGGCATGAAAAAAGATTGGGTCAAATGATACATGTTAGGCTGCGCGAAAGTTGGCGAGGCATGTAAGAAAGGTGAAATTTTGATAGGGGAAAGGAAAAACGACCTAATGAAACATTGTCAGTATAATAATAATAATAATAATAATAATAACAATTAATATACAACCAATATCATATGAATAAATATAAACTTGAACCACTCGGAGTATTTCTACCGACATTCGGAATATAAGCCCCGGGCATTATTGACCAAACATTACCTGTATAGTCGTTCGGAAAACTCTGAGTATACTCGATATTTCGCGGAGTGTTTGGCAGTGGTTTGTTTCCTCATTCCGAGTGTTTTGATGAAAATATGCGGAGTGGTTTGGAGTACTGTGAAAATTGCATTCGGAGTGAAAAAGAAAACTGGCTTTTATGCGCGGCCTGTAGTGTATGTGCCGAGTTTGTAGGGGCCGAGTTGGTTATGTGCCGAGTTTGCTATGTGCCGAGTTGTCCCGATACCCTGGGAAATATATTTTTAAATAGGTAGTACCAATTGAGACTGCTTAATATACACAAACTACCTAGCTATTTGAAAGCAAAATTATTTCAAGTTCATGCAGGGCTTGAAAATTCCACTTGTCTGTTTGCAGTGACAAAAAAAAGTTGAAGGACAAGTAAAAAGTTTGTCTAGTCCTTACCACATTTACCAAAGTTTCCATGCACTTAGTCATGTAGCACAAGTGACATTTTCCAGCCCTTTTTATATTAAATAACTTGAAAGATCTATAGTCCCTTGCCTTCATATAGAATGTGAATAATTTCTTTTCAAACCTGATTCTATAATATTAGCTTTTAACTTTCAGCTATTTCCTTTGACTTGTAAATTTCAATACTTTGATGAGTATCTGTAGATGATTTAAGAAACCTTTTATACTTAAATTAACTGTGTTCTTTTAACACCTGTCTTAAACAAACAATTAAATTATCACACCTTTTAGCATTAGTGGTATTATTACTTGACAAACTTGCAAACAAACCTTTTCTAGTGTAAACATCCTTAAAATTCAAACATCTAAAGAGTTCTTGTAAATTTAGAAAAAAAAATTGAACCATGTGGTTAAGTGACACTAAAGCATACAAAACATGTAGTTCCAATGGCATACTCTCTTAAAGAAGCTAAGTGATTCTGATCTGGGTCTGCACTGTTTGCCTGGGCATGTCCGTCCCAAATATTGGAATCGTTATGGTATTTTATCTTTTTGTTTTAAAATAACTCTCTGCACCCTTCATAACAACAGCTGACTTTATATTTATGCTTGTGTGGTTGAGGAAAGCAGACATGACATATATGTATAGGAAGCATATTACAAAATAGCTAAGTGTCCATTATTTCAATTAAATTACACAAACATTTTTCTATGAAATAACTAAACAAAAATCATATTCCCCACTATTTCCCACTTTTCCTGAAAGTTGGAGTATTTCCCAGGACGGTAATACCAGTAAATACCAGTGGGAATTCCCACCACTGGTATTTACCGACCAACCTTGGAGGTAATGGCCAAATATGACCGACTCAGTATAAGAAGATAGATAGATAAATACGAACGAGTCGGCGGCAAAACATACCAGAGTACGAACAAAATATGTTGATCTGTGAGTTATGGACTTCAAAAAAGAACCAACAAAGTGCAACAATTGGAATGGAGATATATTCAGGACTTTTTTCTGCACTTGAGTTCATTTTTTAAACGTGTTTAATAACATAAAATACCTTCCCATCCTATTTGTCGTGACATTTTCGCCACCACCTCAAAAGACCGGAAACGTCTTGCGGGTGCGTATAAACACCAGATCGGACCGAATCGGTCCCAATCGGACCCCGTAGAACCAATATTTATCTATATATCGGTAACTGGTCAACTCGTACCTAAGTCAACTCGTACCTGTTTTTGGTCAACTCGTACCCGTTCTTTGGTCAACTCGTACCCCCTAGTCAACTCGTACCTATTTTGGTCAACTCGTACCCCCGTCCCAGGGGGTACTTTATATTTTTGGGCGGTTGGGGGTCTTTGATGGGGGGAGTAAGTTAATTGTATCGATTCATGATCTTTGTTTTACTTCTACTTTACCCCCAAACAGATTTTTTTTACAAAGGTACGAGTTGACTAAGGTACGAGTTGACCAAACTCGGGTACGAGTTGACTAAGGTACGAGTTGACTTAGGTACGAGTTGACCAGAAACCAATATATCTATACTGAGTCCGTCACATTCGCTATTTTTCTCCGATATTTTATTCTTTGTGCACAACTGAGAGAGTTTACCAGCATAGGAAAGGGATTGGATGATGGAATTCAACCCTACAAAATGTGAGGCTTAGTGAGTGAGTGTTTGAGGTTTACGTCCCACCAGCAGCTAAGGTCATACCTAGACGGGACCTCGGTTTAAAGACTCATCCAAAAGTCTGGAGAAGTCCGGGATCGATCCTGCGACCCCTGGATAACAAGAAGAGTAGCGTTACCACTACACTACAGAGGCTTCTATGTGAGGCTTAGAATGTCCTCGCGGGCGTATGGCAGTATATAGAGAGGTAACTGGACAACTCGGCCCCTAACAAACTCGGCCCCTAACCAATTCGGCCCCTAACAAACTCGGCCCCTTTTGTATATTAATGATAGTAATGATAATAATAGTGTTGTGTTTTAAAATATATACTTATATATTGAAATGAAACACAGCAACATTAAATGCTTGAAAAGAAAATAAATTAATTTTATAAATGTATACGTACTATAAAATTTTGGGTCCATCCATCGATCCATCCGTTAATTTACCTGAATTACTGGTCATTATCATATTCATTGATGTAGCCTACGGTAACCTGCTTCATTTTTCCTATTTCAGCTCCTGTTATTAGACCTTGATCTACCTGCTTAGTCTCCGGCCCCCGCCCATCGGGGCTGGAAGAAATAGATGGGCTGCATGATGCTTCCACGCAGCGGCTGAAATCGACCGCACACGAGTACTAGAAAACCGCTTAGTGGATCTAAGACTGCCAAAGCAAAGCTGTGCAAGTCGGACCGTCCATGCTTATGAACCCTATTGGTTTCATTGACCGACAGGGTTTGAGATGTCATTTCATCTCAGTGTCGGGGAAAAGTCCCACAAAATTGGAAGCAACGTCTCCAAAATGCCCTATACAGTGTTGATGGGGACGTTAAACCTCAAATCAAACAAACAAAACCTGCTTAGTTTCAGAAGCCGTTCAGAGGCATAAATTTTAGCATCTGTAGCAGCCTTAGTAATCATACTATCCAAGCAGGGAACAAAGCGCTAATCAGAGTGCGCGGATGTGCAGGTTGATCTGCGCATTTGTTATTTGCACGTACAATTTTCATACTACATGTATCCCAGCAGCGAGATTTTTTCTCATTTCTGATCTCATACATAAGGCGTCTCTGCAACGTTCTTAACTTGATATGCAGCTCTGCCCGATTCATAAATACATAGAACGGCCCCCGCCCATCGGGGCTTGAAGAAATAGATTGGCTACCTGATGCTTCAACGCAGAGCTTATATCCGACCGCACAGGAGTACTGGTAAACCGCTTAGAGGATCTAAGCCTGCCCAGGCAAAGCGATGCGAGTTGGACCGTCCATGCTTATAACCCCGAATTGGTTTCATTGGGCGACAGGGCTTGAGATGTCATTTCATGTCAATGTCGAGTAAATGCCCCACAAAATTGGAAGCAACGTCTCCAAAATGACCTATACAGTGTTGACGGGTACGTTAAACCTCAAATCAAACAAAACATATCATAAATACATAGAATTGTCTGCATTCCAATTACCTGCTACCTGTCGTAGTCCAAACAGCGAACAACAGCACTGATCAGAGTGCGCGATGCGCAGGCTGATCTGCGCATTGATTATTCGCACATGCAAAAACCCTACCTACTTACTCTCAGAAGCCATTCAAAGGAATAAAGGTTGGCATACAGCAGCCTTAGTAATCAAACTATCCAAGCAGGAGAAAAAGCGCTGATCAGAGTTTGCAGATGCGCAGGCTGATCTGTGCATTTTTTATTCGCACGTGCAATTTTCAGGCGTTCTTATGACGTGTTAAAGACTTGTTATGGTTACAGAAATTACTCAGTACTTCCCAGCCAAATCCAATCAACAGGCACGCGTCAGTGATTTACTCAAGAGATAATCCAATTTATCATTGGCAGTTACCTAAGAATGCGTAACAGTCCAATACAGTTTTGAAAAGGCAAACACTGAGACAAGTATGTATTGGTTAACTATTGCTAACCTTCCACCTTTACCCAAACTAAAAACATATCTTTTGGGCAAATAATATTATTATCAACAATAATAATAATAAAAATAGGGGCCGAGTGACTTCAGCACCCAATTTCGTAAAATCATTATTCGATATAAAAAGATTGGGTACAACATGGATGTTATACGACAGACTGCATGCATGGTAGTTAACCCAATCACGGTTGGTAACTTTGCTCCCCTCTTTAATTGCACGCCGGTGGGTCAGGTCTCAGATTCTATGACGGCTCCAACGTAAAGGCTTATTGAGAATTAGAGAGATCTAATTCAAGGTAATGTTGGTTGGTGCCTGATGCTCTGTCTCTGGTCGGGCCCATCGGAGTCTAACTGTTGGTTTTCTTTTGCTCCAGCATTTCAGTGGTTTCTTGCTGTCGAGTCCTCACCGTTGTCTAACCTCTGTGGTTCACTGATTTTTTTTGTGTTTACGGAGATGTTGCACTGATGAGTTAGGAGGCCTTCATGCGGACTGAACAAATTATTTGTCTAAATCGCGTCGGAAGTAAGGGCGAGGATTGTGGCCACGTAAAATCGATTTAAGCCCCCAGTGGAAATCTTTCCACTGACCGTTCCAAGGCGGTTCCTCTGTGGCGATTTATTTATGTTGTTGTTTGTTACTTACTGTGTGTATCACTTGTGTCTTTTAATTTTGGATGGCCATATGGCCATTTTGTGGGAAAGTAACTGTCCTTATGGCCTTCCTTTGTTTAAGTTTCCATTATGGTCTGGTCGCTTAATGTTTGTATTTCTTTCCCTTTTGTGTCTTTGATGGGTGGAGTAAGTTAATTGTATCGATTTATGAGCTTTGTTTTACTTCTACTTTGGTCAGGGACCGAGTTTGTATGGGCCGACTTGGTTAGGGGCCGAGTTTGTCAGGGGCCGAGTTTGTTAGTGGCCGAGATGTCCCTAAATCTATAGAGAAAGGCCATCATTTCACTCGCAGAAGGAAACCCATCCTGATAGACTACACACACACTAGCCACCACTCAGAATGAGGAATTCTTGGGAGTGCTGCTAAACGAGAAGCTGTCCTGGAACAACCACGAAGATGCAGTTACAAAGAAGGCAAACAACAGCCCGAGCTTTCTGAGGAGGAATATTGCCAGCTGTCGACAAACTGTCAAGGCTGACTGCTACAAAACATTGTTGAGGTCCATCGTAGAATATACTGCAACCATATGGGACCCTTATACAGCCACTAACATCCCCAATCTTGAAGCTGTTCAAAGGCTTGCAGCACGTTTTTCTTCTGGCGACTACAGGACAGCAAGTAGTACCAGCGCTATGACAGAGAAACTTCAGTGGCAATCCTCACAGCAAAGACGTTCCGAAGCAAAGGTGACCATGCTCTAAAGGACCCACACTGGTCTTGTGGATATTCCAGCCATTACCTTTCTCCATCCAACTGCCCTATCTACTAGAGGCCACTCAGCGAAGTTCCTGCTACCATACTGCCGGACAGAAGTGTACAGAAACAGCTTCTTTCCATCTGCTGTCCGCCTGTAGAACCCGCTACCGGAAGCACTGGTAACAGCCCCGTCGCTGGAGAGTTTCAAGACTGGACTGGCTGCTACGCTAGGCCACTAAACGATTTTATCCTGTTTCACATGTATCTGCACCTCAAAGCAACTTTGCATATACGAATGCCACATAGTCCTGTACTTTAACCTGAAGAATAAGATATAAAATGATGTTTACCCGATATAAAAAAAATAAATAAACTATCTATCTTCTTATACTGAATCGGTCATATTTGGTCATTACCTCAGTTGATTGGGTGGCTAAATTTAGGTGGCTAAATTAAGAATTTAGCTGAAAAAAGAGAGGCACTGGATGCTTCCTTAAAACTATTTACAATCTGCATAACAGAGGTATCCTAAAACGCATACCTCTGAGTCTCAATCTTACACTGTACGGGCTTTAAACTCTTCTGCGGACTTGACATTCACCGCAAAGGAGGGAAGACTATTTCATTGGGGAATAGTTCTAGGAAAGAACGAGTTCTTAAGGGCATCACTATAGGACTGGTATCTACGATATTGTGAGTCGTTTACTTTTGATGCCCTTGTTTGGGTCGACACTGTTACAGGGGTCAAGTACCTATCTTTATTAATAGACATTGAATCAGAGTGTATCTTGTAGAAGAAGGTTTAAGAGGACTGCTCACGACGGGCCTCCAGGGACGGCCACTCTAGCTCATTAAGCATGTCCCCGACGCTACTTCTATTTCGCCATCGCCTACAAGTCCATCGAGCAGCTGTCCTCTGCACCTTCTCCACCTGCTGAGTCTGAGTTTTTTTACCTTGGGTTGCCAAATTGGTGATGCATATTCATGTTGAGGACGAACCAATGTTTTATATGCAACATCCTTCGTCTGCCTAGGTGTAAAAGCCAAGTTCCGTCTAAAGAATCATAAAGTCCTAGTTGCTTTAGATGTAATCTCAGAGATATGTTGACCGCAATCAAGATCGCCAGTGATGGTGATACCAATATATTTGGCGGATTGAACATGCGTCAAAATTTGCGAGTGAAGTGTATAGTCAAACTTAATTTGCTTATCCGGAGGGTGTCGTGACACCCTCATTGAGTGACATTTGGCCACATTGAACTTGATTTGCCAATCGGCCTCCCACTGTGCAAGTTGATCCAGGTCATCTTGTAAAATAAGACAGTCAGAAGGAGAATATATGTTCCTATACAGGACACAATCATCAGCAAACAAACGGACCGATGACCTGATATTATCGGGGAGGTCATTGATGAAAACCAAGAAAAGGACCGGTCCAAGGACCGAACCTTGGGGGACTCCAGATAAAACAGGGTCTGGATCAGACGCTTGGCCATCAAGTACAACTTGTTGTGTGCGCCCAGAGAGCCATGAGCTAAATCACCTATGTGTGGATCCTCTTATCCCATAGTACTCCAGTTTATGTAATAGCCTTCTGTGAGGTACCTTGTCAAAGGCCTTAGCGAAGTCCATGATGATCAAGTCAGTCTGTTTGTGGCCTCTAAACAAATAAAATTAAAAATTTTAACGACGGACCATTAAAGACATCACAGCTCTCCAGTCAAGGCGCAGTCATGTCTTCGCTGGAGAGCTCTGGACCAGAGGCGAGCAGATGCGCGTCTCTTTAATTGACCATTACTCGTAAGTGTATTCTACATACACTCCAGGTGTATGCTCTGCTTGCTATACAAAATTATAAACGGTCTTATTACCGTACCACTAGCCACTCCACATCAAGGACACGTCATTGCTAGTCCCATCCTCTCGCAATTATAGGCAGATACATATCGCGTTCATTTTTTTTTATAAATGTTCATTCTTTCCCTTGACTATTTAGCAATGGAACACACTACCCTCAAATAATGTGCTACCGCCTGCATTGAATCAGTTCAGTGTGGCAGTCCGGTCTCTTGACCACGAAATGACATAAACACAACAGCCGTGTTTTAACCGATTTTAAACTCATCTGCTTTTAACCACAATGTGTCTCGCTATCACACCTTTTAGCCTCTTTTAAATAGATAGATAGATAGATAGATAGATAGATAGATAGATAGATAGATAGATAGATAGATAGATGGATGGATGGATGGATGGATGGACGGACGGACGGGCGGCCGGCGGGCGGGCGGACAGACAGATAGATAGATAGGATAGATAGATAGATAGATAGATAGATAGATAGATAGATAGATAGATAGATAGATAGATAGATACGATCTTAATTGTGGTCAGCATGTTTCAGATAAACATCCAAAGCAAATCGGGCAGACAGACAGACAGACACACAGACAGATAGATAGATAGATAGATAGATAGATAGATAGATAGATAGATAGATAGATAGATAGATAGATAGATAGATAGATAGATAGATAGATAGATCACTTACGATTTTAATTGTGGTCAGCATGTTTCAGATAAACATCCAAAGCAACTCGGACTTTAGGATTTCTTAGATGTAATTTGGCTTTTGCACCTAGGCACTCGGACAAAGGATGTTGAATGGCGAAATAAAAGTGTCGTCAGTGTTATGTTTGCCGAGATGGAGTGGTCGTCCCTTGGGGCCCGTCGTGATCAAT
This sequence comes from Lucinisca nassula, assembly GCA_963580285.1. NCBI lineage: Eukaryota > Metazoa > Mollusca > Bivalvia > Lucinida > Lucinidae > Lucinisca > Lucinisca nassula. Next base: position 23,234,543 of record OY757020.1, read on the forward strand.
CCCCTTTAACATTCTTTTATTAGATACTCTGATATAGTGTCGCTTAATAAATATAAATACTTGACCCCCTGTGGCAGTCTCAACCCAAACAAGGGCATCAAAAGTAAAGGACAAACAATATCGTAGGTACCAGGCCTATAGCGATGTCCTGAAGCATCTTTTTTCCAGAAATATTCCTCAGCGATATTCGTCGGCGGTAGATGCCAAGAACGCAGAGTAGTTCAAAGCCCGTACAATATAGATTGGTATGCGTTTTAGTATACCTCTGTTAATCATCCAGAGACCCTTTTTAAAGCCAAATCCTAAATTTGCCGCCCACATAACTGAGGTAATGGCCAAAGGTGACCGACTCAAGATAGATAGATAGATAGATAGATAGATAGATAGATAGATAGAGATAGATAGATAGATAGATAGATATAGATAGATAGATAGATAGATAGATAGATAGATAGATAGATAGATAGATAGATAGATAGATAGATAGATAGATAGATAGATAGATAGATAAAGCATCGGCCTGGCTCTTTATCTTCTGAAACATCAATTCATTACGAAAACACCCACATTCAAATATATTGAAAATGTTAATACCAAGAATTAACATTTTTAGATAACATCACGATAACACACCCGTGCATCATAGCACATTTTTCACCTCTCCAAAATGGCTGTTTTCTAATGAAAATCCGATATATTGTTTCTTATTTAAACTGCAAACATAGTTTGTTGGTGCTCGTCAAAACCATCTCATTGAGACGGTTCTAACGAGTACCCACAAACTATGCCCTGGAGCAGAAATAAGAAAAAAAATCATGTAAATTTCATCTATGTAAGGTTCTTGTTTTGTTTGTTATTTCGTGCTGTCCCTTTCCGTTGAAAATCAATCTGAAATCATTGAGGCCTTTAGCTCGACTTCTAGATATTTGGATGATATATTAAATATTAATAATTAAGTTCTGAAGTTAGATCCTTTGGAAACAAGGAATACACCAAATAAACTAAGATAGCAGACTCGGTTTTATTGAGTCTGTTCATGACCAGTACTGAAATGTGCAACACCGGCCACGCCCTCTAGCACCGGCTTAAGCAGAGCTCTATTTTCAAAACGATACCAAATGAACTCAATGATCCCAAAGGACCAGAAAATATAATCTGCGCTGTGATGATGGTTTGATTAGTTTAATCACCTATTTCGATGGTTTGGTCAATCACAAATTCTGCTGCTGCCGGGGCCCCGTTTTTGGGTTTGCATCTATCTATTGTAGATGGGTTTGTTTCTTGCGGAGTTTGTGGTAGGCGCGGTGGTTTTGATTTTGAGATTGTGAATTTTCCTTTCTTGGATGGTGGTGTTCCTCGTGCTGCGTCCTGTGGCGTTTATATTTCGCAATTAATTCGCTTTTCCAAAGTGCCTGGTCGTGTGGCTGGCTTCGGCACTCGCGGTGGATTGTTAACTGCTTAACTTCTTAATCAGGGTTATCGGTATCATAAACTATGCAGGGCCTTTTCGGGGTTTTATAGACGGCATTCCGATTTAATTTCGAAATTCAATGTTTGACTTAGGTCCCTTCTGTGGCAGGATCTATCAGGGCCCGGGTTTTGTGATGACTTGGTGTGTGGGTTCGGGGAGATATACAAATGCAATGACTTCAGAACCAAATTTCGTAAAAATCATTCTTCGATTAAAAAAAGATAGGGTACAACATAAATGTTATACGACAGACTGCATGCATGGTGGTTAACCCAATTACGGTTGACAACTTTGTTTCCCTCTTTAATTGCACGCAGGTGGGTCAGGCTTCAGATTCTATGACCGTTCCAGCTATCCGAGAATTAGAGTTTCTAATTTTATGTAATGTTGGTTGGTACCTGATACTCTCTCTCTCTCTCTCTGGTCGGGCCCATCGGAGTCTAACTGTTGATCTTCTTTTGCTCTAGCATTTCAGCGGTTTCTTGCTGTCGTCCTCAAGGTTGTACCATCTCTGTGGTTGTTTGATTTTTGTGTTCACGGGGATGTTGCGCTGGTGGATTGGGAGGCTTCCATGTGGGCTGGACAGGTTGTTTGTCTAAATCGCGACGGAAGTGTGGGCGTGGATTGTGGCCACATAAAATCGATTTAAGCCCCCGCCCAGTGGAGTTCGTTTCGCTGACCGTTCCAAGGCGGTTCTTCTGTCGCGGTTTATTTTTGTTGTGGTTTGTCTTTGGGTATGTGTAATGTTTATATTATTTTGTTATGGATGGTCAATTGGCCATTTTGTGGGAAAGTAACTGTCCATTTGGATTTTCGCTATTGATGTTTCCATTAGGGTCTAGTTGTTTCATGGCTGTGTTTCTTTCCCTTTGGTGACTCTGATGGGAGCTGTGGGTTAATTGTATCGATTCCTAATGATTGCCTTCACTTCTATTTAGGGGTGTTCATTTCACGGACTTGTTCACGTGATGAAAAATTATGATTTTTTACATATTTCTGCTCAAAACATAGATGGTCGGAACTCGTTACCCACAACCTTTATCTTGGAGCAGAAATAAGAAAAATAATGTGTACCCCCGTAAACCACAGTTTTATCTATATAAAGTGGGATTAAGGTGGAAGGCGGTGTTAATTTCACCGACTTGTTCACGTGATAATCACATTAATTGGGTCACATCTGCGTTAATCTGGTAACCCATTTACCTAGAAGGAGTTCCATCACCAACCATGGTTAACCGTAGTTAACCTATGGTTAACCAAACTTTGATCGAACGGCCTCTGGTTCAATGGCGGGGAAGTCGTGACGTCTCTCTAGTCCAACCAGACCAAAGCGTTGGTTTCTCTGGTACAACAGTGTACAAAATGGCGGCGAAAAGTGAGACAATCTGTTGACACAAGGGAAAATACATATTTTAGTGTTGTTAAAGCATTTTATTTGTAAAAAGCTGTAAAATGTGCACAATATGAAAGATAGAATCGGCGTTGCTATTTCTGCAGTGTTCAAAATGGTGATCTTCCTCGTTGTCCTAAAATACCAATCGTGCGACGGGGGCTGCCATGCTTTGCTTACCAAAGATCTACTAGAGGTTGTTCGATCACACTTGTGAAGGAACATGCGTAGTATGACTTCCGGTACTATAGTCCAGTTGGTGTCGAACCCGCTCCTAATAATCAATGACGTCACTTGCTTGGATGTTCTGCTGTAACTTTGGTTACTAAGGTAGCCACTTTAGTTCCAGTCGAAGTCGCTCAATATCGTAGGTACCACTCATAAAGAATTCTTTATTTCCTAGAACTAGATGTATTCCTCGGTGGAATAGTCTTTCCTCTCCTGCGGTGAATGCCAAGACCGCAAAAGTGTTCAAAGTCCGTACAGTATAGACTGGGACTCAGAGGTCTGCGTTTTAGCATACCTCTGTTATTCAGGTTGTGAATAATTTTATGGACTCATCCAGTGACCCCCTTTTTAAAGCTAAATTCTATAGAACGATTAGATCTTTCAGTGAATTTTGGTCCACCATGGATCTTGATGAAATTGATATGCAAGATACCTCTATATACCCGCCTTCACATGAGCACATTTTTTTAATTAACCACGCCGTGTATTGTCACGTGACCTCTGGTTTATTCTTAGAGGTGTGGTAATCTGGTCGTGTTGATTTAATGGTCTAGAATGAAATTAATGACATGCAAATACTGCAGTTCCAGCGAGCACAATATACTTTTCCCACCGCAGAAGTAGGTTTGCACGAAGTGCTCATGATAAGCTATTGTGATCAAAGAAAGTCCGTCGTCCGTCGTCAACAATTTGCTTTAAATGCGAACTCCTCCTAAACCCTTGGCCTAATTTAATTCAAACTTCACAGGAATGCTGCACAGATGGATCCTACCAAAATAGCTAAATTGTTCCACTCTGATGACCAAGATGGCCATCAGAGCTAATCATAGAAATAGTTTTGAACGACAATTCCTCCTGTACCCCTAAGCCAATTCCAATCGATCTTAATAGGAATATTGTGTAGGCGACATCTACCAAAAGAGCTAAAACGGTTTGCTTTGATGGAAAAATGGCCACCAGAGCAAAAATAGGATAAACCTTTGTATGACAACTTCTCCTACACCTGTGGTCTAATATCATAAAATAGCCGAAATGTTTTTGCTCTGAAGAACAAGGTGGCCACCAGAGTTAAAAATAGAAATAACCTTTAAATGCTCATTTCTTCTATAACTTTGGTCAAATTTCATTCAAACATCATAGGATTGTAGCTTAGGCGACCCTCTACAAAAATTGCTCGGATGAACAAGATGGCTGTTAGAGCTTAAAATAGATATATCTTTAAATGAAACTCCTCCTATACTATTTGTTCAATTCCATTCAAACTTCACACGAAGGTTGCTTAGGTGACCTTCTACTAAAATGGGTTGGCTCCAATGAAGAAAATGGCTGGCAGACTTAAAAGTGAAAAAAAAATCTCTAAATGGCAACTCCCATACTCTTCAGGCAGTTTCATTCAAACTTCACAGGAATGTTGCCAAGGTGGCCATCTATCTAAGTGCAATAGTTATGCTTCATGGCTGGAATAAGATGGATGTCAGTCATCCACATGACTTTCAGAAGATATCTGATATCTCGAAATCAGGTGAGCAATTCATAGCCATCTTGGTCCTCTTGTAAGTGCACACAAGAATGTTGAAATGCGTAACAAGTTGTTCGTAGTGTTGATAGAAGGATAAAAAGGAAATTGCATTTGAAGCTATCCGAGAGAAGAATGAAAAGGAAATGGCATTAAAAGTTACCCTCAATGAATCATAATAAACTTGCGACAATATGTATTCATTTTTTTCTAGCGCATTTGTTGTCCAGGGAGCAATCATGGAGCCAATGCTTCAGTATTTTGCCTATTTTAGTGAAAATCTTGTGTTGTTAAAAAGAGAATTACTTAGTGTAAGTAAAACAAGCGTTATGCAACCAACTGTCATGCCAAAATTATGCCAAGCCGGCATCTCTTCTAATATCGAGGGTTCACACTCAAATGTCTTTAAACGTTGACATTACTGATTATCGAAGCAGCATGTAATAGAATTGTAAAGTATGTGGGGAGTACATATTTTATGTTTTGGTATATGGTTTGGTACACTTAACAGATGTGGAATACAGTCACAGGATGTCTTGAAAATAAAATTGTGTGACAAAGATATGGTTATGATGTCTTTTCATTCCAAACAGATGGATTGGAGCCTTTCGTTTAACTGTTGAAATGCATGCCATACCAAACCACAGACGGGAATGACATACTAGTCATTCTGGATGGTCATTTATTCCTATATTGCGCTGTTCCAGTGTTAGCTGAATGCCTTCCAGCTCCAACGACCTGATATCTACTGCTGGGCTGAGCATTTCATCAGTGAAAAAAGAAAGAAAATATATGATAGATTTGAAGGAAACAACTAAAACAGCCTTCCCGACACGGAGCTCAAGAAAGGACGGTAGGCCAATGTCTAAATACATGTATTTGCAAAAGTAATATCTGTTCACATTCTGTTAGTAGCCATACTAAGCACCATTGCTTAATCGACCCAGCCTCCTACATGTAAGGACGAATGTTGACTAATGAGGTTCTATGTTTTAAGCCACCTGACACTTCTGTAGCATAAGTTTTTCGCAGTTTCTATTTGCCCAATGACAGGTCACGTCTTTGGTAAATGGGAATAAAAAGTATTGTTATTGATATGATGTTCATGATAAAAAAGCAAAGAAAAAAACAACAACAAAAAAAAAAAAAAAAAAAAAAAAAAAAAAACATACTGCATCACAACAATTGTTTCACCACAATGCATGGTGAAGCAGGAATTAGTTACTGTGTTTATACGTATTTGTATTTTGCAGAATAAAATAAAATAAACAAAAAACGTGCCTTTAGTCATACATTGCTCTGCACAATGGTGACATTTTTATAAACATTTTTCACTTTATAAGTACTCATCTGAGTTTTGGAAGTGGAAATAAGTCAATGGCGTATAAAATGTATGTTATGAATAAATCTATTTGCAATTTATAACATATTTTGAGACCCAGCGAAAAGAACAACAATAAGGGAACTAGAATTTGTTTTTCTACAAACACACATATGTCTCCCCCTTTTTAACCTCTAATTATGTTCTGTAAAAGGGTTATCCTTTGGAAGCAAGGAATACACCACAGAACTGGAAAATATGAAGTGTGCATGTTTTCTGGGCCAGACTAGCTAGTTTCGGCCAATTAGGCCTCATCAGTGACCCTCAGATATTTTCGAACTTCCACAATGGAATCAATGATCCCAAAGGACAAGAAAATATAAACTACACTATGATGTAGGGCAGGGAGACTTTTTACGGCCGCCACACATTCCCAGACACCAGCTATAGTGACGTTAAATATGTTCTATAAAAGGTTATCCTTTGGAAGCAAGGAATACACCACAGAACTGGCAAATATGAAGTGTGCATGTTTTCTGGGCCAGACTAGCTAGTTGCGGCCAATTAGGCCTCATCAGTGACCCTCAAATATTTTCGAACTTCCACAATGGAATCAATGATCCCAAAGGACAAGAAAATATAAACTACACTATGATGTAGGGCAGGGAGACTTTTAACGGCCGCCACACATTCCCAGACACCAGCTGTAGTGACGTTAAATATGTTCTATAAAAGGAAAATCCTTTGGATGCAAGGAATACACCACAGAACTGGCAAATATGAAGTGTGCATGTTTTCAGGACCAGACTAGCTAGTTTTGGCCAATTAGGCCTCATCAGTGACCCTCAAATATTTTCGAACTTCCACAATGGAATCAATGATCCCAAAGGACAAGAAAATATAAACTACACTATGATGTAGGGCAGGGAGACTTTTTACGGCCGCCACACATTCCCAGACACCAGCTGTAGTGACATTAAATATGTTCTATTAAAGGGTTATCCTTCGGAAGCAAGGAATACACCACAGAACTGGCAAATATGAAGTGTGCATGTTTTCTGGGCCAGATAACTAGTTTCGGCCAATTAAGCCTCATCAGTATGACCTTGGCCTTGGAGGTATTGGCCTGGTTCTTGTGCGCGACACATCATCTAATGAAGGTGAACATTTCTGCAAAATAACTTTAAAAAGTCCATCCATAAAATAAGAAAGTTATTGACCGGACACGAAAAAAACCTGTTTTACCTTTGAATTCCAAGTATGACCTTGACCTTGGAGATACCGACCTGTGTCTTTCACGCGACATATCATCTCATGGTGGTTAACATTTCTGCTAAGTAATTTCAAAATCCATCAAGTAATAAGAAAGTTACCGACCGGACACTAAAACAGACCCTGGAAGTATGACCTTGACCTTTGAGGTACCGACTTGGATCTTAGGTGTGACACATCGTCTCTTGATGGTTAATATTTCTGCCAAGTAATGTCATAAGCGATGAAAGAATAAGAAAGTTATTGACCGTATAAGTAAAAAGGCTCCATTTTTAGCACAACAAGCCGAAGGCTCCAGGGTGCTTATAGGATAAGCAGTTGTCCGTCGTCCTCTGCTTCTGCATCGTATGCGTCAACACTTTCAAATGACATCTCCTCTGAAGCCACTGGGCCGATTGGGCCCAAATTTCATCTGTAGCATCCTTGGGATGGGTGATTGAAAATTTATGTTTGTTTTTTTTTATGAAAGGCTCATTAGTTTGGTTGCTATGTAACTTAGAGTTTCCATAGACTTATAATGGGGAAAATTGAAAAAATGGCCTTAACTGCGAAGCCTTTGCAGATATTTTGACAAAACTTTTATAGCAATGTTCCTTAGGCAATCTATTATCTGCCATATGACTTTGGGCCTACTGCTCATTTCTATTGGTTGCGATGGAAACCAGAATGAAAAAAAAAAAAAAAATTATTAAACAAAATCATCTCCTCAGAAACCGTATGCTTTATGAGGCTGAGAGTTTATGAACATATTCGCCATATTTTCCTTTACAGGTTTTGTGCTTTTTATGAAATTCGGCTCTTTAGTTTGGTTGCTATTGTAACTTAGATTCTCCATAGACTTATAATGGGGAAAATTGAAAAATGGCATTAACTTCCAAAGTAGAAGTAAAATAAAGATCAGGATTCGATACAATTAACCTTCTCCACCCATCAAAGACACCAAAGGGAAAGAAACACAAACATGAAGCGACCAGACCATAATGGAAACCTAAACAAAGGATGGCCCTAAGGGTAATTACTTTCCCACAAAATGGCGAAATGGCCATCCTAAAGTAAAAGACACAAGTGCTACACACAGTGAGTAGTAACAAACAACAACATAAATAAACCGCCACAGAAGAACCGCCTTGGAACGGTCAGTGGAAAGAATTCCACTGGGGGGCTTAAATCGATTTTACGTGGCCACAATCCTCGCCCTTACTTCCGTCGCGATTTAGACAAATAATTTGTTCAGTCCGCATGAAGGCCTCCTAACTCATCAGTGCAACATCTCCGTGAACACAAATAATCAAAGAACCACAGAGGTGAGACAACGGTGAGGACTCGACAGCAAAAAACACTGAAATGCTGGAGCAAAAGAAAACCAACAGTTAGCCTCTGCAGATATTTTGAAACAACTTTCATAGGAATGTTCCTTAAGAAATCTACCATCTGTCATATGATTTTAGGCCTATTGCTCATATTTGCTGTTTGACATGGAAACCAAAATAGAAAAAAAATACTTAAAAATCATCTCCTCAGAAACCGTATGCTCTATAAAGCTGGGAGTTTATGAAAACATTCACCATATTTGCCTTTACACGTTTTATGTTTTTTTTTTTGTTTTTTTTTTTTTATGAAATTCGGCTTTTTGGTTTGGTTGCTATGGCAACTTAGATTTTCCATACACTTATAATGGGGGAAATAGAAAAATCGCATTAACTGCCAAACCTTTGCAGATATTTTGACACAACTTTCATAGAGATGTTCGTTAAGCAATTTACCATCTACCATTTGATTTTAGGTCTTTTGCTCATTTTACTGGTTGCCATGGAAACCAAAATGAAAAATAGGAAAATAAAAATACTTTAAAAATCATCTCCTAAAAAACAATATGCTCTATGAGGCTGAGAGTTTATGGAAATATTCAACATATATGCCTTTACAGGTTTTGTGATTTTTATGAAATTCGGCTCCTTAGTTTGGTTACTATGGCAGTTTCCATTGACTTGTAATGGGGGAAATAAAAATGGCATTTACTGCTACGCCTTTCCCGATATTTTGACAACTCTTCCATAGAAATGTTCCTTTAGTAATCTACCATCTGTCATATGATTTTAGGCCTATTGCTCATTTTACTGGTTGCCATGGAAACCAAAATGTAAAAAAAAAAAAAAAATCATCTCCTCAGAAACCGTATGCTCTATGACGCTGAGTCTTTATGGAAATATTCACCAAATTTGCCTTTTCAGGTTTTGTGTTTTATATGAAATTCGGCTCTTTAGTTTGGTTGCTATGGCAATTCAGAGTTTCCATTTACTTATAATGGGGAAAATTGAAAAAAAAATGGAATTTACTGCTACGCCTTTCCAGATATTTTGACAAACCTTTCCTGGAAATATTTTAAGCAATCATCTATCTGCCGTATGATTTAAGGCCAACTGCTCATTTTTGGGTGGATCGGTTTACCATCGACCCTAACTTACTAAATGGCCAAACGGAATTCATGCAGTTGTCCACGTGACCATCACTGATTTGGGAAAACCAATATTATGTTTGAAACGTTGCGCTATTTTTATCGATGCAACAAGAGCTATCTATAGAGTCTTGACAGGAATCGTGTGCTGGATAATACCCAGATCAGACGCCGCCGGAATGTGGCGTCTGATCAGCAGGTTGCACAGGAACTTCACTGTTTGCTTAAATAGTGGCATTTGAGGGTTAAACGAAATAGTATAAGAATGCCAGATTGCTTACGTAATGAAAGAAAAACAATATCTTAATCCAGGCCACGATATCACGTGACGTCTTTCGGAACATTCTATTTATAAAACTGTTACACAAATGTATGCCAAGTCGAGTAAAAATAGACTTTTCGCACTCCTGCTAAGAACTTAATTTTAGAACCCTGAAATGTTTAAGTGCAAAAATGAGTAGCTGGTACCGTTATTAGACATACAGCGTAGGCCAAGATCGGATATAGAGTACATTGCTTCTGATCAGGTCGGCACTGTTCGCCATATGTATGCAACAACAGTTTTGAACATGATTCAGGGTCATTCGCAGACTCTGAAAAGGGGCGGATTGAGGATGCGAATTTCAGGTATTTTGCAGAGGGTGAAAAACTGTATGAATCTGGAATAATTTCTAAAAGATGGAAGAGGGCTGCGTTTGCACCCTTCCCACTCTGTTGAACAAAATCCAAGTACTACGCGCAGCGTAAGAAGAAAATTCTGGACTGTGCTCGTTTGTTTGATTTAAGGTTTAAAGTCCCCGTCAACACTGTATAGGTCATTTGGAGACGCTACTTCCAATGTTACAGGACTTTCAGCTCTGCGTGGAAGCATCATGCAGCCCATCTATTTATTCAAGCCCCGATGGGCGGGGCGGGTGGACTGTGCTCGTACACTTGGGCATTGGCAAACAGAATCTACATAATCAGACGCCACATAACGCGATGTCTGATCAGCTCTACTGTGCTTGCTTAAAGTTAAACGAACAGTTCGATTCTCAGCTCAGGACTATTTTCCCAACCTACACTCAGAGACGATCGACCCACCAGTACTCTCAGTGCTTTGATTATTGGTTGCCATTGGAATCCAAAATTTAAAAAAATAGCAAAAAAAAAAAAAAAAAAAAAATAATAATAATAATAAAATTAAAAATAATAAAACAATCATCTCCCCATAAACCATATGCTCTATAAGGCTGAGGATTTGTTGTAATATTTACCATATTTGCCTTTACTTGTTGGACCCGACAAGTTGGAGGTTGTAGCTTCCTTTTGCTACCTAGGTGATATGCTCTCAGCAGCAGGTGGTTGCGACTTTTCAACCACATCACGTGTGGAGTTGCTACCAGTTCTCTGTTCCCGCCACCTCTCGTTAAAGACACGTGGCCGTGTGTACAGCTCTTGTGTGCGGAGCGCAATGCTCCATGCCAGTGAGACATGGCCATTGACAAAGCCAAACCTCCAACCTCTTCAGCGGAATAATAGGGCAATGATTAGACATATCTGCACAGGACGCTGTCACCATCAGGTCTAGTGAGTAACTTGAGCGTCTTGGCATTGAGGACCTGGACCTCATCCGGAAAGAGAGAAGGCTCCGCCGATATGGCCATGTGGAACGCTCCAATGGTGCAGTCAAGACAGCCTGTGACATACAGGTATGTGGAAAGCGGGGGCCTGGAAGGCCCAAGATGACCTGGAAGCAGCTGACAGAAAGAGATTGCAGAAAATTGAAGCTCTCTGCTATCGATCCTCATGATAGACAAGCCTGGATATCTGGTGCAAGATCTGCCATGCGTGCAGCAAGCCAGCTACCTGGAAGGGGACCCACTTATGTGGACGTTGCCCCTGTACCTGCACTTTAATAAAAAAATCCGTTGAAGATGATGATGAGTTTTTTTTTGTGTGTGTGTTTTAATGAAATTTGGCTCTTTAGTTTGGTTTCTATGGGAAGTTGAGATTCCATAGACTTCTAATGGGGACAAATGAAAAAAAAGACTTTTACACCTTTCAAGATATTTTAAAAACTGTCATAGAAATGTTCCTTAAACAATGTTCTATCTGCCGTATGATTTTGAGGCTAATTTGTTGCCACAGGTGGTTGTTATTTGTCGTCAGTTGTCTTTCAACAACACATTCAAGAGACTTCAGACCTCTGAAGCCACTAGGCTGATTGGGTCCAAATTTTATCTGTAGCGTCTTTGGGCGCAGGAATTCTATGGTAAATTAAAATACATGGCTGCCAGTGGGAAGTGCTCCTTAAGTCCTGGTGAGCATAGTGGCCCATGGGCCTCTTGTTTTTACTTTGACCTCTAAGTATAACCTTGACATTGGAGGTATAGACCTTGGTCTTGCGCTTGACACATCGTCTAATGAAGGTGAACATTTCTCCAAGGTTACTTTAAAAAGTTCATCTAGAAATAAAAAAGTTATTGACCGGACTCGAAAAAACAAACTTTTTTACTTTTGACCTCTAAGTATGACCTTGACCTTTGAGATGCCGACCTGGGTCTTGCACGCTACACATCGCTCATGATGGTTAACATTTCTGTCAAGTAATTTCAAAATCCATCCAGAAATAAGAAAGTTATTGACCGAACACGAAAAAAACCTTTGTTTATATTTGACCTCTAAGTATGACTTTGACCTTGAAGGAACCGACTTGGTCTTGCGCGCAACACATCGTCTCATGATGTTTAATATTTCTGGTGTTATGCATAAGAATATTATTTTTCTGATTCCCACTTTCACCCCACTGGGTGACCTAATAATATCTTGCTTATTCTTCTTAAAGACGTTTCTGAAAAAATGAGTCACAGATTAATTTTATTTTGGTAAACAACTTGTTTACAAGGAAAAGTACTTTGGAATCTTACAGAAAGTTCGGGGTGGCATTATTTTTTTAGAAAATTACCTTATCTTTTTTCACAGCCCTCTGGAATGTTCTGGAGAAATCTTAGGGTCTATAAAAGAGCTTGATTTTTCTCTTGGAGTCAGACTTTGGAGTTTGAAGTTTGGGTTTATAAGAAAAGTTATTTCTAAATTCTGTGTTGGATTGTTAAAGGATATTATATTTCATCTCGGACTGTGAGTTCTGTGGGATCAAGGAATATAGATTAATTCAAGGCTATTTCATAACAGAGCTAAGTACATTTAATTTTCTTACTTCTACAGGTCAAAGATACTTTGTAAATAAATTTTGTTATTTTTTTTTTTTTTTTTCAAAAGGCTTGCTTGCTTTTTATTTCTGCTACGCCTGGCTCGTTACACTGCCATGTAATTTCACAATTCATCCAGGAATGAGAAAGTTATGGACCAAGCACTAAAAGATCCTTTTTTCACCTTTGACCTCTAAGTATGACCTTGACCTTTGAGGTACCTATCTATCTATTTATATCCATGTACTACCATATGCTCGCGAGGACATTCTATGCAGATTCGCTGTCGAACACTATTAATGGAAAAGAAAAATTAAATGCAGATAGTGAAGGGGACAAAAGATGATAGGTTAAAATGGTGAGATGAGCTAAATTAGGTTAAAAACAACAACTTATGGATCTAGGGCCTGGAGTGCTGCATCTCACTAACTGCGACGTTCTGGTGAGCATGCAGCGGCTTCAGGTAGGGCATTCCACTGGACAATAGCCAATGGAAAGAATGAGTACTTATAATAATCTCTAGTTGTCTGAAGTTGACGGAAGGCCAAAGAGTGGCAGTGCCGTAAGTTTTCCTTAGCAACAGGTTCTATGTATTTGGGGAGGGGCACTGCTACATAACCGTGAACGATTTTATAAAAGAAGCAAATGCGCGCATCTGCCTGTCTCTGCTCTAAGGTTCTCCAACCAAGATGGTCGACCATGACAGTTACGCTTGAACGGTAATCGTAATTACTTGTGGTCCAGCGTGCTGCCCTACGTTGGTCTTTTTCCAGCTGGAGTATTTTCTCCTTAGTATGGGGATCCCAGATATGGGCAGCGTACTCCAGCTGAGGGCGGACCAAGGTGTTGTACCTTAGGATTTTTGTTTTGATGTTTCTTTTAATGAATCCTAAGGTCCGGTTAGCATTTGCAGTTATACGGTCTATGTGACAGTTCCATGATATACCACTGGAGATATCAACCCCCAAGTACCTAGACTGGCGACAACCTCCAGGATTTGACCGTGTAAAGTGTACACTGAATTTATTGCTTTCCTGGCTGTTGTCATCCGTACCACATGGCACTTGGATGGGTTGAACTCCAGGTCCCATTGGTCCTCCCACATAGATAGTCTGTCCAGGTCATTCTGTAGCACAGTTCCGTCTTCCGTACCTCCAATTGTCAGGTACACGGCCGTGTCATCTGCGAACAGACGAACCTGTGATAACAGCTCAGCCGGCAGGTCATTGATATAGACAAGGAAGAGGATCGGCCCCAGCACTGAGCCCTGAGGGACACCAGAGGTTACAGGGGCCGAACCCGATTCATCACGAAAACACGCCTATATAATTTTGACCCCCTTGAACCCCACTTTTATATAGTAAAACTGGGGTTTACAGGGGTAAATCTTATTTTTCTTATTTCTGCTTTAAAATATAGATTGTGAGTACTCGCTACCCACAATCTATATTTTGAGCAGAAATAAGAAAAATATCACAATTTTTCATCTTAAAATTGTCATTTTTTTTTCGGCGGTAAAGTATACAATGTATTAGTTTTCGTAATGCCTCGCCATCAAGTAATTCCGTCTGGGACCGGTTTCCCAGGAAGGCACGGATCCGGGATAGTGCAGTACCTCTGATTCCATACTGATGGAGCTTCTCTCTTTCTTTTCTTTCTACTGATACTGCGTCGGTCATATTTGACCATTACCGCAGGTGTACATTACATACACTCCATGTTTGCAGGATGAAAGCCTACATAGTAATCATGTAATTACGGTAGGGATCTTTAACCTGCACAGGGGATGATTCTCCCTGCACAGGGGGTGGGGGGTGCTCCAGGTAACGTCCCGATCCGAAGAACGATGCACTTTATGACATTCATCCCTGGAAATGATGCCAATGGAGCGTGTTCGGACACCGAAATTTTATCGCCGCTGCCGGGGATCGCACCCGGGACCTCTAGCATCAGAGGCAAGTGCACTAACCACTGAGCTATCACGCTCCATATTCCCAAGCTATCGCCAAAGGAGTTTGAAGGGATTTACTTTATCAAAGGCCTTTGAAAAGTCCAGCAGTACTAAATCAATTTTTTTACCTGTACTCACACTCCTAGCAAGGTCATCGACCAACATGGGAAGCTGTGTCTCACATGACATTTTTCTATAAAGCAGTGCTGTAAATCGTACAGTGTTTGTCAAGGTGCTTTACCAAGTGGGAAGCCATTACATACCGACCTGGGTCATGCGCCCGACACATCGTCTTACGGTGGTTAACATTTCTGCCAAGTAATTTAAAAAATATATCTAAAAATAAGAAAGTTATTGACTATCTATCTTCTCATACTGAGTCGGTCATATTTGGCCATTACCTCAGTAAGGTGGGTGGCTAAATTTAGAATTTAGCATAAAAAATCATCACTGGATGAGCCCTTAAAACTATTTACAATCCGAACACAGAGGTATCCTAAAACGCATACCTATGAGTCTCAATCTTATACTGTGCGGGCTTTGAACTCCTCCGCGGTCTTGGCATTCACTGCAGAAGATGGAAGACTATTCCACTGAGGAATAGTTCTAGGGAAGAAAGAGTTTTTCAGGGCATCACTATAGGACTGGTACCTACGATACTGTGAGTTATTTGCTCTTGATGCCCTTGTCCGGTTTGACGCTGTTGCAGGGGTCAAGTACCTATCCTTGTTAATTTATACTGTACCAGAATGTATCTTGTAGAAGAAGGTTAAGGAGGACTGCTTACGACGGGTCTCCAGGGATGGCCACTCTAGTTCATCAAGCATATCACCGACGCTACTTCTATTTTGCCGTCGTCTGCAGGTCCATCGAGCAGCTTTCCTCTTGGCTCCGGGTCATTTCGGCCCATAACAAAATCGGCCCATGTCAAAATCGGCCCACATTGCAATTTCGGCCCATAAAGGACTTAAATGCTGTTACAGGAGCAACTTATCAGCCAAAATATAAAACAATTAAATATATAGTTAATTTATGATAAAAACATGTATATACAATTTTTTTACCCCTTTTCCCCGCTCGGCATTTGTATCATTATTTTCAATAAATACCTCCCTCAGATGTGAGTCCTCGCAATACAAAACTTTGTAATGGAATAGATATGAAATAAAAATAATATAAAAGAGGGTGTTTATTTAGAAAAAAATGTGTATTTATGAACTTGGAGATTATAGTTCTGGGGTCATTGTTTATTTGCTTATATTGTTGGCACATGTCGGTATGCAAAATGTTCAATAATCACTTTACGTTGTTACCTTTATCGACGCGCGCCTTAAAGTGACAAACAGAACGATTATCAAATTACTCAAACCTCAGTCGGCACGTGCCAATAATCCATTAGTTTATGTCTCTAATGCGTGTCTTTAATTCTTTCTTTGTTTCTTGCTTTCGGTTTCGTTTAATGAATGTTATTGGGCAGGGGCACATCTATAGCTATATGTGGGCCTAGCGCCGGGACCCAATTTTCGAAGACTCACATCAGTCTGTGCATCCGCGCAGTCTGATTTGTGTGTAACCATGAATCATAAAGTAGCCAAAGCTTCCTCATCATGACCATACTTGACAAAGTGCATTCTTTAATTTTCTCCAAAATTACTTTTCCGACAAAAATGTGATATTTGTCTTATTTATACTCCGAGCGTATGTTGTCTTTGCTCTATAGAACGCGTCTAATGGGGCCACAACCTACGTCTTGGATCAGAAATAAGCATAATAACATATACCCCTTTATACTCCCAATTTCCCTGTATAAAGTGGGGTTTAGAGTGCTATCATTTTCTCGGACTTGTTAACATGATGTGATTTTTTTACCAGTTGAGGAGTAAGTAAGTAAGTAAGTAATCTTTTATTATAGTGACTTGTGTAGCATTTCAATACAAATTATAGATAAATTGTTTATAGTACACCCGGCCGCATGGGCCTATAAGTCACTTTAACCTCTAATAGTAACCAATATCTGGAAAATAACGTTTCATAACGCTCCATTGCTGGAGCCTTAACTAACTGATACACATGCGAAAGTACAAATATTATAATAATTATGTGAGAATAAGTTATTTTGAGCGTTTATGATTAATATATCAGTTATGGCATATAGCTAATATATTAATTATACAGTACGCTACGCCTTAGCAGGAAAGCTTGTTTAACATA
This sequence comes from Lucinisca nassula, assembly GCA_963580285.1. Taxonomy (NCBI): domain Eukaryota; kingdom Metazoa; phylum Mollusca; class Bivalvia; order Lucinida; family Lucinidae; genus Lucinisca; species Lucinisca nassula. The sequence goes on from OY757020.1 coordinate 23,251,549, forward strand.
TTTGGCAACATGCCTATATTCTCTTGTTATTAGATGTTCCAATTTTTCGTTTGGTTCAAGGGAGTGGAAGGTTTGATCATTTAGTTGTCTGTACAGTATTTGCCTCTGTTCTGTGTACCTATTGCAGTCTAGAATAAAATGCTTTTCATCTTCCACTTCCCCACTGTCACAGACCTGACAAATTCTTTCTTCGGGTCTTAGGCCACTAAAACGTCCAGTTTCAATCCGAATGGGTAAAACCCCGCACCTAAGTTGAGCCAAAAACGATCGCTCCTATTTAGGTAAGTATGCCTTAATATAAGTTTCTGTTTCATATATAGTTTTAAATGTAACATATGTACGTAATTTTGATATGTCTCTACATTTATTTGTCCATTCATTACTATAATTCGTAAAAAGAAGTTCCTCACAGCTATTAATGTCACATTTAACCATATTTTGGAAATGCTGTAAAGGTAATCCAATTTCCTGAAAAATGTTTTTAATTTCCGAGCACCAAGTGTTATTTGAACCCATGTTAAAGTCATATAAGAAAACCTTTTTAGTCAGTCGGTTAGGGTTCATATCAATCAAACGATTCCATAATCGTATCATATTAATCCATCGTCTGTGTAAAGATAGTGGCCAGCCCATGTCTCCATTAATAGCTAGTATAGGGGTGAAGCGATGAACTCCCAAAAAATATCTTATAGCCCGGTTTTGTACCATTTCGCTTTTATTAAAGTTTCTAAATCCCCAAACACCTGAACAATAATCCGTTACCGGCACTACACATGTGCTATATAGTTTAGAGTATGTTTCAAAACCAACGTCTTTAAAGTTATGAATTTTTGAGATCATGGACCCTAGTGCTCTTCCACCTGAACTGAATAAAGTGTCAGCAGTTAAGTTAAAATCAAGATTTTCATGTAAAACAACGCCTAAATATTTATATGAAGGGACATATTCAATTTTTGTATTTCCGATATAGAAGGAAATGTTACTCCTGTGTTTTCCTCTGTTTCTAAAATGGATTACAGCTGATTTAGCATAATTAACACGCAACCGCCATTTTTTGCACCAGATTGAAACGTGGTCAAGCATACGCTGCATTCCTGTTTCTGTTTCTGACACAAGCATAATATCGTCCGCATATAACAAACAGCAGATTTGCGTTTCATCAAGTGTGATTCCACAATTGAGAGACTTCAGTTCTTTTGCTAAGTCATTAATAAACAGGGCAAACAGTGTCGGGGATAAGTTATCTCCCTGCTTTACGCCAGATGTACACGGGAACCACGACGTTAATGTCCCACCAAGCTTTACAGAAGCTTCAGTATTTGTATACATTGCCTTTACAGAGTTATAGAACTTTCCATCAATTTTATTTACCAAGAGTTTGTATAATAACGCTTCTCGATCGACGTGATCAAACGCTTTCTGTAGATCTATAAACGTGGAATAGGTACTTTTCTTTTGTGACAGTCTATTTCTGATCATAGTACAAGCTGAATACACATGGTCTTGACAAGATCGATCAGACCGAAAACCGTTTTGTTCGTCCACGAGGAGTCCGTTATTTTCTAAATAGGGAAGCAAACGATTGTTTAGCAAGAATATTAATTACTCAAGCTGAACATATTTATCCCATTGTTCGACTTACATGCTACTGATTTTGGCCCTGCAAGCAAACCAATTATATGCAAACATGGTAATTATACCATCATTAAAATTTTGGATCGAAATTGCCATGGGCGGATTTTGTATGGGCCGATTTTGTCATGGGCCGATTTTGTTATGGGCCAAAATGTCCACAGACCGTCCTCTGCAACTTTTCCACCCGCTGAATCTGAGTTTTAACATAGGGGTGCCAAATGGGTGATGCATATTGACCGGACACTATTTGCCCACAAACACAAACAAACAATGCATTTGGATTTTCAAACGAAAGTAGGGATACCGCTGATTTTATTATTATTATTATTAGGGAAAGTATAAAACCCGGGAGTAACAGCCGGGAGCCGGGAGTAAAATCCGGGAGTAAATTTTGGCAATCGAATAAAGATATTAAACATTAACATATCTAGATAAAATTTGGATCAAAAGTAGAATATAGACTCCTCTTTAAAATGCATATAAATTTTATATTAATAATTGAGTACTTTTCAAGATATGAACCGAAATATATGACCACGTCGCAAAAAATTCGCCCGGGAGTAGCTTTTTGCGGTATTGACGATGTCAAGCATTTTGCAAAATTTGTTCAGCTTGGGATTGCTACAAGAATAAGTTTGTGTATTATCAATTAAAAACGTATCAAAGATCAGAAAAATACAAAAATAAAGTTATTTCATCGCTCCGTGAAGTAAGTAATTGACCTGGGGGTAGACCGGGAGTAATTTCTGGGTTGAAATCGGCGTTTATTGGCGTTATTGCCTATGTCACATACATTGTAATATATTAAACGTAGTCTTACTACCCTGACAGCTAATAGCAAAGGCACTGATCAGATTGCGGAGGTAAGTGTGTCATCGTTTCTACATTATACGGCCATAAAACAAATAGCGCCAAATATAAATGTCCCGGTCACATAAAAGCATAGGCGCAGGAGCAGGGCGTAAGTTGGGTTGGGGGTTTGGATGTGTGTCGAGTCCCGATATGACAAGTAAATAAATTCATGTACTCCATGCTGAATCTTAGCTTTTCTTCTGACAAACGTTTAAGAAATACAATGTATGTGATAGAAGCAATACGGCCGAGAATAAGGCAAATAAACGCCGATTTCAGCCCAGAAATTACTCCCGGCCCACTCCCGGGTCAATTATTTACCAGGCGGAGCGATGAAATAACTTTAATTTTGCATTTTTCTAATCTCTGACATGTTTTTAATTAATAACACATAAAGTAATTCTTGTAGAACCCCCAGACTGAACATATTTTGCAAAATGCTTGACATCGTCAATACCGCAAAAGTTACTCCCGGGCGAAAATTGTGCGACGTGGTCGTATATTTCGGTTCATATCTTGAAAAGTACATGGATATAATGTTAACACTTATGTGCATTTAAAAGAAACGTCTATATTCTACTTTTGATTCAAATTTCATCGAGATATGTGAATGTTTAGTACCTTTATTCGATTGTCAAAATTTACTTCCGGATTTTACTCCCGGCTCCCGGCCGTTACTTCCGGGTTTTATACTTTCCCTTATTATTATTTTTATTGTTCAAACGATTCCGTTTCGGTTATTTGTTGCACTATATTCGTGTCGCAAATTATTCCAAACCGGAAGTCATAACTAACTGACGCACGCGCATAGACGTGTTACTATGACAGCAGTGTAAATTATCCTAGAGTAAAAACAGCTCTCTGTCGGTGTCCAATAAATCAGAAAAAATGATTCCTCCAAACGTTTCACTGGTCAAATATGACAATCCAGTGCTTGTTAGTAGAAATACTGACAAAAAGACACCAAGGGTAAGCAGCAGCGTGTTTGATTTAGTAAAAATTACAGGATTACTGTGTAGGCTTTTCTTGATGTGCAATGCTAAAATGCAAGAGCGCTTTGGTGCAGTGGTAGCGCATCGGATAAGTGATCAAGAGGTTGCGGGTTCGAGTCTCACGCTGATCAAAGTGTTGTGCCCTTGAGCAAGGCACTTCATCCACATTGCTTAAAAAAAAAAAAGAAAGAAAACAGAAAGTACTGGTTACCACCCAGGAAATCCTGCTCGTAATGCTCAGATGTGAGCGAGTAGCAGTAATAGGAAAAAGAAAGAAAGAAAGAGAGAGTTTTTTAGTATCATGAGTTTTTCATATAGTGAAATGTACAAGTGACTTATTTAAGTACCAAGTGGCTATAGGCAGCGATAAAATGCCTTATAGATATACAACAACAACAAAAGAGAGAGAGAAACTTGTGCTTGCGGTGAGAGAGAAACAGTAGACCATTTTCTCCTTGATTGTGAACTCTACGATGCTCAGAGAGAAATTATGAGGCAAGAGCTCTTATTAAACTTGGGTACAAGTGCCCTGGACTTGAATACTTTCTTTGACGAAAACCAAAACAAAGATGATGAAGAACCAAAAATTCACCGTGAAGACATCTACCAACAATGGTGTCGGGACAACTCGGCACATAGCAAACTCGGCACATACCCAACTCGGCACATAACCAACTCGGCACATAGCAAACTCGGCCCACAATAGTTATAATGGTTATTAAGCTGTACAGTAATACTTTATTCGCCTGTTTTATTATTATTGTTTTATAATAATTATATGTATGCTTATTAAATAAAAAAAGGTTTCTATTTTTTTTTTTTTTTTTTTCATTTTAAAAACAAATCATTTAAATCGATCAATAAGCTCTGGATATGACTTAATTGCTACACTAATTATCTGATTAATCAGGCGATGACTAAAGCTGTGAATATGATATTTGGGACTCATTGCGACCCATGATTGCCCAGCCGAGTTGATGGGCGTATTGTCAAACGAGATTGCCCAGCCGAGTTGATGGGCGTCTTGTCAAACGATATTTTTTCCTTGTTTTCAATTAAAATAGGTTGTGGGTGCTTGTTAGAACCACCTCATTGGGGCGGTTCTAACGAGTACCCACAACCTATGTCTTTTTTTTTTTTTTTAAAGATTTATTCGCTGGTAAATTTAAGAAGCCTTAAACTGTTTCCACGAAACGATCAAAAAACCTACTTTCACCTTCATTTTCCACTACTTTCTGATTGGTCAATTTCTACAGAACAATAAGATCACGTGACAAAAGTGATCCGTTTTTTAGTACTTCAGGGACATATTTATAAGATAATTTTGTCTTGAAAAAGGTCTGTGAGGACCGAAACCGGTCGACAAATAAATCACCAGAAGATATTAAAATCCGTTTTTGGTTGTTTATTCTGTATTTCCCTAATTACCTTTAACTTAAATATTTGAAACTTAAATAGTTGAAATTGTATTGTAAAAAAAATCTTCATATTTTGTTTTTTAAATAAAGATCTACTCCATTAAATATTGATGTTTGCTCCCTATTTAGTTGGTCCCTATTTCACAGGTAACTTTAATTTGATTATTTGTTTGGTTATGCAATTATCATTACCAAGTGAACAATAGATAATTGACCCAAACAGCTAATTATATGCCGAGTTTGTATAGGCCGAGTTTGTCATGTGCCGAGTTTGCTATGTGCCGAGTTGTCCCACAACCCGGTAAACCCCAACAATTAGATGTTTTCATATCATCAACAAACAGATTTTAAATTTAACGGGGGGTGGGGGGGATGCTAGGACATTTCAAGGTAATGGGGTTGTTTGGCGTAAGAGTGATGCAATCATTATTTCTTCTGAAGGGCAGGAAACGGCTGATACGGCTGTACCCGCCCTGACGATATACATACATTCATCATACATTATGGGAATGGGTGTGGTTCACATTCGATTACTACATCCATCTTGATATATTGAAATCATCATTTGTTTTCATGGTTATATCTGGAGGACAGGAAGTGGCCGCCGTGGCTGTACCTGGCCTCCCCCCCCCCCCCCCCCCCCCCCCCCCCCCCAAAAAAAAAAAAAAAAAATTCATCAAACATTATGGGAATGATTGCAGTTCATGTCTTCATGGTTATATCTGGAGGACAGGAAGTGGCCGACACGGCTGTACCTGGCCTTCAAAATTCATCAAACATTATGGGAATGATTGTGGTTCATGTTTCCATGGTTATATCTGGAGGACAGTAAGTGGCAGACACGGCTGTACCTGGCCTTCAAAATTCATCAAACATTATGGGAATGAGTGTTGTCCATGTTTTCATGGTTATATATGGAGGACAGGAAGTGGCCAACACGGCTGTACCTGGCCTTCAAAATTCATTAAACATTATGGGAATGAGTGTGGTTCGTGTTTTCATGGTTATATCTGGAGGACAGGAAGTGGCCGACACGGCTGTACCTGGCCTTCAAAATTCATTAAACATTATGGGAATGAGTGTGGTTCACATTTAATTAAGTACTACATATTCTTTGATGTATTGTAATCATTATCTATATTCATGGTTATATCTGAACGGTGGGAAGTGGCCGACACGGCTATACTTGGTCTGAGGATATACATAAATTTATCATACATTATGGGACTGAGTGTGGTTGACCTTTAATTGCTACATATTCTTTGAAGACTTTGATATGTATTGCAATCATTATTTTCGGGGCACTCGGTTTGTTTTTCTTTACAGATTGTTCTCCTCAGATGCAGTGGTATCTGGTGGGGTGGTTGCCCGTGGGTCCTGGGGTGGGTGCGGATGCAGCGGAGTCAAAGAAATCTGGAAATGTGATTCATTCTGCAGGTGGTGCGGTTGGAGTATGTTTGGGCGTTGGCTTTTTGTGGCCGCTGCCGGTATCAAGCCCAGGACCTATGGTGTCAGGGGCAAGTGGATTAACCACTGAAATATCACGCTGCTTTAATCATCGGTCGGGGCACTAGACTGGATTTTTTTTTTTTTTTTTTTTTCCTACTACAGTGGTGCCTGGTGCCGGGATGATTATTGCTGCAGCCCATGGATGGACCAGATTAAGCGGAGTCAAGAGGAGCTAAAAATCTGACATGTTTAAATGAGTCTCTCCTAAACATTTTAAATATTGGTTTCTTTGTAGGATAGAGGAATGAAGTAGCACGGCATAATAAATCGCCTTATTTGGAGTGCAAAACCGACCAGTCTGACTGGCCCGAACCTTTTGGCCTGGTGTTTGACTCGCTTGCTTTTTGGCCTCAGGGTCGTGGGCTCGGTCCCCGGTCGGGGCACTTGGTGTTTTTCTTTACAATTTTTCTCCTCAGATTGCAGCGGTGCCGGGATGGTTACCGATGAAGCCCAGGAGAGGTGCAGATGCAGCAGAGTCAAAAGAAGCTAGAAATGTGATATTATTACATGAGTATCCCCTGAACATTTGAAAATAATAACGATAATAATAATAATTGTCTCTTGTAGGATGGAGTGCAACAATAAATATGTATTTAGAGTGCATGATTGATGGTCTTATCTAAATCTTAACCCTGTTGATTGCTGTTTATGTCTGATTTTCAACATGTTGGGTGAAAGAGGGAGGGAAAAAAAAATTATTCCTCTATACTATGAGTTATTAGGCAGACACTACTTGTGAAAGATTATACTTGTGAGTTATCTCGGCCAGTAGAAGGCTTTGAAATGAAATGCAAATCTAAAATATACCGAAGAGCAGTTACTGTAGACTTATGAAGAGATATTACCGGTACTTTGCGGCAATAGGGCCTTGATTACACTGATTACACTGAAATCTGGGTTCAGTTGTTCAAAGCATCCTTAACAAGCTCATTAGTGGTCAAATTGTTAATTCTAGTTATATACTCGCTTCTCATGGTACCAAGGGTTCCATGGTACCGAGGTAAACAATATTTTGCTGCATTTTGAATCTTGTACAATTCACATGGGCTTGATATCCTCACATCAATGAAGTAGAATATATATCTTTCCATTGGTATATTTATCATTAAATTTTTATGATAAATATCTGGATAAATATCTAAAAAGTTAAAAGCAGGTGAAATCTGATTTTTCACATTTTCTCTTCACCCCCTGGTTGTTAAATTTGTTTTTTTATTTATTTTTGAAATACCCTATGATTTTTCTTTTGTGGCTTAAGTTTTTCTCGGGTAGGTCTTATAAATTGAAACATGGAAGAAAAATCCGGTTTGTTTCCGGTTGATATATACTGCCTTCTATATGCATGGGTATTCGTTAAGTATTGGAAGTGAATTTTAGCCTCAAGTGCACAGGCAGTCAATGAATGTGTTCTTTAAATTACTTTAATCAATCCCAGTGTTTCTATGCCCCAATGACACCTCTGAGTATAGGCTTAGAACATAAAGTTAAATGATGAATCAAACTTGCTTGTCTTTCATACAACCATCGTGGTAAATTGTACACCCTGTGTCTCAACTGTAGCTGACTTTATTGTGCCATTTGTAGGATTAAAAGCAGTCAAAAATTATAGTTTTCTCTATTTGAAATCTAATGTTTATTGTTCTAAGTAATACAAAAAACCATTACATGTATTTTTAATCGAATCAGTTTTCCACATTTGTCGATTTTCTATTTGCCTTGGTACCATGAGAATGCCTGTTGGCATTAGAAAATTCTGCCTGGATACATATCTGTCAGGCTTATAAATCATGCTGAAGTATTGTGATCATTTCTCCTCCTTAATTGTAAGAAGAGACCCTATAGAAAATTAACATAAAATTATTTTAGTGCTGAATAGCTCTAACTGTGAAATATTTATACTGTAACATTAACTACCTTGGTTCCATGGGAAGCCGGGCTATCTAATTCAGTGATATTTTTGCTGATTTTTTTTTTTTAGCAAAAAATATTAGCATATTTGCCTCTTCCTGGTGTATGAATGTCATTTGACATGTCACCACTTACAATTCTGATGCAAGAGGTCTCGGGTTCGATCCCCGGCAGCGGTGATAAAATTTCGGTGTCCGAACACGCTCCATTGGCATCTGTCATAAAGTGCACCATCCTTCGGATCGGGACGTTAACTGGAGGCCCCCTGTGCAGAGAGAACCATCCCCTCTGCAGGTTAGAGAACCCTACCGTAATTACATGATTACTGTGTAGGCTTTCATTCTGAAAAAACTGGAGTGTATTTAATATACACCGTCTGTGTCCCCTCCTGGGGTTAAGGCAGAACTGGAAGAAAGAAAGAAAGATATAAAATGTTGTTGTTATAAAATGTTCAAAGTTTTTAAGGCATAAAAATAAAAATAGCTGTGTTTCCGCTAACATGATGAAAAAAAATTTGGTCCGTAGGTACGAGAAACTTTTTTTTATTGTTTTATTTTTTGTCCCCCCAAAAACAGGGTCGGGCTTATATTTTTTATGTATTTTTTGTTTTGTACATGTTTTTTGTTAATAAAATTGTCATCTTATGAGTTACACTATAGATCATAATTCATTTTACATGTAGATGCTTAAAATAGTTACCGTATTCGCCCTAATTACCGCACCGTGCGCTTAGTTTTTTCAAAATCGTGCCATAAAATCATGGTGAAAAATCTACCTAATTAGCGCACACTTGATACGAAAACAACAGCTTCCAAGATGATGCATACTGATATTTAATGGGACGGAAAAAGATACTTAAGCATTGCCTAATTTGCCTTCACTGTTGGAAGAAATAATGGTAAGTTTTTGTAGATTTACTATGAGAGCTTCAAGGGGAGATTAATGTAAAGTGTGCGCTTATGTATTTCCTTTCCAAAAATAGCTTTGGTGTGCGCTTATAGGAGCATGTGCGGTAATTAGGGCGAATACGGTAGCTCTGTATTTTGGAAGGTACTAAAAGCCAAAAACTACAAAAATGTGCTTAAAACGCAAAATTACTATGGGAAAATGCAAAGACGACACTGGGTAGGGTCCGAAATTGAAAATGGTAAGGTCAGTGTTTTAATTTTTATTTTGTTCTTTTATTGGTAAAAATAGTAGCGTCGGGGTTCTGAAGCAGGGTCGGTCGGGTTAGCGGAAACATGGCTATTTTTTTTCAGGCATAATGGCAAAGCGTGTCCTGCATTTGTAGCCATCAAGGAACGGCTGCTACAATGGCATTATGCAGGATAAAGAATTTTTATTTATTCATGTAATTTATGAATTTCTCTTCTTTTTAGCTCACATGAGTGGGCTCATGGGGGAGCTATTGTGATCAGTCATCGTCTGTCCGTAATGTCTGTTCATCCACAATTCCTTTAAACACATCTCCTAAACCACTGAACAGATTTTGACCAAACTTGGCAGAAATGGTCTTGGGGTGATCTTCTCTCAAAGTTGGTTGGTTGGTTGTCTTTGTGGCATTATAAAGCTGCCTTTCATCCCCATGCACTTCTGAGCACCTGCCTTTGCCTGTTGGTCTGCCAGCTCATTACCTATAAATTTAGGCTGTAATGTCCTTGTGACCTGGCACTTAATGCACCACCAGCCTGTTTCCTCTTTCTGACAATTTTATGGACATTTTCCTTAATATCCGTGACAATTTCAATTTTCTTTGTTGGAATACATGTATTGCGGCGTCTCATCTGGGTCTCCACTGTTTGCTCAGGCCTGTCTGTTCAAATATACATATGGTAAAGTGCAACATATGGTAAGAATCATGCTCAGACAGAAAGCCAGACAGGTAAAATTATGACAGAAACCTTAGCGATTACTAATCGATTATCCATCGCAAAGGTAAGACTGATAATCGATTATCTTTTCAGCTCCGATTAGCCAGCCCTAGTTGACAGCAGGGATTAGGTATTTCAGTCTTTGGAGATCTGTGTTGCAGTCCAGTTGCGTCGTGTGTAGAGCAACCATAATCCAGCAGGCACATGTCACTAGGGCAACTTCAAATCAACGTCATGACGTTGCACCGAAGTTGATCTGACGTTGCATGAACGTCATGTGCCTGCATGGAACCCATATTGTGCATGATAAGAGTTTTGAGCTAATATAGTATGTCTATATTCTAGTTATCCCTGTCTCCAAGGCACTGGAAACTTTGGTTTGAGATAACAGTAGTTTTGTTTTTGTTTGTTTGTTTGATTTGAGGTTTAACGTCCCCAACAACACGGTAAAGGTCATTTTGGAGACGTTGCTTCCAATTTGGTGGGACTTTTACCCGACGGGAGATGAAATGACATCTCAAGCCCTGCCGCCCAATAAAACCGATAGGGTTTATTAGCATGGACGGCCCGCCTCGCACCGCGGTTCCTGGGCAGGCTTAGATCCGCTAAGCGGTTTACCAGTACTAGTGTGCGGGCCGGATTCAGCTCTGCGTGGAAGCATCATGCAGCCCATATATTTCTTCAAGCCCCTGTGGGCGGGGGTCAGATAACAGTAGTTTCAGATAGAAGGATTTTAAATCTAATGATAAATTGCAAAACTGAAACAAAAGTGACCAAAATTTAGTTTGACTTTAAGCAATAGTTTGAGATATCTGTGTTTGAGATAACAAGAGTCAACTTGTACAAAATATGACTTAAAAATGTTATTGTTTCAACCCATAAAATGCCAATCACCACAATTGTCGTCTGCTTTATCGTCGGCCAAGTATTTTAAAATTAGTTTTTGCAAGCAGTGTGGACCCAGATCAGACTGCTCCTATAGGAGCAGTCTGATCTGGGTCCACACTGTTTGTCTGTATGCAAAAATATCTTTAAAAAGTTTGCAAGAAGATTGAGCAGAGGACATAAGCAGACGACATTTTCAGATATAGTTTTTCTCGCCATCTGAAGGGTTAACCCTTATCTTGCTGTTCACGACAACCCCTATCTTTGGAAACAGTGTAGATCCGGATCAGATGGCTTCTGTCTGAAGAAGCCATCTGGTCAGGATCTACACTGTTTTACATTCAGTTTATGAATTTGTAGCAATAAATTACATCAAGTAATTTGATTGGTTAATAGACAGAAATGAGTGTGGCTTAAATGAATATTCAGCAAGATAAGGGTTAACATTTATATCTGACTATTTTAAAATTTCCTCTTTTTTCACAGGCTCGTGCCTTGAAGGTAAGCCCTGCCCCACCTCAGGGGTCAGCCCCGGTGCCAAACCCACCAGCCAAACAGAAGCTGGCTCCTATGGATGCTAAAAATGCACAACAGACAGATGAAATCTTAAATTCCATCCTGCCACCCAGGTAAATAATCTAATTACATGTACTCTAAATTCTTATCACTGTATTTGCTGTATTTGGTGCTCAGGATTTGTTAAGTGCACCCAAGAGATGTAATATAGCCCCAGATAAGAGGGGATGTCAACAAATTATTTTTCTTATTTCTGCACGAAAACATACATTGTGGGTATTCATTGGAAGGGCCTCACCGAGGCACTTCTAATGAATACCCACACATATGTTTTCATGCAGAAATAAGAAAAAATATCAGTACTTTTCGGGCAAAAACCCCCACAAGAAAACACCTTACCTGTAAGCCGGCCTTGGTAGCTCAGTCAGATGCGCATCTGACTGGTGATCAGGAGGATGCTGGTTCGATACCTTTCTGGAGATTGATCATGAAATCTTGTCTGTGGTCATTCTCTCCCTTCCGCTGATTCAAGGAGGACAGTTGTCAGTTTCTGGCGAAAGAATGAGCACTGTTCTGGTTAACCGCTTACATATAAGCCTGCCCAGGCTCAAAAATGACCTAAATAGTGTTGCCTGGGCCGTTAAACTTCGAAACAAACAAACAAACAAAAAAAACCACCTTATCTGGAGTTAAGAGTGCAGGATTTTGCAGTCTATTGAAGTTTATTTTGCATCATAAGTTTAAATAGTGCAAAAAGATCATTCTAACATTTAAATTTTTATATTTTTGTGATAAACAGGGGGAGAAGTTGCTGACTTGTGTTTTGTGTTTTAATAATTACCGTATTAGACCTATTTACCGTACCATGCGCTTAGTTTTTAGCTCACCTGAGCCTTTAGGCTCATAGGTGAGCTTACAGTATAGCCATGGTCCGTCGTCGGTCGTCCGTCCGTCCATCCGTCCACCATTTTCAAAGATCTTCTTCTCCTATACTGCAGGGCCAATCAAAGCCAAATTTCATATGGAGCCTCAGTGGGATGGGGGAACGAAAGTTTGTTCGCGGGGTCTGGATCACTTGACCAAGATGGCCGCCATGCCCATATATGGTAAAAAGCCTTCAAAAATCTTCTTCTCCAGAACCATAAGGCCAGTGGCCTTGAAACTTGGCATGTAGCATATGGTACTCGGGCCCATCATGGTTTGTACAAATGGTGACCCCGGGTTGACCTTGACCTATTTTACAGCAATGTCAAATTTGCCGAAGTAGGCTTTTGCATGGGGCAAAGTGAAAATAATGGATTTATAGGAAAACCATTGAAGACAGTGTCACCAAAATTTGTAGATCAGGTAAAGTAACTGAATACATGAAGATCTATGGGTCAGAAAGGTCAAGGTCATTCATTGGCCTCAGACCAAGGTCATTCAGGATCCATATTTCAAACATTTTTTTCTCCAAAACTGCTGAGCCAATTTAAGTGAAATTTAATATGGAGCCTTTGTGAGTTGAACAAATGAAAAAAATGCCAATACGGTCTAGATCACATGACCAAGATGGCCGTCACGCCTATATATATGGTAAAAAGCCTTAAAAATTCTTCTTCTCCAGAACCGTAAGGCCAATGGCCTTGAAACTTGGCATGTAGCATATGGTACTCAGGCCCATCATAGTTTGTACAAATGGTGACCCCGAGTTGACCTTGACCTATTTTACAGCAATGTCAAATTTGCCGACTTAGGCTTTTGCATGGGAAAAAGTGAAAATAATGGATTTTTAGGAAACCATTGAAGACAGTGTCACCAAAATTAGTAGATACGGTAAAGTAGCTGAATACATGAAGATCTATGTGTAAGAAAGGTCAAGGTCATTAATTATACCCCTGCAAACGAAGTTTGAAGGGGGTATATAGGAGTTAGCTTGTCGTCTGTCGTCGTCGTCGGTCCGTTACAAAAAACTTTAACATTGCTCATAACTTCCTTATTCTTTGACCGATTTCTTTAATATTCACACACCACACACCTTGCCACTAGTACTTAAGATTGATATACACAAACCTGACCTTGACCTTTACGTTGACCTTGAGGATGCGGGGGTATAATTGGCGCCCGTTAGGCGGCAGCTCTAGTTGACCTTAGACCAAGGTCACGCAGGTTCCATATTTCAAACATTTTTTCTCAGAAACTACTGAGCCAATTGAAGTGAAATTCAATATGGAGCCTTTGGGAGTTGAACAAATGAAAAGCTGCCAACATGGTCTAGATCACATGACCAAGATGGCCACCACGCCCATATATGGTAAAGAAACTTAGAAATTCTTCTTCTCAAGAACCATAAGGCCAATGGCCTTGAAACTTGGCATGTAGCATATGGTACTCGGGCCTATCATAATTTGTTCAAATGGTGACCCTGGGTTGATCTTGACCTATTTTACAGTAATGTCAAATTTGCTGACTTAGGCTTTTGCATAGGAAAAAGTGAAAATAATGGATATTTAGGGAAACCATTGAAGACAGTGTCACCAAAATTTGTAGATTAGGTAAAGTAACTGAATACATGAAGATCTATGGGTAAGAAAGGTCAAGGTCATTCATTGACCTTAGACCAAGGTCACTCCGATTTCATATTTCAAAAAAAACATTTTTTCTCAGAAACTATTGAGCCAATTTAAGTGAAATTCAATATGGAGCTTTTGTGAGTTGAACAAATGAAAAGTTGCCAGTACGGTCTAGATCACATGACCAAGATGGCCGCCACGCCCATATATGGTAAAAAGCCTTCAAAAATTTTCTTCTCCAGAACCGTAAGGCCAATGGCTTTGAAACTTGGCATATGTCATACGGTACTCGGGCTCGTCATAGTTTTTACAAATGCTGACCCTGGGTTGACCTTGACCTATTTTATGGCAGTGTCAAATTTGTCAACTTAGGCTTTTGCATGGGAAAAAGTGAAAATAATGGATTTTTAGGAAACCATTGAAGACAATGTCACCACATTGGTAGATCAGGTAAAGTAAATCAATACATGAAGATTCATGGGTAAGAAAAGTCATCATTCAGTGACCTGGGACCAAGATTAACCAGGTTCCATATTTCAAACATTTTTTCTCAGAAACCGCTGGCCCAATTCAAGTGAAAGAGCTTGGTTCACAAAGGCCAGTTAACTGCCCTGTAAATTCCTATGTGAGCAACCTGTTCAATACAAAATGATTTTCTATTTTTTGTAAACTATGACCTCTTGTGTCTCCGACAATGTATGAAGTAATCACCAAAACTGCCAATATCTGAATGAAAATTGTGTAAAAATAGACACAGTTTACACCAAAAACCAACATTTTCTCCATATTTACCATAAAAAAATCAGAAAAAAATATGAAGACAGGCATGCGACACAATGATTTTTGGTTGAAAGCTCCGAAAGTACAAGAAAAACATTTGATTAAATTTCCAAGGTGTCGAAGATGTGCATTCATTGTTAAATTAAAGGTAATGTACCCTGTCCCCCTACCTAATTTGTACGAGGACTCGAGCTGTCTTTACTGCTAAATAGTCGAAATTTAGAAGAAAAAAATAAATCAAGATCAAGGCAAAGAAAATGAGACCTATTAAAAGGTTTGCGTATGATGTTTTATTTCTAACGCTATTGTTTGTCAAAAAAACATCGGTATTTTGGCAAGAACGCCGTCAACCAAACAAGGGACATTACTCTTACTGCAAGTCGCTGTGCGTCATTGGTGACGGATAAGAGACTTGACTCCATGTTACAAGCTCAAAATAGCCTAGCCTGACAAAAGAGCCATTTACCCTGCTTTATATTTAGAGTTTACAGACCCTTGACATTCATACAGAATACAGTGACAGACGATTTGATTCGTTTAATACTATGACAGCTACGTCACGTCTATATCGATATCAAACTAGTATTAGATGATGACGTCATCAATCATAATGGCCAAATGGTTACATACTTCGTTTAGCATCTAAACGGCCCCCGGTTCGATCCCTACTACCGACATGTTTTTTTTTTTCTTTCCTTCTTTTTTTTAACTTCTGTTATGCTTAGAAAAACACTTTTTATGCTTTGACCATTGTCCTCATTTTCCACAGTTGATTTTTTTTAATTATTGCCATGCTACTAAATTGGCGAGTTTTATGAATGTATTATGTTTCTCAAAGGAAAAAAATAAACAACAAAAAACATCGGCCTCATCAGCATGAGAACAATGCTTTTGAGATGTTTTATTAACTAATCTACTGCAAGAAAACTTACGCTATTGTCGTCATCATTGCCCCCCGTCTATCGGGTGCTTCAACCTAAAGCTTAAACGAGCGCACAGAAGTACAGGTAACTGTCTGCCTAGGCAAGGTGGTGCTAGTTGGACCATCCATGCATATAAACCCATTGGTTTCATTGGGCAGCAGGGCTAGGGTTGTCATTGCATCTCATTGTCGTGTCAAAGTCTCACAAAGTTAAGAGCAACGTCTCCAAAATGCCATAAATAGTGTTGATGTGGACGTTAAACACAATTCAAATGAACCCGTCGTCAGCAGACCACATCATAAGTTATGACAGCAAGTTTGTATGCGATGCCCTGCTTGTTGAACTCGTGTTTTTAAAAATGACAAAGGGAAAAAAGATGCTTTTGTTTGATTTGAGGTTTAACGTCCCCGTCAGCACTGTAAAGGTCATTTTGGAGACGTTGCTTCCAATTTTGCGGGACTTTTACCCGACATTGAGATGAAATGACTTCTCAAGCCCTGTTGCCCAATGAAACCAATAGGGTTTATTAGCATGGACCGCGGTTCCTGGAGGGCTTAGATCCTCTAAGCGGTTTACCAGTACAAGTGTGCAGGCCGGATTCAGCTCTGCGTGGAAGTATCATGCAGCCCATATATTTCTTCAAGCCCCTATGGGCGGAGGCCACCAAAAAGATGCTCGTATGATAAATTCCATGTATGATTATGTAAGTAGCTCAATAAACTGGATTCTGGGTTGAAGGAAATTAAAATGCGGGAATAAAGAGATGGGAATACTTGTCATATATATCAAATAAGGTATGATAAAAAGTCGTATTTGATAAATGTAAGTAACTCAGTAAACTGGATCCTGTTTTCATATAAGACCGGTTGTAGAGGCTTCAAATGTGCAAATAAACAGATGGAAATACTTGACAAATCTGGTTCCTATCTATCTATCTATCTATCTATCTATCTATCTATCTATCTGTCTGTCTGTCTGTCTGTCTGTCTGTCTGTCTGTCTGTCTGTCTGTCTGTCTGTCTGTCTGTCTGTCTGTCTGTCTGTCTGTCTGTCTGTCTGTCTATCTATCTATCTATCTATCTATCTATCTATCTATCTATCTATCTATCTATCTATCTATCTCTCTCTCTCTCTCTCTCTCTCTCTCTCTCTCTCTCTCTCTCTCTCTCTCTCTCTCTATCTATCTATCTATCTATCTATCTATCTATCTATCTATCTATCTATCTATCTATCTATCTATCTATCTAGCTAGCTAGCTAGCTAGCTAGCTATCTATCTATCTATCTATCTATCTATCTATCTATCTATCTATCTATCTATCTATCTATCTATCTATCTATCTATCTATCTATCTATCTATCTATCTATCTATCTATCTATCTATCTATCTATCTATCTATCTATCTATCTATCTATCTATCTATCTATCTATCTATCTATCTATCTATCTATCTATCTATCTATCTATCTATCTATCTATCTATCTATCTATCTATCTATCTATCTATCTATCTATCTATCTATCTATCTATCTATCTATCTATCTATCTATCTATCTATCTATCTATCTATCTATCTATCTATCTATCTATCTATCTATCTATCTATCTATCTATCTATCTATCTATCTATCTATCTATCTATCTATCTATCTATCTATCTATCTATCTATCTATCTATCTATCTATCTATCTATCTATCTATCTATCTATCTATCTATCTATCTATCTATCTATCTATCTATCTATCTATCTATCTATCTATCTATCTATCTATCTATCTATCTATCTATCTATCTATCTATCTATCTATCTATCTATCTATCTATCTATCTATCTATCTATCTATCTATCTATCTATCTATCTATCTATCTATCTATCTATCTATCTATCTATCTATCTATCTATCTATCTATCTATCTATCTATCTATCTATCTATCTATCTATCTATCTATCTATCTATCTATCTATCTATCTATCTATCTATCTATCTATCTATCTATCTATCTATCTATCTATCTATCTATCTATCTATCTATCTATCTATCTATCTATCTATCTATCTATCTATCTATCTATCTATCTATCTATCTATCTATCTATCTATCTATCTATCTATCTATCTATCTATCTATCTATCTATCTATCTATCTATCTATCTATCTATCTATCTATCTATCTATCTATCTATCTATCTATCTATCTATCTATCTATCTATCTATCTATCTATCTATCTATCTATCTATCTATCTATCTATCTATCTATCTATCTATCTATCTATCTATCTCAGTTTGGTGGGTAGTTAAATTTAGATTTTTACTAAAAAAAGTCACTGGATTAGTCCATTAAAATATTTACAATATGAAATCACAGATGTATGCAAAAACGCATACCTTTGGATCTCAGTCTTATACTGTACGGGTTTTGAACATCTCTGTGGTCTTTGCATTCACCGCAGAAAAGAGAAGAATAAGCCACTGAGGAATAGTTAAAGGAAAAAAAGGAATGTTTCAGGGCATCACTACAGGACTGGTGCCTACTTTATTGTGAGTTGTTTACTTTTGATGCTCTTGTTTGGGTTGAAGCTGTCTTTATTATTAGACGCTCTACCAAAGTGTATTTTATAGAAGAATGTTAAAGATGACTGCTCACGAAGGGCCTCTAGGGGTGGTCATTCTAGATCGTTAAGCATGTCACGGACTCTTCTTCTGTTTCGCCATCATCAGCAGGTTCATCAAGATAATAATAATAATAATAATAATAATAATAATAATAATAATAATAAACGACCTAATTTATAGAGGGTAACACATTTAGTAAACTAGTACTAATCTTCCATGTGGCCCTCTTTTCCTGGGTAGAAACCAGTACTAAGCAATGCGGATAAACTCTCTTGCACAATGAAACAACACTTGCCGCTCGTGGGGTTCGAACCCGGTACCTCTCGATCACGAGTCCGATACTTTACCACTGCGCCAGAGCGCTCCATGAAGCTGTCCTCTGCATCTTCCCCCACTTGCTAAATCTGAGTTTTAACATAGGCATGCCAAATGGGTGTTGCATATTCAAGTTGATGGCGAAACAGTGTGTTATATGCAACATCCTTTGACGCCTAGGTGCAAAGGCAAAGTTACGTCTAAGAAATGCCGAAGTCCTAGTTGCTTTCGATGTTATCTCTGAAATGTGTTGACCAAAATCAGGATCGTCAGTGATGGTGATACCCAGATGTTTAATGGCTCATTTTTTTGGAAAATGTATAATCAAACTTAACTTGCTTGTCCGGAGGATGTCCTGACACCCTCATTGAACGATATTGGGCCACATTGAACTACACCTGCCAATCAGCCAAACACTGTGCTGGTCGATCCAGGCCATCTTGTAAAATAAGACAGTCAGAAGGAGAATATATGTTCCTTTACAGGACACAACCATCAGCAAACAAACGGACAGATGACCTAATATTATCAGGGAGAACATTAATGAATACCAAGAAAAGAACAGGCCCAAGGACTTAACCTTGGGGGACACCAGATAAAACTGGGACTGAATCAGATGTACAACTTATTGTGAGCGTCCGAAACCCACCTTTGTGTAGATCCTCTAATCCGATAGTTGAACAATTAATACAATAGCCTTCCGTGAGGTGCGTTGTCAAGGGCCTTGACAAAGTCCATGGTGATCATGTCACCCTGTTTGTAGCACGGCTTATGGCCCCATCCAGATTGCTCACTTTATCATTGTAAAATTGACCTAATTGAGTTTCGCAAGACCTTTGCCTTCGTAAAACATGTTGACAGTCAGCAAGAATGCTCTCAAGGTTTGATGTGTGTTGATGTTGCTAACTTTTATATGCTCCAGGGTTTTGCAACAGGGTTTTTGCAGCCATAAAAAGAACATAAGAAGAAGCGCACAGCCCTGATTTTACAATTTACATTTAACAATCGAATGTATGTTCAGTAAAGGAAGAACATGCAAGCATCTGCGTGGTATTCCAGCAAAATATATCCGAAATGCCAGATAATCCTGCAGTGTATACGACGTTTATTAGCTTTCTGTGTAATTGAAGTAAGATATATATTTTTGCATTGAAACGTTTTTGAAGTTAAAGCTTTTCATTAATTTCTTTTCTTCTTTCTTTCTAACTTAAAGTAGCATAAAGTCAAAAGTTCATGCAACAAGAGGCCCATGGGTCACTATGCTTACCAGAGCTCAGATGAGCCACTATGCTCACCAGAGTTCAGGTGGGTACTGCTCACTGGAAGCCATCTGTTATATCAAGCAGAGGCAGACCCCAGCCAAGGACGCTTCGGATGAACTTTGAACCCATTCGACCCAGTGACTTCAGAGATGTTTTTTGATTTATGCACATCCTATAAGTTCCCCTAGCAACCTTCGGCTCTGGTCAGATAAAAAAAAACAACCACAACCAAACCTGTAATGGCTAATATGGTCAATATTTCTATTGTCTCAGATTCATGTAACATATGGTAGGTTTAAACAGTATTTATTTGTCAAGAATAATGTACCTGCACAATCAATTACAACAGCAACTAACAGGATCTGACAGTAAGCTTTTGCTTATATCAAAGTCATCTCCTGTGATTCATGGAAGTATCTACAAAAATATCAATGATGGTTGCTGAGGAGCCCAATGTTATAAAGCGTAGAGCATTCTATGGTTTCTGTAGATATGCTCATTTATTTATTTATTTATTTATTTATTTATTTATGTATTTATTTATTTATTTCCGTTTCTTTGGCAGCCAATAAAAAGGAGCAGCAGCCTAAAATCATATGGCAAATAGAACATGACTTAAGGAACATTTCTATGAAAGTTTTGTCACAGTATCTGCAATGACTTGGTAGTAAATACCGTTTTTCATTTTTTCTAACTCTAAGTTGCCATAGCAACCAAACTAATGCACCAAAATGTCATAAAAATACATAATCTTTCAATCCCCCAGTCCAAGGATTTTACAGATGAAATTTGGGCCCGATCGGCCCAGTGGATTCAGAGGAAATTTGGTTAGAAAGTGTTGACGGAAGACAGACGGCGACGGACAATTGCCTATCCTCCTATATGCGTCCTAAGAGCCTTTGGTTCTGGTGAGCTTAAAATACTTTACTGGAAGAAAAAGGTATATAATAAACACATTATAACTCTGTCAACTTGATCTGCCGTTCAGTATTGCATCTCGTGATCTTTCATTCAGAAACAGTCACATTTGTGATATAGTGCAGCAGATAAGTTATGTTATAATAATGTGTATTTAATAAACATGTAACCCGTTCGTTACCATGGAAACATAAATTTTAACGATATGTTGTTCCATATAAATTGTTCCAGAACCTGGAATGCATCTTCCTAGTAATTACAAATATTTATGTTACCTTTGTAAGTTTTCTGGCCACACACGGGATAAAATTTAATCAAAAATGAAGATTTCACCTGATGTTCTTTTGTTGCTATAGCAACCATACTACATAAGCTTGGAACTAATTGTTGCCGTTTTTTAAGATACCATGCCATGTACTGTTAACACAAAAGTTTTTAACAATTTTTGAAACAGGGCCATTTTTGGCCTTTCGTGAACCAAGCCCTTTGATATGGATCCTTTATATGATGAACAAATGAAAATTTGCTCATATGGTCCAGGTCACATGACCAAGATGGTGGCCTTGTCCATATATGGTAAAAACACTTCGAAATTCTTCTTCTCCAGAACCGTAAGGCAAATGACCTTGAAACTTGGCAGGAAGCATCTGGTACACGGGCCTATCATAATTTGTTCAAATGGTGACCCTGGGTTGACCTTTACCTATTTTACGGCAATGTCAAATTTGCGGACTTAGGCTTTTGCTTGGGAAAAAGTGAAAATAATTGATTTTTAGCTCACCTGAGCCTTTAGGCTCATAGGTGAGCTTATAGTATAGCCATGGTCTGTCGTCCGTCCATCCGTTGTCCGTCCGTCCACCATTTTCAAAGATCTTCTCCTCCAAAACAGGAAGGCCAATCAAAGCCAAATTTCATGTGGAGCTTCAGTAGGATGGGGGAACGAAAGTTTGTTCGCGGGGTCTGGGTCACATGACCAAGATGGCAGCCACAAAGTAGATAAAATGCAATGACCAGGAACTGATAAAACAAATTCACGTTGTGTCCCAGCCACCATACTGCAAAGAAACACCTATAATGTAGATGGTATTAAGTAAAACTGTACAAGTGGAAAATCAAGGAGTCAAGTGCTCTTTCCCAGCACATTGTCAATCAGACATTCCCTAAATAATATGAAAAGTTAAAAAAATATGACAAATGGAATAAACCATAATGAAAGCATGGCCTTCGAACTGTCAGAAAGGTAGGAATAGGTGGAAAGTTTTATCACATTATTAAACATCAAAATTTTGTCCCCACAAGTTGTGAACCCCTGCTCTGAGGCTATATACATATATAAAAACATTAAAATGTACACCAGGACCAGGTGTCAGGTGAGCATTTACAGGACCACTGGTCCTCTGGTTTCAAAATTGTATGAAAATATTGTGGTGAAAAATCTACCTAATAAGCGCACAATCAATACGAAAAAAATACGAATAAAAAGCTTCCGATATGATTATTTTATAGAGTATAATTTCAGCATAGGGATTCACCACATATACATATAATTGTCTGGGTCAAAGATACAGCAAAACTGAATATGAATTTGTTGGGAGGTTACTGTAAAGTGTGTATTTTTTTTCAGAAAAAGCTTGGGTGTGCGCTTATAGGAGCATGTGCGGTAAATAGGTCGAATACAGTATACATGTTCAACCAAACAAGTCAAATGTGAGCTTAAGGGGCATAGGGTTGCATCTATCCATGCGCTTAACCCATTTTGTACAAGAAACCCCCAAAATGGGTAATTGGCAAACAGTGCATGCCCAGATAATATCATAATTTTCTTTATTTTTTTTGCGAGAAACAATGTGTGAGTACAAATTTGAGTAAACATTACGAAAGCACGCCTATACAAATACAATGTAAATTTTACCGCCAAAAAAACGAAAATTTTAAGATTTAGATGGTCTTATTTCTGCTCAAAATCTAGACTGTTCCAACAGTCTGTATTTTAGAGCAGAAATTAGAAAAATAAGGTTTACCCCTGTAAACCCCAGTTTTGCTACATAAAAGTGGGTTGAAGGGGGTCAAAACTATACACCGTAATGATCCTAAGTATTGGGACATATAGGGCTAAGCAAACAGTGCAGACCCAGATCAGACTGCCCCTGAAGGAGCAGTCGGATCAGGATCTACACTGTTTGCCATTCCAAATACACCTTTTGGACTCCTTGCTGGAGCATGAAATTTTAAGAGAATTACAGCAAGTCCTCAAGGTGTCTGAACTTTTAGGATTTTTACAGTAGGCATGTTTTTGTGATGAAAAACCTCACTTTTGGTTAACAAAAAAGTGAATTATGCTCTTTTGTGGTACATTTGTGCTCTTTTGCGCTAGATCTTCTACATAGCACCAGATAAGAGGAGTACTGAGGTTGATTTTCCTTAATTCTTGCCAGAAACATATGTTGAGTTGTCTCATATAGGTGATTCTAACAAGTCAACTAGAATTTATCAATTTTTAGAACACTGATCTCATCCTTATTTATGAAAAAATGAAAATAAAATTTCACTCTTACATTTGCAAATCTCTTTGTTGGAAAATAATTTTGTAGGACTTGAGCTATACATGATTTCTGGGAAATTTATTTGACTTTGTCAAAAACTGATGGGCTTGCAGCTCATAGCTTCAGATAAAGTGCTTTTTTTCATTACGATAACACACCCGTGTGACATTGTGCATTTTTTTACAACTCCAAAATGGCTTATTTTCTGAAGAAAATCCGTGATATTTTTCTTATTTATATATAAATACTGCAAACATAGGTTGTGGGTACTCGTTAGAACCGCCTCATTGAGGCGGTTCTAACGAGTACCCACAACCTATGTCTTGGAGCAGAAATAAGAAAAATAATGTATACCCCCGTAAACCCCAGTTTTCTCTATATAAAGTGGGGTTTAAGGGGGTGTTTATTTCACGGACTTGTTTACATGATGTCATCCGAAAAGTACTGATATTTTTCTTATTTCTGCACAAAAACATAGGTTGTGAGTGAGTGGGTTTGAGTTTACATCCCACCAACAGATAAGGTCATACAGAGACAGCACCTCGGTTTAAAGACTCATCAGAAAGTCTGGAGAAGCCCGGGATTGTACCCACAACCCCTGTTTAATGAGGCGAATAGCTTATCCGCTACACCATGGATGGTTCTATATGTTGTGCGTATTCATCAGAAGTGCTTCTAATGAGTACCTGCATCATGTGGGCCCCGTCAAGTGATTTTGGTACTTATCACCTATGCGAGCAGCGAAGGTTCAGGCCAGCCTGCGCATCTGCGCAGTCTCGCCAGAACCTTCGCTGCTCGCTCATACAAGCAGTGAATCAAGAGGAACCTTGAGACAGAAAGCCATAACCCTGGCCCCTCTGAAAGGCTGGGCATGCGCAGTTAAATTTTGTCATGACGGAATGCTCGAAGAGACGAATACACAAATTCGCTTGGCGGGGCTCATATGTTTTCATGCAGAAACAAGTTTTGTTTGTTTGATTTGAGGTTTAACGTCCCCATCAGCACTATAAAGGTCATTTTGGAGACGTTGCTTCCAATTTTGTGGGACTTCTACCTGACATTGAGATGAAATGACATCTCAAGCCCTGTCACCCAATGAAACCAATAGAGTTTATAAGCATGAACAGTCCAACACACACCGCTTTGCCTGGGTAGGCTTAGATCCTCTAAGCGGTTTACCAGTACTCGTGCATTTGTTTGTTTGTTTGATTTGAGGTTTAACGTCCCCGTCAACACTTAAAAGGTCATTTTGGAGACATTGCTCGCAATTTTGTGGGACTTTTACCCGACATTGAGATGAAATGACATCTCAAGCCCTGTCGCCCAATGAAACCAACAGGGTTTATAAGCATGGACTCATACCACTTTGCCTGGGCAGGCTTAGATGCTCTAAGCAGTTTACCAGTACTCGTGTTCGAGTCGGATTCAGCTGTACGTGGAAGCATCATGCAGCCCATTTATTTCTTCAAGCCCCAACGGGCTGGGGCCGAGCAGAAACAAGTAAAATAATATGTGAATGAGGCTATGAACTTGCTTTTATTCTCTAGAGAATGGACAGAGGGTGGTCAGTTATGGGTACAGCAAGTTTCCAGCACTCCTGCTACAAGACTTGATGTAGTTAACCTACAGGAGGAGTTGGACAGACGGTTACAGCAAAGACAGGCCAGGGAGACAGGCATCTGTCCTGTCCGTAGAGAACTCTACTCACAGTGTTTTGGTAAAATATATATGTAGATTGACTCATTTTCTTTTAAATCTTGTATTCTCAGTCCATTCACTCCCAGCTCCAACCCAACCAAAATAAAGAGATCAACCTTTAACCCAGAAAATGCCAATCATAACTATTGTCGTCTGCTTTGACGCGGGCAGTTACCGTAAAAGTATTATTTTTTTTTGTGCAAACAATATGGACCCAGATCAGACTGCTCCTGATCTGGGCCCACACTGTTTGCCTGTATGCAAAAATATTTTTTTTAAAAGTTTGCAAAAAAAAAATCAGCAGACGACATTTTCAGATGTAGTTTTTCTCGGTGTTTCAACCCTTGTCCTGCTGAGCCCGGATTTGCCTTATCTTTGAAACAATGTAGATCCAGATCAGATGACTTCTGAAGAAGCCATCTGATCAGGATCTTCATTGTTTGCCATCCAGTTTATGAATTTGTTGCAATAATTTGCATCAAGTAATCTGATTGGCTGATGGTGGGTGTGACATATTTAAATATTCAGCAGGACAAGGGTTAAGGATTAAATGGTTTCATTAGGATAACACATGTACACCCATGGGTTCTTTTATACATGTATCTCAAAATGTATTAACTGGTGAAAATGCAATATTTTTGTCGCGCCTGCTATTAGCATGGCGCGATATAGGCTTCGTCCGTCCGTTTGTCAAGGCGTCAACATTTGCGACCACCCTAGTGTTCACCCTAATGGTCAAGTTTATTTCTCAATAATTATTAGAGCTTCATTAATGATACTTTGTACAAACTTGTGTCAGGGGATGACAACTTATATGCAAGCATCCATATTTGACCTTGACCTACATTTCATGGTTCACTGACTTGGTAAAATATTGCGACCTACCTAGCGTTCACCCTAATGTTAAAGTTTATTTCTCAATAACCTTAAGAGCTTCATTAATGATAATTCATACAAACTTGTGTCTGGGAATGGCAACTTATATGCAAGCATCCATATTTCACCTTGACCTACATTTCATGGTTCACTGACTTTGTAAAAAATATTGCGACCACCCTTGTGTTCACCCTAATGGTCAAGTTTATTTCTCAAGAACTATAAGAGCTTCATTAATGATACTTGGTACAAACTTGTGTCTGGTGATGGCAACTTACATGCAAGCATCCCTATTCACCTCAAGGTCAAGGTCACTATGGCTATTTTTAGAACAACTTTGTAATCGCTCTATCGCCTACATTTCTTGACTAATTTCAATATAATTTCATACAAATGTTCCTTTTGACAATATCTCGCGTGTGTTTCACTTTCAAGGTCAAGGTCACTGTGGCTGTTTTTAGAAAAGCTTTGTCATCGCTATAGCACCTACATTTCTTGTCCGATATCAATATAACTTCACACAAATGTTCCTTATGACAATATCTTGAGCGAGTTTGACTTTCAAGGTCAAGGTCACTGTGCCTATTTTTGTCACGCCTGCTATTAGCATAGCGCGATATAGGCGCTCGGTTTTCCGTCCGTTCGTCCGTCCATCCGTTTGTCAAGGTGTCAACATTTGCAACCACCCTAGCGTTCACCCTGAGGTTCAAGTTTATTTCTCAAGAACTATAAGAGCTTCTTTAATGATATTTGGTACAAACTTGAATCTGTGGATGGCAACTTCAATGCAAGCATCCATATTTGACCTTGACCTAAATTTCATGGTCCACTGACTTTGTAAAATATTGCTGCCACCCTAGCGTTCACCCTACTGGTCAAGTTAATTTCTCAAGAACCATAAGAGCTTCATTAATGATACTTGATACAAACTTATATCTCGGAATGGCAACTTAAACGCAAGCATCCATATTTGACCTTGACCTACATTTCATGGTTCACTGACTTTGTAAAATATTGCCACCACCCTATCGTTGACCCTAATGGTTAAGTTCATTTCTCAAGAATTATTTGAACTTCATTAATGATACTTAGTACAAGCCTTTTATGCAAGCATCTATGTTTGATCTTGACCTAGATGTCATGGTTCGGTGACTTTGCGCCCCCACAGGCACGACATAGCCTTCGGCAGAATTCTTGTTCATATTTCTGCTCCAATCATGGATTGTTGGCACTCTTTAGAACCACCTCAATGAGGCAATTTTAACAAGCGTACACAATCTATGATTTGGAGCAGCTTTAATTATAGACTTAGTGTATTTGCCTCTTCCCGCATGAATGAATCACATGCTTTAGTCCTCATTTATTCAAATTACAGTACTTAACTACTTGGACAGACTGGGCTGAGCAATCAGTGTAGACCCAGATGAGACACTGCAGAATGTGGCATCACATCAGGGTCTGCACTGGTTGCCACTCATTCAGCTATTATTAGACACAACATCGGGTATTAAATGGGCCCCGTCAAGCGATTTTGGTACTTATCGCCTATGCAAGCAGCGAAGGTTCAGGCGAGCCTGCGCATCCGCTCAGTCTCGCCAGAACCTACGCTGCTCGCTCATACAAGCAGTGAATCAAGAGGACCCTTCAGACAGAAAGCCATATCCCTGGCCCTTCTGAATGGCTGGGCATGAGCAGTTAAAATTTGTCATGAAGGAATGCTCGAAGACACAAATTCGCTTGGCGGGGCCCAAATTATACTTGTTCAAGTATGGTAAAGAGTTTAGGGTAAATAAGATAATGCCAGCCTCGGTAGCTCAGTCCGATGCACGTCTAACTGGTGATCAGGAGGACGCGAGTTCAACACCTGCCAGGGTCTGCAACATTCTTTGCGGAGGTTGATCATGAAATCTTTTCTATGGTCATTCTCTCCCTTCTGCTGATTCAAGAAGGGAAGTTGTCAGTTTGTGGCGAGAGAATGTCCATTTTACTGGTTAACCGCTTATGTATAAGCTTGCCCAGTAAAAGTATGGATAGGTAAAGGGACCGGCTCAAAAATGACCTAATATAGTGTAGACTTGGCTGTTAAACTCCAACACAAACAAACAAACAAATAAGATGTTGATAATTCAAACACAAATACATGTAGTCAGTCTCAAGGGGCCAGAGTTGATAGAAAAGTGAACAGGAAGTTCCGAAAGTTGTCTCCCTTTGAAAAATGGCGGAAAATTCCCATTCCCATTAAATGCTACAATATTTTAACAGATGAGCTCATCAGACAAGTTACAATCAACTGCTCAGAGAGAGGTCTGTTGTTACTGCGGGTACGTGATGAGATCAGAATGACGATAGCAGCTTACCAGACACTGTACGAGAGTAGCGTAGCATTTGGTATGAGAAAAGCTCTTCAGGCTGAGCAGGGCAAAGCTGATATGGAGAAGAGGGTAGGTTTCATTGTTGTTCAACCCTTATGAAACCAGGAAAAACCGAGCCCCGCCAAGCGAATTTGTGTCTTCGAGCATTCCGTCATGACAAATTTTAACTGCGCATGCCCAGCCATTCACAGGGGCCAGGGATATGGCTTTCTGTCTGAAGGTTCCTCTTGATTGACGTTTTGTATGAGCGAGCAGCGAACCTTCGCTGCTCGCATAGGCGATAAGTACCAAAATCGCTTGACGGGCCCAACTGCATTTGAAAATGTCATCTGTTTATAAATGCCGTCTGCTGCATATTCTTAAAAATCTTTTGCATGCAGGCAAACAGTGTGGATCCTGATCAGACTGCTCCTTGAGGAGCAGTCTGATCTTGGTTGACACTGTGTGCAACAATGACTTTTAAAGTATTAAATACAAGGGAAGGTCAGGTGGTTTTTCTCTGGGTACTCCAGTATTTGCCCATCTCTGATTAAGGATTGGCTCGATATAAGTCCAAAAATCTTGAAAGGGCCATAAAACTCCCAAAAAAGTATAAAATACCAGCAGACAACAAAGCAGATGACAATTGTTTTGATTGTCAATCAAGGTTTAACAGAAAAAACTGCTGGGATCACATTAACAAGGCTTTGTAGTGAACACCCTCATAAAAATATTATAATGTATAGTTTGTCTTTCTTCTGCTCCCAAAAGATTGTGGATCACTTGTCTTCATAGCTCCAGAAAAGGCCCTTTTTTGGACCGAAAAGGACTGATATTTTTCTTATTTCTGGATGAAAACATTATGTTGTGGGTATTCATTAGAAGCCCCTCAGTGAGGCACTTTTAATGAGTACCCACAGCATACATTTTCATGCAGAAGTAAGAAAAATAATATGTGGATACCTCCTCTTATCTGGTGCTATGGAATGTTTGATCTAACAGAAACTCACAACCTTTATTTGGAACAGAAATGAACAAAATATGAGCCTGTTGAGAAAACGATAATAATTGCAAAGAATCTGAGTGAGGGCTCAGATGAGGCCGCAGAGTAATAACACATGGTTACTGTTGCATAACGTCATGACTCCAGCCATGAAAACCATGACTCCAGCCATGAAAACCCCTTATGTTTTCTATTGAACTTCTTCGACCATAAAATTTGATTTAAAGGGAATGGGAACATCTAACATAATTTTCCGCCATTTTTCCAAGGAAAGCAACTTTCGGGACTTCCTGTAAGCCCTGTCCCACTGAAAAGGGGTCTACTCTTAAAGGAAAGAATTTGCTCCTTAGGAGCAAATTCTTTTCTTTAAGAGTTGACCCCTACTGACATGGGAGACAAAAATACTTTTGCAGGAGTTGCCTCTCCTGAAGGTGTACCCACTCCCCTTAAAATCTTTATATAAAAAAACAAAATCTTACTCAAAATTTTACTTTCTTGCACATGCTCATTTCATATGAAAGTCAGAGACTCGTTTCATAAATTTCATATGAATTTACCACTCAGATATATCTCCTTGGATAGTCCACTGTTCTGTCTATAAAGTGGAGCATCACGAAAACACGCCTATATAATTTTGACCCCCCTCGAACCCCACTTTTATATAGTAAAACTGGGGTTTGCAGGGGTAAACCTTATTTTTCTTATATCTGCTCTAAAATATAGATTGTGGGTACTCGTTAGAACCGCCTACAATCTATATTTTGAGCAGAAATAAGAAAAATATCGTAATTTTTCATCATAAAATTTTCATTTTCTCAGTAGAAGCCTCCGTGGTGTAGTGGTTACGCTACTCGCCTTGTAAACCAGGGGTCGCAGGATCGATCCTGGGCTTCTCCAGACTTTCGGATGAGTCTTTAAACCGAGGTCCCGTCTCCGTATGACCTTAGCTGTTGGTGGGACGTAAAACTCAAACACTCACTCACTCATTTTCTCAGTGATAAAGGTGGCAATGTATTTATATAGGCGCGTTTTCTTAATGTTTTTGAGGGTGTTCTTTTCATGGACTTGTTAATTTGATGGAATATGATGTTTTGCTAAATATAGTTATTTCAGCTGCAAAACCCTTTGCTTGGTACAGTAGCCACAGAAAATTTTGTTTGAAAATAAAAATAAACAGCTGAATTAGAATATCAATGTTACATAGTTTGTTGGACACAATTTCTATCACCGAATTTGCACTAAATGTTTAAACACCAAAAAGTCTTAAAATATGCAAATGAGCAAACAGTGTAGACCAGATCAGTCTGCTCCTTTACAGTCTGCTCAGAGTCTAAACTGTTTGCCCTGCTCCTGAAGGAGCAGTCCAGTCAGGGTCTACACTACGGGTATTTGCCTTGGAGCAAAAATGGATAGAACATATAATGAATTATTATTTTATTAAAACGTGTTCAAATTTTAAGTGTAAATACGGTAATAAATATAGTCATACTCTTTGATTACTTCTACAGTTTATACCCTTTAAATACACCACAACCTCTTTATAACATTATTAATGGGGTCCAAAGCAGAAACCGTGTTAGCTAAACAACCATGTTATACCCAAACAAAAATGTATAGATTATATAGAAAAATGACCATTGATGGTCATTTTTCTATATAATCTATACATTTTTGGGATCCATCTTCAAACCGTGTTATTTCCATAACCATGTTATACCGGTAACAAACAGTGTTATAATGAGGTTGCAGTGTACTTTAGGAACAAAAATGAAAAAAAAAATCCATTCGGTATTAGCTGTTAATTAATTGATGTACAGATGCTGAAAGCTAAGAAAAAGTCAGAATAACACCTGTCATACATAGTTCTTGCCCGGATAGTTCTAGTTAATTTTTGTAGTTTTACTGTTTAACATGATTTGGACCTTTTATCTGGAACAGAAAGGTCTTAAGAATCTCTTGTAGGAGAAGAAAGAATTATTATTATTATTATTACTTTGGGTTTGCAGTCACTTCAAGAAATATCATTGCCCCAGGTAAGACTGGGTATCCAAATATTGGTTTTCTTTTTTTTGCATGAAAATATATGTTGTGGGTACTCATTAGAAGCGCCTCATTGATGCACTTCTAATGAGTACCCACAACATATATTTTTGTGCATACATCAATAAAAAAAACATGATTTTTTTTTTTCCTGAAACAAAAAAAACGTTATCTGAAGTTATGTAAGAATATTCCTCATCATTAATGAGAGGTGTGTGAAAAACAGCGTATCTGGAGAAAAACACTTGACCATCTGTTACTACTCACTTGTGGCCCAGGGGTGACGGTAACTTTCATTGTTGAGAGACCCTTGACCCAGCAACTGAGGTTATATAACTTTTTGTGCTTGACTTGCTTGAGCATAAAATACATCCTGCTCATAAATATTAAAAGTTTGACAGTTGCTGGCAGCGGTGCGAGTTTGCCCGTCCATGCGTATAAATCCTATTGGTTTCATTGGGGGACAGGGACTGAGATGTCATTTCATCTCAATGTCGGGTAAAATTCCCACAAAATTGGAAGCATTGTCTCCAAAATGATCTAAATAGTGTTGACAGGGACATTAAACTTCAAATCAAACAAACAAAGTTTGAAATATATATGAGCTAAACAAATACAGTGAAATTCTGCTGTTAAGACCACTTAAAATCAAGACTAAATCTGCTTTAAAAACCTTATTTAGAAAGTTGCAGTTATTCTTTCTGTGTGTTTTCAGCACACAGTGTCCTCTGGTCAGAGACCACCTTTGGGACTGTTCAAAAGTGGTCTTTAAGACCATTTTTTAACAATCCCAAAGGTGGTCTTAATATAAGAATTTTACTGTGCCATTTTCTGTTGGTCAGAGCATGAATACAATTCACTGCCAAAGTTTATCTATTTCTTCAGTAAACAATCATTAAAATTCCATTCCCAGTTTAGTGTTAGAACCTCGGAACCTAGTGATTAAGAGTCTTTTACTCACTTGACTATAGAGCTCGAGGCCAGTTAGTTAAGGAAATGTAGTACATGATTGTTAAGAACTATATTTCTTGTTAACAACAGAAAGTCATTGATTTGAAGGTAACATTCTTTGTAATGTTTCTTATGTGCTTTCAATATCAATACTCAGTGTCAACAAAAAGTTACCATTTTTGCACTCAGTTTTGATTATGATGACAGCAATAGATGTTCAATTTTAACCCTTATCTTGCTGTTCACGACAACTCCTATCTATGCAGTGTAGATCCAGATCAGATGGCTTCTTCAGAAGCCATCTGATCAGAATCTACACTGTTTCACATTCAGTTTATGAATTTGTAGCAATAAATTACATAAAGTAATTTGATTGGTTGATAGACAGAAATGGGTGTGGCTTAAATGAATATTCATCAAGATAAGGGTTAATATATATGATATGACAATTGTACTTATTCTTCGATATACAAATGTTCCTGGTTTTCTATATTCGAGGCGATTCTAACAAGTATCTATAGCATTTTGTTTCTTGGAGGATCTGTTGTGAGTGTGGATTCAATATAGGCATTTCCAACCCAAGGGATGCCCGCACCAATCAGAACTAAGCGAAAGAATCATTCCTGTGGAATTGTCTTTAAAGCAAGTTTTATCAGTTACCCCCTGTATATATTGCATTGTAATACATTGTAACACATTGAGCTGATAAAGATACGCTATCAAAGGACAAGTGAGCTTTATCACATCGGTGTGATACCGGAGTACCGGAAAAATGGCAAAAATATTTAAAAAAACTGGAAAAATAGGAAGAAATACTTGAAAAAGGACATCATAGGAAAAATTAAGATCAGACGCCCATCGGGGCTTGGAGAAATAGATTGGGCTGCACGATGCTTCCACACAGAGCTGATACCAACCACACATGAGTACTGGTAATCCGCTTAGAATGTCTGAGCCTGCCCAGGAAAATTGCTGCGAGTTGGCCCGTCCATGCTTATAAACCCTATTGGTTTCATTGAGCGCCAGGGATTGAGATGTCATTTCATCTCAATGTCGGGTAAAAGTCCCACAAAATAGGAAGCAACGTCTCCAAAATGACCTAAATAGTGTTGACGGGGACGTTAAACCTCAAATCAAACCAACAAACGATCAGCTTATTCTAAATATATGGATCAATCATTGCATGCAGAATGTTGAGACGCACTGAGGATAATCGATAATTAATAGTAAATTGCATATTTAAAGTGTGAATAAGGGGATAAACTGATAAATAGAATACCAGATTCGTGTCATTTGATATCAAGTTTATCAGGCTCTGCTTCAAGAAAGCGTGTAGAAAACGCTCGGCAAGCCTTGCCATTCTACGAGCATTCTCGAAGCCTTGCCTGATAAACTTGCTATCAAAAGACACGAACCTGGTATTCTCTATTTATCATTCAAACAAATGTCGGTATTAAGAGATTAGAGTGTAAGAAACAGTGAAGACAGATCACTGAGATTGCGTGGGTGTGCATCTTGTTCTGGGTTTTTGCTTTGCAATCACGCCTGTTGAAGACACATTTTTTCCTTGATGCTGGGCATATGATTTTGTCACGTAATGTACATGAATTTTGTTAGGATGTCAGAATATTTGATCCGGCGTGTGACAAAACATACAATAAGACCAGTGCGACCTGCAGAGACTCAAATCAACCTGCGCAACCATCCACTATGACAAGACCTTTGTGCTTATGTCTCTTTGCATAGATATTAGCCTATAGTAGATACATGCGATCAGCGAAGACTCTGATCAGACTGCACGAATGGGCAGGCTGAACTGAGTCTTTGCTGGTCACTCAAGACTTCTTGAAGGTTTTGTCATTCGCTGGCTCATTTTGGTATATATATTTGTTATGTACATGAACATGTATAATATTGTACAATTTTCAGTCCAAGAATGGCAATGAGCCTTGTCGTGAGAAAATACTGTTTGTGATGTGGCACATTCTGATCAGCATGTTTGCTGTCGCCATGAGGCTTCTGAGGACCCTACACCACAAAAGCATGCCAATATAATTCTGACCCCTTGAACCCCACTTTTATATAGTAAAACTAAGGTTTACAGGGGCAAACCTTATTTTTCTTATATCTGCTCTAAAATATAGATTTTGGCTAATTAGAACTACCTCAATGAGGTGGTTCTAACATGTACTCTCAATCTGTATTTTGAGCAGAAATAAGGTGGTTTTTATCTGTTCCAGTACAGTGGGAATTCCTTTGAGAGAAAAAACTAGCCAATATTGTTTGTTGTTTGTATTTGTTGGAGTTTAACATTATTTTAGGTCATTTTTGAGCTGGTCAGTTTAGTTACCTATCCAGACTTTCCTGGACAGGCTTATACGTAAGCGGTTAAGCAGTACAGTGCACATTCTTTCGCCAGAAACTGACAACAGTTACTGCCCTTCTTGAATCAGCAGAAAGGAGAGAATGGCCATAGAAAAGATTTCATGATCAATTTCAATGTAAAAATATTTCCCACCCAGCAGGTGATGAACCTGTTGCCTCCTGATTACCAGTCAGACGCGCATCCAACTGAGCTACAGAGGTTGGCATTCCACAAAGTTGCTGTGGGTCTTGTTCACCAGCTTCTAAAGTGTCCTCATTTCGTTTGATGTAAATTACGAACAATCAATTAATTATTCAAAATACCACTTACTTTTATTGATAGTTTTAGGGAGTATAACTCTCTTAGTTTTGAATAATTTACACCATCTTCCAACACGACAAGGTAACATAAAAAAAGTTCTGATAAAAGATGCGCCTCCCAAGGCTTGAAAGA
This sequence comes from Lucinisca nassula, assembly GCA_963580285.1. Taxonomy (NCBI): domain Eukaryota; kingdom Metazoa; phylum Mollusca; class Bivalvia; order Lucinida; family Lucinidae; genus Lucinisca; species Lucinisca nassula. The sequence goes on from OY757020.1 coordinate 23,286,788, forward strand.
TTTTTTGATTTGCTACACTAATGATCCTAAGTATTGGGACAGATAGGCCCAAGTGAACAGTGCAGACCCAGATCAGACTGAGCAGTCTGATCAGAGTCTACAGTGTTTGCCATTCCATTTGCACCTTTTGGACCCCTTGCTGGATCATGAAAAAAATTTGTTAAAATTTTAGGAGAATTACAGCAAGTCCTCAAGGTGTCTGAGTTTTTATGAATTCCCGTCTAGACTGGGTTAAACCTTACATTCTCTGGGCTAATTCAGCAGATGACAAATTGATGATATTTTTCTTATTTTCCCCTGAAAACAGGTTTTGACATTTCATGTAATTGTAGTTTATTGGGTAAAAATAAGAAATATTTTTAAAATGTCTTCTGCTGCTGAAAACAGGTTTTGACATTTCATGTAATTGTAGTTGATTGGGGAAAAATAAGAAATATTTTTAAAATGTCTTCTGCTGCTTTTTTTCCAGAGTGCTAAGTGTTATGTTAAACATGTAGTGTTGTTACTTTTATGTGAGTCACTTCACAAAAGGTTTTAGATGGTTTTTAAATTCACAAGCAGTGATACATGTTGTATAAATATAGGGCAAGAACTATTTCATGAGCCATCCGATGATCCAAGAAATTTGTGACATCATTTAGGGGATAGCTGTAATCAAATTTGTCATTTGGGGAGGTAAATTGGTAGTTTTGCGGTTGGAAATTTTGTTTTTTGGTGACATGCCAGTGGAGCCACAAAATGTAATTTGCAACCCTAAAACCCACGAGTCACCTTCCCAAATGACAATTTTCAATACAGTTATCCCCATTCTAATGCACTTATCCCATGTAAGATTAAAAAATGGCGTATTTTCCCCAAAACAGCTGCCAGCTGCATAAAGGGAATGTCAGCCAATGGAAAGTTGTTACATGATGATGTCAAATATTTTGTGTTATCCAATCAGAGAACATTTTGCACTCACAAGTGCAATAGAATTTGATAATGTACTGTTTTTCGTTTCTGAGCTATAATTTAACACTGAAGGCAGACGGCACAGTTAGGAATGGCAGACGACATTGTCAAAGTGTTTTTTTTTATTTTTCAGAGAAAATAAGGCTTGATATTACATGAGAATCGTCTGCAAATATTTTATATTATCCAATCAGAGGTCGTATTTCATTCACATGTGCATTAGAATTTAATAACATACTGTTTTAGTTTCTGAGCTATGATTTTACCCTGAAGGCAGACAGTACAGTTACGAATGGCAGACAACATTGTCAAAGTGTTTTTGTCTTATTTTTCAGAGAAAATAAGGCTTGACATTACATGTGAATCGTCTGCCTAGCAGACGATTCGCATGTAATGTCAAGCCTTATTTTCTCTGAAAAATAATAAACAAATTTAGATTGTCGTCTGGTCTAGAATTATCGAGCATGCTTTAAGCATTAAGTCTGATTTTGGTAGCAATACTATGTGGTAAAAAATCATCTAAATAGAGTAGTTTAAAATTTTGCTCATAAATAATTGAAGAGATATGGTTACGCAAATTGATCCAGTGCTTTGTTGATATGTGTTTACCTTGGTTATGAAAATCTGATAAGATGGCTCAAAATGTTCTTGTCCATAGAATTATTGTAGCGGTAATACTGTTGTTTCCAATCGCTCGAAACTCATGAAGTTTCAAACCAAATTTCTGGAAGACAATATCGTGGATTTTTCTGCTCATGAACTATCTAATCTCTTCCGTCTCCCTTAGCTATTGATGAGACATAAAACTCAAACATTCACTCTCACAACACTGTTCTATAAAAAGGTTATCCGGTGAAAGCAAGGAATATGCCACAGCACTGAAAAGTATGGAATGTACTTGTTTTAACCCATTGTATGCGGGAAACCCCTAAAGGGGTACCTTGGAAAACAGTGCAGGCCCAGATCAGACGCCCCAGAACACGGCGTCTGATCAGGCCCTGAACTATTTGCTATCAGAATTTTCGGTCAAAAATAGAACAAAAAAAAAAAATAGGCCAGACACCCCTTATATGACAAATGGACTTGTCCAGCATATAGCAATGGAAGAGTCCACTAGTATACAATGGGTTAATGGGTCAGACTAGCCAGTTGTGGCCAATATGGCCTTGTCAGTGACCCTTAAATATTTTCAAAATTCCACAGTGATCCCAAAGGACTGGAAAAAGGGCATCTACACTATGATGAAGGGCAGGATCTACACTGTTTTTCATTCCATCTGTAACTTTTTGGACTCCTTGCTTGATCATGAAACAAATCTGTTAAAATTTCAGGAGAATTACTGCAAGTCCTATAGACATCTGAATTTTTAGGAATTTTAATGACGATATTAAACAAGTAATTTGAGCCAGCGCACAACAAAATTTACAATTAGACCTTGACCCCACCTAAGACTAGATCAGCCTGCACCTCTGTGCAGTCTGATCAGAGTCTTCTCTGTTCACATGAGCCTCCTATAGCCTCTGGGATATTCATAAGGCAACTAGAGAATGCTCCGACCAGGCTGACCTGACGGGCCGGCTGAACTGAGCCTTCGAGCATAGCATGGGTGTTTTTGTAGGTTTTGTCATGCACCGGCTCATTTGATAAGTTGGTAGTCAGAGATGGGTGTGGCAACATTAATTTATTCAGCAGGACAAGTGTTATGGGGAATGGGAACAGCTTCAGGGGAGGCAACTCCTGCAAAAGTATTTTTGAGGAGCAAATTCTTTCCTTTAAGTGTAGACCCATTTTTCAGTGGGAACCAGCTTATAGAAAAGCTAACAGGAAGTCCTGAAAGTTATCTCCCTTTGAAAAATGGCAGAAAAATGTGCCAGGTGTTCCCATTCCCCTTAAAACGTTTAACGAATAATTTCAGATTGGAGAGCTAGAGGACGAGAAGAGAGAACTGGAGAGACAGGTTAATGAGCTGAAGGCCAAGTGTGAGCAGATCGAGAAGAGAGCACAGGAGCAGAGACAAGTAGAGGAGAAAAAACATAATGAAGAAATTCAGTTCCTCAAGAGGACCAATCAACAGCTAAAGGTAGGGTAGTTACTGATTTTGAGAGAGAGAGAGAGAGAGCAGATTGAGAAGAGAGCACAGGAGCAGAGACAAGTGGAGAAGAAAAAACATAATAAAGAAATTCAGTTCCTTAAGAGGACCAATCAACAACTGAAGGTAGGGTAGCTACTGATTTTGAGGGAGATAGATAGAGAGAGCGAGAGAGAGAACAGATTGAGAAGAGAGCACAGGAGCAGAGACAAATGGAGAAGAAAAAACATAATGAAGAAATTCAGTTCCTCAAGAGAACCAATCAACAACTGAAGGTAGGCTTTGCTACTGATTTTGAGAGAGAGAGAGTGTGTGTGTGTGAACAGATTGAGAAGAGAGCACAGGAGCAGAGACAAGTGGAGGAGAAAAACCATAATGAAGAAATTCAGTTTCTCAAGAGGACCAATCAACAACTGAAGATAGACTTTGATATTGAGAGAGAGAGAGAGAGCGAGAGAGAGAGAGAGAGAGAGAGAGAGAGAGAGAGAGAGAGATAATGAAGAAATTCAGTTCCTTAAGAGGACCAATCAACAGCTAAAGGTAGGGTACTACTGATTTTGAGAGAGAGAGAGAGTGAACAGATTGAGAAGAGAGCAAAGGAGCAGCGACAAGTGGAGGAGAAAAAACATAATGAAGTAATTTAGTTCCTCGAGAGGACCAATCAACAACTGAAGGCAGGCTTTGCTACTGATTTTGAGAGAGAGAGAGAGAGAGAGAGATAGAGAAGAGAGAGAGAGGGGAGAGAGAGAGAGAGAGAGAGAGAGAGAGAGAGCAGATTGAGAAGAGAGCACAGGAGCAGAGACAAATGGAGAAGAAAAAACATAATAAAGAAATTCAGTTCTTAAGAGAGAAAGAGAGAGAGAGAGAGAGAACAGATTGAGGAGAGAGCACAGGAGCAGAGACAAGTGGAGGAGAAAAAACATATTGAAGAAATTCAGTTCCTCGAGAGGACAAATCAACAACTATAGGTTGGGTAGCTACAGAGAGAGAGAGAGAGAGAGAGAGAGAGAGAGAAGGATAGAGAGAGCGG